>HG995397.1:4502704-5707638 GCA_905333125.1 Pheosia tremula
ACTACTGCGACGAAACCTTTTGACACACATACTCGAACATCCGTTCAGTTATCCGAGTCTAACCTGGAAGATGATCTAATCAACGCGATAAAAGAATATGTTAACCCAAAAATTAAGACCGCCCTTCTTATAAATCCACCCCTTGCCATGTACAGTATAGTTCCCATAATCCAGAGATACTTTAAAAGTTCATCAATGAGTTTAGTTATAGCAAAAAAGGAACTCGAAAACGTAAAAGAGTACCTCAGGCAGCAAGACATCATTCGTCATTACCACGAGGGTAAGACCAACCACCGTGGCATTAACGAGTGCTACTTGGCCTTATCCGCGAGATACTACTGGCCCAAAATGAAGGACCAAATAACTAAATTCATTAATGACTGCAACATATGCGGACAGGCTAAATATGACAGAAACCCTATAAGACCTAAATTCAACATAGTTCCCCCTGCCACCAGGCCTTTTGAAATAATACACATGGATAGTTTTACGGCGCAAAATGAAAAATATCTAACATTTATAGATGCATTCTCAAAGTATGGGCAAGCATACCTGCTACGAGATGGGACCGCAGTTAGTGTGATACAAGCTTTACTAACATTTAGCACGCATCACGGCTTACCACTGACCATTATTTCAGATCAAGGAACAGAGTTCACTAACCAAATGTTTTCAGAGTTTTGTAAAATACACAAGATAACGCATCATCAGACACTGGCCCACTCACCAAATGCTAACGGAACCATCGAGCGCTTTCATTCCACAATATTAGAACATCTTCGTATTTTAAAATTAACACATAAAGACGAGCCTGTTATAAATTTAATGCCCTATGCTATTTTAGGTTATAACAGTTCAATCCACTCTTTTACGAAATGCAAGCCTTACGATCTCATTTTAGGACACACTGACCCACGAGATCCGACTGACATAGACTTGACTAGACATTTATTACAACAGTACACGGAAACTCACAGAGCACGCATGCAGAAAGTGTACGATATCATTAACCAGACCTCCCTTGCAAATAGAACTCACATTATAGAGCGGAGAAACATAAATCGCGAGCCCGAAGTGGAGTATCAACCCGATCAGCAAATATTCATTACTAACCCTTCCGCTAGTAGATCTAAACTCGCCCCTAGATATACGCAGGACACGGTCCTAGCGAACTTACCGATCCATATTTACACTTCTAAGAAAAAAGGGCCCATAGCAAAAGCTAGACTAAAACGGGCCCCTAAATCATCTAAATTGTTACAGGATAACCCTCTTGACGCTGACTCTCAGCCTAGTACGGGCTCAAGAGATCAAACTTGAACGACTTGAAGACGGACCTGGACTTTTACCCTTCAAGTTAGGGCCCATGCTACTGACGACACACTATCATACGTTTTTACAGTACATAGAACTACCAGACATTGAAAATAATATTAATATTGTTCGAACTCAATTGAATAAAGCTACGAACAGACTAGATAACTATACCTACACGTTATACGAATTTCAGATAGATAGTTTGAACACTAAATTAGACAAGGCATCATCTCAGTTAAAAAGTTTGGAACCCACTCGCGTTAAGAGAGGTTTAATAGATGGTCTCGGATCTATAGTTAAGAGCATTACGGGGAACTTAGACTACGCAGATGCCATCAAGTATGACAATGCCCTTAAGGCCTTAAAAGATGACCAACATCAAATTATTTTAGAACATAATCATCATATTAGTCTTAGCAAAGAACTAATGCATGAGCATACAAAAATAATTGCGAAACTCGTGTCGAATCAAATTCAATTAAATCAAACTCTGCATATTTTACTTGACACCAATAGGTTTCAAAACCACGGACTTATTCGTTTTGCGAAATTTGCGCAAATATTAGTTATAATTAGCGATAATATAGACAGCTTACTAAGCGAATTAAGTAGGTTAGAGAACGCGCTAGCACTTTGCAACGAATCGCGCACTCATCATTCCATGTTAGGATCAAATGTATTGCGCAGTATGTTAGGTAAACTTAAAACTTTTTATAGTAAAGACCAATTATTAGAAATGGACTTAAGAGAATATTACAACGTGATCAAACCAGCATCCTATTATTGCGACAATCAAATAGTATTTGCTTTTAGATTTCCTATAGTATCTCCATATGAATTCTCACTATACCGACTAGTTATCGTACCTAATAAGAATAGGCAGGCTATCATTCCTCCCTTCCCACTCCTTGCAATCACTGGAAATATTCATGTGTACATAGAGGCAGAATGCCCGAAGGTCAGCAAACGGTACATCTGTGAAGAGAAGTTCAACCACCAGATGAGATCTCAACCGGACTGCATTTGCAACATCATCGGAGGCCGAACAGCAAACAGCTCCTGTAACCGAATGACCATCAACCTGACAAAATCAGCCATGGAGAAACTGGACGATCGTCGCTACGCCATCGTATTCCCGAATCCAACACAAGTTCAACTCATATGTGAACGAGAAGAATCCATCACCATATCCGGAAGTTTCCTGGCTACCATTCCACATAGCTGCAAGCTGCGAACAGATGAATTCAACATCATTAATATAAACGATCAAATCCAAGGACAACCGATGAAGATAATCAGCGTACCCGAGAAACCTATAGAAGAGCCGACATCACCACTATTCGAAATTAATTCAATTAACCTGAGAAAGCTGCACGACATCCAACATAGAATAGAATCACAGAATCCAGTTCAAATCGACGAGAGCTCAACGTTGTACCATACAACTATTCCATTTTATGGTACACTACTTGGTGCACTCGCACTCAGTGTCACATTACTGTGCCGAGTACGCACCCGCCGACAGAAGCAAGCTGCAACTACAGATGACGCCGAGCACACATATGCTGAACCTGAAAAAACTCAGAACCAAGCATCCCAATCATCATCTCAAAATAATATGAAGTCGACAGCGATATTTCATCTTAAAATCTGAAATAGTCGCTGATCTGAGGGGAGAGATGTTACACCGAGCGCTTCCAAGTAAAGTGCTGACGCAGTACACGACACCGCCGCGTGCACATCGCCACCTAGAAACAGCAAGGTGGGGAAAAGTGCTGACTCCAACCACGAGGCCCAAGGAACCTGGCTACGTGACCAAGCCCCGACACTTCGTATCATACCTCGATCGGGTCAATAGCATATATTCCAATTTGTAATTTTTATCTTAATTAAATTTTATTTTATAATTAATCGGTTTTTTTTGAGTCCTCCAGCTGCCGCTTCCGTAATTAGCGCAACTAAACTGCTGGCATACACTACTCACTGACCTCACCGCTTATTTATTGCTCCGATTCTAAATCGAGAACTTATTTTTCGTTGCGTAGCAAAGAAAAACATCGCTACCGGCGGGACGTCTCAATCACGGTCCTATTTATTCGGTGGATGGTCTCCGGAGAGGCGAACAAGATGGATCGCGGTGTCAACACAAATTTGCATCCCTTGTTTGTCTCAGCGGAGCGTCGGTGGAAAAAACACCGCAATCTGATTGTGTTCGGTGCACCGGGCGCGGGCGGGCATCAGTTATTCGCCGGCGCGGCCGGCTAATACGATTAGCTGTCGTTCCAACGAGACGCTTTTTCCGTTCCCTTGTTTTCCAACTTCACGTCGACTCCGTGTTTTTTTGTGAATAGGAAATGGGATACGTCAGACGAAAAATTGACAAAAATATGGCCCACTCCGATGGAAAATAGTGGGTTTTGCGATAGGATCTGTCGGATTCCGGTTACGTACGTTGTATGGAAAATTTTATTTGCAAGATAGTTTTCTTGTTTGTCATGCTTTTTGTGTTGATTGTATTTTTTATGTAGGAAGAGTGTAGCGATATTTTTG
Organism: Pheosia tremula; assembly: GCA_905333125.1. Taxonomy (NCBI): domain Eukaryota; kingdom Metazoa; phylum Arthropoda; class Insecta; order Lepidoptera; family Notodontidae; genus Pheosia; species Pheosia tremula. The sequence goes on from HG995397.1 coordinate 4,506,572, forward strand.
TAGATGACAATGAAGGTTATAGAATGAGATAAGAAATAAGGTAATATTTGGAATTGTTATGAGGTCCGAATTTGCTTCAAGGAGTATGTATTACGAGCGTTACGGATCGTGCTTCCATTTTGTGGTATTTGAGTGTAGATGAGCGTGGGCGGCTGCGCGTTCACGACAACTGTACATGTTATGTCTAACTGTACATTGTACAGTTATAACTTTTTTGTGCATTTAATTTAATTCTTATTTATTTTCTTATTATCATTACCTCATAGTTAAAAAAACAATATTTTGTACATACTTTCATCAGTGCCATCTCATTAGCACCGGCAGTGGCGACCTCGCACAAAAACCAACATCAACAAAAACATAGCCGCGAGATGACAGAAGGGATTCCAAATATTTCGGCAATGCGCTGTTTCTGTGAAACAAGATGCACCTCCTTGATTTATGATGCTACAAAGGCGTTACAAATTGTTTTTCGAAATGTTTGCTTTATTTATTGCTTCTGGTTCTAACGATGTGGGCGAGGTTCCGGATGAGACTGATGATACCTTCAATACAACAAAAACTGTACGATCAATGGTACCTACCCGAGCCGATATTAAATCACAAATTGCAGAATCACTGTGCGATTGCGCCGTGAATTACACATGGAACCACACGCAACGAATCATAAAGGTTACTCTAATGTCTTCATACACCACTTACAGCAGCACGAAACCAGCAAGCGAGGCAATAGAATCACCGATGTAGTAATTTCCCCCTCGACGGCCGCGGCGAGGAGTAGCTCACACGCTCTAGCCAAACCGCTGATTACAGCTTGATTATAGCCTACAAAAACTTTCATAACCCGGAACTTCCATTGCCATTAGTGGCTAAAAAAACAATTATTGACGCCTCATGATAGCAATTAACACCCATCTGTTATTACGTCCAAATCTTTACTTTCGGTGGACCCACTATCGTGTTTAATGAGTTGCTATGGGAGCTGATGAGTTTAAGAATGTTACATTGTAACGTTTCCGTATTGAGGGAATGTGTGCTTTGTGACGTCGGTAGTAGAGGCCGTTTGTGCGTATTGCGTCACGTGGGCTAGAAGTGTGGTGAGCAGACGTGTGAAGCTTACGCCTCCTGCGGGCGGCGCGCGCGCAGACCACCCGCACTCGACCACCGGCCGCCGCCGGGGGCGTGTACTCACACGTAGATGGATACAAATAGTTTTGGTGATTTTGTAGTTTTTATACCTACACACGTTGCAAAAGATTTTAACCGCAATTTCACATAGGGGGGCCCTGAATAAAAACTCCAGTTAAAATAATGTTGGATAGTTTATCTTGATAACGATCGGACGATCCATTTGCATACGTCAACAAGGTTGACCCAGAACCGTGGCATTCCCTGATGGGACGCGGCTGCGGTGTGGTCCGGCGTCCGGCGCTGTCGGCGCATGCGCCGGCACGCGTGCTATGCGGCGCGCCGAGCCCGCTCATACTTAACTGCTTAATAAATGACCAGTGCGCAGCATTAGGCGGATCGCATATATCATTTATGTAAATTGTGACGAAGACATATCTGGCTCGGTCGGCCGCTGCCTTCACTCCACACGACGCGCATTCCGTCTTAGTTTATTATGCTTTTGTAAGTATAAATCCTCGAATGAAATGTTAGTGCTCGTTACGGACAGTTCTAGCTGTCACGTTATGAAGGCTGTGCTCGAAACACCGAGTAAACCTGTCCATAATAAGCGCCTACTTAATACATTATAGTATAGACTAATCGTAATGCTAAGTAGTTATCGATGCAAGAACATGGGTGGAAGTATTTGGCGTAATGATATCCACAGCGTGATTCAGAAAACGTATACTACCATTTGAATCTTCGGTTCTTTAGCGCATTTGTAATGATTATGTAATGTCACGATCTTGACAGGTATCAGTTTTCATAAAAAAAATTAAATTAATTAGCATTATTGAAATTGTGACGTCACATAATGATTGCAAAGGCTTCAAGCTTCAATTGGTTGTACACGCTTTCTTAATCACGCTGTATATTAAATTTCAAAACTTACTCATTATCTATTTAGGATGATAATTATTGTGGCAATTTTCTGTCGAAATAAATTGGAAAAATACCTTCGGTATCGTATAGCTATCATCTTCCATTTAAATACAAATAACAGTTGGTAAACCATTGACATTGTTAATTCTGTCTATGTTCATTCAATAGACTATTAAAGATGACTTTATTTAACCAACAGCACGCAGCATGATGCACCAGGTGTCTGAGAATAAGTTTATTTTTATTAAATCCTCAAACTACCATTACATGACTTGTTTCGGTTTATGCCTATGGGGATCGCTCTATGTGGTGTACCCTTATTGTAAATGAACATTGTTCGGGGAAGATTCCCCGTGTTGCAATATTATGACACACTCGAACTGATATACTGTATCTATTAACTAAGATTGATTGACGAAGTTCGCAAATCACGAAGCTGGAATTAAATTGTTTGATGTTTATTCTCTACTAAATATTTTGATCGATCGTTTAGTGGGGTCTATATGTATAGAAGAAAGATGTGTGTGAATCAAATTAATAAACTAGCCTAATGGTGTATTACGGTAATACTTAAGCAAAATGAAACGCAAGGAATAATTATAATACTTTTATTATTTCTGTAAACTTTACTAATAGATAGATATAGGTACTTATTTCGTACGCCATTTTCTTTTCAATTTGGACACAAGGTTTCACAGCAATATTTATCCATTACTTATAATGAACACAAACAACATCGTAATAAACAATGGCTTCTTTATCAAAATGATCGGGTTCTATTCCCGATTAGTGTATGAGTTTTGTCTCCATGCTGACCCATCTCGACGTTACATCCTGAACATGTTCTAAACCTTTTACTGTCATGTGTGACGTTTTCTAAGTACCTACACGAGGTTGTACCGCGTGGGCGATCCGGGTGACAGTGGAACTGGCCTTAAGAATGGAGTAACCGCAAGTTCTCGACACATCTGCGGCGTAACTCAAACTTCGCGTTAGGTTCAGCGCCATTCATCAGCGTAACTCTCAGCACAACGATATTGAGACGTTTGGTGGGCCCCATTGTACTGGTGAATTATTGTGGGCGTCTCCTAGTAGAAACTAAACGTCGGTTTCCCGCAACGAGCACCGTATTTGCGGTCACGCGCCGTGTGGCCCCGTCCAATGACTTGTGAAAAATTGCACGTTTTTATACTCCACAGTTCAAGGACTTATTGTATAGGTGAATGATTTGTTTTTTTTATGTGATGATTCGTCTAAAATTTGTGAACGTAAACAATCACATTTATATAAATTATTAATAATAGGTATTTTCAATACCTAAGCAGTTTTTTTTATTTATTTATATTAAAATTGCTTACTGCACTTTAATTTGTATAGGCGGTATTAATATTACTTATGTATGTAGAGGCAAATTAGTTTACTCATATTGTCGTAGGTATGTAGATATTATTAACAGTATATCTAAAAGCATATTTCAACGATTGTACTATGAAACCATTGCAAAATAGTAACTACACAAAAAAAAAATATTTTTAATAGCAATTATAATAAAACGACACGACTCTCTCTTTGAAACAATTGACAACTTTATAAAAATTAACGTTGCAAATAGAACTTTAATTTCCTTGTCATTCGAATCTAATTAACATGGCATAGCAAAAAAAGGTAGATGGCATAGGGCAGTTACCGCGCGGTCTTGCCTGGAGGTCCGTGTTTGGACAGCACGGCCACTAACTTAGCACCCCTGGGGTTCAAGTGGTACTCGCCCGCCCCATGTCTTGGTTTGTCAACTGGCACATTAGCCAAGGTGTTCGCTGTCTCGGTGGTCTGATTTTTTGCACCCACACGCTGTTAATTGGTGACAATTGAGATCGCCAGCCGTGCGGTGAAGAGAGATGTTTCCGTACAACAGATGGCTTAATGATGTAGTGAATATGTTTTGTTATATAGTTGTACTGGAGTAAGTACCTATAGTGTAAGAATAAATATCTGAGTCCAATAATTTATTTGCAAAACAGTAATAAACTTGTTCATCATGTTAGATGGGTAATTATTTAAAACTCGCGATTATATGAATCAGTGTAATGGTTCTACATTAGTACTAGTAGGTACTTAAAAAATATTACATAATAGTCAAAGTCAAGTCATGTATATAGTACTAGCCGTTGCCCGCGACTTCGTCTGCGACTTTTAATTGATGTAACTTTTTTATTTATGCACTAAATTTTAAGTGAAGCTGACAATAAGTTAGTGAAAACCGCACCCAAATCAGTTAAACCGTTTTTGAAATTAGCGCACACAAACGCATAGACAAACAGACAAAAAATTCTAACAATCATTATTTTGGGTTGATAAAGGCCCTCAATAATAGTTTTTCTCATATATCATCCATGTACAGACAGCGATCAGTTACATTTTTATTATAGGTATAGATAGGCCGTAGGCACTTACAATTTTTTTTTACCGTACAACCAGATCGGAACGCGGCCTCAACTGAGAAGATTCGGCAACAAGCTGAGAGGGTTTATCTTTTTTACAGACTATTTCTTTAAAATCCTAAAATGATCCTGAAATAATTAACATTCACTGCATTTGGATATCCGTATCAATCATTTTACCATTGATCTCCAAGGATGAAGTACTTACATAAAAATAATTTCTATCTTGACAAGAAGCTAAATCCATTACCCAGACAGTTCAAAGTATCCTGATAAGCCAGCCACATGCAGTTTTTCTAGCGGCCTATTTATGGATGGAGTGGTGGATTCGGCGGCTCATTTGGTGTTTAACCTTGTAGGACCACGCCGCCTCGCGGAGAGCCCCGGCGCCAGACATACGATACCAACACTGAGAGCTCTTAATGAAACTGTTAAAATTCGGCGCTGTTGAATGGTTTTGAAGTGGGCGATGGTTGTTATAGAATGAATAGCTACGGTAGTGGAACCCTCTGCAGGGTGATAAGCTTGAACCTGCGCTCCTTTAGTGTAGGTATCTATAATCGTTATGTGAAGTCAGAATTTCGATAAATCGATTTAAAAAACGAAATTTAAGTTTAATGGTCGTAGTCTAAGTACCTACCAACATATTAGGCCACGTGCAAGATCATTCAAGTAAAAAAGTGGCATTGTAAGAAAAAAAAATCCTTTTTGATATGTGAAATCTAGAAGAACAATGTGTTAAACCTCTAGGCAGCTTTGCTCTTCTTGTAACTAAAGATCCCCACCATAAAATAATAACGGGAAAATTTATCGCGAATAATTACCTCAGTACTCGTAATATGCCCACCAATTGTTTCAAACGATCGGCTACTATTAGATGGTTACATGACGACACACCGTTATAGCTGTAGCGATGTGATGTAAGCCAAACACTTTGGTTAGACTTATTATATGGTAGCTACGTATTACATAACAACGCGCAGGTTTACTAGATAAAAGTATACGTTGTTTATTTATTTATAAGTGGGACGGTCATAGACCAGTTACACTAATTATCATGAAATAATCATTACTCAGAATTGCACAATTCACCAAAATAAGAAGAACATCAAGATACGTTTGAAAGTTCAGCGGTTAAGTTTACAACCTCAATTATTATTAGATAAATAAAATCCTCTTGAAACCCTAAATAATGAAAATACAAGTTTCCGAGCCTCATTATACTGGTCTTTTTTTAGGTATCCAAATGTATATCCAATGTAATAATCTATATTAAAATCAAAGGCAACGAAATTGAGCGTGCAAAATTTGTTCATTGCAACATTGCGCCAGCGTAGGCAGGCTAATGGCCATTCGCGCTCATTGATTGAAGCTGCCAGACTCGCAATAAAACGCGTCGGTGCTCGTAAACTGGCTCGCGAGACCGTCGCTACCCGCTACCGGCGCCCGCGAGCCGATCAAAGCGCCACGCCGACAAAGACGCCGCCGCCCGCCCTGTCAACGCAGTCACGGTCCATACTTAATACCCGCCCCCGGCTGACATTACGAGCGATGAGTTTTATCGACAATTGAATATTTATAATAGGAATTTACATAAAATTCCCATGAAAAGCGAGATAAAACACTATCGCGCGAAACTGGCGGACGCGATGCATAAAATAGGTAGGTACACAGTGAGTTCGCCGAAGCAATCCTAATCCAGCTGGAAAGAGCCCAAAAACTGTGAGCGTCTCAAGACGAAGTCGCCGTTTTAATTGGCTGTATTAGTGGGGATCCCGTTATTAATAGGTTGATTACTGCGGCCCGGGCGGAGGAGGCTTGCGGACTGGACCGAGATCTGCATCGGAGACACAGCCCTCGACTTGCAACAAAGCTAAGCAAAGCCGTCTCTGTAAAGTAGTTTCAATTGCTTCCAATTTTAACGAAGCTTTTCGAAATAAAACACGGAGCTTTAATTTTAAACATACCAAATTCTGGATAAATGTTAATATTGTTTTTGGTAGGAAAACTATTTGCGTTTTACATCCCTACGCGATATACTACGTTTCATCCATCAGAATCTTGTTCCCATCGCAATCAGCCTATCCAGTAATATTTTACCTTCCACATTGTAATTGACGAATGTAGGCAACTTTCTGCCAACCCAGGGGTCGCCAAGAGTAGACTTGACTAAACTAGACGTTGTTCATTACTGATTAAAGAAGTGCCTTACTATGGTAGAAGTTTGTGACAGGCCAATTCCCAAAAAAGATCTTAAATTAGGTACGGTAGTCCAGAAGATTATTTCTTCACGCTATACATTTCGAAGCAAGTCGAATGATTTTCATTGAATATTTATTTTTCTTTGTCACACACTGCGCTTGCTCGCATCTTAGTTATGGGCTGCTCGATTAAAAACAACATTATCAAACATATACCTACTGTCAGTAATTGAGATTCAATCATTTCACTTTGCAAAGTACTTTAGCGCGTCGGGGGCTAATAGCCGCACGGCGAGATGAAAATATCAATATTGTCCGGAAATAGCGTCCATCTGCGCAGGGGCAATAAATCGCGAGGTGTCGGTCACTATCGGCCGCGCACTCTCCGCCTGATGGTTTGTATCATTTGCAAAGCAGCTTAGGAAGTATTTGGAGTGTCTCATGATCCAATGAAGGGTAAACAGTTTCGCTGGTGAATCTGATGTAGGAACCATTCTATGTATTAAGAAATAAGGAAAATCATTGGCTCTTGCAATGCCAATGACCATGATAATTAGCTTACAAATGCTCGGAAAGTACCGTGACATAATGATACATATATAGACTACACCATTAATCATATAGAATTATTTTTTTGGAAGTGGAGTTTAGAAGATTTCCATTTGAACCAGAAATCTATACTGCACAATTGGTTCTTACACCTTAAAAAATATTCACCAAGGGGAAAATATTTGGAATTTAATTTGTTTTTGAACACGTAAAGGCAGCACCTTGCTTTGAGTAATCTCAGGAGGAAAATATCGAAGAATTTATGACACATGAGCAGTTCTTCATCGACGTGCTATTAGCATTTCTGACGAAATGAGTGTGTGGTTTTTACCCACTCCAGCCGTTCATAAATGTTATCGTGTGTGCAACCGTGCCGTACATCAAACATGTTTTTAAGACTGTATGTATCGCAGCATTATCGACGGTGGCAAAGCGCAGTGATGCTGTAGCACGTGCTGTTTGACTCAGCGAGGTAAGTGCTGCTCGCAATTAAGATAGCGCCGATGAAGACACACGCTGAAGTGTTTTCTAATTATGTACACCATCAATCACGACTCAGCCGGAGCTGGCCAGAACACCGCCAATCAAGTAATTGCATCGCGTGCATCAGCTTTTCGGCCCTCGATAATAATAGGCATTTTATTGCCCGTAATGGAGTCTCTAGGGCCGGTTGGCTAATGCTCGGCATTTGGTACCCGTTGCTTTTAATTCAGATTAACTAATATATGCAACAACTCAGACGGCGAACGGTCGTATCCGCCCGCCACGCATCGCTGGTTCAACGTAGTTTTCGTAATCAATTAAGCGGCGATTGTTACTCTATCGATATTGAACCTCGGTGCGTACCGCTGAGTGCCGCCTATCACGTTGATTGGATTTGGAAACACGCACAAGCACAGGCTTAGAATGTGGATTGTTGCTCGCTATTAGTCATCTTGTAATCCAGCGGCGTTTCTCTGCGTCAGCTAGCTTTTTGACACGCCATAACGAAACTGATTTCGATTCGTGGTGTGGTATGCCGTCACTGAGTGACCCGCATAAAGGAGGTGATGCTAATCGGACAGGTGGGATGACGCGGGCCTCGGTCCCGCGCGCCCGGGCCCAGCTCTGAGGACCTACGCGCTAAACAAAGGTCGTGTTGTGTTATGATCGATCGATATTTTAACTTCTAGCTTTTATTACATTTTTAGAATGCCTCGGGGACGAACGATATGATCGATCGGCTTTTTTAAACGACTATAGTTATTAGGTAAGCACTTAAATATTATATTATAAGGATACTTAAAAAACAACTGCGCAATTGCAGTTCGACAACACCGATAACGTCAACCTACATTCCAAATATGAAAAAGCGAACAAAGGCTTATGCAAACTGAACTCATAAATCACAATTCATTAGAGGCTTCGTAAGCCTCATGACCTATTGCAAAATTGACTTGTTTGCGATACGAGAATTGACTGAAAGCGCGATACGCTTTTAGAGAACCGAATTGAGCCAATTTGTTGAGTAGGTATCGCTGTGCGCGATTCAATGGCTACCAACAATAAACAGAAACGGTCGGCGCTCGCGCAAGTTCAACAAACGAGAATCAATTGTTAGAGAGCTGATCACCTATCACCGTTCAGCGTGTTCGTAAATCATGATCAGTCGATGATCGAACGTGATTCGATGTCAGATTAGGACGCTCCTAGCTTATTGTTTGTAATTTGTGATCGCCGCCGAGATGCTTGGGTGACTTGCGCGCGCGCAGCCTCGCGGGCGGCAGCTCGGCGGTGAAAGAAATCACCAACATTGGCACCCAGTTAGTTAGCTCCGACTATAATTTATCAGTTATTGTTTTTACGTTGTTGATTGCCATAGACAATGGCCACTCGATTCGACTACTAACTCGAATACTTAAATTCTTAATAGGCCGATAGGTATCGATATTTTGTAATCGAAAATAAATTATTTAGAGTTTTTCTTCCCGTAGAATAATGCTCAGAACATTGCGTTGCTATACTAATTATTATTAGTGTTGCCATAATACAATAAAATCTAAATATAAAAATTATAAATAATTTAATTAAGCACGTTAGATATCGTTTAATTTACAACTAGATAAGTGCTCACATTTAATATTTTGAAAGTTCCCTCGTGAGGAAAATAAACTGAGACGTCTTTTTTTATTTTGCGATGGTTAATAATCTGGATTCCGTTCCATTGTCGTATGCTCACAAGTGTATTTTTCCTCTCTACCTTGTTTTTCCTTAACATTGGACTTTAACAAATACCGTTGGCAATTGTTTGGCAAGTGTTCGGTCCCGGGGAGGGCATCACTAACGAACATCCCCGGGGATAAGGTGGGGATTGCCGGGGCTAGCGCCGAAGCCGCAATTACCGCCGGCTTTGCGTTCCGCAACCCACCGCTTCTTGCTATACAGCTAGTGATCGCAAGGGTCATTGGAGTATGTCTCTAATCTCTGCTTAAATGATACGTGACTTTGTTGCAATGTGTATGGTAGAAGGATAACTTAATTTTAAATTATGTATTGAAATTGAGTGAGGCCAAATTTTGTGAAAACGCAAGTATACAATCAATAATTTACGTCGGATATTATAGTAATTATATCAATTGGGAGACTACCTATGTTATGATATACAATACTGTTGTGTGCTTTAGGTTATGTTTAGGTATATAATTAAGTAGGATACAAGCGCAGCGAAATGCAAATATATACCTATCTAACTCACGCAATTGTTAATTGTATTTATAATGGATTCCTAATGTTAATTAACAAAGACTATAAATTTGAGAATGATGGTATTAAATGGCGAACACTTAATGCAACCAAGGTTGAAGACCAATATTGATTTTAGAGCTACTTATGTATCAAAGTGAATTCTTCACGTTGACAGCAGAGCATAAAATACTACAGTGTCATAACAAGATAAGGTTTTTGTAGAAAACCGGCAATTCTAACACTTTTTTTTATGTAACATCCACCAGGTACTTCACCGCGATCGCATTAAGCCCGATTATTTACCGGCGGCGTCAACGGCGGCCGTATCCAAAGGTAATGGATACAAAAGCCGCATGTATCAATAAGCGGCTAAAGAGCGGGTAATCCGTCACCAGCGACGCGACATACCGCCGCGCGACGCCCGCACAATGGGACATTACGGATACCCCGGGGACCACCGGTGCATCATTCTACAAGTACCTATATACCGGGCTATTTAGTGGCGTATGCGTTTAATACTCGATCAAATTAATTCCTTGCTATTAAATAAATGACAATCGCCGTGAGGCTCAAGAGCTTTCCTGTTCTATTCATGTGTAAGTCAACATTGATGAGAAACTATATAAGAAAAAAATTTGGACGAGCGTGATTTAAAACTATTCCAAGTTTCAAGTGGATACTAAGTACTTAGTTGCTGAAATAATCAGGTGTGTAGAAGGGACAGACTGACTTAGTCGGAATATAAGGGTTCCGTTTTTACTATTTTCGTCAGGAACCCTAAAAACAGGTAAAAATAAAAGTTTCTGGAAAACAGGGATCAGACGGAATCATCATTCCTAATTAGCTAAATAGGATTATTAGTGATAACACAACCACTGCATCCAAAGAATTAGATCGATAAGATAATAGTTTTAGGGCCTGTTCTACAATGTGCTGACCTATAGGTATCCACAATCTATTTGACACATAGCCCATACAAATTCTGTAAAATAAGTTGTGGATAGGGTATAAGTATCTACAAAAGTTTAATTCGAACAGTAACAGAGTTGAGAAACACAAAACAAGTCAAAGAGATGGTTGCAGCGACTCTTGCGCAACACACCGGCTGTCAATCCAATTTATCGAGGGTCGATCAACGCAGCCCAATCACCTGCCGCCACTGTCTGTCGGTGGTAGGCATTATAAAACATATTTCTAATCGGTGGATATTACCCATGTTAATATTATTTCTGTTGCAATTATTGATACATGCAGTAGGTATGGATAACAAACATACCTAGGTAAGTATACTAAGTGGCTTTAAAGATTGAGCCGTATAGCCGCACCAGGAACGTTAGATACTATTAAAGTATTAATTTAAATCGTATTTATAATAACCCAAACTGCTTGTTTACATGTAGTATCCATTCAGAAGGAGCTAGGTAATACCGACATTATAGATTAGTTCCTTTATTAAGAGGTCGTAATTTTAACTTACTCTTGAATTCTTACATGACATACTAGAAACTTTAAACAATACCACTTTCTGTATTCCTAGCATAAACTTCTATTGTAATCGTAACGACATCGAGTAAGCATGTTGTCACTGTCATTCAGATTTATTTAAGCTTTGGTGTAAGCGGGATGGAGGACGCTAACGATACCGAAACGCTGTATAAAAATATTATAGTTGAGTTGAAGTGTGTGTGAATTAAATATGGGATTGTTTGAGCCAATACCGTTATTGAAATAAAACGAATCTTACGGATTTTATCGCGTTTATTATTTGTTTTTTTTACGTTCCCGACGTTTCGCAAACTAAATATGAGGGTACACCGGTTCGAACTATGACACTAGGACGTCAACCACCTCAGTCCTCCCGTGACCAAGGTTGGTGTAAAGCAGCCGAAACGTCAGGAACGTAACCAACAAATAATAAACGCGATAAAATCCGTAAAATTAGTTTTATTTAAATGTGTAGTATCCGCGTAAATATAAAAAAGTCAATATGCAATACCGTTATTCTTCAAAAAGGCATCGTTCATGCCTCTGACACCGTGGGCCGTGTGTGGCCGTCGGACTGACGTCGTGCCAAATGTAACGGCTCCTGATCGTATCGAACTTCAAAGAAATTATCCATGATGTAAAAAAATATCGGGATCAGAGTTGTCCGAATATAACGATGGTCTTGTTGTTACAGATTTATTCAAGGTGTCAGAAAACTGGCACCTCAGGAAGTCTATAACTGGGACTAACAGCATTTACTCAGTTAAATGAAGCTGACTTTAAAGTGTGCAAGTGAATAGCAAGCAAATTTCTTCGTGTACATCAGAAAGATTATCCGCTTGCATCCAACAGCATTGACTCGGTTCAAAAATAAACTTATGGTCGGTTCACACGAGGATCATATGGAAGTATATAAGTAACAAGTGTTCTTGTATACAAATTATGCCATGTACTAAGTACAAGCGACGCGCTTTGTTGTAATCTAATTTCTAATCATGATTATCACTTTCTGAATACTGAAGGCAAACATGTGGGGAAAATTGCACGTCTTTCAAAAGCCGTGTGGAGTTCACTAACGCGGACTTCTCCGGAGTTCTAAACTAATCAAGGCCTGAATAACCCTGGCGTTAATGGAGAGTGCTCCCGGTATAATGGCAATGGACTCGCTGTAATAGGGGATTACATTAGGACTAAATACCATTGGAGAAATAAAGTTGCATGGCAGTAAACCTCTGCCTACTCCTTTCTGGATTTCAGGCGTGCTGGTTTTCTTGTATAGAGTCAATATCAATCGAAGAATATACAGGGTTCATAGGTACGAACTACAATTTTTTTTTTATTTTGCGTTGTTTTTTTTTAACAATGTTATTATTGTATCGTTGAGTCAAATTGTCTGTTACGCATACTCATCATTGAAAGCAACTGTCAGTCAAACGTCAAAATATCACCATAGAGCACGAGATTCGCTCCTAATTTCCCATAACATTGGGATTTTTGTGCGGTCACAACACACGTGGGGAATGAATAGATGACAATGTCTGGCTGCATGAATGCATTGTAAGGTATTCTGGAATGGATGCACAATGGTGTTTATGACAGTTTCCATAATTGCAGTTATATGTCAAAATGAACAAAATGTTTAGGGTTCCGTAATTATCTCAAAAGGAACCGTTTTATGATCATTTTGCCTATATTTACCCGTTAATATAGATAACCAACAAAAAAACAGGTATACTCTATGTACTTAATTGCTTCGTTAAATGGCTAAGTTACCTGCATTTTTTTTTAGTTTCAGTTATCATCATCTGACTCATTATCTGGCGTCAGCACAGCGTCTATTTCTTCCATTTCACTTTTAATACATTACATCCATCTTCTATAGGAGTAACGTCCCTTTGGTTCTGTATCCATCCACATTTATACTCATCCCTCTATTAGTCTTTGTAGTTTTACTAATAATAAAACCCGGCAGCCGTTTATATTTTTCCACCGAAAATTATAGTGTAGATATTAGAAAGCTACTGTCTAAATAAAATAACAAAGGAATAGAAAATGATTCAGCTGTTACAGTGTTGTGTGCGGTACGTGCGGGCGGACGGAGCCTGCGCGGGCGCAGCGGTCGCGCGGCATCCGACAAATTATAGACAAATCTCGGGGAGGTATTATTTTTTCAACGCGCTCGGGTGAGAAATGCGTGATTGGGGGCCGGCGTGTGATTACAGACTACAGAAGACACGCCACCGGCCGAGCTCTCTCTCACACTTACAATCATTATTTAGTCGTAATAAAGTGTTAGAGTAAGAAATTACCGCCACCCAAGAAACTCTACCCGAAATATTTGCGGTCACCATTACATTACCTGCGATACCGATCGTTTTCATTGTGAGACGCTCGACGGAGATTATAAAGCTTACTTGCGCGGTATCATATAAACGCCGATTCTAATACACTCCACTTTCACGTTTTTTAACTTCTGCTCAACCGAATGTTTAAGCCAAATTACCCGCTCGAATCCAATTTAAAACGATGTCGGCGATAATATAGTCCAGAATAATAAAATTCGAATAGGTAGACGCCATTTTGACACGTCGAATATTGCGTTAACTGTCATTAACAATTTTATGCAAATCCTAATTTGGATCACAGGTTTGAAATGGGAAATTAGGGTGGAAATTATAGGGCTGGCGCGCCGATGGCTGGTTATGATGCGTTGCCACGGGCCGCGCTGTCTGCTCTCCGCCGTCATCGCCCCGCCTCGCCTCGCTCGCCGCGCCGCCACACCACTCCGGCGCAGGTTCTCGACGCTAAATTGTAACACTAGGTGTAAATTATGCGAAATATTTTGGATACAGCTATAGGGATAGATACGTAAACTCATGATTTTTTATGACTACTGCAGCGGCGGTAGATTTAAAATTATGGGTTAGCTCATCTTTTCATACTTAATATACAGTACATTTGCATCAAGCTTTTGCGGCACCATATAGAACTAGCGACATCTAGAAGACGTGGCTATGTCGGAGAAGCTCGCGTGTGACTGAACGTTTGTTGATATTTAAGGACTATGGTATTGGTGCCAAATACTTGCGTCCTCCTTACAAAGTAGGTAATATTAACCTCTTCCGACGTCGATTAGTAGCAAAATTTGTGTAAACTCTCAGGTTAGATACTCAGATTCAGCTCAGTTTTGTATATATAATGATGTATACCTAGGTAGATTATAATAATTTTACAGTTTACCCGATTTCATAATCCGCTTTACTATTAGGGGTTGCTAAAAAAATGAATGAAAATGTTGCCCATAATCAATCTACGATATTCATATTATTGCTAATAAGTACAATGATCACAGCCAAAGCTGTATAACATTAAGAACGGTTCAAGTGTGTCACTTGGCAGCGATTCGCCGAACAGTCCAAGGAATCGCTAACAAATTAATGATATGTGTTTCGAGTTTGGTGTTGGCGCGGCGCGCGCGCATGATCACAGGGCGGCCGGTAATAGGCCTTCGCGTCCCACCCTATATTCATCTTAATGCTCTCGCAATTTCACTGAATATAATGAACACGGTAAAAAATAAGTTTTCGGCGGATCCTTAAATGTGGGCTGGCAACGTGAGCGCGGTGACTCTATACGCCTCTCGTATTGATCCCCTGAAGATGAGCTCGTGTTTTGATCTGATGAAATTGTTCTACGAACCTCCAAATTGCTTTTTGCGTTATTGAAAGAGGTTTATAAGATTGAAGCGAATTGATCGCCGTGGATCGGTAATGGGTATATAAAAAGGGTGCATGTTCTGCTGTTCAATTAATTAAAATATTATTTATTAATACAACTACAATATTGTATACTTACTAGTATCCTGGGCATACAAATGTTAGTATTAGTATGACTGTTAGAGTAGTTCTTCAACAATGCACACTCAATGCTGAGTATGCTCAAATTTGAGATACGTCTGAACGTCACTTAAATTTGAGCATACCTATACAAAATGCAAGTGTAGAGTCGATAGAGACGCAAACTTTTGTACGCAGTACTATGTTTGATAAAGTTTGAAAACGTCTATAAATTTGTGGGTTAATATACACTACATAACAAGTTTATAATTGTACGGAGACGCAGTTGTGAGATAGCGCCCCCTGTATCCCGGGCCGCATCAGATTACGGTGGAATACGACGACAGTCCGCGGCCTCCCGGCTCCGGCGGCCGGGGTCAGCCCATGTAAATGATAAAGATAAACACCATTCATCTACCTTTATGTAAGTTTACTAATGTACCAACATAAGTCTGTGCCAGATTAGCCACATAGCAAGAGTCAGCAAAGTTATAGGCCCTACGCCTTGCGGCGCCCTGAGCATACATCTGTATATCAAGTTGGATAGATATAAATAAATATCGCCAGACGAACACACCAACTATACGGTCCCACAATAAGCAACGCTTGTATTATGGGTACCGTACAATGGACTGGGGCGAACCCAGTATATATTACTTATATACATATTAAACATCAACAACTTGGGTATAAACATTCGTGCTCATTACACAAAGTATGTCCCTACCAGGATTCGAACCTGGGACTCTTGGCACAGAAAGCAGGGTCGCTAGCAACTGCGCTAATCAGGCGGTAACCAATAATACCTATTGTTGCTTATAAAGACTTCCAGTGGCCAGCATACCTACAGGATAATACGCGCGAGGACAATTCGGAACCCTCCTTCCTTAACCAACGATAAACCCCAATACTCATCATTCATCATCACTACTCACTACTCATCTAGGAAGTGTGCAAAAACGCTTTTATTTTCAAGGTTCGTGTTAAAAGTCCCGCTCGAGTGGAACTCTACTAATTGAAAATGTGGAAGCTCCTATTCTATCCATTTTCCAATAAAATTGTAAATGTTTACCTTTGATAAAATTCTCGTAAAACAAAATAAACTTACAATATCAAAAAGACATATTCACTTAGCGATTAACTTAATAGGCACATTAAGTTACATTATAAACAAATTAACTGTTAACTTCAAAAAGTCAAAACTCCATTTACAGGGACATCCAGGAACGACATCGAGCGACAACATCAAACAATAATTTCGGAAAAAGCAATTATCATTATCCAGATAGGAGGGTCGGAGGCGATCGCATTAACATCATAATAGGGGCGAAGTTCGTCTGCGCGCCCCCGGGACACCCGTCGCCGTCGAGACAGTTACATATTACGCAATAAAGAGCTGTTCTCGCGAAAGGAAGTGTGAAAATGAACAACATCAAGGGGTTATCTTGAATTACTCACTAAAAACTTATTGCTGGAGGGCAGCGGGGGTGCGGGGCGGGCGGCGGGGGTCGGATTTGCCGCGAACAGATAAGGGCGCGCTGTTGGGATCGCGCCGTTCTCATCCAATTACACGGTCGAGCGAGCGCGCCGAGAGGAGCGGAGCGCAGATAAAAAGCGAAGCTGCCTCGATGTCCTCCGCGGGGATTGTCGCCGGGCTAAAGTTTTCACCTACAACCCGTCCTCTGCGATTGCTGACTCGATTTGTGATCCGACACGGTGGCAGGCACGACCTCTGACACACGCATGACACTTAAAACCCTTTGCATACGGCGACTTTTATAGCCGGTAGCAGTTTCAAGAATGACTGCAAATGTGCGTGAGAAGCGCGTGTGATGCGCTTTTAATTGTGACGTCACGTTTGCATCGATACAAAGGCGCTTCGGCGCGCGTGGGTCGCGACCTGACATCGAAAGAGAATTAATTTCCAAACGGAAGGTCACATTTCTTTTTGGGATATCCAACCGTAGCGAAAATCTGTAGTGTCAATTTATTAGGATAATTTTCAGATAGGTTTCATGGAAACGTCATCATCATATATATCATCATTTCATCTTGTTTGTACATTACCACAGATGTCTTTGTCATTTGCATTCTCACTAGAAAGCAATCTAAGTGGATGGGTTTGGGGAGTTGCGGCTGTGCTGCCACCACTGCGAGCTTTTGATTCAATTAGAGCGATCGTCGCGGGACCCGCGTCGACTTCAGCCGACACCAGCCCAAAGGTCCATCGCACTAGTAAATACCAGTACGATAATCATCAGGCAAGGTTAAAAGCTGCTTAAAACAACTAAGCTCTTATTTTAATGCCTTAGAAATGTATTATCAAAACAAGGACAACGAGTACTGCTAAAAAAGGACCTGCCTTAAGGACCCTATAAGTACACTGGAGGAAAACTCTGGGATGGAGACCTCTGGAATCCATTCGTACGACACATTCCAAGGAGTCCAGTTTTATTTAAATTTTTTTTCAACCAGATTAACTGGCACTGAAGCGTTGCACGGTTATCCCGTCTTAGCCTTAATAGTACGGTAACCTAATAAATAACAGTGACATTTGTTTTCGGTACTAAGCCCCACCCTCCGTCACAGGCAGAACCCAATCCGACAGCTCGGCGGCCGCCGTATGTAAATAGTTCACCGAAAGTCGCCGCTCGTCCATCACGCGTTGTCACATAAATTATGCCGCGGCGAATCCGCGGTCGAATCATTGTTTGACTTTTATCTTATTACGTACATCTCCCGATTTTGTTCGCGTCATATTTCTTCTGACTTATCGGCTTTTATCTATCGTTTTGTGGCGAGTCGCGCTATCGATCACTCGATCCCTGCCGCGGCCCGACAAATGTCCCCGAATGTTTTGAGTGGATTAGGCGAACTGTCGGCCGGTCACTCGGTGACTAATGCGCCACCGAGCTTATTTGGAGCGCGTATCGAGTTATTGTCGCTTATCTGATGATGCGCGGGCGCAGCCGCAGTCGGTGCCGGGCCGGTGCGCCCGCCGCGCTCCCTGTACCACCAGCCGCCGACTGCTGGTGACTAATGACCGCTCTTCTGAAACGTCTAAGAATTATTCCACATTGATCGCTGCAATATATTAAGTCACGCACTCGACTCCCAAGGAATGCGTTATTTAATAATGTAAATAGCCATAACACGACTCGAGGCTGAGTTGCACTTCTTCGTATCAAAGTTATAGATTGACAATTTATGAAAGTGCGCAACCGAATCCGATTTTTAATCCAGCGTGGTAATCCGAATAGTATCGTTGATGACGTCAGATGGTACGCGAGGCTACAGATGCCGACGGTAGTCGCAGCACGAGCCTCGCTATCTGTAGATCAGTGTCGCCGTCGCCCGACACCCGACACCTCGGTGGCATTCCCCGGATCCGCGTTAAATTAATGAAAACATCCATCCATAAAGACCCAAACGCCTCTGCGTTCTTATGAATGAAATTCCAACCTGCACAGGTTCGATTCGAATCCTTTTTTATGATGATCATAAATTAAACAACCAATTTCCAGCGAGTGTCACTGCGCGGATAAAGGAATGATTTTTATAATATCCTCAGCGCTTAACAAGGGTACAAATAATGCCCACGCACATTCACGCGGCTATAAGTCGGGATCGAGAGAGCTGCCCACTGCTAAACTGTTAATATAAATAATGAACTGTGTTATGGGCTGCCGTGGTAGGTAGCGCAGCGTTAACTGACGATCTTTTTGTACCGGGACTCATAACTTGGAGTGAAGTCAGGACGCTGGTTTGTTTGTTATTGTTCGCGAGTTTTGGCATCGGGTCTTACGCAGGGGATTTGATACCGTCATAATATTATTCAGAATCACAATACTATTTTAAACAAGGTCTGACTAAAAATAAACCAGTGAGGTACGTAATTGATTCGCTCTTTTCATTGGATGTGTTATATTTTATTTTGAAATTTATTATCGGGTTATTTCGTTTTAATATCAGGATAATGATATCACCACAGCCTCGTATAAATTAGAAATGGCTGTCTAATTAAGATTATGAGAGTGTCTTTCTTTCAGGCTAATTAAAAAAGATTATTTTGTGGCGTTTCAAATGCAACAAATTGTTTTTCAATTAAAATAATAGACACGCATAAACCAAACTCATACACTAAACGAAGGCAAATAATATATGTCGTTTGACATAGACCGTCCCAAACACTACAAAGATTGTATATTGACAATGTTTTCTCGATGACGATATTTGATTACATTAGGAGTTAGTGCTGAGGGCACTGAAACATGGTGGGCAGCAAATCGCGTCAGTTGCACATGCCCAAAAATTCACTAAACATCAATGGCGTAATAGACCTAGACCTAGAGTTGCCTAGAGTCTTGGCGATGGTCTTGCGAGCAAGCAAGACCAACTAAACAACATTACGTGTCATGGCTACCTTTAAAGCTCAAAACATTGCAATACGTACTCTATTGCAAACAAGACTTTCCGCAACGTAACTTGATACCCATCCAGGGCAGTAGTCCGAGTGGGCCACGTCTACCCACGCGACTCCTGGACAAAGTCTAGTATGGAACACGCCGGTAAATTACATCCACTGGTCTCCCGTCTGACTCATGATGTCCAACCGGTCTTTTTATGTGAATCTATAGGCCTATACTGTACATTTAAATAGGAGATTGTATTTCATGAAAAGCGTGGAACAAAGTTTGGAAAATATAAGCAATATTAATGGAAATTTCACTTTTACAAGATTGTCTTTAGGGTTGGGACATTATTTGACGTGCTTGCGTGTGTTGTGTTACATACAGCACGATCACAGTACGACACTATAACGTGTCCATATAAATGATTAAGTGTTAAGTTACGATGTTGGCAGGCGCGCGCGCAGCGTGGCACCGTCCTCTATTCACTGACCAGCGTATAATATTACCTTCCCGCCGAAAATATCAAATCGACAGGAAGATGTTATCTGTACAGACTGTTATAAAATTGAATATTTTGATGTATAATAATAGGTAGGTGCGCTGCCTACCCCCGCGGCGCGCGCGCAGCTCTTCCGGCCGCTCGCCATCGCCGTCCTGTCTCTCTAAACTCTACCATTTTTATGACACGTTTTATTGTGAATAGAGATGTTATTTAATATCGCTGTTAACGTCTCCACAAAATTTGAAAAATGTTTTTAGTACTTTTCTGGTCGATGGGCTGAGCGCGGTTGTTATCCATGTTTATTATAGCCAATAAATATTTAATAAATAACAAACCCGTATACAAATACAAGAGTTTTATATTGAGACCGAACGTTTTGTATCGTTGAGAGATGAAATAGAATAACTATATACAACAAAAGTGCCTACCTATAAGCGTTACGTACTTATACGTTGAAAAATGTACTAGAAATGCAGCGGTTTGATGAGCGACGTCTATCTGCAGCATCAAAAAGGCTCCAGATAGTCGTCACAACGATCACGGATACAGTTTTTTATGCAAATTAAGACAATTTTCTCTCTATTAGTGTTGCCCTAAGTCTGAATACGCAAGCGATCCTCAGATTGTTCGGTATAAAACTCTACAAGTCTGTTCCGTCTTGGTCTTGCGAAATTACAAACCCCGCCCAAGACTTTGGGCAACACAACTCTCCATTGTTTACGGATAAATCAAAGTAATAGCTTCAACTTTATGGCGTACTTTACTATACAATTTCAAACGGTCAAAACCCTGAACTAATTCCCTACTGTTTCATAGTTTTTTGGTGTTAAACAATTCAATCCGACTCGATTGTTTTGTTCGTAGATAACCAGCCCACATACAGCTTTGGGACTTAAGGTATAAACATACGAGACGGGTACATCGCACAACGCCCAGCGTGGCGGCTGCATGCTCCTGCGCCACTCTGCTTGAAACAAATCTATACATTCCTATTTTAAATAAATACACCATTAAAAAGACATAAAGTACAACACTTAACGCACAAATAGCGCGTGTTATATAAAGGTAGAGTTTCGCGTTAGATTCATAGAGTATTTATCGGAGTGGTTATTGGCAAACAGGTTGTGTGTCACGGTGATGGGCGCCCGGAGTGGTGGGCGCCGAGGAGCTATATCACTCATTATCTCACCGGGAGACGGGCTTATTAGCATGCTAAATTGATTTCACCGCCTACGACACTTCGAAGAACATTTAAACGACCGATCCGAGTTTCGTTAGATGAATAAAAACAACGAGCACATCGATAAATCCAGTAATAATGTCTTATTTTTAATTCCAATTAAAACATTTATGGCCAACGACAAGGTTTTGGTCGTATGTAGATATTAAAAAAAAACGAGAATTATTAAAGGTAATGAATGTCTTATTTTAATTCCACTTATCGTAACTGCTGAATGACCGTATGAATGTAATTAACATTTTATTAAATGCCACTATGTAAGTCAAAAGCTCGCCGAAAGTTGTCTAACCTGTCAAACGTTTTGAACGAAAAAACGGAATAAAAATGTAGTGTTGTGTCGCGACGAATATCAATTAATGGGCGTTGGTGCGCGCGGAACTGCAAAAGTGTAAAGTGCAGTGAGGCGGGGGGCGATGCGTAAATCAAGCGCCGATACGCGTAAACTGCCACCGTTCGGGTGTACCGCTCTTGTGCTACGGTATCGTCACTATATAACATATCAGCTGGACGTACCTGTACCTATATGACACAACTAGGTACTTCTACGCTGAAATTGAGAATATCGATAATGATAAGAAGATCACAGCAAAGGAACGATAAGATAGGGATGGACATATTATCACAGACAAATCCTTTAAGAATCAAGATACGTATGGGTAGGTTACATTTTACACTCAAAGGAAAAAATATACTGGCTATCGTACCTAAAGGACGAGACAGTATGTATGTCCATACTAACAAGTGAAAACATAACTTGTATTGTACGTATTTGTAACATCAGGGGGACGAAGTAAATTTGAAAACAAAAGGAGAGGTACGTTTTGGCACCGGGCGCCGTGAAAAAGTCGGTCCGTTTTGGCGCGGGCGCGCTGGGCACAGCCGGGCGCACTGCACAACACATGCTGCGCGAAAATTATTGCCGTTCGGATTTTTCGAAAGCATTAATGCAAATTTATAGTACCGCGCAGCGCTAATTGCGAGCGACGCGAGCCCGCTGATTGTTTACCGGCCCAATTTATGGCAACACCTATTGCCGATTTAAACCTTTAATTGTAAACGATTCACGTGTTTTATTGGATAGTCAGTGAGTATTTATTCGCGTGCTGTCTGTGCGGTCGCGATCATTATTGATTTTGCAACGGGTGTGCTATGCCAAGTCGGCGTTTTTAGATTAGTTAACGTTCTAGATGTCGACTCTTGTGATTTAACATACTACAAAGTTTTCAAAAACCGCTAGACAAATATATTTCATTAATATTGATTTAGTATGGACTCATGTTTTCTTTTGATTGAATTTGCTTTACATAATAAGCTCTGGAGTAACAATAGATGCAAGTAGACTCGAACTTGACTCGAACTCTACAAAAACATTACTAATCCGTAAAGATTTCAATGCTGTAAATCTATGATGCCTGCGGCTCTACGTACAAATTGTAGCACGTCGAGTGAGAAGTGGAAAAGTGTCGTAAAATGCCAAGAATTACCTCGTGGCGGAGGTAGGGATGTGTTAATAAATTAAGTGACGTCACATCCGAGCGGTTAACAAACTTAGCGGCGACGGCCGGGGGCGGTTCCCGCCTTTTTCGCTTAAGTTTTCCACGCCGCCGGCACCGGAAGTTCGGCCATTATTATTTTACGCGGGCAACAAGCGGCGCGATAATATCCCGCTATCCTCGGCCGGGCTGGTTGCTTCAGACTGCCTTTAATGGCGGAACGTGTCTTCTTACTTCGCGCTTAATAGGTGTAATAACTTATACAGAAGAGCAGGATTTATTAAGTTCCCGCACCAGTTTGACCAATCGATGGTGTTTTCGGAAGTGACTTCAATTATGTCGTAAAAGAAAATTATCTTACTGACTTCCTGAGTGACTAGTTTCTACTAGACTTTATTTTGATACGTTTGCTTTGGTCTAATACAGCTATACCACAGAAAACAGAATATAACTATTACCATGTAGAGACAGTACATTTTCGTGCCGAATTTTCGTCCTAGCTGAAAAGTTTGCTGTCCTATTCAAATAATCGTTAAATCATGGTGTTCTCCATTCCACACACGTCAGGGTGTCGTGTTTTGCTTAATCCTGAAGTAAGGCTTAGTTGGGAGTAAGCCGAGGTCGGGTCGGGGGCGTCTCTTCGGCCCCTAAATCAATCCGGGTCCGTCTGAGGCGACGCGGCAAAAATAAGAGGTCGCCATCTTGCCACCGCACCACAAACAAATCCGCTTGGACACACATTCTATGAGGGATCGCTCGGGAGGAGAATGAATTTTTATTTCAAACTAACTTTTGCTTGCGACTCCATCCAGCATGTTGGTGTCATCGTGGTAACACTAGTGCAACCACGAAGGAAATACGCTTTTACTCAGTGTATTAAGTTTACCAGTTTTTTCAGCGGTTTTTCTTTTTATATTATCTTTGTAAATATAATTCTTATAACCTATAGATACCTTATTGACCTCTTAAAACATATTTTAGACCTTGTAGGTATAGTGTGAACGCCAGCTTTGGACGCCTCGCGTCCGGCTAGCATTTACAACAGCTACCCATATCCGAAACCGGCAATTATTTTCGCTCGTCATTACGCCGTTCAAAGCTTACGCAAACATATTTAAGGGTTATTACCGGCAAATGCCACTTTCTCGTGCCGCGAACATCACAACACTGGAATAATAGAATAAAATAGTTGACAGGCCATTGTGTGTTAAATTATTCACGAAATCTATTCGTCGCTCCAGATCTCGGGCGAGATTGTGGCGATATGGTGAATTGCGCGCGTTTCCATATTTCATGGCGGGTGAAGCCTGCCTGATGACAGTCGTGACAGCACTCTATCGACTTTTTGTACCACTTACCGACATGTGATTAATGATGTCTCATTGTATTATAAATACATAAAAACAGTAATATCGTTTATCATCAATACCATTTTTTAGTTTCTGATTTGGTAATTTTCCAAATATAATACAATACGACCTTTTCGTTAAGAGCTCCTTTGTAATAAATATTATGTGTAGCAATAGGGATGTAGGTACTCCATGGTATATAAATCCGTAGGTACTTACTTGGTATGTTTAAAAATAACTACTGATACTTAATTCAAGAAAAATACTGTAATTTTATTCAAAACATCCCAATTATATCTCCATTGGAAACCATTGATTTGCTAGTGAAAACTTATTAATCATAAAATAAAGTTATAACGAAAAGCAGTTTTAGCGGTAGCCCGGGGGTGAATACAATTAAAAAATAATCTTATACGGCTATTGATAGTCGGTTGATACTAACGCCGCGCGCGCATCCGGCGAGCAGCGCGCGTTGCTCCCGCGCAGCCCGCACCCCGTCATTACGACGCCGACGATTCAATTCGACACATCTTCAGGGTTTCACCTCGCCCAATAATTACCCAGCGCTATCATTAAGCCGCCTGCACAACAAAACGTAATAACCTTGCAATTAGACGGCGGCTGTCATTAGATTGTAATAGAGTTTCGTACAACAATTTGTGAGTAAAATCGTCAAGCGTGTCACATTACCGGAGTCCATTAGGGCATTTACACAACACGGAATTGAAATGAGCCGTCCGCCAGATTATCGTGATAGACAAACAGGCCGCATTGTCTCGATAATAACTCTTTGCTCAGGGTGCTCCATTATCGCTCATGTTATTTACCTTATACACTGAATACTATCAATATCCTTGACCTATACCTACTGGCGGCATTAAAGCACAGGACATGCCCGAGGCGAGATGCGGTGTTTTTGATGCGATCGAAAACCGTTAATTGACATTAACCAAGGTAATTTTAGCTGTTAATGGTGGACAATAACGGTACGTTCTTTTTATATGGTTATTTTTTTTAATTACATTATAGGCAAGTATTTGATCTCGATCTCACCTGATGGCAAGTGACGATGAGATCTACGATGGAGCATACTTGCCTAGGTAGGAAGGCGGCAGTAGATCGAGACGCTACATTCACTAGGCACATGCAGCGCAACTGATCTGACCCGCCATCCATGATAACTTGAAACCGTTTCGGTAATATTAAGATATGGTAAGAATTATTGACAACACTCTATTTTACGTGACGTGTCACAGATCAATGCGAACTCTATGGAGACGCAAGTCTCTATATAATATACCTAACCAATTTACAGCTATAATTAAAAGCACAGATACCTATAGGAGAGGACGAAGATGACTCTTAGGGTCACACTGCCGAACCAGAGCAGCCTTAGCCTTTCCCTAATGATTTTCCACAGCCTGTATATTGAAAAATGTAAACTTCATCCATGTGTTGAATATCCACAGTGCCTACCTATATCCGGCCGATTTCGGCGGGCAGGTACCACGATAATATCCTCACTTGGGGCATTAGGATCGCTCCCGATAAGATCCTATCGACTCAACGTTAAATAACACGCTTCCTGCAATCGCCGCGGTTATTTTAATAATATAATTACGTTATTCGTATGTCGGCTTTTCGGGCCTGTGATGACGCCAAACTCAATACAATGTTTACGGCACTGAACTGTCATTAGGTTGGATATTGATATCATTCAGTTGTTTACTTTGTAATTAATTCAAGTTTATTTAGAACGTAGTTCACATTGGATTTTGTAATTTGATATGGCGAGGACAGTGGGTAGGTACACAGAGGACGATACATAAGTATACCTATAATTAGTAGTAATATGGTTGATTATCCATCCATATATATTTCATTTACTACACAGGCTGGTTCAGAATTGATAGGAAGCTGCGCTTCTTCAGACCATTTGTGATCATTATGTGAAGTCAGAATTCGGATACGATTGTGTTTTTTTTTCACATAATGATTGCAAATGTGCTAAGGAATCACAGGTTCAGGATTAGTATACCCTTTATGAATCACCCTGAGTATAGAATATTACTATATATACATACGGCGCGAAGTAGTTTTGCAAACATTCTGTCGCCAGCCACTGAAAATTGCTTAATTTGTACTAGAAAAATTATGTTGTAGCTTTTGCCCGCGACTTCATCCGCATCTTTAAAGTGAAATAAAACAAACACTAAATTAAGGGATAAGCTTCACTTAAACTAAACTAAACCTTACAGACATGCATACATTCGTAATTCTAATAGTTATTGTCAAATCCCAGAGGTAGGAGATCGAACCTGCGATCCTCGTTACCGAAGCAAGAGTTCTACCGTCTTAGCTATCACTTGCATACAGGCACCTACTTATAAGTGATATTTAATAACACTCGTTTATTTTTTTCTATTAACGTGCTAATATCCCGGATTTAGTCATATTTCTAACATAATTCGTACCCTGCCTCCTACACACAGCTGTTGAGTTTTTTGTTAATAGATCTGATTAATAGAACAAATTAATATAAACCACTGTTTCCACTCGCATCCATCTCGCATGCGGTCAGACATGGGAATATTTTATTACTTATAATTAAATTAAATTAAAAAGTGCGCATTATGGTGCTTGTTAATTACTTTGTAGTGGCCTCATTAACCACACCACAAGACTAGAGTACAAACATTCGTGCTTATCACGCAAACTTTGTCCCTACCAGGATTCGAAACCTCGGAACAGAAAGCAACTACCTACCCTACCAACTGCGCTAATCAAGTCGTCAAAGTATATAGTCAAAATATAATCCAAAACTATACGTATAAAAGCAATTATTTTAAAATTATATAGATAATTGCGCATTCGTATAAATGACATACCTATTACTTATCAAGGGAATGAGGATATTAAACGTGATCGTTACAAATATCGTCACGTTAGGAAGGTGCATCGCGGCGGCGGACATTAATGACCGCCTGCTTATTGTTTTAGATCACCGCCGCCCTCTAATTTGCTTCATCGCGTGTAATTAAGGTGCGCTCGATAAAAACACGAGCTTCACCCTTTGGGACGATTGCATCTGCATGAGAAATTAGGTCGAAATAACGGTCTTGGGGAAATTGTCTTTGATTAGGTATAAGTTATAGGTATATCCACAGAATGATTCAGGTACGGTATACTAACCGTTGCACCGGGGCGCTACTGTAGCGCAATTGTTATTTATGTTACATTATGTTACATTTAGTCAAAGTCAAATCGTTTATTTAGTATAGGCCTATGGGGGGGGGGGGAGGGCACTTTGTCAAATTGTCATTAAGATTTTGTTTTTGTAAATTTTAAATGTAACGACTTGAGTAGCGCAGTTGGTAGTGACCCTGATGTCTGTGCCGAGGGTCCCGGGTTCAAATCCTGGTAGCAACAATCTTTGTGTGATGACCACGAATGTTGTACCCGAGTCATGGATGTTTAATCGGTATAAGTATTATATACTGAGTACGTCTTCAGTCTATAGTACGGCACCCATAATACAGCGTTGCTTCGTGTGGGACAGTATAGTTGGTGTGTTCGTCTGGCGATGTTATGTTTTTAAATTAACATACTTACATCGACATTTTGATTTTATATACCTAATGAAAGAGTATATAGTATATATAGAATGGGATGGGTTAGGGATTTCTGCTACTACCCGGGCACCCTATACCTAATCAATATAAAAAGTTACCATTTCCTAGTAATAAGTATTTTTTAGTTTTTTGTTTTTCCATGTAGTATATAATTTATTTAAATAAAAAAAATATATAAAGAAAATATATTGATACAGTTAAAGAATTGTTGTCTATGATATGCGAAATGTTGTCTATGATATATAGCATATAGGTAATCCACCCTTAAACCCAAAGGATCCTTCTTGCTATAGCTAATAGCTAGGCAATTTATGTTAATCTTTGTCAAATAAATTGGTGTCTATTTGTTTTGAATTAAAAAAAGAAGTTAAATCTTAAAACAAAACCATATCGCTTGTGAAACAGAATCAGGTGGGTATTTTTTTTTTAAAGTAATATTCCTTTTCGCCCCTACTCCAATTGCGTAAAAGTTTAACACAAAAAAAGTTGTAACGGCCATCCAATTAGTTTAAGAATCCGCACAGAAGCGCTTCGCCGACCCTAAATTTTTCCCAATTAAATGCAAAACTCGGCCGGCACCGGCGCGGCGGCTATATAAAATTTAAAGTCCATACAATTCGCGCAACACAAATTTTTATTACACTAGCTCTGTAAGTAAACAAAAAGAACAAATTAGCCGGCCTCAGTACAAGACGCCGCGTCGTCCGCGCGCTATATCCCGCTCGGGACACAAGGGTGTAAAAAGTAAAACAATAGGGATTCTGTGCGGCTGCAGAGGGATATTTATTGTTAATGAAAATGGCGGGATTTGAACTAACGTCTTGTAACTAAATACCCTCTCACGGTTAAAGCGGGCACTAATTTGGTTTTTATAGCGCGTCCTTAATTTGATTTGGCGGCATCGCGCAGCGCCACTATTGCCTGTAGGAGCAATTAATTTGGCCGGATTATATTTTTTTCTGCGAGCGTCCCCGTGGCTCTTACGCGCCCACAACACGATCGGGCCGAGGAGGAAAAAATAAAATAAAACTTAAGCCCCGTTTAATTTGAAGGGTGGTTCTGGGCTATTAAAGTAACACGCTTATGTATTGCAAATTATATTGAAATTTGTCTTCCATTACTGAGCGTCTTCCTCACACAAATGTTGCCCGCATTACGAGCGGGAGATTTTTATTCCTCGCTTCGCCCACCCTTGTCTCCCGCTTTTTTACGTCGGAACTTTTGTGGTGCTTTTTTTCTCGCTAATTAAAACTCTTCCGCGCTGTTTCCTCTCGGAAACGAGATCCGATCAATTAATTTTTGGGCGGCGTAAGCGGTCTCGGAATTTACTGGCCCCGATAAAAAAACAAACAATTTCTCTTGAAAAAAAGGGGTATCAAAATGTAATTGATCAAATAATGGTTTTACTTTAGAAATGTTTTTCAAATTACGCAATTTTGTTTTCTCGCCGGTCTCGGTAGCAGGAAAATACGTAAGTAATCATGGCGTAGTGTAGGTCATCAAATAGAATGGTATTGTTTATGGGAAATTCTATGCAATCAGCGTTGTCGGTAGGCTGCGGCGGCCGCTAGGAGATGGAGTCACGCGCGCCATTGTCTTGTCGAGGACAAGCCATTTCATCTAATACAATGTTCTGTACACGTACACGCGATTACTACTCATCCACTACCGAAATGACTACCACTAAATGATTTGTAGATGTTCTACATAACGAATATTGTCATAACTGCTTGTAACAAGTCGCGACACGAAATTTTCGAGTGTATTTGCAGACTACCCTCCTCTAGTGCTATACATTCAGGCCAAAACCAATCTAAAGGCCAGTACTTAAGAATGTCTACCTATGTTACTCTTAAACAGAAATTCTCAATTCGAAAAGTGGTTTATAATAAAAAAAATCCTCATGTGAACTAAGAAGCTCCGATCTACATAATAAAACAAACGTAACGAAACAACAGCACCCTTCAATCAGTGGAAATGAAGGCGGAGAAGGTAGGAGCAGCAATTTGTCGTTGATGGCGGGCACCGGTAGGCACAGGCCAGGCCGGGCCGGGCCGGGCAGGCGCGCGGTGGCCGCCAGAGCACGCGCCGAATTAAATGGAAATCAATAGCTATCGCTGGACGTGACCGACAGCCCTCACATCTCGCCGACGGACATCGCTCTCATAACCACGAATATAAAGTTCATGATGGACATCTTGATGGGAATCTGAGGAACACGGAATTTGTAAGGGACAGTCGACTAATTGACCGTGTACGGACCGACTGCGCGGACTCGGGCAGATATTGCGTGCAGGCTGTTAGCGAGGCAGATGGTTTGGAAGATTGTAACATAAAAGGAAACCACTATCTGGATCCAATCATTTAGTTGCAATGTTATTGTTTCCTAGCAAATGCAGAGTACCTATTTTTTACGCACATATACGAGTAGGGGCAGTGGGGGAGACTCAATGGTTCTTCTTCTTTCTTTAGTAAATATAAAATTTACAATAGTAAATTTTAGTAATAATTAACAAATACTTAAGATTCTATGATGATTCTATGATTCTATGAATGCTGTTACCAAAAAAATTGGTAAGCCATGTTAGACTAGAAGTATAATAAGTACGTACGTTACTATTTGTAAAGAAAGCATAAACAATAGTTGTAAACAATGATTATTAAAAGTAATGGGCGTAGCGCCACGAGCAGTGGGTGCGGAGGTTATAGTAGAACGATTCCTGTTGAAATCACAGCATTCCAGCACAATGACGGATCAATTGCAATCGCTTGCCATAACAAACATAGAATAAAAGCAAGAAAGGATCAGGAATTCTTATATTCCCTTGTTATAATTATTGTGTTGTAATTAATAACTGAATCTAAATAAATATCTATTCTTGATTTAAAGGAAATTACATTATTAGACAAAACAAATATAAATTAAAAAGAGAATAGAAAAGCAAATTTGGCTCATGCGGTAGCGTGCCTAAGATGCTGGCCGCATTTCCTCGCTATTTAGCCAAACCTGAGCTGAGCGAGGAAATGTCCAGCCCTTGATATATTTTTTCCTCGGGATCCTTCATTTGGATTATAGAATGACATATATTTTTTAAATTAAATCATATACACATATTATGTACCTGTTATACTGACTAAATTTTAATACAGAATACGCTGAAAGAATTTTCAAACTAAGTAACAAAATTTCGAAGACATTCCCCATTAAAGATTGGTAAAAAAAGATGGTAGCGACAAAAAGGGGTCGTGCTCCTCTAACGCACCCGTGCTCATATATGAAGATGACGTCATTTGACACTGCAGCATAGATTAACTAGGCTATCATGAGTAGAAGACCACAGGTGGTAGGCATATTATCTCAACACAAACATCAGATCTGCTCTTATAGTTGACCTTTGTTTCAATTCTCTGGACACGTCGTCGCACTGTGCGGCTCACATAAAGCAGTTCCTGCGATTGTCGTCCGATGATTGATCAATCAATGCATTAGAAAGCCGCACTTAATTGCGGCCATTTTGTCCGTTTGTTTGTACTGACAACCGGCAGGGCAGGGCTCGGGAAATTGCCCTAATGTATGCCTTACATTGGTTCTTAAGGGGGACTTTTATTTGGTACAAATAGGGGAATGAGACGTCAATAGGTATATATTTAATTAATAACACGGTAATTATTGTAGCGCTCGTTCGATTCAATAATGTAACCTAAAAACTCAGTTTTGATTTCAGTCCGCAAACAATGAACCATTCCTGGTGCTTTATGTCATAAGTACCAAAGTAATTACTAATGTTTCGACACTCTTGTATACCGTCCTAAACCCTTCAATCCTAATAAAATGTAAGTATAAGTATACGTACAAGTATTGTTGGCCGCATTACAAGTTAAATAATGACTTAATAAGTACATAAACTGCAAACTGGTACCGTGCCCACTCGGTAAATTAACGTCGATTTAGCCATTTAACTAAATCTTAGGTTACTGTTAACTGCGATGAAGTGGTTGAGTCACAACAAATCTACAAAATGAGTGCTTTAAGAAAATTGCTTCTCAAATTACTTTAAAATTGTCTGTCAAATTGCTTATAAATTGTTAATCGAATACGTTCGGTTAACAAGAGAAGGTGTGTCTATGCTTGGAAACGCTTGAAGACATTTTTTCCCGTATCAAGAGAACAAACCTTCGGCCGATACTTACATAGTAAAGCAATATCCACAAAAGGACAAAATATCTCTGCAAATAAACGTTTAACTTTATGGACTCGAAAGATATTACCGATCCGTGATCTTCTTTTTGTTTAGCTTCGCCCAGTCGGCCATCTTGGCGACATGTGGCGGGAGATTTAGGCGGGAAACGTGCCCCGCTATATTAGATTATGTCGAAATGAATTGAGCGCTACTATTGGATATGTTATTGACGTAGATTTGCGATCGGAGGAACGAACTGATATTTCGTATTGTTATTAAACGCGCAGCGCTCCCCGCGGACGTGAGCGGCGTCCCGAGCACCGCCAACCCGCCCGATACGACGCCCATACACCTATTGTTTAGGCCTCTTTATATTTTTCTTATGTAAATACGGTTTCATATCCGATGAGCTTTATTTATGTGGGAATCGTTTTAGCGAGATAAGTCTCTCCTCTGCCCCGTTGTTCACCTCTCGCAGTGCATGCAAATTTGGTTGTTTTGGAATTCCGATTTATTGTATCCAGTGGTCCATCTAAGATATAAGAAAATATTCAACAGAAAAAAAATACCTTATTGGACCTTGTCTATGTACTCCACACTAAGCACAAGCGTATGATATAAAGAAAACAAGTGAGTAACATTACCAAAGTTAAAATACTTTAATAGGATTAGGAACTAAACGCTTCATATACCTACAATAAAGAAAGAAGGAATAAAAACGAATCCCCCCCGACCTACGACCATGTGTATATGTCTGTGTGTGTATTTGTGATGTTAAATGAGTGAGTGTGTGTTTGTGTGCCTTTCACGCATTAGCGCTTAATTACAGCCTACCTGCAAAAATATATAGGTCAAAACTCACGACCGTGTCTTTTCCCAGAGATAGTTATCTACATGAAACAAATTTTCAAAGCATGGACGTGTTTTGACGAGCGCAGAACATTTGAAGTGTCGCTGAACATCAAAGAATGTATGTGCCAGGCCGAGAGCGATGTTAAAACGTCTTCAAGGGTTTCAGCGCGGTAAACAGTAGCCGCGGCTGTGGTACAAGTGTGAAACGACGGGCGTGTATTTTGATAAAAGGCCACGGTAATTAAAATAATCACAAATGCTACATCAGAACCATAACGTCCAGATAGCATTTAGCGTTTACATTCCAAATTCTTCGTTCCTTGTTCTTTGAAAAGCTGACCACCTGCTTTTTGCACTGGCGCTTTTATATCTCAAGTAAGTACACTGAACGTGAAATGGTTGATATTCCCCATATCGCAATGGATTCAAGCTTCACAGTTCCTACCCCAACCAGGCAATGGTTACGAAATGTCGGCCGTATATTTTTTTATAACAATGTAAACAGTTAATTAAATGCAATAAGTACGATGAGGCTAGGCTGTTCGTAGTACCTAGTAGTAGTTAACATAGACCCAAATAGTGCAGTCTCCTATGACTTGTGCCGCAGTGAGGGCGGCGCACGCGAGCCGGGCGGTTCGCTTTGATGTCGCGGGGGTAGTTATGGAAATTAATAAAGTGAACAACTTGTAATTGCTTCCGATAAGGCGGGCTGCGCGGGAGCACTCATTTTTTTGTGAGTTTAACGAGCCGCTCACAATACAAACACCGTGACTATACCCACTACATGCACCGATAATTTAAATGTTCATTATTTTATTACTATGCATTTATATTTGATTGAGATCCCTGTAAAGGCTAATGAGTTTACTGATCTACCTACCTACAGTGAAATAATAAGGAAAATAACATACCTACCTACTTAAGGAATATTTGGTAAAATACAGCCTTTTTTAAATTGAACTTTTCCATTCCATAAGTATATACGAAATAAGTACCTACACCAAGATATTTTGGTGTAGGTTTGTATGTAAATAACTAAAATAATTACCTACGTTGAAATGTATTTATTTTACACTTCAGTCACATACATGAGTGGGCGCAGTTCTCAGTGCTCTCAAATATATGGAAGTAGATCGGCACCTGTCGGTCTGGCCCCGTTACAGCGCTATCTTCACGAGCCACTTGCGCCGGCGCACACGCCGCTCCCGCCAGCGCCTTAGGCGACGCCGACGGCGACGTTAAAAGCTCCTGCCTAAAGCCACTCAACTATCGCTTACTTTGTCCTATGTTAAGTACCGATAGACAGTAGCACCCTTTCAACCTCTCCATGCATGGCGCCTGCCTACACATAGACAAACGTCACAAAAAATCATTCATCTTTAAACCACTTCACATAATAAGAGGAGCAGTAAAGACAGGAGTAATTTTGCATTTACGTCACAATGATTTATTTACAGTTTCATAATGGTACCTCAACATGCCAATACTAACTAAATAATCAACTATAAAACACATCTTGATATATATCGAGCCGTCGCAACGAATAAATAATAATGAATAATGTTAAAAGAAACCTATCAATAAAACTGAACTTAACGTGTCCCGAAATAAAACACTTTGTTATTAAGTTGACAAGCAACCGTAAAAATGCTCCTTTAAAATGTAAAATAAACAGATCAATCATGTTAAAGCGATCCCACCGGGCTCGCACCGATCCCCGAAAAGAAGCCTACGTAAGCGTCTATTATAAAGCACAGATGTTACCACAAGACCGATTTTATACGCGGCTCCTTTCGAACATTCGATGGGTCCATTCGACAGAAAGAGATAAAGAATAAAAGTGATACCAATTTTTTATTCTTTTTCAAAATAAGAATTGTTCTACATTCGGGAGAGTGATTGACACGCGGTCGCCGCGGGCGCCCCCCGACGCGCGGCATTAAAGCGCTTCACAAGATGGCCCTCGAATTATTATCATTTTATAATTTATTACGCTAATTATGAAAGGGTCGTATTTAAAAATGAAACAAAGGTATTACGGATGCGACGCTTGTGTGGTAAAAGCTTTGCGGACGTGTAGCGTGTTACTTTTTGGGCGAATAAATCTAGGAAGGCACATCAATCAAGTTGTCGGATGGACGGGAGCCGGGAAGTGGCGTTCCACATTATTATGTAGATCCCTGATTAAAACATTTAAAAAAAATAACGAATTCACAATATGTGGGTGTAGCAAAACAACCCTTTAATTTTATATGTATAAGATACTTATGGTAAAAGTAATGAGGGTCGGCCAGCCAACGGACAACTTGCTACGCCATTAGCTTTTTTTATTTGCGTCAGACATTTATCGGTTACGTTTGGGCATCTTGTACTTTACGATATCGTCTCATAACAATTAATGTTACGTATTCATGGGCAGCTATAATAAAGCAATATGGTCATTGGAGCGGTCGGGCGCGGGGCGCACTAATTGAAAGCGGCTCGGGCCACGACGTGAGAAGACTAGCCATCGGCTAATCCTCGGGCTGGACCCGCCATCCCGTACACATGTATGTAATTGGAGATTTCACGAGATAACACTATGACCCCTAATCATGGAATGGGGTGCACACGTACCGGACGCAAGATGAGACGCTGTAGCTTCCTGTTATCTGTTGTTATAACAACAGTTTAAGTACGGCGGCTAGTCTAAAATTTCCTAAAACTAGTTTCCTTAGTTTACTTAGCTTAGAGATGGCAATAACCTCAAGAAAATTATGAAGAATAAGTTAAATAAGTACTTTACATTACATTAGTGCAATAACACAAATGATTCCGTGAGCCAGGTATCGTTTTTTGTTGATGTTAAATGTTGAGGGGTCACCCATTAGTCCTCAGTAGGTATTCCAATGGGGTACCAGTCGCAAGCTATCACAGCAACCCTCAGCTATTAAAGAGATTATCATCGCTAACTCAAGCCCTTTCCCCAAACTCCGACAATTTGGCTTTACGAAGCGTGTAAATTTACAATCTATTTAAGTGACGTCACAGGAGAAACGATCGACGGATATCATCCGAGTTGGCCTCAAACGTACGCGGTATCAATCGAGCGACAGGCGAAAACAATTCAAAAGCAAGTTATTTATCTATACTTCTATACTAATATTATAAATGTGAAAGTTTGGATGGATGGATGGATAGATGGATGGATGTTTGTTACTCTTTCACGCCCGAACGGCTGACCGGATCTGGATGAAATTTGGCACAGAGATAGATTATAGTCTGGAATAACACATATAGGCTTCTTTTTATCCCGGTGAAGAGGATATGCTCTTTAATCGCGGGTAACACCGCGGGGCGCAGCTAGCCCTTAATAAAATTTATTTAGGTTCTTTTAATTTTGTTTTTACAATAGATCGTAAATACAGTGAGATCAGGATAAGTGAAATGGGGGTTTGACGCGCGTTTCGACGCTCCCCGTCGCTCGGGTGTGAGCCGGTAAGCCGCGGGCGCACTTACGATTGAAACATCGCCGCCGAGCCTAAAACAGCCGAGGCTTAGCGCTTCTCGCGCCACACTTGATACCCGTCTTCTAACTTGTGATTCGGGACTTAGGCGCCGGAGTAAGGCAAATTCGCGACTCGCGTAATCCAAAGACGAGAAGACTTTGTAAATTTAGGCGATACCATTCGCACAATATAGCTGTTGGATCTCGCAAATAAGTAGCGTGTAACAAACTATGCGGGGTACCCGAGACGTTTGACGTGAGTCCCGTGCGGCGCCTAGAGCCGTCACAGAGGCGGTTCCGCGTCCACTCCACAAGACTGCGTGGTCACTGGCGTAATCCTTATTTATGGCAAGACGGCTAGCAACGCCTCCGCTGGACCAACTATTTGTCAGAGCCGCGTGCGACCAGCATCAATCTCGGACACTATGGCTTAGCGATCTCGGACGCTTGACGATTCATCCATGATCCCCATTTATCATCCGGGCCCTTTAAATCGCACTATAATTGAGTGGTCTCTATTATTAACAATGACAACGTTATATACCGCCCGGTGTTCGCAATAAATAGTGTCTGGACATAAAGTGACCAACAAAAGTGAAACGCTATCACCCCCGACCACTTAATACAGAAACGCGCAGCGGACAAACAGCAACGAACGGCCCCCGGCGCTCGTTACCGATCGCACTAAATTACGCGCAACTTACGCGGGTCATCTTTCATTATTACGGCTCTATTTTGGCAAGTCGCAACAGGGCGGGCGTGGCGGTCAGCGGCGACCATTATCCCTCTATTACGGACGCAAGTTTTTTTTGCCGGCCACACTGACCGCTGCCCCTATGCGGGGTGCTGGACGAGATAAAATCGTAAATTATAACCCAATTCCATGGCTGTTAAGACTTGACAGATGAAAAGGCTTAATGCTGAGAGTGTCGGTGCTATATCGTTAACATATCAAATAAAATAGGGGTGCTCAACCATAGATATTTATATACGTATGATTAACGTTCGCTTACTTTGTTTATGGACAGTTTAACTTTGGTAAACGGTTTTTATTGCCTAAACCAAAATTATTTAACTCAACATAAACTGGATTGGTTGTAATGATTAACGCTCTAAGTATATTTTCTTTTTATGAATATTATTTAAAATCTAATTGTTCGAACACGTACTTATGTAGTCATAGCCAGAGAAAAATATAGACCAGTCTCTATGAAATTTTGAAGACACAATGCCATGCCAACCATTGCGTAGTATAGGTACATACGTACTTACAAATTATGCATACATACATAAACGAGCAAATTTTGCCGATTGCTATTTCTAAGGCAAGTCTATATTATTCACTTCGTTTGACTTCGAATTGTATAAGAGAAGCAAGGTAGTTATATAGTTGTTTTAAAGCTCTACTTTGTGGAGTTATTAATTTTCCTCTTTGTAGTTCGGATTAATGAAGGTCAGTGGGGAGCGGTCATGCAGGAAAAAAATCGCAGGAATATTTCTGAAATACCCTCGTTCCTGTCACCACCGTGCAGTGCCAGCCACTTTAGCAAAATCCATCACAGAGAAAAATCCATAAATGTTAGCCTAATTACCAATAGCGGATAGTTAAAAATGTATAGATTAGCAGTAACGCCAACTAATAACGTAGAGCGAAATGTAAAGTTAGAATTCTTTTATAAAAACACATCGAAATCCTATCGAATTTGTAGAGGCTGAGACGATATTACAATTCAAATATATTTTGATATATTGGAAACTAAAACATAAGCAGTTTTTAAAGAAGTCCTTTGACAATAATTGCAGTCTCTGAATTATTCCATGCTCTGTCCAAAGATTATCTAAAGAGAATCTCCCGATGGCTTCAATGTTTGTCGCGTGACCGTTAGTGAGTTCAGAGGCATATTCAGCATGTCCTGTACGCGATTATTGAATTAAATCAAGGGTTGGCGTTGAACGCAGGAACCCTGCGGTGCGAAGCCACTCTCAGCGTCCACATGACGCTCCAGTGAGCCGATTTAACACGAGGATATGAATGCTTTTGATATTCTGTGATTGGACAGGATGATGGAGTGCCGAGGACGATATCATGTAAACCTATCGGTAAGTTAACGCTACTTGTCGTTTGAACGCATATCTGCAGCAGAAAATACCCAGAAAAAGAATAATCCCATTCAGCCAATAGACGGGTATCTATTAAGGTACATATACAAGGTTGATTACTCAATTGTCATGAATATTTTAACGCACTATAATTACGATAATAACGCAATAAAAATGCCTAGTTTAATTCCAGAGTACTTATGTAATGTATCATGTTAAAGGTCCTTGTAACGAACCTACTTGAAGGTATGTGATGTTGAAATGTGGTTTTATAGTCACGCGAAAAATAAGGGCTGCGTAATGGAAGCGTAGCTACCTATTAAAAATAAAATGGTGGAGGAATTATTATCAGTAGGTCCAGTGCGAGTTTACTCGTATGCTCACGTAAGTATACATTAAAGTATCGTGTAGGGTCCATCTTATATTTGAGTTAAAAGTTTTAGATAATGTCCGCTAAAGGCTAAATACGTAGGTCCAATACAAAATGACAAATACGTGGACTATGCAGTAAACGTTTCATTTACGTAAAAAACTCGCAATCAAAGCTGAGATACACCAAGTGGGTACCAACATTTACCGATATATTGACTTACTTTTACCTGTATTTTATAAAAGAAAACGATGTACTGTAGCTAGACACAATTCAGTACGTGGAAACTTTCGTTGATACTCGATTTGCGGAATACCATACTCTCCTCTTTCTTATCTCATCCCAAGTGGAAGAAGAATAATTAAAAAACCCATCGGAGTGAGCCGAAAGTTAGGACCGACCAAACTAATAAGATCAATACCGTGAATTCCATTTACAGTTAAGATCAGCAAAAACCAAATTATCTAATAGTCAATACATAAAAGTGATGTTATGTTATGTCCTTTTATTAGTAGATTACATGGACAATATTAAACTCGCATTTACGAGCCACGACAAATCTGAATTACAATCATAACCTTTGTCCAGCGCATTCACGGCGCATTCAGACCAATAAAATAACTCATGTCCAATTTATGTTAATACAATAAATTCGTGACATAAATAATTCCAAGAGAACGCATAGAAGACAATTTAAATTTATGTAGGTAGATACACTTTACTGTGTTTAAGAAGCGACTAGGTGTCTACGAATTGAATGATTTGGACGATAAAAACATTTTTTTTAGTAACTAGGTATTCTATTACCTTAGTGCACAAAGTAATTGAGAAAATAGTAATGAAACTAGCTGACCCAGCAAAACTTTTTTTAAACTCTTTAACAATGTTATCGCACTATTGCGAACATTAAAAAAATTGCCATATCGGTCCAGCCGTTTTCAGTTGATCTACTATACCAACGCACAATGGTATCTACTTACGATATGTTAATTACTTACAATTTTATTTATATAGATTTTTGCTATTCTTACGAACTGAAGTATACCTTCTTGGTTGAGCTACGATAAAGAAAAGTAGATACAAACTGCACTGAAAACACTAATTAGTCGAACACCTTTGCTTATTTCCAAAATAAATTGTGTAAAAAATAACTAAACTTTGATTAAGTTTACAAAATTGAGTGTTACTTGTAACAAACCTAGCTTGGTTACTAGTAACACAGTTCGGTTATCCCAATATTTGTGTAACTAGTAGTCATAGTTTTGTTAAACTTTTGTCAGTGTGTTTCAACACGGATCCAAATGACGTATATATAAAGGTGACGTATAGCGTATAAATAAGGGATTTTATAGGGATATTATATAATATGATTATTTCAAAATAATTAAAAAAACAACTTAAAAACGACCGAAGTCGCGGGGCATCCTATTTAGATACCCAATTTTATAACTTCACAATCGTTATTGAAGACAGTGTTCACGCGAGCGTACGTGAACCGCAATAATAATGACATAGCCATAATTGTATCAAGAATACGGTTATTTGTACCGAAAGAGCGACAAACCGACAGATGCTCCCGGCCATCTTGCGACCGCGACAAAAGTGTCGCATGCCGAATATGTGACATTGCGGTCGCGCTGTCGCCGTTTAAACATCGAATTTCGGTAATTTGGCGTCGCCAAAATTGTTCGTAACAACCGGTAACTACCGGTGTCTTGTTAATGACGTGATAACGAATGTAACTCTTAATCAAATTATATATTAATAGGTACTTAACATATTTCAAGAGATAATTCTCTCAAATTTTCTAATTTAAAGTATATTTATCGGATATTTAAATGAGCGATACTTTTTAACTGACTTCAAAAAGGAGGTTCTCAATTCGGTTGTATTTTTTTATTAATTTTTGTGTTTAAATAACTGTACCTACATCTTTATCTTTTTTATGTGTATATTAATAAGTACTTTTAAAGTCCAATAAAAAAAACAATATGGGTGGTACAAGGCAAGGAGTTGTGAACCGTGAAATTGCCATCTGCGTCGCGAACACCGTTAAGTGCGTGTAGCTACGTTGTGTTACCGATTTGCGACATCCCTTAATTTGTTTTCTCCTCTTTTTAATAAGTAAGCCTTGGACGAGCCTCGTTTTTTAACTCGTTTTATTTATATTTTCTTAATTTCGGCAAAATGGCGTCGTAAAAGTCTGGACGTAGCGCGTAGCAGCTACACTGAGTTTATTAATTAAGTCGAGCGACATTTCTGGGCTTAGTGGCATTTTTCTCGGAAGATGTCGTGTTCATTATATCCTGGGAAGGCGGGCGGTGTGATGAGAAATTAATCCGAGGGTGGGTAAGTGGTCGCAGGTGGTACAGGGGCCAATTCGCCGCAATAATAAGCCGCCCGCGCCGCAACGCCGTCTTCATTGGATGCGCGGCTAATCTGTGCGTCCACATTTCCACGCATACGCCAGATAAAAGAACCAACTTAATGATTTCAGTCGGACTGGAGTGGTCCCGGGCGGGGTGGTATCTGTGAAATTATTTCAACTGTTTTTTTTTTACTTTCAGTGAGCGAAATAAGACCAGGGAGATAAAGGACGCTAAGTACTTTAAGTACACGTACTTCTGTTGATAAATTTACTAAAGTAATAAAAGTCCTGAAACAAAATCATTTCTGCAAATAGGTTTCAGCTGCGAAACGCCGAAGAAAAGCGGCGGCTAGGATGGGAAGCGCAACTTGGCTGCGGCGTGCCGTAATCCGAACATATCTCGGTACATTGCTCAGCGCGACACAGCGGGACTTAGCGGAAAGCCGATCCGCGCAGATGCTTATCCCAATAACAGTTTTATTTATTTTTGCGAACGGCTGATCCGCTCCCGGCGGATTTGTCTAATGAAAATGGAGGAAGGCGACGTCACTCGCGAACGCCGCGTCGGGCCCGAGATGCTCCAAGACAAATGTAGGTGTCTCTGAGCGCAGGTTTGCCACCCGCCCGCTAGCTCTTGCCAAATACCGATTGAGTTTATCGTTTTACTAAACACCTACCTATTTGTCGCATTTCATGATTACCAGACATAAGCATCAGATAAAATAGTATCACCCGCTTACATACGATATACCTTAAATATATCAAGGTAGCTGACTGACGATTAAGCACTTTTACTATGGAAAACAAATCAAGAATTTGAGACTCATCTTTATTATAATCTGTGGAAATTCCATTAAGAAAGTAGGTACATTAGATCTATTTATATTATCCTCCCGTTACAAAATGACGACAATCTTGCACGATGATATTGAGTGAGTTTTGTTAGTCGCGAATTAACGACCCCGGCCGTCGTAAAGCAGACTTTTAGCGTCGTAAACTATTGCGATTGTGTCAACTCCCAGCCGACAGCACCTATACCTATATAATACACCAATGATTTTAACGCACCGTTTCGGTACGTAAACTTCGTCGTTATATCTCACCACACATTTAAAATAAGAATGACAATGACAGCATGTTTTCTCGATGACGTTACCAAGGAGTGCCTTATTACGTTATACCACAGTGCATAGACTACCCCTTAAAGATACACAGGCGTTGTAAAGAGCGTTTAAAGCCAATATTGGCATTTACATACAATATTCAATGACTGCAACATGATTAGAAGCTGGCGTTTGGACGGACGTATGTGCATGACCGAACCGTCATATTTTCATTGCTTTTTATTACAGGTCCCATCATAGCAGGTTCACAAAGAATCAATCTTAAGGTATAATCTCAAATATACTCGTGCATTAAATAAAACAAGGCAGCGATTGTTTCTCTCAGCTACGCCTCTAGATCCAACCAGATCCATTGGTATCTCTGTCTGTCTATAATGTATTGGTCTGTATGTCAATTTAATAAAAAAACCCACATGAATTTACTGTAGGTAAATTATGGCGTTTAATATTCGTAATATACGGCCTGATTAGCACAGTTGGTAGTGATCCTG
Organism: Pheosia tremula; assembly: GCA_905333125.1. NCBI lineage: Eukaryota > Metazoa > Arthropoda > Insecta > Lepidoptera > Notodontidae > Pheosia > Pheosia tremula. The sequence goes on from HG995397.1 coordinate 4,549,458, forward strand.
CTTTCAGTGCTGAGGGTCCCAGGTTGGAATCTTGGTAGGGACAAATTTAGTTTGATGAGCGCGAATAAAAATAGGCATCACCATCTTAATTATATATTATTATTATGGTATTTTGCCAGTGCCAAGGATAAGGGTGGCTATTACAAATCAATGTTTCAAGTATTTTTTTCACTTTTGACTGTAGCCTTATCAATAAGTTGGCAGATACTTGACATCACAATTTAGACTTGACATGACATTTTAGGCATAGACAAAGGTCTGCAAATACATAAACCATATTGATATAAAATAATTTGTATAATGACGCTAATAAAATACCTAAGCCGGTGCGCCACATTTTTTTAAACAAGTAATTGTGACATAAATTACATTTACCTACATAAATATAAATTTATCAAACCATACGTATGGCCTCAGAGAGGGAAATATTAAAAATACGTGTACAACCCTATAGACAGTTATTAAATGGCAATTCTCTTCGAGACCGCAAACAACGCCGAGGTGAAAAATCTTGCGGTGGCGAGACGATGCGGCGTACCGGCGGGTCTAATTAGGTCATTTGCCATAATTGCTAGCTCCAGATTGGTTTTTTCGCGTCGGCAATGTCCCACGGGAGCCCCGGGGCAATGCTGGCTTTAATGAACGCTTCTAGTATGCTCTAGAATAAAAATCCTAGTTGTACGTACTGTGTGGTCATCGTAGTTCGGTCTGGCATTTGTTGTTGGTAGAGGAAATTCGATTACAATACAATTTTCAGAGTAATTACTTAAGAAAAACGCTACCTACCTTCTTGACAAGTTGAAAAATAAAGGTCCATGTGCGAAAAATCTAAAGAAAACAAAATCACACTCAGATGTATAAAATATATTACAAAATCCACATTTAACATCCGATTTAGCTACTAGTTACCTACACAAATATTTTCACCGAAACCTCAACTCTGAGAAAGGAAAATGATTCTCGTTTGCGAGAATAATTTTCCTTATTTTCAAAGTACTTATCAACGTGAAAGTTTTAATTTTCTAGTGACTTAATGTCAACTGGAATTTGATTCAATGGAAATTTAAATCCAGGGGTCGTCACAACTGAACACAATATTGTCAGATGTCAGAACAGCTGGGCTCGATTTGCGGCGGATGTTGTTTCTTTAGCTTCTCTCGTTTCCGAAGCTCGTCGCGCAGCAGCACGAGGTTCTCGTAGTGCTCCGCCGAAGAGTCGAGCAGGTCCACACTTACCCGCATCGTGGTCGCCTGTCGATCTCGTTCTACAAGCATAGCCGAGTCGGTCGCCTGACTCCCTTTCAGCACCTTTTCCACCATATCGTCCAGCCTGTAAGCGAAGAGTTTAAAAAGTATTTGGAAATAAGTTACCATAATAAAATGTTATTGGAATGACCCCTCAACCGCCGTGGACCAGCCGAGTACCGATGTACCCTACTTACAGTATTTTAGCAGTTATTAATATATAGGCATTACAGTTCATATGCAAGAATGAAAGATCTGACGTTTTTTCGTCTGTGTCTCCATCTCTTTTCATACGATTCAAAATGTTCAATCTGAAATTACAGAAGTTCAGATATATTCAGACCAATGATTGTAGAATCTTACTTTCGCTTCCGAATTTCCAGATAAAGGCAGAATAGGAAGACTAGTAGGATTAGGATCACTGCGTTGAGCTGCGGCCACGACAGGCACTGGCTGAACACGTGAAAGCGCGTCACCCGCAACTTGGGCACAACGCTCCACACGGAGAAGCCTGGCACCAGCAGCGTCAGGGGCAGCCCGAACACGAATGCGGCCCCCACCGCCACGGCAACGTCGCATTCGAATTTGTCAGGCATCACTTCTTAAATCAAATATTGGGAACGGCATTTTTAGAATTACAGACAATGTGAAGGATTGGAAGCGGATGATGTGTCAACAGTGAAATTAAAGTTTTTGACATGAAAGTGCTGCAGAAGTAAAAAGGTCATTTTGAAGAAGACTTTGTTCGAAACACAAGTTAATACATTTTCTACATGTTGCAATTAAACTGGTTTTATAGATTTTAATTGCGTTTATTTTATGTTTTTACGTTCCCGATGTTTCGGCTGCTTTACAGCAACCATATGGTCACGGGAGGACTGAGGTGTTAGACGTCCTAGTGTCATAGTTAGAACTGGGTTACCCATATTATTTAGATGTTGTTTGCGGTCCATATGATGTTTGGAATCGTGATGCAGTAAGGGTAAATCTGAAGGCGGTAGTCTACCTCATTAAGCTATCAAATATTGGATGTGGTCTAGGTACTTACTCACCTATTCGACCAGTACCTACTATTATTTTCTAAACCTATCTCTTTTTTATTACCTATATACTTATATCATTTGTAATGCTGCGTAAGTACCATATTTGTACCTAACGACCAAAGGCACTAAAATAAAGGTATTCAAATAGAATTATTGAAGTGACCATCGTATTTACATTACGACCGACATCAAAGCAGCAATGGCCGTTTGTGAGGTTTACTGTCCAAAATTCGCGAGGCAGCAAATGGTCCCGCGTGGAGTGTCCGTCACATGGGGCGAGTAGGCGCCGCTCGCGCGGCATATCAATTTCGACTAGGTACACACAATAAAATTGGACGGTCTCCGGAGAGGGCTTAAACGATTCGCCGTTTTGTCTCGGGGCCCAGCTGCGTAATGACCGGAGCAGGAAAAAATTGTCAGCAAGAAAACGCTAGGGTAGTCGGGTTTATGTGCACGCGGCAGCTGGCGGCAGCGGGCGGCGACGCGCTCCTAACGGCCTCTGCTTACCTCGCAAAACCCGCGCCAATTTTATTTATCGAAAATATAAACCGATTTGCGGAGGGCCCTCGTAAATTCTGAACGGCTGATTTATGGCGGTTACAAGGCGCGCTTAAAACAAAGTTGCTTCTTAAAGGATGTCCTTACTTAGCTATTACTTCCTTATGTGGATCTTTAATGAAAAAATACTCACGGGCAACTAGATCAACAGTATGTATAAATATGCTATACGAATATAAATAGCAATGTGGGTTACTTACTGCTCGACCGCTGAAAGTATCTAACGAAAATCACGCTTATATTATTACTACCTCTATACTACTACCTTATAATGAGCGCCACGTCGCCTTATAGTGAGCGTCGCGATGCCTTAGATAATTAGCGTCGCGACGCAATGTACTGATGGTCGGACGCCATGTATATAGTGAACGTCGCGAAGCCATTTAGTCAGCATCGCGACGCCTTATGGTGAGCGACGTGACGCCTTATAATGAGTGTACCTACGCCGTATAGAGATCGTCACGACGCCTGATAGCGAGCGTCGTGACAGCTTATAGTGAGCGTTGTCACGGCATATAGTGAGCGTCGCGACGGCTTATAGTGAGCGTTGTGACGGCTTATAGAGCGCGTCTTCCGCCGAATATTCGGTTCGGTAAGCGCTCAACCATAAAATGCTCGGTACACGGTTCGGATAAAAATCCATTTTGGGCGCATCTCTAGTTTTTATACACATCGACCATTTGATCAAAAACACGGCATTCTCTCGGCAGCCGAACATTTCATATAATTAGGTAAGGTACGTATGCTCTAAAATTTACGTACTATGCGCCAAGATAATGTCCTAATTATTGATCGGTAAATAAATCAATTGGCTAGCGCATCGCGTGCCACTAAAAACTTCGGCAAGATATTAACAAGGAGGGAGCTGACTGGATCGCAAATAGCTCCCGGTGGATAAGCAGAAAGTGCTTGCTGCGGCTAAGGAGACAGGCCACGCGAATCAATTAGGTGATTTGAGGGTTGCGGCGTTGCGTGCGGCGCCGGCCATTGAATCAACAATAGTGTACGTACTACACGTTAAATTAGGGCGCAATTAACTATTCCTAAGTAATATTATACATAGGTACATTGTTTGAGATTGACACACTGCACGTATCCTTTAAAAGGAGTAGGTACGTAAGTATAGTTCAAGAACCTAAGTAGGTATCTGTAGAGAATTTTGTGATTCCTACCTACCTTCTCTTCCGTCTCCCCTGTATGATGTTGGCATTCTTTGGAGATTCAAATTGTAAATATTGAGTCATTATGACAACTCAGAGCCACGGGGGCTTGGAGTATTTTGTTCTGTGCTCGGAAGCCCACGGCACAGCCAGTTACTTTCCTACATAGCCTGTGAACAAGTGTTTAAGTACCTACATAAAACTTTTATAACATCATTATAAAGCTATATATATGTAGGTAGGTACCTAGCGTTGCTTATAGGCTTGAAATATTTATAATTAGCCTGTGGCTCCGCCCGGGCAATAATCTATTCCGCTTGCTAGCCGACGCTCAATGGTCACAGCGCGATAATACCCAACTATCCTTTATGTAAGGCCTAACAATAATAGTGTGAAATACTTTAAGGCGTCCATTGGTTGGCATTAAGGGCACCACCTGGAAAAAAAAACATGTTTTTTTTAAATAAGACCACGTACTAAGTGCGCGGTGAAACTGTACTGGCTTGCTTGCTCACACAATAATAAAAAAAACTGTATACACAGCCTTTACACTACTTTTATTAAACTTTATATATGGCGAACAATGCTATCCAATTGTAAAAACCCCGTTGAAATTAGAATCGATACATCAACATAAAAATATTCCGTCGAATGTAATGGTATTAACATTACCCATATGGTCGGGCAATACAATATACTTACTTACCTAACTACCAATATTGTAAGGGCCCTTCACATCGAATAATTGGAGCGAAATTAATTCACCTTTATGAACGGCAAATTGTTTTGGTGAATCCCCAATCAATTTACCAAATTGATCGCCGTTTTATGACAAGGCGGCTCGCTATACAGGTATCATTACTAGCTAATGTAATGTATAAGTAATATGCTAAAGGATTCCGGCGACTTCCCTCGCTTATTTTTTTAATCTAGACCGCATTTTCATACCTACCTAGGCATATACACAGCGAGTTTTTGTGTTTGTTCTTCTTTCGAGGACACGGGGGATTAAATTCGCTGTAGTTACTTATTAGCTAGTCTCAGGGATAATAAACCAAATCAATATTATAGGAGAGTCGCTTTTAGTACGTTGCCAATTATTGCCATTGCCCGAGTAGGTACTTTTGCGACAAGGTCAACATGTTAAACGCCCTTAGATAAAATGTTGTGAGGAGTTATTTATGTAGTAAATAATAATGTATATTTTTTTAATTTAAAGCAGAAAGCTGACATTCGTTTTTCTCTCACTTTTGCATCCATAAGTAGGCGATAGCCAGAAATAAAAGACTTATAAATATAATATTAAGTATATATTTTTATTACTTACCTATAATGGCTACAAATGTATAAAATGTTCAGTCATCTTAATATACATTTTATATTACATAATATTATACTAAAATATCCGTATGATGGATGGAAGATTAATTAGTTAGTTAAAAAAAAGCATCTATGCACATTATTTATTCGAGCTACGATTAAAATTAACTTTCCAATGTGTTTGTGAATAGTATGCTTTTATTGCACGTCATATTAAATGAAATACTTTCTAAGTCGTCTGAGGCTCTTTAATAGTACCTTCATGTAGATGGACTTCGGAGTGCGGCCTTTACCGTTCCCTACCTCAAAATAGTGTGCTTAGTACGAATTATAATATCCCACGAAACCATTTTCGTATTCGAATCTCAACATAATATTTATTTATACTAGATCCATGTTCCACATTTCCCAGTAACGTCACAAGTTTCCGCCAGGGGCGCTGCTGGTAAGTTAGTGTCAAAATAGCCGCTTATTATATTTTAGTCTAGTTTTCATGGCGGTGAGCGCACATCGACGGAGTATCAATTGTTATCGAATTAGTCGCTTCGTCCCCACTCTATCGGCGTGCGCTGCCCCTTAACAATCCTGATCTAGATTATATTATGCAAAGTGACTGGGTGGGCCGAAGCATATGTTGAGGACATTCTGACAATAACCAATCCAAACTACACTGCACGTTCGTAAAACATTGCGACCGCTTTAATTAAAGCCATTCTACATAATTGAGAAACGATCCATGACATCTTATCTCATCTATCTTAAAACTATTCCAAATATACAATTCCATATTCATACATAATGCTTTATACAAAGGAGGGGGGGGGGGGATTCAAACCCCCCGAATTTCCTTCCATAACCCACCATTTCATACGTAGGTACCTACTTACTAATATCTCTAGTCCAGAGCTCGACCCCTCCCCTGGATACGGCCTTGTGTATACTATAAGGTCTCAAAATTACGCAATTACAAATTGACAATGGTACAGGTATTTCATACACATTATAAATTAATATTTGTGATTAGACTAGACAATTATCATTTTTAAATTTGGTAATTATAATTTATAATATAGCACAATAATTTTATAGTTATAATATTGTGACATTGAATATTAAAAATAAGATTTCTACTCTCACTAAAAGTTGCTGAATTGACTACACATTTTTACATAAGCTTTTTAGTTTACAATCATTGAGAAATGCGTCTGCTGATGCACTAGTATATTCTGATTTCACTGATAATAAATACATGGTACATAAAAAAAAAACAACAAAAATCGGATGTTAGCTGCCAACTATCCTAACTGGATCTTTCTTAGATACCTAATTATAAAAAAGCAGTGACAGCCAAGTTGCTAAAACGCTCGCATCGGTATCGAGGGTCGCAATTTCAAACCCGGCTTGCACCTCTAGGATATCTGGATTTCATGTTTTAAAAATTATTTAGTCAGCATTAAAAAAAAACTTGTGTACCGGATATTTTTTTAAATCGTACCCAATATCGATCATATAAGAGGCACAAGTGATTTCCTCTAGAATTGAAAAGTCAGTTTGTGAATGACCATTGTTTAAATCTTACATCTAATCCTATTTAAAACGAACTCTATCAAATAATCCTAGCTTATTCGCTAATGAGATACCATACCATACAAATATATCAATATTTTTGTAAATGTCAATAAAACTTAATAAAAAATAAATATGATCATTACTGAGATTGAAGATACATTTTTGACTTTATATGCAAAACAAAAAGTATGCTTTAACGGTAGTCTTTTCTAAAATAATGTTCAATGTTTGTGCACAACAGTCTGATACCAACGGAACAAGCAAAAACGCATAAAACCGTGCATATAATCCAAAGTAATTAGGAGTGTACTGACTGACTGATCAGCTTCGCCAGGGTGCCTCGGGATCATGCCACATGAACAATTAATTTAACGCGAATAACCAAGGGAGCGTTGAAGTAATACGTAACGCAATTTTTGATCCCCCCCCCCCCCCCCTAGTAAAGCGTAAAATCTCTACGCGACCGTTCTGAAGTGATAAAACAATGTTACGTAACGCGTACTTCAAACCCCACCTCCCGCCCCAGTAACGCATCGTAACGTTTCAAAAGATCCCCCCCCCCAAATTCGTTACGTTATACTTGAACGCTCCCCAAGGACAGCGCGAAAGCGAGGCACGTACTGACTAAGGGCCGCGACGCCTCGACTGCTCGCTGAATCCGTACACAGCTAATTATTATATTAGGAAATAATTCAAATTTAATAAATAACAGTATGATAGTACACCTTAGGACCCTCGTTAGTCTGTTGCGCTCAGGTTGTCGACGGCGTCCATGAGGCTGGGCACCGAGTCCACCTTCATTCCGCGTTTGCGAAGGTCGTTCAATTCCTCTACCAGTTTTGATTTATCTTTACCGAGCGTCTCCCTGAAATTCATTATTTATGTTTATTAGTTGCCTGAAATTCAGCGGCAGAAAAATCACGATTGAGGATTAATTTAATAATAAAGCATAGTAAGCTAAGTATAATATGATTGCACCAGATTTGCTTTATCACACTTTTATCGTATATTGACTCAACAATGAAATTATGCTGTTTGTTTAAACTGTTATCTAGCAGTCATTACATTCGATCGACCCACTATGACATCATAGTTACTGTGTACTGTTTGTCATATGGTAGATATCACAGCAAATAAATTAACCTATTTTTATCATTATTATAAGTCCTCATCAACTGGTCAACCTGCATGATTTTTGTTTATGTATTTGAAACATCGATAATATACTTTACTTGGGGCCTGTACTCTAAATATACTGACCATCAAAAAAACTGTCCATGGAAGAAAAGCAACCAATTCTAAATTGACGAGTAATTATTTCGTGACTAAAGACATTTAACTTTTATTTACGTACCATATAGAGATGCAAGTATGCAATAGCGGTATGTATATGAGGAGGAGGTCCGAGTCGCTGACAGCTTCGTACCGCTTCAGCGCGAGCTGCGCCCAGCGCTCCACGGGGCCGGCCAGCTCGCCGCCGCTGGCTCCCGCGCACGCTACGATGCGGCAGAGGGCGCTGAGTACCACCCGCGATCTGTCTGTGTATACCTACGACAAAATAATTTTGATAATGACATCACTTGATCTCCATAATAAACTAAATTTCTCAAATCAAATTTCTTTGGAGAGAGTGGATAAGGTGGTTGAATAACACATAAATTAGTGTACATAGGTACTTCGGTTTTACTTATCTGAAGAACTAAGCCTAAAAGCAGGCAGACAGAGTAATCTTTAAGAAAGAAAAACTGATTCTATTTTTGATTATAATTAAAAAACCCTCGGAACCAAAAATATGTTTAAAGTGTAACCCTCAAATTTATTTAATTGTAAATATTTTAAAATGCGTAGGGACTAGTAAGGTGGGGTTTATCACCTATAGTGCAACAGTCCGATAGGTCCTTTAAATAACTTAAATATTACTTTACACTTTTTAAATGAAATGTTTTTAAAGTGTATTTTTAGTATTTTGATGTGTTTCAGTTCTAATAATTCGAGACGTTGTGGTCACTACATTCACCATGCTTTGAATTAGTAGTATGGGCTAAATATAGGGTAACTAATGATACATTACAAAAAAAAATCTAATTTGGTCCATCTGTTTAGGAGCTACGATACGACATACACCCACAGAGGCAGTTGTAGGTCTCATGTTTTCTTATATCTCCATCTCTCTCTCTCTTCGGTCGTCGATCCGAGAGTGTAGTCATTTAAGCTTAAGATAACAGGGATTTCCTCATGTATGTAAACACTATTATCAGTGTTTTTCTTTATCTTTATATGAAAAAAGTACCTTATTTAGTAATTTAAAGCTTGTTTCCAAAACTGATAGGGCTTGATCAAACTTGTCCTCTGAAATAAGTCGTTTTGCTTCATTCAACTCAATGTCCTGGAAGAAGGTGATAGCAGCAGGGGTTTCCCTCAATCGGGACTCATTTGCTACAAGGCCCAGCAATGACTCAAATGCAGCGCATCTCGTTGATATTAAATTTGGATCAAAATTACCCACTACAATCTGAAATTAAATAAATAGTATTCTTAACTTAATGGATATCTGGCCAAATATTTCTGCGCAAGTAAGATTGGTTACTATCTGCATATATGGTTGTAATTACATTAATATTGAATGTATTTACAGCAGGTTCATTTCTCTACAACATAAGATCATTTGGATGCCTATGACTTATAATTTTGTCACCAACACAATGGGCGGTCAGAAATGTTCGCAAAATATGTAATCAAGTATGATTCACAACAAAGAACTAATAATGGACTTACCTACAAAGATGTTTACATACCTTTCGAGGAAATGACACATTGCCTAACAAAGCGGGAAATTCCTTTTTCAAGCCGTTGTAAAGGTCAAAAAAATGCGTGTAACGTCGCTCAACATTAGCTGGGTCTGGATCGAGCATCCTGGAGTCTTGTCTCGTTTGTAACATGTAGGCCACGTACTTTTTCTCCTTCTCGTATCCTTCCACTGTACGAGAGGATACTATTTCAAACTTCAACGACATATTAACTACAAAAATATTTATGATTAACCGCTTAGTCCCAGCAAATATCAACAACTTTGGTCGACTTCTTGAACCAAGTTTACATTACATCAGTGATCAGTTCTACTTCACAGCACAGAACAAAATACTAATTTACGTCATTTACACTATTTTTTAATTCGTTTTAGGATCTTTTTTATAACTTTAGTTTACGGCCCTGGATACTAGCCCTTTGCAGTCTATCAGTAGTTAAACACGGTTTTATTTATCATAGACGGATCTGTTTTAGGATAGTTTTGATTTGGTTTTAGAACGAGTTAAGTGCTGTCAGATTTAACTTATGGTTACCCATTGATTTGCTTACCTTTTCAAAAGGCTTTCCTCGGCTTTTCTATCACACGAGGAAACTTTGGATTTGGCTAAGCAAAACTCATACCCCTTCCAAACGGTTAACCATATTATATATATGTATATATATATATATCTATATATAAGAGTACCTATATATATATATATATATATATACACCTATGCCTTTCATAGAAAAAGTTTTTTTATGATTTTCGAATCAAAACTCTTAGAAAACCCCTTTGTCATTCGATTGGTATGTAAAACTAGGGAATCCCGATGATTGGGTACCTCTGGAGCGACTACAACTCGCTTACCGATAGGTAGGTTTTCATAATAAATATTGGCCACCACCATTAGATATCTGTTAAATTAATTGCACGAACGAGTGTAGGTATACTTACTTTCACTTACGCCAAATTGACAGGTCTCATAAAATAATAAGGAACACCATTACTTTCAACAGTTTATTTACCGTTGTTTTACATAAATACCTAATAATTAGGACCAGCCCTACCATAGGGCGAACGGAGCGGCCGCTCCAGGCGCTAAGTCCTAAAGGGGCGCCTTAGTGACCATAATTCGACAGGGACTTAAGATCTTGTCTATAGCTTCCAATTTCCGCGCTTGCTCACACAAATGGTATATACTAGGGATAAGCGAGGGGGGCACAATAATCAGATCTCGCTTAATGCTAAAAATTGCCTCGAACCAGCACTTCTAATAATAATTGGGTGTATAAGTAAACTGCAGCTATTTTGCTTTAGGTATCACAATATTATGATTATAGCTCCAAAATGATTGGAATTTTAAAAATCCATTAACGGTCGATATCTCCAAAAACAACGTCTATTGAAGCAACTAATATTGTTATATCAGCAAGCATCATACTTTTACCCAAAAAGCCAAGTCCCATTAGGTGGGTGAAAGAGCTCGGCCGTATATACACACGGTATGGTTTCGTAGAACCATCAGCAACCATGTATAAACCCAATTCACCCTTTGGAGCTTCCGTTGCAGTGTAAGTAGCTCCAGGTGGGACTGGATAGCCTTCGCTAAATAACTTAAAGTGATGTATAAGAGACTCCATTGATGTCTTCATCTCTTGTCTTGTGGGAACACTGACTTTAGAATCATCAGTTCTAACTTCACCCTCGGGCATCGTATCCAACACTTGATTAATAATACGTAACGACTGGCGCATCTCTTCATAGCGGCAGAGATAACGGTCGTAGCTATCACCGAAAGTGCCAACGGGCACGTCGAAGTCATACAAGTCGTAGCCATCGTAAGGGTGAGTCACCCTTAGATCCCACCTCACGCCGCAAGCCCGCAACATTGGCCCCGTAAACCCGTAACTGATAGCATCATGGGCGCTTATTGCGCCTATTCCGGCGGTCCTGGCGTAGTACAACCTATTTGTCGTGGCGACGTCCTCTGTCTCATCGAAACGTTCTCCTAACTTCATACAAAGTTCATAAACGTCATCAAGATAGCCTATTGGAATGTCTTGAGAAACTCCTCCGGGGCGCACGTAGGCACAATGAACTCTAGCTCCGCACAGTCGTTCGAATAATTCATACAGTTTCTCTCGTTCCTCGCACATCCAAAAGAATGGCGTAATCCCACCAGCGTCGAGGATAGTCCCAGACACATTGAGCATATGGTTTGCGATTCGACATAGTTCCGTGCACAGAACACGTATAGCCTGCGCCCTCGGTGGGACCGATATATTAAGAAGTTTTTCAACAGCTAGGGAAAAACCTTGTTCGTTCGCTAAGGTAGAGACGTAATCAAGACGATCCATGAACGGTAGACTCTGGTTGTAATGTTTGTATTCCATTAGTTTCTCGGTAGCTCTATGTAGGAATCCAATGTGAGGGTCAGACCTCACAACTGTCTCCCCATCGAGCTCGAGAATGAGACGAAGCACTCCGTGAGCCGCCGGATGTTGTGGGCCAAAGTTGATCCACATGTTTTGGAGTTTGCGCTCAACAGGACTCAATTTTGAGTGATATACAATGTGGAAATACTTCTCAGTTTCGGGAGTCGGGTACATAACGGCTCCGGAGTATTGTTTCACATACTCTGCATCTGGAAACCACCTATGTCCACGCAATGGTGTAGAAATGGAAAATGATCGCACTTGCTTTAAAAAATTACCAAATCGTAAATGCTTCACAGTCTGCATGTCTTTTTCTGTTTGGATCAAATATAATGTTAGACTAGGTAGTACCTACGTTTAATATTTTATAATGTTTGTTGGGCGACCTTATATTTCAATTTCATTCTCAGTAAAGAGCATATAAAACAATAAGATTCCAATACCCTGTGTGAAAATATCTGAAATACGTGACAGAGAGTATATATACTGGAATATCAACTATTACAGTAACTGTCAATATTTTTACAGAATGCCAGTGTTAGATATTAATCGAATTTCGGTCGAAATTTATCCACGACGGTGTCCTGCCAGACATTGACCTAAATTGATATTTTTCGTGTAGTTTAAAGATTACAGATCTCCAAAATTGCAGTAGGTACTCCATCATGTATTTCTGACTTAGATCTAGGATCATGTGATTTGGATATTGGGTAGGTAATAAGTAAGTATCCCCTTTACCTATGATTTACATCAGTTCAAAAGGGGTAAGCACTTGTCCTTATCATTATATTTCCTACTTAAGAGGTAAGGACATAGGTCATTATACACGTAGAACATTGATAAAAATAATATTAATATCGCCGACGAACACACCAATAGTCTCACGCTAGGCAACGCTTATGGGTAGGTACATAGTAAAGGAAAAAAATACAATAGATAGGTACCTCTATACTTTATTTTATAACCGATTTCCACAAAATATTTTTATATAGGTAGATACCTAGACGTTTACAAATTCGTTACCTATCTACTGATAAACATTTTATTATATGACATTATCAGATTCTTCGGTTCCCTTGCGGACAATATAAAAGTTCATAAAACAAGACTCCATCAGTCGTGTAAACTTATTTAGATATAAATACCTACTTCTATAGCTACTCTCGTGTCACAATACATATAAAATAGATATCAATAAAAATCCATATTCGTAAAAATGCATGGTGTCTGCTTGTAAAGTTGGTAGGTAGGTACAAAGGACTAAAATACAACTAGCAATATTATAAATATATTCTATGGTCTGCTTTAAGCCTTAAAATACCTATATATATACCAGTGCTTTTTAGGAATGTTTGTTCCTTATCATCATTAAATATATGTATTTATATAAATAAAGCTCTTAATTTTTAAATAATAATAATATCTCGAGAAGAACAAAGTTTGAGACAGTACCTTAACTAAGCAAAACTTGTATTGTGAGTACCGTACAATGGACTGGGGGCGATCCCCGTATATTTTTTATACTTATAAAGATGTGGCGATCGGGTATACCTAATTAACTTAAATATTCAGAGAGCAACCACGACGAAGGAAGGCATAAACATATAGCTTCTACACGTAGGCAAGTTGCATTGTCTACGTCGCTTGATTATATACCTTAAAATAATTTTACAAAACATATATTTTAATGAAGATTTTGCACTCATCTACGAGTAGGTATATGATATTAATTAGCACATGAGTGGTTGTACTGTGAGCATCCTATATAGAGCAATATAATTTGTTACATTTATATATAATTACATTATTTGTCACAGAATAGAATACTGTTTTTTTTTAATATAATCAACTCATGTATTTCTGTTTTGTTTCATTATCATCGGCTCCTATAATTGCCATGAGTATAATATGCATAGGTAATAGAAATGATAGCTATTTAAGTATATATTTTTTTATGTTTTTAAATAATCAAAGGACGGCGCCCAAAACATTCAAAAGTCAATACAGTAGAATATTATATAAATTACATTGTAAAATTCGTACGGTAAGCGTACACTAATATTATCAATTTTGGTCCTTTACTTCTTTGATACGCGTCTATGAATCCAATCATCGTTTAAACGTCCTAACATCCTCGAGGAATATAGCCCAATCATGTTTCGACTGCCGTTCAATTCGTGAGTTTCTCAGTCGAATCTACATAGATGCAGGAGCACACTTTTTGTAGTAGCCTCAGTATGTGTCCCGAGAACGTATGGTACATTTCTGGCTTGCTTTGCCATTTTACACAGGCGTAGTATACAGGTATGCCTGATAGGACTATGGCTACACCTATAGCAGTGTCTTTGGGGCGAGTGATGGCGGGTATGATGACGAGACAGCCGATGGCGATGAGGAACACGTACGGGATGAGGATGTTGACCTTGATGGGCCGCGGGATGTCGGGCTTGGCGCGCCGCAGCCACAGCATCCCGACGACAGAGGCGCCCACAGACAACCACAGAGTCTGAGAGAAGTAGTTGATCAGATCGAACACGTTGCTCGTGGTCAACATCAGAAGAGAGAAAAAGCACTGAAAAATAAGACGTAGTAAATCACTTTTTGTAACCTTTTAGCGTATAGTTGAATATTAGGCCACCAGTCATAGAGTCGCGGGCCTATGCTTATAATAAAGTTAATACTTAGAGACAAGACAAGACATAGATAATATTACAGTTTTAGTTTTCTAGTAAACTTCTGACTTGGAATTGGTTTTCTATATTTACATATTTAGGCGAATACTACACGTTAAAATAATACTAATCTTACGAGTCCTTCCGTGACCACGGTGGCTGTAAAGCAGACGAAACGTCGGGAACGTAAAAAACTAATAATAAATGCGATAAATTGTAAGATTAGTTTTATTTCAATTCTGACATGGTATTTGGGCTAAATCCCCATAGAGAGGAGAGGAGGAGGCCTGTACAAAAAATGGGAGATTAAATTCAAATATTATTACTCACTGTGAAAATAAGTGAAGGTATCGGAGTCTGCTTTTCAATATGAAATAGCGAGAAGAACGCTGGCATGTGGCCCTCCTGAGCGCCGGATGCGAACAGCCGCGCCGACGTGAACAGCACACCGTTGACGCCGCCGAACGTCGACAGCGCCACGAACACCGGGATGAGCCAGCTCCAGCCGCCGAATAAGCGGTCGCCGAAGATCTGATGAGTGGTCAGTACACATTGAGAAGAGAGGAGAGAGAAATGAGAAGAGATATTGATTTCTTATATTTAAGCGAATACTACGCAAGTAACAACTAAATATGAGGGTACCCCCGTCAATCTATAACACTAGGACGTCAACCACCTCAGTCCTCCCGTGACCACGGTCACGGGAGCGCAGCGCACGGGAGCGCAGCCGAAACGTCGGGAACGTAAAAACAATAAATAAACGCGATAGAATCCTTAAAAATTGTTTTATTTCAATGAGAGATAAATATTAGAGGTGCAGCAGGGTTATTTTAAATCATTCGGAATCGACATCGGAAACGGACTTGAAACTTTCCGATGTTGATGTCGCTCTCGACGAGTTTTCCGACGGAATCATCATCGAAAAACGATTTAGTATTGTCATCAAGATACATCGAAGATTATCAAATTCGGAAATTTTAATAGCGGTTGCGGTAATCCAGCTGAGAAGTTTTCGATTCCGTTCCCGATATCGATTTCACATAGTTTAACATTATCCAGCAGGTAAGCAGAAATACCTAAAGGTATACCTACAGTGGCAGTAATATTATGTCCTGGTAGGACAAACAAGCGGGTCATTATGAAATAGTCCAATGCTAATTAACCAAGCTGCCTCGCGAGGCTACTTAAACTTCGCTCAGTTGACGTGACTCGCCGAGGCAAGCGGTCCCGCTGCCTCACCCAAACGCATGTAACCTAGGTATTAGGTTTTTACTTTGCAGTAAGCTGTGTGTGAGTGATTTTAAGATGATTGATTGCGACAGCGTCGCAAGGCAGCACGCTCGGCCAATTCGCAGCTATGACATTGTTTTGAGTTGTGTAAAAATGGTAGCGACACGATCAGTGTGGGTTTTGAACGCGTTGAAAAACCAATTTAGTAGGTATTCGGATGTCTCCGAATACTCATTCCGTAGCTGCACGTGAAGGGCATGGAAACTTATAACTCGAACCTAATTGATAAGGCCGATACCTACGTGGTTGTTAGGTACCTATAGCTATTCATTTCTATATAACCATGTTCACGGGTTATCGGAATAATAAATTATGTAACGTTAAATCATATAATTTCGATGTTTGAAAAATAATATTTTATCATTACCTAAGGCGAGGGGTCATTGTTTAAAAGACAGATCTTAAAAATAATATCATACAGTAGAAGGCAGATAACAAGATTGCTAGCATTTTTTTATTAAATTATAAGGGTTGGTACTCGTACCTAGTTCTATTGACGTGATATTTTTGTCCTAATTTCTGACTAGTCTGCTCCAAGGCAGAAAAGAAATAATTGAACGTTACTCACTACCAGTGGATTCCTACGCGGATAATTTTATACAGGTATCTGTCGGTCATATAAAAACCGTCTAAGATAAAATATAAATAAATGATTTTCATTTCCGTGTTCCTCTGTACGGCAACTTAGTTGCCGCGGTGAATATCTCGTAGATAACCTTATGAACTGTCCTTCAAGCAAGAATATTGTAGCCTCTATAATTAGCCGGTAATATCGAAAATTACAAAGTTGAAGTCCTAGCTAGATACTCGGCTATATATAGGATATCATTAGATTTGGATAATTTCACCTGTTTTGTAAAAGTATTTTGACCTCTTCCATAAGGTGTAACAAAAAAAATACAACCAAATTGAGAACCTCCTACTTTTTGAAGTCGGTAAAAAATTGGTGATCCATCTGTCGGTTATAAAGATCGCATTGTCAAAAAAAACAATTCATAGAATATAACCTTTTAAAAAAACTAGCTCCACCTACACTTATGGAATGATATTCCGTAGATATTTACGAGTATTTAGTAAATATTCATTACTTAGTACACCACTTTCTAACTATTCCTTTAGGTAGTTAGGTTCTTTCCGTCTAAAGGTTGCCTGGTAGAGAACGCGGAGTATAGTGATAAGACTGCCCATTGTGACACTGTCTGTGTAAATGATGTGAACTGTTTTGTATATGTGGTGACACAAAGAGCTATCATCTAAAGGTATTATAAACACGACCTCTAAAATATTCCTCTAGACTGCAAGGTGCGACATTGCACATTGTCAAGTTGACACCAGTGACGAAGGTCCATATAATACGATACCTGTCCCATTCTTCCCTTTCGAAATTAAAATTTGGGTAGGTACCTAAGTGCTTGCGTGAAAATGTTTTTGTTTTGTTTTGCTGAAACTGACTAGGATCTTGGTTGTTTTCTCCTAA
Source organism: Pheosia tremula (assembly GCA_905333125.1). NCBI lineage: Eukaryota > Metazoa > Arthropoda > Insecta > Lepidoptera > Notodontidae > Pheosia > Pheosia tremula. The sequence goes on from HG995397.1 coordinate 4,567,017, forward strand.
ATATTTTTTTTATGAGAGATAGAGACCACATTGAATAGGTATGACGGTGTTTTGTGCACTCAGGTAAGGTTTGTATTTTCCGGCTTCCCTTGTGCGAATAATCATTCTTCGCCACTGGTTGACACATAAAATGTAGAGTGTCAAAACAAAACAATTAATTATACACATAATACACAGTTGAGAAATAAACTCACCACTGCAACAGCCGGGTTCGACATCATCTCTACCTTGGAGACGACGGCGAAGTAGGCCAAGTTCGCCATCACGTAGATAATGCTCACCATGGGCATGGCTATCCATATAGCGCGAGGCAGATTCCTGAAATATAAGGAGCGCATTTATTACGCAACGACATTATGACTCTACTATTATTACATCATATTCGATGGTGGTTAACCGCAGTGCATTACCGCTGCTATGCAATCATTACTTATATTACCGTTGTACAGCACCGCAAAATATTACGGTTGCCATATAAGATAAATAAATTAAATACCTACCATCACGTCTGTCTGTTCTTTGATGGGGGAATTTAAAGTTCCAATTACACATTTTGCACAGAACTCTACGTATTCACATTCAATGTTACTAAGTTCTATGGTGATCGGAGTATGGGACTATGAAGTTTTGAAAAAAAACTCAATCATGTTTGTAAATTCAATCAAAGACTAAGCAATCAATCTTGTTCAATATCTACAGGTATCTTAAAATAAATATATTTATAAACGCAACTTAAAATATGTATGCTATATATTCCATTCCCAATCATCTAAATTTCTACACTACTTTGGTTTTCGTTTTATTCCCCAAATCGTGGTGGGGGTTTTAAGAAACTTATAAACATATGTTTGTTATTGGTAAAAGAATAATACGCACCTATAACCATCAACATAGAATTCATTTTTAAATAAAACAATACCGTTTAGACTTATTCTGACATGACATCGTAACCCAACCGCCAGTATAATTCCAAAACTTCATTGTTTGTTACTCGTATCTTATTACAATAAAACTGTTGTTAAGCTGTATGATACGTTTAGGTACAAGGCATTTATTACTTGCTTATCAAAATAGGACGTTAAAGTTGATTTAGGTTTCAAACGAAAACAAAATGCTAAGAAATCGGATGTTGGAGTCACGCCAGCTGTGATACTCGTAAAACTATTATTGTAATCCGTGGCTTACGATTCCAACACGGCAAATCTATATACATATAAATAAAATTGGAGTGTCTGTTTGTAATATTAAAATAACCGCTTTTTACTAAATGCATTTGGATGTATACACGGTACCTATACCAAAACAACCTTTTTTAAAATTTTTGTCTGTCTGTCTGTCTATTTGTTCCGGGTAATCTCTGAAATGGCTGGACCGATTTTGACGGGAATTTCACTGGCAGATAGCTGATGTAACAAGGAGTAACTTAGGCTACTTTTATTTTAGACAAAAAAATAGGATCTCTCGAAAAAAAATTAAAACCAATGTTGCAGCGCTGCGCCTGATTAAGTTTGATAGCAACAATCTGCAATGCGTCCCGCGGGATCAGAACGTGCGAGCAGGCTGTTGCCAACGGTTGAGTCTTTGTTAAATACCACGCGGACGAAGTCGCGGGCAACAGCTAGTATTTTATATGATTGTGTGCAAAAAATGCAGGAATTCCGCCTGATTGCTCAAAAACTTTTAAAAGACACACTCTTCGAATACCTTTACAAAACGGTAACAGGGATAGTCTAAGTATCTTAGAAATGGTAAAGGAAATCTTGTAACTCTTGTACTATTTTAATCAATTGCACGCAGTCAACGTCGCTACTATTGAGTGTTGAATAAATGTGTCAATGAATAAAACATGCAATAGGGTGAATGCGAACAATGGACCACTGAATAAAACAAATTCCTCTTTCCAGCAATCCTCTTTCCAATTTCGAATTCATTTCGGTTTTTTTTTATTACATTATAGGCAAGTATTTGATCTCGATCTCACCTGATGGTAAGTGACGATGAGATCTACGATGGAGCATACTTGCCTAGGTAGGAAGGCGGCAGTAGATCGAGACGCTACATTCACTAGGCACATGCAGGGCAGCTGATCTGACCCGCCATCCATGAATGACAACACCGAACATCATGCCGGAACACGGCTAGGCCGATTGACGACATGGCTTTGTTCAGTGGGTGGTGACTAGCCACGGCCGAAGCCTACCACCAGTAAATAAATATTCGTTGGAATAAAGACCACTACAGCCTGATGTGCCAAAACGGTGAAATGTTCGAATCTATTGCGATAGATATTCTACACTATCACAATACCCACCTATACATACGTTGATCTTGACACCGTTCTTTCTATTTGGTCCACTTTAGATGATGCAATCTATTTGCATGTTGCGTGAACTTCTGAGCGAAATAGAAAAAGTGTTTAGACAGTGTGCCTTACTGTTTACACTGCTGATGGATATTGTCTTTAACGAGAAAGTCGATACCTATTGAAAGAGTTTATTAATCTGGGGCACGACGAACGTGATCCGGAGTAACGATGCTAGTTACAAAAGGCGAGCGTAGAGATGTCTAACCTTTTTACTGTATACTCGCACTGCATGGTTGGTTCAATTGATCGTTAGGGATTCACAAAATTGTATTGTTATATGTATTATGAAATGCTGAGATTCTATTGTCGTTATATAAAATTTAACATGTTGTATAATATTGAAATAAAACTTGTTTTACAGATTTTATCGCGTTTATTTTATGTTTTTACGTTCCCGACGTTTCGTAACGCCGTAAAATCAAAATAAACGCGATAAAATCTGTAAAATTAGTTTTATTTCAATGTGTAGTATTCGTGTAAATATAGAATCATCAATATGTATACATTAAACATTATATCAGAAATGCTCCTACCTATTGTAGGAACATGAAATCCATTAATGGAGCGGCTTATTACTTTTGTGTGAAGATGATGGTCATGATCAGACAGATACGTGTTTGGTCATGCCAAAAAGTGATGAGGAAGAACCGATCGCGATATTAGCTGCACCGTCATAAGTATTTAATTACACACCTATTGTAAACAACTACATACTTACATAGCTTGTATGAACGAATAACTTAAATAATGGAGTGGTAGGTATATCCACAATCTCTATATAGTTAGCAGCTGGATATTTTTACTTTGATACATTTATTACACGGCCTAACTTTGCCCTATTCCTGATTTTTTGGCATGATAATAATTTTGCTTTGTCACACTACTGCCTCGGAAAAACTACAAGTACCTAGCTGCTAGGTGCTACCTGTTATATACCGCACAGACAGGCGACACACTGTACTAAGATTTCCAATACCCAATAGTAACACGGATTTAAACTCACTTGTAAGGGTCTTGAAGTTCTTCGGTGACGAAATTGAGATAGTTCCAGCCCCCGAAGGCGAACAAGCCGGAGTAGAAAGCCAGCGCAATGTTGCCAGCGCTGTACTCTCCATCGAATGCCCGTTGGAAGTTTTCAGTGTGACCTATAAAATACAAGATTAAACAACATGTGGCACAGTTTGCCTCATTGCCGACGTATGTAGATCAATAATTGATCTAAATCGCAGTCGGCATTGTAATAAACTTAGTTCGACTCAAATAAGGACCTCAATTACTGAGGTCCTCATTTGAGTCACATTACAGTTCATTGTAAGGCCCCTGTTCTATCTCTCGCTATTGAGTGAATGCGAGATGAAGTTTACATTCACTTGGTCGGCTCTAGCTTGAGGTATAGTTGACCCCAGACCGCAGAGCTATTTTAGTAACTTAATGTAAAGACTGTCACCGAGGCAGGCTTGCAAGAGTGCATAATTCATGTAGACGAGGCCATTGAAGAGTATACCAAGATAGGCGCTACGTCAAGAATATAATTAAGTATGCTCTGAGAAAGTTATTAATGTAGTATCTGTGTATCGGACCTCCTATGTTTTCTCTTAATGAATCCAATCTTTAGTAATGTATCAATAAGTATCTAATTAATTTGAATACTTTATACCTACCGAATCAGTATAAGAAACGTGATTGATTACATTATAAATTATAAAGTACCTACTTACAAAGCATCCATTAATTGGTTTGACAATAAATTATTTTGCAAAACACATGATGCGATAAGCATTCTGTCAAATTGTAGCCATTTCAATTAAAGAGCAACTTACGAATAGTGAAAAGCAAGCTTTCACTATTCGTAAGTTTGACAAGTAGCAAGCGAGTCAAACTTGTCAACTTGTGAGTTTTCCTAATTTTACTAGATGATAGGCAAGTTGCCTTATGCCAGGTTTATAAGAATAAGATTATAAGTTGACGCAGCGAGTTAACTCCACTGGCCTTGTGTTAAACAATTGGAAAGTTTACAAGTAGGCAAATTGCCGCAGTACTTTGTTGTGTATTTACTTGACAATTTGCTTATTTAAATGGTGCAAGCATCTTTTGTTAATAATGTCAAAAGCTACATTGAACCTAACGTCAGCAGCTAAAGTAAGAAGAAGAAGAAGCTCAAAGAATTTTCTAATACGTAGGTAGCCTTTTAAGTCATATACATCTATACAAATAAATAAAATTTGAGTGTCTGTTTGTAAAATTAAAATAACCGCTTTTAACTAAGAGCATTTGGATATATACACGGTACATATAGGTACCAAAACATTTTTTTTTTAATTTTTGTCTGTCTGTCTGTTTGTTGCGGCTAATCTCTGAAATGGCTGGACCGATTTTGATGGGACTTTCACTGGCAGATAGCTGATGTAACAAGGAGTAACTTAGGCTTTTTTTTTAGGCTCAGACTTTTATTTAAGAAAAACTTTTTGGTTAAATACCACGCGGCCGAAGTCGCCGGTAACAGCTAGTTCATATTTAAAGTAAGTGTAATTAAGACCCTTGACAGACGGGAGCGTGGCACATTTCACGTTCATTCAAATGCATGGCTTGCTCACCATCTCCTGTTTTCGTAAACACTATGTAATTCATAAATTGCAAAGAACAAAGAACGTATATTTGGAACGCGGAACTCTCCCCTTCTGTATTTAGTTTCTAAGACTTCATGGGATACTAGGATATAAAGAGGCGAGGCTGTAATTCATTATGATACAGACGTCCTACCCAACACACTCATTAATATTTATGCACCCGCAATGGAATATCTATAGTGTGGTTGTACGTCGATGACGCTCTAGAGATGGCGTAGTAAATTAAAAAAAAAAACGTGTTATTAGCGAAAAAAAACTACCTTATAATAATTTATTGGCTATTTAAAGATATCTACATTTATTACTATTCCATGGTGTTAAGAGAGGTTTATTTTAAGATTAGGTTAAAAATATGCCTTCGTTCGTTGCATGATTTGGTAGCAAAATATAATTGATCGAGGGTGCAGAATTTTGAAATAGGGCCCTGGGTGCTATGTATAGGTAACTTACATAAGTAACTTTTAATATTTTAAGTCACACTCTGCTTATGCCTTAAGCTCCACTTTAGTAGATATATGCATGTACTTATTTATTCGCATTCTTCCAAATGTAGTTAATTGTATCAGAATCAGAATCAGAATATTCTTTATTACGTAGACCATTATGTACAGTACTTATGAATCGTCAAAAGTTACAAAATATGCTACTACTTTACCACCCGTTCGGAATGCCGTTCCTATGGAGAAGAACGGGCAAGAAGCTCCATGGTTGCTCTTTTTTTAAAAAAGATCTTTTACATTTTTGAGCAATACATTGTTATAGGTATGTGAGAACAATGTAGGAACGGCTAATCAGGCTTTAGCAGCAGGTCAAAAAAACAAAAAGTACTAACTAAGTATAAAAGTCCAGTTAATTATGCAATTATGTCCCCGTGAATGTGTTAATGCCCTTATGTGAACACTACAGACTTGCGACGGGTGATTATTCGTAACCTTCATCCATCAATCACTTTATCAGTTAGACCCACCAAATACATTCATATCATTCAAGGTTGCTACAATTATCAACAATGTGGGAATATTAGATAATAATGTACTTAGATAGATACGACCTGATTAGCGCAGTTAGTAGTGACCCAGCTTTCTGCGACGAGGGTTCCGGGTTCGGAGCCTGGTAGGGACAAACTTTGTGTGATAAGCGCGAATGTTTGTACCCAGGTCATGGATGTTTAATATCTTTATAAGTCATGTATAATAGTTTCGCCCCCAATCCACTGTACAGCACCCACAATACAAGCTTTGGTTTGTGTGGGACCGTATAGTTGGTGTGTTCGTCTGGCGATATTATTTATAGATACTTTATTATCTAATAGTCTCGCAATGATTTGTAGTTACATTACTTACACCAAAGTTTTTGAGTAGAGAACTTAATATGACCATTTCAACTTATCCTATGATAAATAAGTAAATGAAAATAAGTAGGTTTATATCTTCATTGCAATAACGAATCATTCTGTGGTTTAAATTGCTTTGAGAAACATTATTGTTTGAGGATGATGTAGATCGCGAATTACATATCGCAAGTTCTGAGGGTGCGATTATTGTGTTGTGGATATTGAATACAAATGTTTCCGTTGGGATATATTTTTGACTCTCCAAGAAACAATTGCAGTATGTACGTCAAGTGCGAGATTATTCGTAAATTAATCGTATACTTCATAGTCTACGTATTCATACATTTTGCACGGAGAATAAAACAGCACCTCTAGCGGGCGGTATTTAAGACTTTCATTTCTTCATACAACATTTTAAAATACGTAGACTATAAAGTATACGGTTAGCTCACGAATAATCTCGCACATGACGCTCGGTAGATATCTACTGGATAGGCCACTTGACTGTGTAGCAAGCATATATTCGAAATTACATATTTAACTTGATATCATAAGTGTATTTCTTAGTCCATGCTTTATGCAAAAAGTTGCTAGAAGTGCATTTTGAATTTAGACTAGATTTAGTAACAGTATAACAAGTTACGTTCGGTTTAACAGATAATAATATTAAACTAATCCATCCAATAGTAGATTTCCATGTATAAGCCGCATGTTGAGATGACATGATTATTAAGGTAGAATAATCAACGCTTTCTAAAGCTATACGCCCATCCAAGTTTTGTCCCTTACTTACAAGTTTTACGACATTTAAAGAATGTAGTATAAATCTGCCTCTAGATAGAACAGGTTACCCGCTGTTGTGAGACGTTGGAGTATAAATAAATATCGTGTTCAAATTACCAATGCCAATGTAGTATAGGCCGGAGATAATGATGACGATGAGAGCCAGCAGCTTGGAGGTCGTGAACACATCCTGGATGCGCATAGTCCATCGCACGCTGATGCAATTGATCGCCGTCAATAAACCTGCAGATAATAAAACAAAAATGTATTTAAACATGCTTCGTTGAACCGAAGATATTCAGAGATGTACTGATAAGTGTTTCAGAATGAGATTTTAGTATTTGCATTGCGCAAACATCAGGTATATATATTATGGTGTTATGTTACGTGCTACATGAAACAAAACACGTTAAATTGTTTTATTATTTTACTCTTTTATTATTCTGATGAAACTTATCATATGCTAAGAATCAAGCTGTCTATTTTTTTAATACCTCAATGCATACCTTGAATATATATAAAACTAACAGATGAAGAAATAGTATGCCTACTTACCTTCTAAATTACTTTGACATTTCATTAAAGTATTCTATTACCTACTTCTAGAATAAATTGTTTTAAACGAGCTCATTAGCCTCGTTTAGCCTATACCTAGCTTGTTCCAGACGAACTAGTCCGGATCATATTTCGTCGTCTTGACGCAAATATTTTCCATGCGATAATGTATTTGTATCAAGTGTTATGTGTTAACTGTAATATAAAGGCTGTGAGACTGATTAAACTAAGCCAACTAATAAGGTAAAAAAACAATCGAACGGTTGCTGCTCTTAGGTACTTATAAGTTAAACTAGCTATTGCCCGCGGCTCCGCCCAATCATCGATTTTGCTCTGCAGTTCGACCCGAAATGATCATAGGATCATGTGGGGTCGAACTGCATGATTGAACCCTATTTTTTGCCTCGCCATAGACTATCTATTTTTTCACAACACTAAAACTATCAGACGTATTGTTAAATATGTCTGATATTAAATAACGAATAAATATTTTACTTGACACTGACAAAAATGATACTAATTTTACGAGCACTTTCTGCGTAGATCGCACCACAAGCAACAATCAAATATGAGGGTACCCCGTTTCAAACTATGACACCAGGACGTCAACCACCTCAGTCCTCCCGTGACCATGGTTGCTGTAAAGCAGCCGAAACGTCGGGAACGTAAAAAACAAAAAATAAACGCGATAGATTCTGTAAAATTAGTTTTATTTAAATGTGTAGTATTCGCGTAAATATAAGAAATCAATATAAAAATGATACTATTTTGTAGCCGATTGCCAACTTTAAAAAAGAAAGAAGAAACAAAAATGTAAGCGCTTCAAACGTAGCAGGTAGGTTCAAATAATCCGATGACACGTTGTGAGGTTTCGTTCCGATCAGGTGATGGAGAGCCTCATTAATCCTATTAAATTAGAATAGAATTACTTATTCTATATTTTTTCTTCCTTCCCTGCCGTATCCTATCCCCTTTTTATTTTTTTTCTGTATACATAATAACTGCTGCGCACGAGCCTTCCCTCACTATAAGTGGGCTTAGACTATAGTCCACCACGGTGACCCAGAGTGAGTTGGCGGCCTTCACACGTCTTTCGAGGGACTCTCTCAAACATGCAGGTTTCCTTACGATGGCTTCATTTTAAATCTATTAATATATATTGATTTCTTATATCTATTATTTCAATGTCTATGAATACAGTTTTTCCTATTTCTAAAAACGATGCCATGGTTCTAACAATCATATTTTTAACAGACTTCAAAAAGGAGGAGGTTCTCAATTCGGCTGTATTCTTTTTTTATCTCTTTTAGTTTCGGAGTGCTGTACCCTGTACCTATAACATTTAAATCTGGGTAGATTTTATCTTAAATTGACTAGGTACTTAGGAATGACTTAGGAAAGGTGCTTTATATTGCAATTAGATACTTAATATGCGAGATGATTCAATCAAGGGTAAAAAATCATCCACATCTGATTTCGCAATAAAAAAATTGTTTTATTAAAGTAGGAATTACACCATTCTTACTCCTAAGTACCTATGAGAGACGAGCGTGCATCAGATAAATCCATAATCTAATAGATAAACCATCTCCTACATATTTTAGATTAAGTGATTAATTATATCAAGATATATACATTTTTCAGATAATATACTACCAATATTAGATAAATAAAAGTATACTATACTAGCTGCGCCCTGCGGTGTTACCCGCGCAAAAAATCATGTCGATCCTTTGCGCTATGAAAAATTTAAACAAATCTATCCCACGGGAACCATACATTTTACCGGGATAAAAAGTAGCCTATGTGCTATTCCAGACTATAATCTATCTCTGTGCCAAATGTCATCCAGATCCGTTCAGCCGTTCTGGCGTGAAAGAGTAACAAACATCCATCCATCCATCTATCCATCCATCCAAACTTTCACATTTATAATATTAGTATAGATAGACACCTAAAGGTTACGTCATTTTCCAATAGCAAGACTAATAACACCCGCATCCGAGTCTGGTTGGAGATGGAGTTTCATCTTCAGTTCCGCTCGGCCCTCGGCACGTAATTAGGTTAAGTGGGTACTTCCGCCGGCAAATCCCACTGAGACGCAACGCAATCGAAGAATTTTCTTTCATTCACTTTTTTATTATCCGCTTGATTTAAATATCGATGTACTAACATCAAATTGTCAAGATGAAGGAACATTTATATCTTCTACAATTTTAACAGTAGCGGGAGGAATGTTTTAATTTGGTTGAAATATTTTTTGTACTAGAGAGTTGGTGCCAAGCATGTATATAGTTAGTTATAATTTCGTTCACGGTGTTAATGTGCCACTACTACTAGCCCCTCAACCTTAGTGAGAGCATTTTTCTAATGAAGATAAAATGTATAGATAAGAGAGAACTACATACATATTTAACTTCTTAATTTGACTAATTATTTTATATACCGACTAGCCATGTGCCCGGTCGTAATAAAAAAATATTCTTCATAAAAACTTAATTTCCCCATTTGAGCGAAATCGAAATTCCAGAAATCGCTGATAAGTTCCCCTCTAGGTATGGTACTCAAAAAATACATCCTTCAAATTTCAAAGCCCTGGGTCCACTCTGATTTGGGCTGTGCGTTGTCTGCCAGTCAATCTGCATTTAGATTTTATTAAATATATAATAAATAAGTTTATGGTTCCCTTTCCTCCAGATAACCATAAACTGAAATGTTGCCATGACTTGAGACTCCATATATTTAAAATACACGGGGAAAAAATGAGGGGCACTTACTGTTGACAGTTCAATTAAATAGTAGAATGTATGTAGGTAAGTAAATTAACTGATATTTATACTTATGCATATAATGTTAGTAGGTTAGTCTGCCGGCCATAAATCAGCAGGAATGTGTTATTCATTCTGTAATATTGGCGCCAAGAGAAAATAGTTATCTCTACTCGCTCTTGTAATAAGGGGCCGATGAGAAAGCTTAATGGCTAAGCAATTAAAATCACATTAACACATACAAAACCTTATTATTTACCTACGTAACTAACAGTCATAAGTTAGGGACATAACAGTCATAAAAATAAGCGGAAAGCTTTTAGCTTCGATTTATTACTTAGTAGCTTCTTAGTAGCTACAGTAGCTTCTATTCGTCCCCATCGTACAAAAGCTATTTAGATCCGACACAACAGGTTAATGCTCTCCGAGGCGAGAAAAAGGAACAATGAATCTATCAATCATCCAATTGATAATAAACTGGCTGATGACCTTAGCGAGTGAAGCTTACTGCACTAAGTTCACCGAAACAGAAAGCCTTCTAATAATGTACAAACTTTTTTTTGGCAATAGGCTTCGTAATTGAGCCTCTGCTGCCAGTGTCGATCAAAATTTATTGTTTACTAGCTGTTGCCCGCGACTTCGTCCGCGTGGTATTTAACAAAGACTCAACCGTTGGCAACAGCCTGCTCGCGTTTTGATCCCGCGGGACGCGTTGCAGGTTGTTGCTATCAAACTTAATCAGGCGCAGCGCTGCAACATTGGTTTTAATTTTTTTTCGAGAGATCCTATTTTTTTTTCTAAAATAAAAGTAGCCTAAGTTACTCCTTGTTACATCAGCTATCAGCCAGTGAAATTCCCGTCAAATCGGTCCAGCCATTTCAGAGATTACCCGGAACAAACAGACAGACAGACAGACAGACAGACAGACAGACAGACAGACAGACAGACAGACAGACAGACAGACAGACGGACAGACAGACAGACAGACAGACAGACAAAAATTTTAAAAAATGTTGTTTCGGTATAGGTAACGTGTATACATCCAAATGCACTCAGTAAAAAGCGGTTATTTTAATATTACAAACAGACACTCCAATTTTATTTATATGTATAGATTGTCCAAAGTACTCACCTATTTTAGTTATTTTTGTCCACTTTCAGAATCGCGATACTTTAAAGAACAAAAATGAGACCTTTAAATTACATAGACTTCATTTTAATACTTATGACAAATTGTCGGAAAACAAAACAATATTACCTACTTACTCGGTAACATCGGTCTCGAATTTTCCGCAAAAATCTTTAACAGACACTGATACTAAAACTGATAAAATTCAAAGCAGAAGATCTTTATGTCATGCATAAAGATCTTCTGCCTTGAATTTTATCAGTCATCTATGACAATTTGCAGTCATAACATTATACTAACTTAATTAAAATGTATTAAATTAGATATCGAAACTATGAATATTAATATTACGTACGCAGGTGACCCTATCTGTTTGGAGCTACACCAGCCCGCAAATTTGGTAAGTCGAAGTACCTATTTAATTGTAAGCAAAATCGTTTGGGGTTTGTGTCGTCGGGCCACCGATCCCGTTGGGTATACGATACATATTACATACCTAATTTATCCACCTTACATGGTCTTGTCCATTCACAGCGACTAAATTGTTAAGATCTCGATCACTCGATCACGACTTTCTGTTATCTAACAACTTTCTCTATGGCACCCATACCTCGTAGTACAAACGTTTCCTATATCAAAGGTACCTATCAAAGTACCACTATACTCTTGAGAAAGCTACATAGTTATAAGGCTTTGTCGTATCGTGCCTTTCCAATTCGAAACAAAAAAAACACAATACAACAGGTACTTGCTGTCACAGTGGGGCTCATTTTATTAGATAAGTAGGTACTCGATTGGTAACACATTGAATCCAATTGCTTTTTACACGTAGGGATTCAGGGAACATCATACAAAACAATTTTCATGTATATAGGTAGTTACTTACTTAGTTATTACCTGAGACGAAGAAATAACTAATGAACAAAGATGTTACCCATTCAAAAAATCTGCACCATGTCTCAGACTTTCGCGATGTACTCGATACAAAATGATCTTGTACTGAATCCGCGTATGTAAGACAACAACTTGCAGTACATCTACTTGTAAACATCCTACAATACGAACTAGTGAATTCTTTGTAAGCGTACAACACTCCGGAGCGGTTAAATCAATGAATTACTTCCGTATTACCATTGCATAGAGTCGACGTATCAATTGGCTTTCACTATAGGAAGCCGTTGATTGTTCGTACAAACAAAGAAACCACTTGAGCCAGATACTATAAGAGCTCCCGAATTGTAAACACGCTAATTACATTTACCAACGGCTACAGGGACCTTGTTGTAACCCAATAACGATATTAGTGCGACTCCTTGGCCGTTTATTAGATGATGAAATCAAAAGTCAACGTGATTTGTGAACAGTGATTGGCTAATGACGTCAATATACCGTTTCGCTACAGCAAAACTGCTTCCTTACTAAAATGATTATTTATTAATTGTACATTTATTTAAATAAGATATAATAAATTAAACTTAAAAGTGATTGACTTGTAGATATCGCAATATCGAAAAGAAGAAACAGTTGCCAAGTTAAAATTAATTTAAAGCGATACTAATATTGAAAATATGTAAAGTTTTTGTAGCTGGTAATGTTCGGGTCCCTGATCCGAGTCTATAAAATATTTCACTAATAGGAAGCTACATCCTGTATGCTAGGTTTTATCGATGAAGTCACGGACTAAAGCTGAGAGTCGCGCCACACGCTCTTCGCCCACTTTTCAAATTTAGAACCAAATAAGTGTTTACAATAGGTATTTATTTCGTCATTTGAAGCTAGTTTTAGATGCCATATGCGGCTACCAGCATTACAGATTCAGATAAATTAAAATTACCATACGTCAATGTCTCGTTGCGTAATAGTAATAATAACTAACCTACTCTAACCATAACACGTTTATCTCAACAACATGATCGATCAATAAAATCAGCGCCGTTAGAATAACTTCTGCACGTGTTTATCAAAACTGATCCTGTGATTGTAAGTCTCCTTTACTAGTGGAGCTTCACGCTTCCAATGTTTCTGCCGTGTTATGGATGAAAGACTCTAACCGTATATCGTACTATAAAATAGCAGAGTAATCTGAATATCATATTTACCTATTATCTTTTATCATTCTACCTATTACTTGCTCCTAGATAAGATACATTAAATACCATTGATCCTGAGAGGTCCCGTTGCCCTCAAGTTATCACGTCTTAAAAAACTAACAAGTCCAATCCACACTCTGCAGCGTTTATGTATGATAATGGATATTAATTAAAAAAATTATAACATTGCATATTAAAAACATGAGCATGTACTCACACAAACAAACAGCAGCTAGGAGTTTCACAGCGTTCTCAGGAGGATTGCAGTCCGGGAAGAACGGCTTGACCACGTAATGGCCGAAGGTCAACGCCACTATCGCTTGCGTCGTCGGCCTGATTATCAGCAACGCGATCCACATACGAAGGAACGCAGGCAACGGCCCGAAGGCCGTGTAAATGTACGCATAGTCACCGCCGGACCTCGTGATGGAAGTTCCCAGCTCCGCATAGCATAGCGCCCCCAGTGTCGACAGGAGGCCACACGCCAGCCATATTATTAGGGAGGCGGCTACAGATCTGTTGAAGAAATAATAATACTTAATTTGCTAAGAATGTATTTCATTTTATATATATATATATATAAATATTAACTAGATGGTCTTCATGCATGTCTGGTTGAACTTGGCCAATACTACAATTGGGATATAAACTGATTAGACACTTTTTGATAAGAGAACACTAGTTTTGATTCGGTAGACACAATAAATAGTATTATATATAGGTACCTACATATAGTACCCATATTCATTTTGTGATATATGGTTTATAATATAGTATGTAATTGATGTCTGCCTGTTGATTGGAATAACCTTCACCGATACCGGTTTTTAGTTTCTGCGTCACTTTCCTTGTATATTAATTACCAACCTACGTATAATAACTAAATAACATAAATCTTAAGGTAGGCCATATATTTTAAACGCGGACTTAGGCACGGGGTGTTCTAAGTTTGAAGTTTTTGTTTTTGTGCCTATACGTAGGTACGAGTAGCTTTTGTAGCCCCCAAAGATGGACAGATTTCAATGCAGTTTTCAAAAAAAAACCATGATTACAGAACTTTCCTTATCGCAATGGTATGTAACCATGTTTGTTAGAAAACCCGTAATAAGGCACATGCCATAAGGCAGATGCAGGAATCTCAGCCGTATAAAAGCCGTTCCCAACCGGTCGTAAGTCTACTAAGTGTCAATCTTATCAAGACATATACGCAATCCACCTGACTCTGACTTTCCGTAATGTATCTGTGCCCGTGAAGGACCATCTAGAGCTACTGGGTGTAACTCTCAGTTCCAAGCTCAATTTCGGTTCCTTCATTGAGTCCAAAGCCAAACTAGCTGCTATGAAGTTGGGCATCCTGGGGAAGGTCAGGCGGTATTTCACGCCGGGTCAACTTCTAAATTTATACCAAGCTCAAGTCCGATCGTGCATGGAACACTGCAGCCATCTCTGGGATGGGTCTGCTAAGTATCAGCTGGAGGCTTTGGACTCCATAGACAGGCGGGCTAGAAAGCTCATTGGCAACGAGACCCTAGTGCAGGCCAAGCTACAGAGCCTGGAAGACCGACGTAGGGTTGCCAGCCTATAAGTCTTCTACAGAATACATTTAGGAGAGTGTGCGACGGAATTACACGAACTATTTCCCCCATCTCATCGTCATTTAACATCAGGTGAGATCGAGATCAAATACTTGCCTATATTGTAATAAAAAAATTAAAAAATCCTGTTTAAAAAGAGTTCCCGACGCTTATTTTTAATTAAATATGAATTCAAGTTTTAAAGTATTTTTCATGTATGGAGGATATTTTAAATTTATGTAAGTAGTTTTTAGATTTGGTAGTTATCACTCACCATAGTGGTAGTTATAAAACAAATGAGTGTGCTAGCTAGTTAAGATAGGGCAACGTTAAAAGATCTTTGCCAAATAGCCTGTTGCCTATGTTCTGAAAGTTTATATAGATAAAAAAAAATACTGCGTTTATAGGAAAATTATTAAGCTGGCTATATTAATGCTTAAATATTCAAAGGCATCGGTCCTATATCGTCGCTATCCGCAATTTTTATCAGTCATACAGTCTCACATTGATTTAAGTACTTACTGGATGTATACATTATTATAAATTGAGCTCTGAGATTATAATACCTAAGTAGCAATCTTGGTAGCAATCAATAATATTCCGTAATCGAGTACAAAAAGTACGACTTTCAGTGCCACGGTCTACTAGTTCTCAGGTTATGAATGAAACAAGACAACTGTGTCATTCACGTCAATGGATGTATATAATGATTATAATGATAATCATTCTTAATTAATACTACTTACCGTGAGAAAATAGTACTAAATGAGAATTCTGATTAAAGTACCTAAGTAATAAGGGTGTATATATCTTTACTATATCTTGTCAAGTGATTGGGCTGCAGAAGATTAAAGAAGTAAGTTTGAGCCCCAGTACTTATAGGTAGAGACGTCGTCTCAGACGTCTCTATTGAACGCTTTTGTAAAACAAAATCTATTCGCAAGGAAAAAGAGTCGTGAATAACACACAGATAGCCCGATCATTGTGAACTACCAATGTTGCTAGCACTCTTGAACAAAAACGCACTAGGTTGGCTGCAAAAAAGATCTTGCTTTCCATTTTTTTTACATGCGCGAGATTTCCACACACAACAACACAATTCCTTCTCTAAGACTTGGGGACTGGAATAGAATTTTGAATGAAATACCTAATCACACACAAATCACCTGCACATACCCAATAATTAAAATACATAGTCATAAATAAAATACGCTCTTATTTTTCCTGTTTGTTTTCGCTATTTTCCGTACCTAATTGTTTTCCTGATGCGTACCGTTGTATTGCGGTCTGGTTATTATTTCGCTATTACAATTGTATACTTATTGAATTGTATTTAAGTACTCCATAATTTCATCATCGGCTATCTGTTGTAACTATCCAGTTGTCTTAGCACGCACAAGTAAATAAGGTATAGCCTTGGCCCTGTTGTTTGCAGTCGACTAACATTCACCATTCTACTCTCGAATTACTTACTAGCGACAGAAAGTTATCGCACACCCGTGCACAATGTCATAAGCGAAACGAAAAACATACCACATAACTACCTACGCAATATCGACACACACAGAAAGAATCTGATTGTTGACATATTGACTGCGCTTATCTTCTGAACAAACAGCCATAAAACCGTAAAAGGTTAATTAGGTACCGACAAAAATTCTCGCAACCTTGCAAGAAGTTTGGTTAATTTTCAATTACCTACATGTTTATTTTTGTATATTTTTTATAAGTATATAATTTCTGTGTACTTTTAATTACGAAAACACCTAAGTAAGAATACACTCCGAAGAACATAGGTCTTATGTAAAAAAGTTCTTGAATTCAGTGCAGTGCATACTACTGAACATAAAGAAAACTTACACGCGAATTATATAGACAATCTCTAAAAATTTTGCAGTACGGGCGGGAAATTTGATATCTGCTTACCCCGTATATAAGTACACTCCAGTGGGAGATATAAAAATTCCAGAACCGATAATAGTCCCGATAATTATTCCAACTCCGTTGAACAATGTTATTTTACGTTTTAATACCACATTGCCATCGCTGGCCTGAGATTCTTCACCCATATCGCAAAAAATCAATCGCGCACACCGGTAAACTCAACGCACGTGGGCAGATACGCGGGCTCCGAACACGCCGCCGCTCTGCTGAGCGTGTCTCGAGCGACCGGTCACGCTGCTACTGACTATCTCACAAGACTGAATCACTTTCAGTTAAGTATCATTTTTATGATCTGCGAAACTGGAATAGACAATCCAGTGTACTGACGTCAGGCACATTGAACTAACGACGCGGATCGGCCGAGCACTCAGGCTTGTCGCCAAAGCGCATGTGGGGAACTGGGGGACGCGCCGGGACTCGTGTGGCGCCGCCCGCCCGCGCCGGGACAGACAAGGACACCATGACGCTACGAAATGTATGCGATAGGGATGGCGAAACTATTTGGCGAAGTGACGAACAAAAACTTGATTCATGCAGCCGGCAATTTTCAAAAAGCTGACAACTACCTATTTTTGAATTAATTGACCACTCAAGTCCTTCGTTGTGCTACTAGTGCGTACTTAGATATGTAATGGTAGTCACCAATTAACTTATACTCAGTAATGTATGCTTCGGTAATTATATCAGGTGTTAATTAACCTGCTGATGCCATTTAACGAAGATATTTCATCATGCTTTTACTGACAACGAACCAAATAAAACTGACCTAGGTACCTGGCTAAAGGCCTGAGAGACATGGATATTGATGCCGAAGTGTCCTAAATTTATTGTGTTTTTTACTTAATGACGTCATCGGGTAAAATATTCCTAGATGAACACACCAACTATTCAGTCTCAAACTAACGCTCGTATTACGGACTAGCTGTTACCCGCGACTTCTTGAGCGTGATACTTAACAAAAAAGTTTTTTTAAAATAAAGTAGAGTAATCTAAGTTACTCCTCGTTACATCAGCTATGTGCCAGTGATAGTACCGTCAAAATCGGTCCAGCCATTTCAGAGATTAGCTGGAACAAACAGACGGACAAAAATCGAAAAAATGTTGTTTTGGGTATATGTATCGTGTATATATCCAAATGCACTTACTTAAAAGCGGTTATTTTAATATTACAAACAGACACTCCAATTTTATTTATTTGTATGTATAGATATATAATAACTTACATAGATGTTAAACGCACATTGAGCTCGCTGTTGTCCATGACATCGGGTACAAATATTAATGCTCATTACAAATATTTCCACACCGGGATTGGAATACAGGACCCTCGGTATACATAGCAGGATCACACAAACCAACTTATTCCACCTTTCCCTTTGGGGTTTTGTTCGAAAACAGCTTTTGGAAAGCGTTGAAGAGGTGACTGGATGTCTTCGGCTTTTGTAAATTGAGGTTTATATTTGTAGCTGACCCAAGCAGTATTTTAATTTTCTATGCAGTTATGTCAAGGTTATTGGCAGAGGGGGGGTTTGGCTTCAATCAACCGTTGTATACATATGTAGGTACTTAAGTACTATGATATTCGACTATATTTCGGATTGTTGTTGTTATTTATTGTCTGTGACGAGTTCGACTCCCCAGAAATTAATTCCCGACTATGGCATGGGGTATGTACGGGTGTCTCCGATATTTGGAAACTATCTTTGATCACAATATATATTTTTAGTTTGATAGAGGATAAGTTCAGTGGTCCCATTACATTCTGTCCGTTTCTGAGATAAGCGCGCACAAACGCACAGACAAACAGACCAAAATTCTAACAATCATTGTTTTGGGTTCCATTGCGTTGATAAAAGTCCTTTTTTCTCATACATCTTCCATGTAAGTACAGACAGCGATCAGTTATATTTTAATTATTATATGTATCGATTTAAAAACTTTGAGTTCTCGTACTTGTGTATTGCTTAATTGATGTATAAAATATTCCATAAAAGCTGAAAAGAAAAAGAAAATTATTAGTCACGGCTCAATCAGAAAACGCTAAGCACCGTAACACGCACGCCCCACTTTAGGACCCTAACATCTATAAAATCCACTTTCCGTTAGGATTATTAGATTAACTACCTACTTTAGTACTTACTTGTTGTACGTAGTATTTCTCTGCATATATTATATACTCACGAATATCTGTAAACGATCGAATAACCACAGAATAAGAATCTACTTAATACTTATAATTTTATAAGCAACTAAGTTTCCGTTTCAGATAACCTAATCCATTTTCCAGATTAGGTTCATCTTTTGTTCAGATCAAACATGGAATAATGATAACAAGATGCACTTACGTTGTATAACAATATAAACATATAGGTTTTATTGTTATATTGTAAACATGTTTTTGAAGACATCGCGGGAGACATCCTGAAATAACATGTATTTGCAGCAGCGATGCGCCCGCGCCGCGGCGCTGCTGTCGCCTCGCACACTTATCCGACGCCATTTTCACACAATCCCAGAGCTTTCCCGCACACAGGTACGTACCGCAATCACATTGTGCCAAAAACTCATCAGTGAAATCGTAACATTATGTTTAAAAAAAACACTTTACTTATCAGTGCCACCATCACCACTCAGAAATTATCTAAATAACACCGATTTCAGTGCTGCCATACAAAAACAAGAACATTGACCCTCGAGCACACGTAATACCTAGTTAACATGTTTTTTGTTCATTGTGCTAATTACTGAATATAAATTTCTAAAACAATGCATCCAATTAAAGTACACTATGCCCACCGAAGCAAATCGATGTGCAACATAAAATTCGCCCCTTCAGAAGGAATCGCGGATTAATAACATCTAGAGTGAACTAAGGAATGTGGCTGTCATGTTTCGGTTACATCAACTCAGCTACCGAGAGCGCACTGTTACCTACCTAACCAAGCCGAGTAATTAGTTAGCGTGCTGTTCGAAAGATAATCTATTTATGTCATCTTGTCCTTATTTTTTTAATAGATCACTAAGCATCCCCCGCAGCGGCAGCGTTGCGAGACACGAGTCGTGTCGCGAGCCGTGGTGCCCCTGCACGTGCTGTCGAGCCATTACGTATAACTCTGAACAATAACAATAGTTTCGAGTCTCACTCAAGTTATTAGAGATCAGATGACACTTATCCAGCAATCAGACGACAGGAAGGAACAAACCATGAATGATATCCCGACAAAAGAAGACTTCGGGAAATCTTCGAGACCAGTCAGAAACAGACGATACACACGGTTAGTACCCACCTAGCTACAAACAATGACATGCATGAGTCATTACTTTCAGTCTTTTTACAGAATACAATTTCTTTGTGCGTCACTCGCGTATCGCCTACGAAATGCGAATACTCTTTATCCAAAGGATTGTTATTGTCTAGGCATCATTTTTATTACCTATTCCGCATAAAGGTAATGTTTTCTACTTTTACAGGAGAAGTTTGGTTGCTGGCCAGCGTCCGCAGAAGAGGCTATTCACACCAGAAATAAAGCGCTATCTCAAAGACTGGCTTGTACGACGAAGAGAGAATCCGTATCCCAACAGAGAAGAAAAAAAATATTTGTCCCGTGAAACCGGCCTCACTTATATTCAAGTAAGATTTTTCATAACTTGTATACCCAGCTGCAAAGTTCAATGTTTTTACAATACTCGTAGGTATCATGTTTGTGCCTAACAGCAACCTATTTGGAGCAATGCCAGAAATTGCTATTTGTACATAAATAGGCACTATTTTTGTCCGTGCTTTGTTAACTGTTGTTCATAGTACAGCGTTAAAGCAGTAGTTAAATTAATACCTGCATATTACTTACTTATTTAAACAATAATTAATATAATATACCCTTACAAGTAATTAGATTCGGTAACTATAAATGTTATATATCTTTATTTGCAGATTTGCAACTGGTTCGCAAACTGGCGAAGAAAATTGAAAAATGTAAACGTTGACCGAAATCAACAAACGTGGGGTCACTTGATCCGCACTTACAATGACCGGGCGCAGGGAAATGTGGAACAATTTAGCATTTGTTCTGACGACAGCATATGGAGCGGAACCGATCCCACTAGCCCAGATAATGAGAACTTTGACAACGACGCAGAATTAACTGGTAGTCCTGAAACTATAATGGAATACCAGCAAGATGATTGTGATACATCATTTACAATGAAAGAAAAATGTATAAACTTCAACAACAACACATACAACACCGATACCAAGGAGAATGTTCATGGCGGCCCAAAAACCATAACAGGCCCGATGCTCCTTAGCAAGTGGCTGGAAAGTGCAGCTCGGTTTCAGCCGAGCGAGTGCAACTATTCGTGGTGGGCAGACGGGAAGAAACGAAAAGCAGAAACGAAAGTTCAACGGATAACGATCAACACTTTGTCGCGTCACGACCGAGACGAGGTTGAGGCAGCTGTAGCCCTCACGGCTCTGGCGACCGCCGCCACCAGCAGATTAGCTGCACCGTGACTATTTGACGGCTATACAAATAAAGTGGACCAGTGTGCAGTTAGTATGAAGAATTATTTACCTACCTACTCATTGTAATACGAGTAATATTGTCAAAACCTTTTTGGATTCTATATTATAATGTTAAATTACGTACGTAAGTTAAAAGTGCGTAAATAAAATTTACTCTTACGTACAAAACACCATTGAATGATATCAGTGTTGCTCAAGTATTATTTAAACTAAGATAAATGCAAATATAGTCATTAATTTTTGATCTCTATTGGACTAATTCATAAGTCGTAAGTACTAATCAAACCAAAGACGTGTTTAAAACTTTAGACATTACAACAATAAACTAAGTTTGTTATTATTTAATATGGTTTTATTACCTTCGAGGACTACCTTCTTACTTCCACCACAGTTTATCTGATATTTTACCGTTAATTCGGCTAAGAATCGTAGTGGCGGCGCGGCGGCGGCGGTCTTTCGGTAGTGGGCTCAAAAGATTAGCCCTACGACAGTGAGGGTTACTCGTTGTACCTGATCGGTAGCATTATGAAAAATCTAACAAAATACTGTCGTATCTGCTACCGAACAAGCCATGCCGCCGCCGTAAAACAGAAGTGAACAACGGAATCGAACTACTCGTATGAAATACATTTTTCGTTTTGTTCAAATTATTTGTATAATTATTTAATGCATTTTCTGCAATGCAAATAAATGAAGGGTCGCGTGCATAAGCGGGTTTGTGCTAAACGTGCGAAACCTGCCGTATTGACAGACATGAAAAAAAACGCGATAACGCAGTTTTTAAATTTTAATGCATGCATGCTTAGTTTTATTTCGCGAAATGGAGGAGTTTCTGTAGAATTCTACCTATCTCAAAATCCAAAACGAAGTTAATAAAGTCAATAAAGATAGCAATGCCATTGGAATACTGGCCATTTTTACAGGAAATTGGGGAGTTTACTAGAACATGACAATGATTAGTTTGCTTACTTTTTATACGAACTTCCTTGATTGATGGTGGATGAATGTTTTTAAGCTAACAACTTGAATCTTATAGAGCTCACATATACTTCGAGTTATTCATACTTGCTAAGCTAGTCTTGAGCCAAAAAAGAATACTAATTCACTACAATCTAAATCTTATATTAAATAACGATTTTACATTCTAATATTTAATTATTCTTTCATGCAGAATCCTGAGGATCCTGTTTAGTGTCGGCCTGTGCTTCTTTACTGGGGTTCTGTAGTTCAACATGTTTCTCCAGGTGTGCTACTAGGGTCTGTTGTCCTTGGGTAAGTTGCCTCACAAGACAAGAGCCAGCACTCTCGAGCACAGCACATAGCCGACTCCTGGCAGCATCAATGTTCGCCATTTGACTATACTCCAGCAGTTCATTCTTTGACATCAACCTGTCTTGAATTATTCCCGCTGAAATGTATAAAGGTTTTTATTGTTTATCCATTTATGGGGAGCATTACATTTTCATAGTCATAGATATCATATAAATAATACATCAAAAGTTATTATGGCGTAAATAATATACTTTGTTTAGGCATATGATTGCATGATCTTAGATATGTCATGGATATATACAGGATATATTACCATATGGTAATATACCCTGTGCCAGTGGCTGCATTTGAATGACTTCAGCAATGATGCAGCAAACACCTATTAAGCATATTAAGAAGTGTACCTACCCATTATTACCAGTTGTGGTGCCTTTTTCATTATTTGAAACATTTTAGCAGCATTTTCAGGCTGTCCAAATATGATATTCTGATGAGAAGTGAACAAGTGGTTCACAGCTTCATACCGTGTTCCGGTTGTCGCCATGCTAACTATTTTCTTGCCGTATGTTCTCAAATGCAATTTATTTTTAGCCAATGCAGCAAACACTGGTGTTTTGTCTTCCATACTTATAGAATTAACATGTAGAAATACAACCATCTTAGATGTGTTGAACCAGTTCAGACATTCGTTAGCTAATATTCTTTCAAATGGATTGTCTATTTGTTTTCCGTACAACTTTTTGCCTCTGTCACAGAGCACAGCATCAGGTAGTGTGGTTTTAGGTGGGCCATACACAGGTTTCGTCAAATCAATTAATAACTGTCTTTCAAAGTGAGGTTTTTTAGGTCTTTGAATGTTAATTTTTCCACGAAATCGTTTAGCTATTATGAAAGGCGATGGAGTTGATAGCAAAACTGTAAAATAAAATCAATCAATAAATAAAATCTATTTATGAGATATGCTTGTCGAGGCATCGTATAGTAGATATCATAACTCGACATAAGAAGGGTCTTACCTTTGTTTATTGAAGCCATTTTCCGTGCAAAATCGACAAGTACTCATAAATCTAAAAATCACACATAACCTAATTCGTCCGTGTTATTATTGTTCTCTTTGCTCCTCAGTACTTTAAAGTTATGAGAAGCCGTGGGTACTAGCCTTTTCGAGCCTTTCAGTAATGCTCAATCACTTGCATGTAGGCAGGGCTCGAAACCCGATAAGCCTATGAATGGGTTTTGATTAGTTTTTAGAATTATAAATAACAATAGGTCCATGCTAATAATACGCGTATAATAGTAATAACGGGTTTTGGGAAGTTTGATCGTAAACTTGTCAATTTTGTTTTATTTTCTCAAAAATTAACAATAACTCTACGCTCTGGGTAGTAGGTTCCAGCTTTTTATACTTTATGCTATGGGTATAGAACTGGGTAGTATAGAAAAAACAAAATTTTTCTTTACGAAATGTGATACGATGGAACCAGCCGATCGAAAATTTACACAATGACACAAACAATTGACACCTGTCAGTGCAGTCATATCTCCACAGAACTCTGTGGTTGGTCTCACTTGCTCTGTTTGTTTATTGTTCCTTGGTAGCGTGTTCAAAAAGAAAAAACAGAAAGCAAAACCAATCAACCAGCAATAACTTTTAATAGAACGAACATTTTACCTACGAACTCAATTATCTACAAACCACACAGTAGATTTCTATTCGTCGTGAAAAAGAACGACCCTCTAAATTTTTTATAAGTTCTATGAAAGAGGTTAGTAGCATAGCATTGCACCACAATTTCACACCTTATGTACCACCTTCATTGTTACTGTATTAATTCATTTCTACCAGATAATGCGAGGCCACCAAGAAGACACGCCGCCGTCGTCCATTAACGGCGATGAAATTACTGGCATGGAAGAAGAAGGTATGATTTACCTGGACGAAATGGACGAGATAGACCTTGATGAATTCTTGGAGGCGGTGACAAATCAAGAGGAAGAGGACGTGGAGATGGAGCCGCCCGAAGACCACTCCACCTTAGTATTTAATGAACATGTTGGGTCAGTCTTTTGTTGTGATCTCCACCCTGACGGCAAATTAGCGGTAACTGGCGGGGAAGACGATAAAGCCTATGTGTGGTCTGTAGAAACCGGAGAAATAGTCATGAACTGTGTGGGCCACAAAGATTCCGTAGTTTATGTGGGGTTCAGCTTTGATGGAGCCTATTTGTGTACAGCGGACATG
Organism: Pheosia tremula; assembly: GCA_905333125.1. NCBI lineage: Eukaryota > Metazoa > Arthropoda > Insecta > Lepidoptera > Notodontidae > Pheosia > Pheosia tremula. The sequence goes on from HG995397.1 coordinate 4,592,221, forward strand.
TGTGGCTTGATCAAAGTGTGGAAGTGTAACTTTGATGAGAATCAACAGCAGCCTTGGACTGTCGCCTTTGAGTATGAAGCAGATGATTTAACATGGGGCCAATGGCATTTTGGAGCTAGAGTGCTCATTTTAGGATCTGTGAGTGGGGACATCTACGTATTCAAAGTGCCGTCTGGCGAGACAAAAGTCTTACAAGGTCATAATGTTAAAGTGGAATGTGGCAAGGTGAGATAATTATTTAATAAATCACTAGCCTAGCTTTGTATCTACTTCTCTGCCTGTAAAATAATTGACTTTGCTATTCCTAATGGTTGTAGCAACCCTATAATTCAGAGATGTCTAATGAAATACTGTTTTATAATTATAATAGTAGGTATTGGAAATCAAGGAACTAATTTGGTAATTTATTTAAGTATTAGGGTATTATTAGCCTTTATTTCTACAATGTTTTTTAGTATATTTTGATCAGCATGTCAGTGACCTAGTAGTTGTTCTCTCAAATTAGATGGATCTTCTTTCATTTATCCTAGTCATATGTATTTTAAATAATATAGACAAATATTATAATGTAGTGATTTATGTCTTTTAGATGTTCCATGATGGCTTTCGTCTGGCAGCTGGCTATGAAGATGGTGCTGTTAAAATATGGGATTTAAAAACATCAACAGTACAACATCAAGTGCCTGCTGCAGTTCACCAGATCAGAGTTACAGCCATTGATGTACATCCAGAAGATAACCTTATTGCTTCTATATCTACTGATGGTGAGTATTTTTTAATTTAATGATGTATCAAAGCAGATGAGGCCAACAGCTTATCACATTAATTTACTAACATCTTTACTAATGATGTTAAGAGCAGAACAACATTAATGTAGCCAAACATTTAATGTTTTCAATGCCTTAATTAGGAGTATATTGGCATTAACATTAATCCAGATGTGACCACACCCTTATAGTAAACACCAAATCTTGTGGCAGTCATTAAATATTTGTTGACATGACATTCTCCCTGGCTACTGTGGAGTGGCGAATCCTTTTAATAAAGTCAAATACTCTGTTCATGGTATATGTAATTAATCTTATCTCCAATAACAAGGTTCAAGAATATTAACATTACATATCACTTATTTAATTTAAAGTATGTCTTATGTCTGAAAATATTGTTTTAATGCCGAATCATTTTTGTTGCTATTTATGTCGCTTCTGTTTGTTTTCGATATTACAAAATGGTGTTACATCAACAGGCAAAGTTGTCTTAACTACACCGAACAATGGAAAAATAGTGGGACAGTTGGAAGTGGAGAATGACCTGGAAACTGTGTCCTTTGCACAAGATCCACAGCTAGGCTTCTTCGCTATAGGTAAGCATTTATTACTCAATCAATTATTTAAAAATAAAATTAATTTTGCAAGGAAAATAAAAATATCTAATTTATATCTTACAGGAACTTTAACTGGTGCAGTCAGTATATGGGAAATTGCAAAACAAATGATGCGGCACCAGTGTGCCAAATCAGATGAAGACGTTGGAGGGGTTACCAAAATGATTTGGGTGAAGAACCACCTGGTCACAGGGTGTTTGGATGGCTCCATAAGAGTTTACGAAGGCAGGACCGGCGAGAGGAGTCTGATGCTCACAGGAAATAGGTCCGAAGTCCTAGATCTTTGTTACAATCCCAAAGAACAAATATTTTTAACCACATCAGATGATGGGACGGCAAGGATATTTAAATATGAATTAAACAAGGACAAAGATTAGTTTTTTTTTTCTATTAACTTCATCGTCGATTAAAATTGTTTATTTATTTTATGTTACATTTTGTACATGTGATAAAATTATATGCTGTGAATAGAATGTCTTATTAGATGTTTACCTTAAAGCCAACTAAGTGTATTTTAATACAATATACGAAAAAAGATTTTACAATTTTATGGTGTAAACTAAGGAACTATTACAGTTCTCGTTTTTAAACTTAAGTGCATTTAAAATTGGAGAAGATATTCACCACAGTCACCACATTCATATTTTTACTATAAAACGCATACATTGGCAACACTGTTGATTTGAAGGATAAACAGATTCTAAGTTGAAATCCAAACACACCATTTGACAAAGTTATTTTTACAATATTTGTAAAGGTAACCAAGGGATAGGGAATCTGAATAATATTTTCAAATGTTTTACTATAATAGCAGTGAAATAATTTTTGAAATAACTAAAAACATCCAAAACTATAGGCGTGAAGTTTCTGATTAGGAGAAACGATAACAGCGCAGCGCAATAACAGTGTGCGTGGGACAGAGAAACGCGACCCCTTCTCGCTTTCGCTTTTATCAAACACCAACCAGCTAATATCTTCAAAATTACATCGTCAATAATTTTATCACAGATTGTACGTAATTTATAAATGAATAAATCATTACCTTTTTAAGTCAAAAATATAGTGGCTAAATTTATTAATATAAACACCTTATATTTTATAAGCATTCACTATGCCAAGTTTCTACAAATCTGCCTAGTGAATTTAAAATAGTTTTTTAACTATCCCAGGAGAATCCTTGCATTTTCTCGGACAACTGGATTGATGGATTTTCTCCTATCTGTATTTGGTGTATGGGAAACAAACTTCAGCTTTCACCAGAGAATTGAAACATATATCTGGTATCACCACACTGTCGTTGACCTCCTTCAACGACCACGCTATTAATGAATTGCTCATATCCTGCTAGCGTGACGATCCTATTTCTTTCATACATAGACGGTCAATGTGCCCATCACTGAACCGCGCTGTTTTAAATCAACGATGAATACATAATTGTTTAAAAATGCATGAATTTTAAAAATGTGTGTCATATGTACACGTGGTGTGCACAGTAGGGTGAGCGAGACAGTTTAAAACCAGTTGTACGAACTTGGCAGTGAATTGAATCTTCTAATATTACAACATATTGTACCTTAAGAGCATAAAGGCACAGTGTGTTTTTCCTTGACTGTGCTAACTCCCATGCCGTTTTAGCTTTGAGTCATCCGGCGAGTGTAGACAGCCGTGCTCGTGGTTAACTTCCAAAGTAGCTGTGAATGTTAAAGTAAGCGCACGTAACGTCGCTCGGATCACCCGCAGGCCGCCGCCATATGGACTCGATTGCGGCCGGAAAATTAAATTAAAAGTTTAAACCAAATACTATGTTTTAAAAAAAACACAATTATATGAAGAGAACCTATTACGGAATGCCGGTTTCAACTTTGAAATAAGGTGACTTTTAATGTGATGAATATTTTAACCTAAATGGAACGATGTGAAGTTACTGTATGGTATTTACTATAAGTCCGTGTTATCAGCTGCCGGTGGTCGAGGAAACCGCTCGTACTGGTGTAGTTTTATCGGCTTATAGCAATCCGATGGTGTTCGCTACCGCACGTGGTGTTTCCCGCCGCAGTGTGATGCAATATTTGCGCGACGGTGCCTCAGAATTCGACTGTGCTTATTTAACAATGTGTGAAAGTATATAATTTTATCAGGGCGAATCTTCAATAACGGTTTTGATTTACTATTTAATTTTTAAATATGGCAAAAGTGCGGGATATAGACGTACTGCCGCCTAAAACGATGGACGTGGGTACGGGAGGCAGTGAGGCTGGGGATGACGGGGAGTCGGGCGATAGCGTTCGCTTAAAGAAGGAGTTGGGCTTGTTGAACGGTGTTGCAATTATCGTGGGAGTGATCGTGGGGTCGGGGATCTTCGTGTCGCCGAGCCTGGCCCTGCAGGACGCCGGCTCCAAGGGCATGGCGCTCATCGTGTGGGTGCTCTCCGGACTCCTGTCGATGGTCGGTGCCCTCTGCTACGCGGAGCTGGGTGAGTGGAATTACATTAAATTAACGATCTCTTAGGTGTCTAACTGGCTTGACTTCGTTACCACAGTCTAATTAACACTTCTCGTTGTTTCGTGCCGATAGTTAGTTATTCTAAGTGAACGCGTAGCCAATTTTCTCCCGGGCTCTAGGTTTTATCTTAACCCCAAGTATACATTTTTTGACTTTGGTACTAATATTTAAAAAATGTGTGGTTATATTACTTGTATCATTAGAGTGATTATTAATTATAATCTTGTAACGTCGACTTCAGAGGAATTCTATCCCGTATTTTATGATTTTTTATTATACATCTTATTGTTCTGAATTACTTAGGTCACTATTAATAGTCCATCTCCTACGATAAATCATTCCATCATTTTACATTTTGGAACCACATGTGGATTTCGTGTAACTCAACATATGTTATTTATAAAGATGGTTAAATTATACCGAGCCGTAAAGTCATGTACTACACCGTAAGTTATTGAAACAGATCTGTGTAAGAGTGAAAGTTGAATTTACATTGACTATTAGGTGTACCGTTTAGGTATCTCAAATTCATAGTTGTGTATAATAGTTTGGAAGCCATGTTATTGCGTAAACCGGGATCTATGTTACATTAAGCGTCCATAGCCTAGTGGGATAGTAGCTGCCCTCGTGACGAAGACGTACCGGGTACAATCCCCACCCAAATGTGGATGTCAGCACATTCCTGCCACAAGCGAATAATAATGATTTTATAGCATATTACTAGTAGTCATTACAAAAATCATTTTGGATAACAGATAACTAAAATGTTTTGATGAAATCACAAATTAAATCAGTTTGATCCATTTTTCTCCGTATATTTTTTTTTTAAATAACCTTTCTTACTATCTAGATTCTAAATCATTTAAAATAACACTCAAACGCAGTATAGGTAGGTAAAGGTGGAAATTAGAATACCTATTCATTTGTTTTATCTGTTACATACGTCAGTCGCATGTATGACTTTCTAATTTATTTTTGAAAAAAAAGGGGCAATTTTTGGACTTTGATTGGTCCTTACAAAAAATATTATATAAAGCTGTTCACATATGTCTGGCTCAATAGTTGATCACTCATAATACTATTGGTCTCATAGATTCATGGTCCTATATTTATGCAGTTTTGCAACGCGCAGACATATTTGATAGACTTCTGTGCTCGTTAATGAACTCGACTGTATCCAAGTTTTGACTTACATAAACTATAGAGAGACTTGCATAATACTTATCTGACTGGGTTATTTATTAGAATACTCGATGCATAACGAGAGATAGTAAAAAAATCTATACACCAACGAGATGCAATTCATTTACATCGAGATCACGACACGTCTTCGTCGTATAACTTTATAGTCTACTATCGCATTTAGACATTTTGTATGGAGAATTGAAAGTTTTAAATACCATCGCTAGGGGCGCTGTTCAATTCTCCATACTAAATGTGTATATACGGTAGACTATAAACTATATAATTAGTTTACGAATAATCTCGCACTTGACGTACTGTTTCTCGATATGATCAATTGGTCGTTACATTTCAGCTTCACAATTGGAATATCCACTTCTGATAAGATGAATCTTCTTATTAGAAGAAAATTGGTGAAAGTTATGATACGCTCTGTCGGAAATAGCTACGCAACATGTTTGCTCTTACTCAGGAGGCTTAGTACGACATTTCATAGAAGAAAATACCGATCGATTGATCGATTCTTTCCATATAAGTTATCACACAGCAGCGCCCTTAGCGGAAACGTGTAGATTTACTGGTAATTTTTGAAATCATAAAATTCTAAACTAAGGGACTTCCGCCTCAACCATGAATTTAATCACGTAAGTTCGCTATTTGTATGCCTGCGCTCCTAGCGGTTACGTAGGGAATGTATAGCTTTTCATACAAATATTTTACGTGGCCGCTAAAGATTTAACGTGAAAAAAAAAAGTTGAGCTATTGTTTAGTCGCGTTCGCTCGCAATAATTTTAGTTTATAAATTGCGTGTGACCACATTTTGGGAAATAAGGATAACCCATGCCCTTATAGGTATTATACCGAACGGTTTTAACACAACACACTTTTTCGTGTGAGAACAATTCATCGCCTAAATTTCATGGGCGTATACATCCATGTGCGACGGGGCGTGGCATTTTCCCGCACCCGGTTTCCAGGATCATCAAAAACGTCGAGAAATTATTAGGAAATAGGTAAACATATTGCGCGTCCATTTGTAAGACTTGTTATAAGCATATCTTCCTAAAGGCTTATACACAGCTCGAAGTCTCGTTGCCTTTGCTGATTATACTCACACCAACCTATATTATGTTTTTGTCTAAACTGTCGTCTGGACCATAATTTAGGCTGTCAAAATATCCTTTTAATATAATAGATAACAGACTCATATAAATGCCGCTATTCATATAGTGATAACGGGCATTGATCCTGGTTGATGATCTCATGCATGTGGTTCAAGTTATTTTAGGCACACTGAATAGGGCCTTATCGTTGGATTAGTGATAGTGGCTACTACTGTTTTCCAATAGACTAGGGGCCTGTTGGACAATATTCTGATAAGGCTTATCCACAACTTATATGACAGATGGCCCTTATAAATTATGCCATAGGTTTATTGGCATATTGTGAAACTTTTACAATAACAGTTACCATCGATTCATTATCCTTTGATGCAGGCCTTCTTTGAGACGTTTTCTTACACATTAAATAATAGTTGTTACGAATTCTCTAACATGGCTGCAATTTCCTCCCTCCGAGTCATAACTGAAGTACTGACAATTTTATCAACCCTCATAGGTTTCGAACTGGGGCCCTTTGCTAGAGAAAGCCGGGTCACTACAACCTGATCTAATCCAATCGTCAATAATGCAATCATTATTCGATTTCCCCATGTTTGGGGAAATGTATATGCATCTATGAGAGAAAACTAGGACACCGTTGTGGAGAAAACAAAAAAAAACTGACAAACTTTATTCTCACTCACGTCTCTTGTCTCCTCAACTTCGAACTTCGACACACACTCTCTCTCTCTCTTAGAGGGGCTTGCACTAGAATCATGTATTGACTCTCACATTACGAGTGTTGTGTTTCCAGGTACCATGATACCAAAGTCCGGAGGTGATTATGCGTACATCGGAGAAGCGTTCGGACCACTACCGGCGTTCCTGTACCTGTGGGTAGCACTCTTCATCCTTGTGCCGACTGGGAACGCGATCACGGCGCTAACCTTCGCAGAAAACATCCTCAAACCATTTTGGCCAGCTTGCGACCCTCCTGATGCTGCTATAAGCCTTATTGCTGCCGTTCTTACTTGTGAGTATCCTTAACATCGCTTAATTTATTATATCGAAAGGAGATAAATATGTAAGGTACTTAAAAATTATTACGAAAATATATCATAAGATAATATTTCGGTAACATTAGGCAACAAAACGATAATCTGCCTTTTAGATGTTACGTCAACATTCTTTACTGCTTTCTTGTCCTTGTTGTGAATTGATTATGGTAATGAAGGCGTCAGACAAGTTCCCGGTAGTTCGGTTAGTAGGTCATTTTGCATCAACTGGAGCTATTTGTTTACTCTCATTCTTTACAATTTGATCATCGAACGAACAATTGATGCCATGCATAACGATTCTCAGTTTGAAATGAGCGTTTATAAACAGAACAAAACACAGTATATTCCTTGAGACCATCGCAGTCCAAAATTTAATTAGCGAATTTTTAATTTATTCTGATACTAGCTGTCGCGGTGAACTTAGTATTGTCTCAGAATCATATACATGTATGAAAAAAATATATCTTTATATTTTTTTGCAATTTTTTCCCATTCTTGAATTGTTAGCCATTTGGGTCACGGTCACAAATAAAAAAACAATGATCATGAAAATCGGTTACCCACCCGTTCTTGAATTATAAATGGTGTAACTAACATGACTTGGTTTTATATATGTTTGGTTTTAGATTTGGTACCTAAAGGTAATTAACCAACTTTTGTTGTTCAATATTCGCGGTTGCTTTGTTTTTTAATTGTGTTGGCCAAACATTAATTTATGATTACTCAGAATTCGTCAATATACATACGAGTTGTCTTGTATGGCATCTCGTATAAATTGTCTTCCACGAATCCTGTCAACAATAATTTACATTGTTCATTCCTAAAGGGCAAACAGTCGTCTCCACTGCACGCTGCAAACTGGTTTAGTCCACTGAAAACATGTTTCGAAAATATATTTATGGTATTCAAAAATCTCGTTCCCAGAATAAGCGTTGTAACAACATGGTAACTGCCACAGATATATTAGAGGAGATATGTTATGAAAGCGGTGGGCTTGCGCACAAAGTTAGCGTACATTTGGCTAACCTACAATTTTCGCCGTCAGTCCACTGCAACTGCACGTCGGTGCCGGTGCTCTAGTTTTTTTCAAAATGCCGGGTTGTTCCGTGTTTGTATGCAAAAATACCAGCAGCAAAGTGAACTACGCGAAAGATGGAATCTCATTTCACCAGCCAGTATTAAGTATTTTATTTATTCGTCTTTAAAATCATTAAAAACAACAAATCAAAAAATATTTAATGCCTTTATTATGTTTTTTTAGGTTTCATGTAGCACAACGACTTTTTTATTTTTGTACAAAATACATGGCTCTTTAAGTACCACCTATGTTCGCTACTGAGTGAATGTACGAGGCAATGTATAGATCGTCTAACGATACTTTGAATAAACTGGTGCGTCGCGTGGTACGGCCGCTGTATACGGCGACGACGCAGCACGCACCGAGGAGACTTCGTATTGGTTGGTTTTAGCGAGTGGTTGGGAACAAAACGGCGACAGCGAGTTCCCATACATTTTGAACCGCACGGCATATCTCTCGTGATCTGTGGTAACTGCTATAAGAATTTGACGTGCCAAAAATGTCACTCTATCAATTTCAAAGTAGGTAGGTATATGGTATGTCACCATCTATCATTGTAAAACGAGTTAATGATGCCTTTAGGTGTCACTCCAATAGGGCATATGTCCGCGTCTTTGTCGCCCGGTAGGTATGAGCACATAGTTGTACCGAGTGCGGCCGTCTGTGCTGATTGCGCCTGACAGGATAATGAGGGCTTCCTCCCGCATCGCCCTGGCACACCCGCTCTTGTGCGGAGTTGCGCTCAGCGCACATAGCGTAAGGGACTTAAATAACTTGGCGCAATTGTGCTGTTTACACTTATGGGACCATTGCGACCTGATTTACTCCTTGAAATCTCAGGCCTAGAGCTTGACAGTATTAATAGGAAACCGGTGACTGTATACCGCCGGGGCTCCAAGTTTATCAATTTCGTCAGCAACTGTAGTTAGGTTTGTTGCGTAAAGTATAACACCTTCTTACTCACGGTTCAAATATGAATTACATTTGTATTCCTTAAATACAGACGGCATTAAAATAATATAATGAAACCTCGTATCAATTCTTAAGATTAGACCCACATAATTCTAGGCGTGGTTTATATTTTCTAGCGTATCCAATCAAAATCTTACCAGAGTCGCCTACTGCTGAATCATTTCGTTCTGCGTCGCATACTTAAAATAATACGCAACAGACAAATCTAAACATATTACACAAAATCGTGTTTGTTAAACTATTTATAACTCAAGAAAGGGGGGGGGGGGGATTTTTATGCTCTTTTATTTTTTATTTGTCTACGCTCGGAATAGCAGCATAACTATTAAGACATCGGTAGAATGTAATAAAAAAATAACAATAAACATATTGAGGCGGTACTTAGTTCGCCGGGACATCTAGTACTAATAATACCAACTGTCTATAGAAGCTATTTATACCAACATAATCATATTTTTGCATGTTTCATTCCAGGTTTCCTGACAGTCATCAATTGCTATAACGTGAAGTGGGTGACGAGGGTCCAGGACTCCTTCACTATAGCGAAGGTGCTCGCCCTGCTCGTGCCGTTCTTCGCCAGCTTGTGGTATCTATTTGCCGAGACCACGGAGAACTTGGAGAACATGATGGAAGGAACCATCACGGACCCTGGCGACATTGCCATTGCATTCTACACGGGACTGTTCTCATACTCCGGCTGGAACTATTTGAACTTCGTCACTGAGGAACTGAAAGACCCTTACAAGTGAGTAGTTTTGTAGAGACATCAAGAATATGTTTACTTCAACACAATATTATTTTCATCCATTAAGGGGGAAGCGCAAGGTCGGGGCGCGAGATTCAAAATGTCAATGGTATTTATTTTTTTACGAAAAATTTGACTTTGAACTTAATACATCGAGACATCCAATGCAGAATTCTTATATAAAAAAAAACTAAATTACATCGTAAAGATGTCCAAATTTTTCGTAAAAAATAAAAACCATTGACATTTTGAATTTCGCGCCCTGACCCTGCGCTTCCACCTTAACACAGACTTATTAGAATATTCAGGCAACACACGGCGTGCGCTACAAGCGAAGCCTAAAAAAATCTAGTCTAGCATGTAAACACACTCACTCACACACATTAAAAAAAAACGATGTCCAGAACTTCTTAGTCCTTGCCGGACCATTTACAAGGCGAAGAGTTTTGTATATCAATAATAACAATATCGCCAGACGAACACACCAACTATCCGATCCCACACTAAGCAACGCTTGTATTATGGGTACCGTACAATGGACTGGGGGCGAACCCAGTATATAATACTTAAATAGATATAACTCAGATACATACATTCGTGCTTATCACACAATGTATGTCCCTACTAGGATCTAGGATTAGAACTCGGGACTCTCGGCACCGAAAGCAGGGTCACTACCAACTGCGATCGCGTTGACAAACTGTTATAAATATCGTCCTTCGTGGAGGCTCCTCTCGTGTGTCTCGCGCATACTCAATCAATATTGTTACTTCCAGAAACTTGCCCCGAGCGATCTGCATCTCAATGCCAGTGGTGACGCTAGTGTACGCACTCACCAACGTCGCGTACTTCGCTGTACTCACGAACACCGAGATCCAAGCGTCAGAAGCCGTCGCATTCACATTCAGCGACAAGGTTCTTCGGTCCTGGTCCTGGATTATGCCCCTATTAGTGGCGCTGTGCACGTTTGGCTCTTTGAATGGGGCAATATATGCGTCGTCGCGATTGTTCTTCGTCGGCGCCAGGAACGGCCACTTGCCATTGGCTATATCGCTGATTGACGTCAGAAGACTCACGCCAGTACCGTCACTTATTTTCTTGGTGAGTTTTTAACTTCAAATTACATCCTTAGAGTGTTTGTACATGTAAAGGTATATATTATATATAAGTACCCGGCATGCGGTGCTATGCCACACAAGGAAACATTCGTCTATATCTATACATATAAATAAAATTGGAGTGTATGTTTGTAATATTAAAATAACCGCTTTTTACTAAGTGCATTTGGATGTATACACGTTACCTATACCGAAACAACATTTTTTAAAATTTTTGTCTGTCTGTTTGTTCCGGCTAATCTCTGAAATGGCTGGACCGATTTTGACGGGACTTTCACTGGCAGATGGCTGATGTAACGAGGAGTAACTTAGGCTACTTTTATTTTAGAAAAAAAAATAGGATCTCACGAAAACTATTAAAACCAATGTTGCAGCGCAGCGCCTGATTAAATTTGATAGCAACAACCTGCAATGCGTCCCGCGGGCTCAGAACACGCGAGCAGGCTGTTGTCAACGGTTGTCTTTGTTAAATACCACGCGGACGAAGTCGCGGGCAACAGCTAGTATATATATATATAATGACAAATGTTACCTTGTTCCTGAAACTTGTTGTTGTTGTTTCCTTGTGTGGGCATAGCACCGCGTGCCGGGTACTCGCTAGTATTAAAATAATAGGCATGTGACTGTGACACCATGATTTTTCGACAACGATACTTTAACGTTAGAAGACTGCTAAGAAAACCTTAATGTGAAAGTCTATCTGTAAGATTACGGATAACAAATCGAATGTGGATTGCACAACCCTACTTAATTTTACTATTGCCATTGCCAGTTTGAGTGAGGATCACGACAAAACGGCACGATGAATTTGGATGGAATGCGAGTAAACGGTAGTTTAGACACTCGAACATACTATTTATTATGGACGGCTATGTTGCGTCTGCGCTTCGTCTCGGTTAACTTCACTTGTTGTCGTTAGGGTCTCGAAGCTTAGTACGAGTTTTGATATCATCAAATACCGATCGAGTTATTGAATATTTCTATATATTTGACGGCTGCGCTCTTAACTATAAAGTGCAGCTTTGCGGAATCATTCGATCAATATTCGAGTCTATTCAAAACTCCTACTTAACGTCTGTTAAGGGCCGCCATAGCTTTAAAAAGCTGCTTTTAAAATGTTCTTATTAAGATTTAATAGCCATTTTAAATTAGTATAACTTCCATCAACTTATATGACCAGCGACACGGCTATAATAGAATGTTAATAAGCATAGTCTAAATCAGCAAACGTTCCAGTTATTAACAATCAAATAAAACCACTATTGTCGTATGTGTATCTTAATTAGCACCTATCTACTGATATGCAATTTCATTACGACTATAGTACTGTAAAAGTACTGTACTGTCACAACCCTTGTATTATAGGTACCTCCCTAGGTGGTTGTGAGTTCGATACCCGCCTGGGTAAATTTCGGAAATTATCTTTTTGTAACTTGCCAACACAGGAATCGAAACCGCAACCACCCGGTGCCGATATCCGAGTCGATAAACACTCAAACCACTACAAAAACTTCTTCGACACCTTTTTTTCGTCAACTTTTGTTAACGACGTTGAAGTGAACTTTTGTTGCATTGCTATTCCAGTGTCTCATCACGCTGGTGCTTCTCATGTTCAACAACGTGAAATCCCTGATCGTGTACGTGACGTCAGTGGAGGCGTTGTTCATCATCACGTCGGTGGCGGGGCTGCTGTGGCTGCGGCGCGTGCGGCCCGACGCCACGCGCCCCATCCGCGTCAGCTTACTACTCCCCGTCTCTTTCCTTCTCATCTGCACCGCGCTCGTCATCGCCTCCTGCTTCCGACGCCCCATCGAAGTCGGCATCGGTATCGGTCTCATCGCCATCGGCGTGCCCGTCTACTTTGTCTTCATAGTGTGGGAGAACCGGCCGGAATGGTTCCGGTCAGCGTGCAATTCCTTCAACGTCATGTGCTCCAAAGTATTTCTATCTCTACCCGAGGACTCTAAGGAATTATGATCTTTGTTATTTTAAGAATAGGTTGTATTATCTTGTGTAATTGGGTAGTATACTATTATTTAATATATTGTATTCGTTATGTTTAATAATAAAAGTTATATTATTACATGAAAGAAATTTTAAAAAAATGTCAAAGATGTGTAATAATATTGTCAGACGAACACACCAAATATATGGTACCACACTATGCAACGCTTGTATTATGGGTACCGTCCAATTGACTGAGGGGGAGCTCTGGATATACATATTATATAGATATAAAACATCCATGACTCGGGCACAAACATTCGTGCCCATCACACAAAGATTGTCCTGACCAGGATTCCAACCCGAGAACGGGACCTTAATCAAGTCGTCAGCATTGTAATATACTTATTTCATAATTTTTAAGACATTTGTTATTAAAACTTTGGTAAAATCAAGTTATGAGTAGAGTGGAATCGTGCTCTTTCTCTGTCGCACACACACTCGACTAATGGCGGTGACGTCACGCCCCTGTATCTCTTGTCAGTTTTCATTTTGCTATCGACAATTTTATAACATCTGTACAAATTTTTCATTGATATTTATATCACTGTTCGTAATCTTACAGCATAAATTGTATAATTACGCAATAAACAAAAATAGTCGACGACCCAATTATGTTATTTAATACTTATAAAAACTACGCAAACGTAGTCAAGTAAGTCAATTCGCATAATCTTAAGTACAGATCTGGTTTACTGATGTAATGATGATTCCTATACATTTATAGTAGGTTAAGTAACCATGAAAATTATGACATTTCGTATTGGTACTACAAATACAATTATTGTTGGTATATTTCCGTGTGTTTATTCACTTGTTATAGCCGCTACGTTATCTTTTGTTACGATGACGTCATCGAATTTGTATATTCAATTGGTCCGTGGTACAATACAAGTGATTTATATGTTACAATAACATAAATATAAAAGCCGTGTACCTACTATTGATTTTAATAATACTAACTTTACACGCAGTTTCGGTCACGTGCATTTTGAACATAAAAAGCTCATATGATATTCTATAGTGAGTCATACTTCAACACCGAATTTCAATCAAATTTGTGCAGGTGTTTTTTGCGTGTTCGCCAGGCAGACTAACAAACGCCCTCGCATTTATATATTACTAGCTGCGCCCTGCGGTGTTTCCCGCGCAAAAAATCATGTCGATCCTTTGCGCTATGAAAAATTTAAACAAATCTATCCCACGGGGACCATACATTTTACCGGGATAAAAAGTAGCCTATGTGCTATTCCAGACTATAATCTATCTCTGTGCCAAATTTCATCCAGATCCGTTCAGCCGTTCTGGCGTGAAAGAGTAACAATCATCCATCCATCCAAACTTTCACATTTATAATATTAGTATAGATAAATTTAAATGAGTACCACTTCATTTAGTGTACAGGTCACCACGAATAATAATCGTGGTGTTAAACGTTGAATAGAGTATGAGCCTATATACATATTATACAGGCTGCAAGGGTAGGTAAAGGATATACTTCATGCCTATATCAAAATTGTAGAAATAATCTATATTGAATGTCTTGGGTTACAAATGTTACAATTTTTGAGCACGCAATGTATCGTAAATAACGCGATCACAACTCAACGTTCCGTGCGATACCCGACGCGTGTGAGTCACGAGCGCGCTCAAGCGTATTGGAGTTCTTATTTACATTGCAGTTCTAGGTAATATTATTTTTTTCAATACACGCTACCAGACATGAGGTATGATTTCATGGTAAAATCAATTTAAACACAGACAGATCTAGAAACATGAGTTGAATACATGGTATCAGTTTTCGTTACGAAGCTATATCATTTAATGAAATAACAAATATATGGTTGACTATCCGCCTGACGCGAATGACACAAGAAATTGACAACCATGAGCATTGCCGATTGGATTTGCCAGGCTCTGCTAAATGCCAACTACTATAATCAGGTACTGGTGATTCACGCCATTTTCATATCATTATGTCACATCCATTATTTTATTTATAATGTGTATTTCTTGAATTTGTTATTGCTATTAATTACTTGACAAATTACCCGCTAAGTTGTGGGTGAGGCCATATTCATATCCATTTTATTTCATCGCATCTCATTTCGTAAAAAGATGGATCAGGTACTTTCAATGGGTAAAAATATCACACGAGACCAAAATGTGTAAATATATTCATTCAGAATTGAGCCCCCAGTGTGACCAATGGTAACATCCCTTTCGAATTGTCCCACCTTGACCGTTTCCTTTCATTGTTATTTCAGAACTGTATATATTGATTGTACAGCATCTCTATAACACACAGATTCGTCATCTACACCACTTACTTAGCTATGATTTTATTTTATTTGGTTGTTAAGTGAGTAGTTACTTATTAGATGAAAAATAATTTTGTACCTTGTTAGAATAATCAAACACGCGGCGTACTCTAAAAGTAAATCCTAAAAAAGTTCTGGTTTACCATTCAAACAACGTGCTAGACCAGAGTTTTTTAAGGCGTCACACGTGAAAATACTGACATGCTACTGATCAACGGTTTGAGACTCGTTAAAATTAAGCAGCTCTCAAATAAGAGTCACGTTTGAGTTCCTATTCAACAAATAATAAGACAACCGTGGTTAGGTATTGCATTAACAATAAAGGTAATATTTATATTGACGACCTAGAAAAGTGACAGATTTGTTATCACAAAATTAAAACTTATCCTCAGCATATTTTTTCTATAATAATTGTGCTTATTGTTAACTAAGCAAAAACTAAAATCCTAGTGTTTAAACTTATTTATCTAAATAATTCATCCGCGTTCGAACAGAGAGCCATTTTTTGATCAGAACCATGGCCGGCGAAGCGTGAAAACTGACGTGCCCGGCTCGCAAATCACGTTCCACACCCGCTGTAGTGAACCAGCCGCGACGTCTCTATTGTGTGCTCAGCGTGGAAATTGGCCAAATTGAAGTTTCGTAACCGTTACGGAAGCCTACAAATCGTGGCCACCGATTCAATACGAAGTTTCAGGCGACATTGTAATACCGGTCTTTAGAGCCAGCTAATTTAACGTAATGGTTATGCAAAATATTGTTTTGCATACTGTTTATCCGCGTGCTGTGGGTATTCAGCTTGAAACAGACGCGACGCACACCTAACATACATTCAAAACAGTGGCGTAGCATTGGGGGGCGGAGGGTGCGGTCCGCACCGGGTGGCGCTTTGCCGGGAGCGGCATTTCACAGATGGCGGTTAGAGAAAAAAAAAATAGTAAAAAAAATATATTTCAGTGTGTTTTTCAACTTTTTTTTTGTCGTTACCATGCCCCAATTTTTTTATAATGCAATAGAAAAAATAAGAGGGCGGCAAATTTGAAATCCGCACCGGGTGCTAATGACTTATGCTACGCCACTGATTCAAAATCAGAAATAAATCTCATAGGAGTTACTAGGTACTTCTTGGAACACGAGTTAGTGGTTTAAACTAATCCGTTACACGCGTCACGTCCGTTAGCCCTCGTTATACCATGTAGTACATTCACCTTAGCCGTTTTCCAAAACAATATTTACATAGATATAGAATCATATTGTAAATAGATATACCTGCGCACACAATATTTGTTAACAAAACGGAAGCTTGGTTAAGTTCGATACAGATAAATGAACGCGTACTTTTTAAATTTTTAATATCGCTGCAAAAAACATACCTACTTTTTTAACGATTTGATAACGGTGGAAGCGCCCAAATCTATTGGCGGTTTTTCTACCAAAAATCTACGGTTGCTAATTTTAAATAACGGATTCCATTTAATATAAGAAAAACACAATGTTCTTTGCTTTGTGTCTATTTACCTTCAGTATAAATAATGGTATTTTAAAGATTATGCTAAATATACAATAGCATCATCTTTCAAAAAAAAACATTACTTACTTACTTATAGTCTAATTGGTCCGTGTTCCCCACTCTAGGCGAATAAGTAATACTGACAGAATTTCACGAACAACATATTAAAGCCTGAGAAGCCAAGTGCATTTGATAGCACCCAATCCCCCCCCTCCCTCATCCACGCTTGATTCCTCCGAACCTTACCTTAATGGACTTCTACATCGGTGGGTATAAGCTCAACGTGGATTGACAAATAGACCCTGTAATAGTGTCACAGAAAAGATTGTAGCGACCTCTTCAACTTCGCCACAAGCTCCAAAGACGACATTCAGAACAATTGTCAATTCTCCATACAATCCTAAAACGCGCTATAAGAGTTTTCGGAGCACGTAACATATATACAAGATCCCTACAATAACCGTGTGGGCATAGCGGCCGCCCCGTCAGGCATACCACCCGCCTGGCTGAAAGATCTTCCTTTTCCGCTAAATTGGTGCAGACCCCCACACGCAGGACTCTTTGCAAAACAATGCAAATCAGCGCTTCACACAATAATGCAAATTAGCCGTTGCACAGATGTGCAGAGTGACATAACATGTGCGCTTTTGTGCGGCGAGGAAGGTTAGGTACTTGCTCACCTCTGCCTTCCAGCAGCATGTATACTGCACCTACACGCGCTATAATGACAGTTGAGTTCTGAAATTGAATTTATTCTCCGTCGATTTCTGATGGTATTTTTTAATTTCACCACTTTGTCTATGCCCAACCCTAAAGCAAATCCTGAATCTACCCATAGTTGATGACGAATTATTCTGTCAACAGACGTATTAATATAACCTCAAATGAGGTAATCAACCTCGAAGTGAATAGCAAAACTAACATCGCACTCCAGCCAGTAGCGCTAACTTCTCGCCCGCGGCGATGCAAAAAAAAAGTGGCACAGATACTTACTCACACCTTAATCATAGTAACAGTTCTGTTTGGCCTTAGATCAACTACCTTAAGATTTTTGGCGGTCTTTCACTAGGTTTTTATAACCGATCACCAAGCGGCCGCATGTTTTGAAGAACTGCAACAAGTATCGATGTTATTAATTTATATTAGTTATATTGGTAAACATCGTATTGGTATTGGCTATCTGTCCCGGTGGATGGGAATGTTTACTTTGGGCGGAGTCGGTAAACACACTCTCGAACAGTAGTACGTACGTGTAGGCTTGCTCAGATAAGTTATAGGTGCTAGTATGTAGATGTTATTGTAGAACTAATGAAAAGTACCTACTGAAATTAATATATCTATTACCGAAAAACAAAAGTAAAGGTAAGCTCTCTTCCTGCTTGGCCTTATTACTTGAGCCGCTGCTTGCTGGTCTAATTTATCCCATGACTGAGTTTGCCCCTGCCAAGACCAGTTCACCGAGGGTACCGGGTTAGAATCCTGGTATTAGCAACCATTGTACAGTACAGTCCATTGTACAGTACCCATAATATAAGCGTTGCTTAGTTTGTGACTGTCCAGTTGGTGTGCACGTCTAGCGATATTGTTATATAATTATATTTCCATAATTTCGTGATGGCAAAATTTTCCCACTTGATCAGTTACCATTTAATATCAAAGTTACGCACTGACGAGATTCCAATCACCCATTCAGGCATTGTTATTTTGTAACATAAAATGGTATGTTTTTTGGTCATCTATACGAGTACCTACGTTTCTTACTAATGCATTACGCCACGTAGCGTAGCTGCTACGAGACTGCCTGAAACATGTACTAACTTCTACGTAATAAAGCCGGCGTTACACGGTTAGAGTAATCGGAGAGTCATCTAACACTACCTACTCTACCATTTTTGGTAGAAAAAACTGACCACGTGTTCATGTACATTTTGTTATGAAAGGTATGAGTGTTTCCTTAAAGTGTCATTAATATATAGACACAGTTAGTAGAGTGAAACTTATTCCCAATAATATCTCGACGTGTGACGGTCATGGCGTAACATGTATGAAACACCGATTACACTGCTAACAAAATATATCAACTTACGTGTATACTAAATCAACTAAACCTTGCGGAGTACTGGATACTGATGGAGTACTTATGCCGTATTTGACCCTACTGTTTACTGTACCCGCGTACCTCTGGCTTTAGGGTATTGACCATGGAGGAAAGTCGACAAATAGAGTACTTTTTTATTGTTTTTTTTTCTGGCTATACGTTCGAAATTCAATTTCAGGAATGTTTAGAGGCTGTGGGAATGCGTGGTGGTAGAACGCAAGGCCGCCGCTTGCGTTCGCACTGATCGAATCAAGCGTCGCTTTGCGGAAATCCATTGTCTAACTTTTATCAGGCTCGCAGGTCGTCGTCTGAGGCAACGTAATTGCCCACCTGTGTTAAAACAAATGCCTCGTGTAGGTAATTTATATTCATGTATACTAAACCCAAACATTGGCTTTCATAAATCAAATACCTGTCCCAGCGAACCTCGTACCGCCTAAGAATTAAATGTATGAGAAAATGAACGATTTTTAGTATTTGTTTTCAGCGAATTTTTCCCATGTTATAGGTGCATCGTTGTTCTGTGTATTTGTTTTCTTTAAAGTACGAGACTCGGCGAAATTTTAAAAATACCACTACATTCAAAGTCCGCGATGAATCGGTCCTATCTCGCTTTCTCACAGAAATATCAAACACTGTATACCTACATATATTTGATACACATGCTCGTTATCACCTACTAGTGAGCCCCTTAAAATATTTTACACTTTTTTATACACCTTATATGTTACCTGTATTGGTACTATCTCCAACGGCTTTAGTCTAAACATAATGATTAGAAACATTGAAGATACTGATATTACGAACTTCAATGTCCTGCTCAATGCTCACATTTATCAATGATATCAAGTACCAAGTAGGTATACAGGATTATTTAGAGATTATTATTATACATAGGTAGTTACAAGAGGCAATGTCAATGTCAAACGCGATGGATAAGTAACGTAATATATGAACGCCATTCTCAAATACCCACAAAATTGTGGGTGAGGCCATATTTATATGCATTTTATTCCATCGCATTTCATTTCGTAAAGAAAGAAAAGGAAAAACTAAAGGGTTAGAGGGGTTTCATGAGACCTATAAGTCCACGGATTAGGCCTGCTTCGAACCTCAAGAATCATATACCTAATTTAATTTCTACTTGACTTTGGCATTTTATACCTACTAGGTACTTATTTGTGGGTTTGGGTGACACCATTTTTATCATAGTAGCGCATACCGAAGAATAGACATAAGTGAATATATTATATACATACACTCGAAAATGCATGCTTCTGGCGCAGTCGGGTAAATAAGGTAATACAAATAAAGTAGTAGGTATATATGTGTATACATTTAGTAGGTGCCTAATGTATTAAAGGTCTTTGATATCAGCTGGCTAATCAGGCACTTAGCTAATCCTTCACACATAATCTTTAAAAATACCTACAGCCTACTTACATTGTTTTTAATACCTTATGTAATATTTAGGTCAGCTTGAATTTTAAGTCGTGAACTATCGAATCCGGCATTTTTTCATTTTGTAGCTTAAAATGGTAACATAATTAAACGATGCCAGATTCGTCTTGTGGCTTCCAAAAATAATGTCATCTACTTTTAATTTTTTAAATACCATTTATGAAATTTGGCACAGAGATAGATTATAGTCTGGAATAGCACATAGGCTACTATTTATCCCGGTACAATATATGGTTCCTGTGGGATATGTTTTAATTTTTCATAGAGTACCAATAAATTCATTTTCTCATACATTTGATTCTGACAGCTAGTGATTTATATACACGAGCATGTAACAGCCTAATTACTTATATACATAACAATATACAGCCTGATTCAGAAAAGGTATTCTGAGCCTTGAACCTGCTTTTCTTCAGCGCATTTGTAATCATTAGAATGTGAAGTCAGAATTAGCTTTTAAGTATGTCAATTAAAAAAAAACAATTCACAATTGTTATTTTGATGGGAACAACATTATTTTTAATCGACTTCAAAAAGGAGGAGGTTCTCAATTCGGCACAATTCTTTACATCATTTATGAACCGATTTGGAAAATTCTTTTTTTTATATGAAAGGATATGCTTACAGATTGGTCCCATTTTTTTTGGCACCAACTTCACCTTCGTTAAATATTTGATTTAGTTAGACAAGGGAGATTTGAAGATTAGATTATTTCTAGCATTTTAGTTTTTTGAAGACGATTTTTTTTTGTTAAAAAGTGTATTTATTCAAAGTCAACCTATTGAAATTTTGACTTCACATTGTGTTTACAAATGCGCTCAAGAAGCCCAGCTTCCTGGCGTAGAATCCTCCTTCAGAATCATCCTTTAAATGTCTAACATAAGTAGATGATTAGGTACTTATACATTATTAATAATTCTAAGCACTTAACCTTGATAATGACTACGTCGTAATACTAGTGTATCTGTACCTATTCCATATCAGTATTATAATCCTATTTATTGATTGTTTTGCTACATGCTTTAACATATGCGCCTCTATCTTTATTGTAACCTGAAACCTAAAAAAAAAAAACAATATTAACTTGTATGTAGGCATAATAATATTAATATTATTCAACTCACTTTCCAATCGCCTTCTTAAAACATTGAATCGGCACACAAACACGTAAAAGAAACTTATTATTATGTTCGCTATAGTACTGAATTATTAATAAATAACTAATATAAACACTTCAGTCTAGTTATCACAAGCCACCCATCGCTCACTACATTTAACAAGTGCCTCTTCCCTGCTTGATCTACAATACAATCCTATGTAATTAGTTATATATTATTATAGTACTTTATGAAACATATACTTACTCGTACATAAAAGACAATGGCAGCTAACTGCCACTTCATTATAAGATGCGTTCTGCCTTTGTAGGAGTCTAGGAACACACGTGCTGAACGTGAATGAAATACATACGTAACCGGTACGTGATTAGACTGATAAGAAATAAATTGAGACCAAAAAATTAATAATGATCTACTATATGCACAAACAAAAGAATTGGATCACAGCACCTCCATCACGATCCTGCAATCACGACAGGATCACGATCCGAATTGCGGGATCACGATCCAAAAGTAGGGGACTTGGGAGACTTGCGCGATACCGTCAATTCTGCCGTGATACGGGTCGTGATTCGCGTCCTAGACACTTGTGACTATACAAGGCCTCAAGTCTATGTATTATCAAAATTGACTCGCAATGACATGACAATGTCATTGTAGTTGTCACTGGACAGATTTAGTATGGGAAAACTACCAAAAAGACAATTGATATGCCTGTCAATTATGAGATTATAATATTATGTAAGTAGGTAGATCAATAGATCCGTGCTTCTGATGATTGTCACCGTTTGTGCACACAAGGGCATATTTTTCTAAGAGCCCGGTGCTGGAACTGCGGGTAAAGCTAGTATATTTATGTAAATATTGGGTGAGTAGAGCTACTACGCTGTGATGTACGATGTTTATAAAAATTAAATCGAAAGATAAGCCGAATGATGCTTATTTGTCATTTACGATCATTTGTTGACTTCAGTGATACCTCTTGCCCACCGTGTCGAAAATATCATTTTAGATATCAATAGTAAACAACGCGATGTATAAATTCTTGTGGGTGCTTATTTTTCAACACTGTTGAAGCGCGCAACGAGCGGCTATCGGCCACAATCACTATCGAGCGTAGGGCTCACCACTAATCGACCTATCGCAAACAAGTAGGTACCCAAGAGGCGCTCTCCATGCCAGTCACCACGTAAATACACCTTATTATCAGAAACGGTGTTACAACGGGTATCGCAGCCTCCAGAGAGCGACGGGTGAAAGTCGCAGCGCAGCGTCAGACGCGAACCTCGCCTCAAGTGACAAACACGCTTCGTGGCGTCTATTAAATTCGATCCGCGATTTCGCTAATGTTAATATTTTAAACAAACAAACAAAGAATCGCGAAGAGATCGGCCGATGCGCGAGCGCCACGCGACGCGTCACATTATCACGTTCGGCGTCGGGGCGTTGAGGCTGTTCGGCTGATAGTGCGACGCGGAGGCGCGGGACCGCTGCCGGCGCAGCACCGCCGCGCACGCTCAGTCGCTACCATGTTGACGACGAGCATCCTCGTAGTCCTGGCGGCGCTGGCCGCCGCCGACACTGACGTCGCCGTGCCCCCGCCCGGAGCCAGGGCCGACGCCGGCCCCAACGACACCATGCCCGCCGAGCGGTACTTTATTGACAAGATATTCGACAAGTACGGCGACAAAGGCGTCATCACATTTGAGGTGGGTTCCATTATGTTATAGACGGTGACATATCTAATTTTACAGTCGTAAATGCCTTATGCGTCATGAATGAATTAAAAATAGCAATAATATTCTTTATTTTGGTTCGCAATATATGTTTTTTTGTGCGTTCAACAAAAGAAAGGTATTAATGGGTAGTAAGAAGGGAAATCTAAGAATATATGAAAGTGTGGGTAGAATTCCTATGTCGTGTGATAAATAGTTATTTACTTACTTGCTATAGGCTAGGTATTAGTGTAATCTTGATAAAGTAGCTGCCTACCTGACTCAATACTACATCCAACAACTTTATTATAAAGCATAATGTAAGATAATAATAATAAAATCGTCATACTACATCGTATTATTTTGTGGTATGTTGATTGTAATTCATAGATAATCCTATTCTTTATGCAGA
Source organism: Pheosia tremula (assembly GCA_905333125.1). Taxonomy (NCBI): domain Eukaryota; kingdom Metazoa; phylum Arthropoda; class Insecta; order Lepidoptera; family Notodontidae; genus Pheosia; species Pheosia tremula. The sequence continues at coordinate 4,615,999 of HG995397.1, forward strand.
CTAGGTTACTTAAACACCTTTCCCAATTGCGAGAACGGAAGTTCATCGAACTTTAACACCACCTCACTATTTGTATAATAACAATATCGATAGTTTTCTTATCACATACTTATCTTGTATTTAGTTTAATCCAACGATCTATCGATAACTAACACGATTTGAACTAAATTTGACAAATAGGTACGAGCCGCACGCCGCCGTACTTATAGACGCGAGCATAACTCACATTCTCTCATAATACATTATGATCATCTTATTGTTCGTTCATTCAATAACTAGTTTGTTTTAATGCATTAACTATGTACGTCCGTTTGTTTCAACTGTGTGTTATTATTTATATGTCTTTTATTAAACAAATTATATATACTTACCAAATTAAGATGTCATTGGTACAGAGTCGTAGTTGGCTTCGTTTATTGAGTATCTAGGTAACGTCTTGTTAGATAGTAATTTAATTTGCGGAAGTCGTAGTATTGAATCCTAGCGGGGACAACTACTTAGAGCAGTATACCTGGGGCCCAATTTAGCTAATTTAAATAAAGCGACATAAAATTCCCATTCCAGCGACACACTATTGAGTTTCCATTACGACTGTGACAGATTGGCTATTCTGCTAAAACTTTAATGACGTCTTGATGGAGTCTCATTCTTAGTATAATCACTGGGAAGCTAGTCTTAAAAAACTAGTGGACTACCAAATGTAGAAGATCATTCAATCGGCTCGCTATCGACACTCCACTGAAGCGTTTGTAAATTAGCAGAATTGGGCCCCTGAAGACATGATTAGCGCTGTTGGTAGTGACCCTGCTCTCTATGCCGACAGTCCCCGGTTCGAATCCTGGTAGGGACTGGTGGGCTGAATATTTGCTTGCATTATGGGTACCGTACAATGGACTGAGGGCGAACTCAGTACACAATAGTTATATAGATACTAAACATCCATGACTCTGGTACGAGCATTCTTGCTCATCACACAAAGATTGACCCTACCAGGATCCGAACCCGGGACCCTCGACGCAGGAAGCAGGGTTACAGCCAACTGCGCTAATCAAGTCGTCAATTTAGAATGTTGTTATTATATCACTAATATTATTAGGCTTGTTTTTTTGTAGATAGTACCCGCCATATTGCGATTGGTGTGTTTAAAACTACTCAGCAAGTATTTACTACTTGCTTACATATTTTTAATAAGATAATTTATTTACCAGTTATATTCATATGTAAATGATCAATTATACGCTACAACTCTATTTGTAAAACATGTCATCTCGGGTGTTTCTCGATTTTCACTAAATAATTTAGTACGAAATCGTCAACTGCTTTGTTGTGTGATAATGTACCTACTATTTAATGTCTATGTTAACAAATTATAGGATATTTACGAAATTTAACTGCCAAAGCTTAGTGTTTAATTGATTACAACTTCTAGGCAAGTTTGTATAGATCATCTATACATATAAATAAAATTGGAGTGTCTGTTTGTAATATTAAAATAACCGCTTTTTACTAAGTGCATTTGGATGAATACACGGTACATATACCAAAACATTTTTTTTTTCAATTTTTGTCTGTCTGTTTATTCCGGCTAATCTCTGAAATTGCTGGACCGATTTGGACGGGACTTTCACTGGCAGATAACTGATGTAACAAAGAGTAACTTAGGCTACTTTTATTTTTGGCTAGCTGTTACCCGCGACTTTGTCCGCTTTATTGTTAAATACAACGCGAACTAAGTAGCGGGTAACAACTTGTATCAAATAAAATGAGCAAAGAAGTCGGCTCTGTGCATTGCGAATTCATACAATTAGGCATGTATATAGAACCGTGTCGTCATCATTGCACATTTTATTTGATGCGACCTGTACACAATATAATTTAGGGGCCAATATTTTACTATCGTTCATGTATGTTAAAAAATATTAAAATATGAAATTAGAATAAAAAAAACAATCGATACCATTGCAATCCTTTTGGTGCAGTCCAATGATAAATGAAAGTCAAATTAAAAATAAATACTCTATGGCTTTTCTATAGAAATACTACCTAGTATGATCCATGCTCGTTGCTTCTCTATATAGTAGGCAGTAATCCAAACATTAACCATTAATTATTTAAATATATATTACTTATATCACGAACTCACTTTTATATCAAAGTTAATACCTAAATATTATAAGTATTACAGAACCCTAGTACAAAAAAATACTATCTTCATTTCGAAATCTAGCATTTCCGAAATCGTTGAATATTTTAAACAATAATAAGAAAATGACACCAATAAATAGGTACTTACTTACCTATATTTACAACTATGGATAATTTACTAATTACCAATGACTTATGAAGCCTTTGGCAGATAGCAGTCCAGGTACTTAAGTAGCAATCTATACACGTCTTGGGTCTTCACACCTAATAACACTTTACACTAATGCATTTATCTAATTTGTTTATTTAATGCATTAATAACAAATTACATTATTATTGCCCACATCTATCGATGCTACTTATCATTAATTAATTAATAGAATAAATATTGTAAGTACTCTTAAATCCTTCGTAAGTTCTCTCAGTAGTAGGTACCTTCTTACACACATAGGTCCGTATTCCCACCTATTACTACATTGTTCTCACATACCCATAACAATGTACTACTCAATAATTTAAAAAGAGCAACCGTGGAGTTTCTTGCACGTTCTTCTCCATAGGAACGGCATTCCGAACGGGTGGTAAAGTTGTAGCTTAGCATTTTGTAACTATTTCGACGATTCATAAGTACTGTACTTAATGGTTTATGTGAATAAAAAATATTCTGATATTACCGAAGGAAAATAATTGAGCAAAAGTATTGAGCTCTGCTTCGTCCCTGGGCAATGTGCAACAAATCGATTCCCACATAATATAATCGCCTCTACACTTTTATTTCTAAATCAAACTCAAGTCCATTAAACTGCGAAAAATTACGCCTGACGGGTATTGTTCTCTCACAGAAAAGATAAACACTTAGCACGAATGCGAACAGATGTTTTGAATTGTACTTAAGAACAGAATGTAGGTAGGTACTCTATGGTGGATCACTATCAACACGTTTAATACCATACACTCGTATAATACTTGCCAGCATACATTAATCATTAATTACACACCGCAATAAAATTTTCTTATTTATTTACTCACATTAAGTAATTTGTAAAAAAAACTATATCAATACATCAGACAATTAGCTGTTATAATGGTACCGTACCACCCATAATACATAACGGCATACATTCCATGATAACAATAGAGCGTATCCTTAATTTTTTCTCATCGTAGTAAAAATATTATCTTTGGTGTGTTACTCCGTAGTAGTCACCTACACATGTATAACGACGACACATTATAATTCAAATAAAAAACAAATACGGAGATACGGTCCCTAACTAAATATCCTACATAATAATTAGCAGTACGTACCTGCTATATCGAATTTCATACTTAAGTACATATGATATAAGTTTAATTTTCATTGTTACCCTAATCAGTAAAATATAACATATTTAGGCCATCTTACATGTGAGCTTACATGAACTACAACGGTAGATATATAAGTTGTCGAAAAGCTTGATAAAGTTACAGCTCACCAACTCGCATTGGGCCAGCGTGGTAGACAATGGCCTAAGAATTCCTCACTAGATCAATGGAACAAAAGGGCTAAATTATTATAGTTTTTTAATGATTTCTAATTTCCGGGAATATAACAACTGGTGCGAAGTGGCGAAGTCTCCGATAGCCAGTAGCACCTTGGCGGAATGGCTGATGCGCCACCAAGGCCACCAGCAGTGACACCGGCCGGAACAATCAAATTAATGCTCCGTTGGCCTATTGTACTAGGCAGGCATAGAATTAGATTCTCTTCCGAGCTGCAACTGAGTATAGTCTTACGTGTGAAGATACTCTGTGTAGCAATTATCACATTGAAGGGCAATTGAAACGCCTAGCCTTTTGTAACGCAATGTCAAAGGTAATGAATATAATTGATAGAACTAGACGATACTTGACGGAACTCTATTGTTAAACAAATGGGGTAGAAGGAACCCACCACTGACACTCCGCTTGTCAACTTTTCCAATTACAAACCAAACAAGTTGAAATATAATTAAAGAAATCAGTACACCGAACGCCTCTAAGATGTTTGTCGAGCAACTGCCTGTCACGAGTATCGAGATCCCAATTAATATGCTATTATCCGCGAAACGATGCGAATGATGATGAAGAGACTGCCTCGTTTAGAGGCGAAACACGTGTCGGATACTTTTTTTAGAGTTACAAGACAAGTTGATACCAACCTATATGGGTTCGATACATATACCTAGGTTGGTAACACTTTTCGTCTCACTATTGGTAATTTCAGTTGAATTATATCCTTAATGAAATAATTCAATATGGTTTATGAATGAATCGTTTATAATTAATTCATTTCATAAATTGAATCTACAACATTTAGCTATATGTGTAAACCTGATAACTATAATAATATACCTACTTACCATCGTTTCCTTGAGGTACCTACCTACTGACCTGTTTAGTCAAGTAGGCGAAATTCAATTCGATATAAATTGTAAGTATACTTACTCCATAAAAAAACATTATCAACGTGTATCTTTATGACTGCAATTATTTTACTGTTATCAAAATTAAGATCCTCAATTTCATCGGCAATCGTGCGCAGGGCTGAAAGAAAGTCAGACTACATTTTGCTTATCGATATTTATCGTCGGCGTAGCAAAGGCAAAATACAACAAATGTCGATGTTTTGGCACTGACCTTCAACTTGACTCAGTGCACTCAGACCCGCGACTTTCTCTTGCCAAAGGCTTTACGAAAACTCCTAGGTTACATAAATCCATTGCGTTTGTTATCAAATCGTTTTATTATTGTTGTTTCTATGTATAAAAGGTAGGTACATTGTAGTTGATATTATCAATTCAATCACTGATCACGTGGTAGATTAATATATAATCACACAGTATAATATGTTCCCATTATATTCTCTGTTCTGATCTGAGTTAGTTCGCTCATGCGGCCAAAGCATATATCGACAGCCACCGAGGCAGTCCCGATTTACTCGTTAAACCCCGATTTACTCGTTAAATAAAAAGGTAAAAAGCATATTATTAAATTTGCTCCCTATTTCAAAAGGCAGGTTATAAGATACCCTATAACCACTTACCCCTTCTTGACTCGGATGCGAGGATAACAACATGTATACTCCGACAGACACTTACCTTGCAGGCATAGTCGAAGACTTCCTTCTTCCACCAACAGGTGTGTCTTTACACCCCGGCGTAGTTTGACCTTGTAGCCCCTCGCGACAACCGCCCAAGCCGAGGTAGTGCCCTCTGTGGCGCCCTTGAGCCATTTGCCCCATGCCCATTCGGCTGGAGCACTCTCTACCTTCACCTAAAATTCTGGTGAGCAGCATCAAACAATCGCATACTAGTCACTTAAAAAAAAACTAAAAATTTTGGTTTTATGTCCCTGTCTGTTACAGCAAATACCAAATCCAATTAAAATGTTTTATGACTAATCAAAGAAACCACTTTTTCTTATCGTGATTTAATCTAACTATCAGTCGAACAAACACTAGTAATTCTGCATACTATATAACATCGAAATCTTTTTTGGAATTAAAATTAGGTGCCTTAATACCAAACACAGGACGTAGATTGTTCACGTTCACAATAGCAGTAAACATTGGAGCAGCAACAGTTTTATTTTGCTACCTTTTGGCCGCTCAAATTGTCTGTTGACTATTATTATATAGGTTTTAACAGCCGTTCACGTTAATCTGGCGATTCTCTAACACAGGGATAACCGAAATTCTCACACACAGATATAAACGAAAACTGATTTTGGAGGTCTAAAAATCGACCCCAATTAATTAACGCAAGTTTTTATTTGAAACTTTCAAGTTACAGTATAAATTGTGTTACGTGTTGTTATAAGAATACCAACTTGTTATAAGAATGACTAATATTTTAGTAGGAAGTATCATTGTTGTACTTTTAAAAAAACTCAACCAGTCGATAAGCGTGCACAAGTACGTACAAGATGAAATTATTATTTTGGATCAATAGGAAAAAACCAAAATATTTTTTAAAGTAAATTGGATATGGGGTAAGAGGTATTGGTTTATTTTGGAAAAGGGGTCACTGCCCAATATAGTTTGGGAATCCCTGCTCTCACATGACAGGCATTACGGGTAGTCAGAAGCTAAATAATAATTATTCGGCAATCAGTCCTATGAAATATCTGTAATCAGATGAAGCATTAGTTGTGACTACCTTTTTTTTACGCTGTGAAATGCATTTACGCATACCGCCTGAGCCCGGGCGAACTCGAGCGGTTATGTGGGGCTCCTGGACAAGTCTAGTCTACCCACTAAAACCCAGCGCCGCTGTCTGCCTATTGTGGGGCGCCACGGGATCGCTCTACGAGCACACTACCGTGACGCCCCGGCGGAAACTTCGGGTTCGGGCCCCCATTTTTTTTTTTTACCTTTTGAAATCCTAATGGATACCACACAACCACGGGGGTATATAATGGTGTGGTTATGCCGGACTCTTACCGGATAAAAGCCCACGGTCCGCCTTCACCGCCTTTGAGTGGGGCGCCACAGTGACTACCTATCCTAACAGCCACATAAAGGATATTTAACAACATACTACTTTTAAATGGTTACAGGGCTTTGAACATTTGCTGGATAACCTGGGACTTGGCGGCCACGTGTTCACCTCGCCACACGACCTGGCCATCCACAAGATCAACGGCACGTTCATTCAGCTGCACGACACGCAGCATCGCCATAGAAGGTCTCTATCTGGTTAGTAACTCCCCGTTGACAATTATTATGATAGCAACTTATCCAACCTCATAATTTCTATAGACTTTTTTTTATATAAGGATTACCAACGACTGTTACATTGATACGAATATCTTAACATTTTTCATATAAATCTAAGCTTAAATGCACAATCACTGAGAGGTAAATTCAACATGTAATTATAAAAGTGCAGTCTTCTTCGTATTCAATTAAAAATGTGTTACAGCAGCTTACAATAAAAAACGTCGTAAACATCTCTGTAAAATCCTCTCCATCCAAAGGTTGCCTGGTAGAGATCGCTTTTAGTGATAAGGCCGCCCATTGTGACACTCGCTGTATAAGTTAAGTTTGTGTAATTTTGTATTAATTTTATGTGGTGGAACAATAAAGAGTTATCTATCTATCTACAATTTTCCTTAAATATAACTTAATTCTACTTAATCAATTGTTGTACCTAATTATAACAATAGACTTCTTACAGAAATCATTTTATTCCAGTGATTTATTTTATTTATGTTATTTTTTATTTATTTTTATGTTAATTGAGGATCACGGATCTTAATAAATTAAATAATAGAACCCAATAGATAACGCCATATAGATATTAAACATCCATAACTGGGGTAATATCGTACCTAGCGTAATCGACAATAGCCAACAAAAACATCTGAATCCTTATTTTAATGATAATTACGGTATACGGATATCGGGTCATTACGCATATCATTAAAAAAAATTAAACCTAGATAGGGTCTATGAAAAACTATGAATTTCATGAATCTGATGTAGGCACTTCTTTCAAAAACCTAGATGTATGAGCACTTGGTTTAATAAAATACTAGCTGCGCCCGGCGGTGTTACCCGCGATAAAAAGTATGAAAAATTAAAACATCTATCCCACGGGAACCATACATTTTACCGGGATAAAAAGTAGCCTATGTGCTATTCCAGACTATAATCTATCTCTGTGCCAAATTTCATCCAGATCCGTTCAGCCGTTCGAGCGTGAAAGAGTAACAAACATCCATCCATCTATCCATCCATCCATCCATCCATCCAAACTTTCACACTTATAATATTAGTATAGATACATTAGCTAGGTAGTTTCCTAATTCAACGTGAAGCGCTCAATTGTAAAAGCCTTTTATATTAGGTAGCTATACATGTAGATACCTAACTATCTATTTAATCAACATTAATAACTAAATTATTTATGTAGGTTTTGTCTGCATTTCCTATTTTAGTAGAACGTTCATAACAATTTACTTAAAAAACACACGTTAAGGAAAATATTGAACATCTGTCATATATTAAAACTACCTCCTGTACATATTATAATTAGAACAAATACTACGTACCCACTAATTATAACCTAACATAACTCTTAAGTATTGCATGCTCACTGTATCTTAAATACCTGTGTAATAATTGCACCTAAGTTAAATTGTCTTTTAAGTAAAATTCTATAATTTCTTTAGACCACAAAAAAATCTTTGAACTGAACTTGCCCTCCTAACATCATATTAATAAATCAAGGAAAATATACCTATCTATAGGTAATTACGTTATATAAAATACTGTGCTGTAATATATTTTTATCTGCACACTACATACCTATACTGAAGCTAATAAAACGCATAGGTACTACAAAGCATGACTTGTCTCTAACGCACAATTAAATGGGTAATACTTAATACAATTGAAAAATCGATCATTCATAGCTACCAATATAGGATCAAATGTTTTACTGGCAAACATTACTAAGTACTTAGGTATGTATTAGTTCTGACCCACGCTAAAAAATACTCAGTAAGTCATTCGCAGTACAAAAAATTGTTCAATCTAATCACAACGTAAATCTAAATAACCCTTCCATTGAAAGTGTATCCAATTTAGCCTTCTAAACAACTGATAATGTGTCATTAAGAAAAGGAGGAAGTTGGAATTCTATCTCATTGAAACGGCTGTGGTTAGTTTTGTTTCATCCTTGAGTGGAAATTGTCAAGGTTAGTATCATACTATAGTGAACATTGGTAAGCCAATGCACCGCGGTTACTAATACGATTCTGGGATGTTTTATTGTTAGTAAACCGAGGTGAAATCATTCGAAGGGTAGCTGGTAGTAGGTCCATGCATATAGCAGTCGTGAACTATTGACCGATTTTATTATGGCTAATGATCTAATCTCTGTCGTTTGCGGCTAGCGTGACAAATGTATTTATACAATAAGTAATTGAAGTGTTTTCCATGGATGTTAGCCACAGTGTAAACACACTTAAGCTTTTCTAATTGGGTACAAGAATAATTTCGCGGTTAGTTTATAGCACTGCCGTACCTCAATGAGTGTTAATAACTATTTTTGATTTCTAACCCATGACGCGCGCGGTCACGGTGTTATTTGTTTGAGGCCTAGTCTGTCAATCTGCCTGTCTGTCTGTTTGTCTGTCCATCGTAGCACCCAAACGCTGGAACCTATTTCAGCGCAGATTTTTTATTCGAAAGCTAGTTTCATCGGGATATTTTTTAGCTATGTTTGGTGGAAATCAATTCAGGCGTTTCATGTTCATCAGCTCTATTCCAAGTCGATGTAGTCATTACTCATACAGTGCCTTAATTTATCCTACTTTTACTCTCGCGATCGACTTGAAATTTGGTATACTCTATAAATCAGATGACACTATAATAATGTGAAAACCTCAACCTGATGCTGCGATCAGCACAGCCTGAAGACTATCCAAATCCTCGAAAACTTACATCAAATGTATCGTGTTGGGGCTGTGTGAGCCAACCAGTCATTCAAACCAATTCAATAAATTGGCCGAATGACAGGGCCCTAAGTCTGCTAACACAATCGATTCATAACGAACATCAACCGCATAGTAACTGTCACTTTTGACAGAAATTGTATGGGATATCTGTCAAAAGTGACAGTTACTATGTCGATGTTGTTCGTTTATGAATCAATTGTGTTAGCAGACTTTGAGGCCTGGTTGACTCACAAATTACGTGAAGAGGACCTGATGATGGAGCAGAAAGGTCATAGTTAGTACAAAAAGTCACAGTCCGACACAATAAACAAATATTGTTTTAGGCTTTTTATATTTTGTTTTTGGGTTTTTTAATTAAATATTTATGTTATGTAAAAAGATAAATGGGTACTTTAATTTAAATACTTACCTAAGCTGAACTTAACAAAAGTCTCTAAACACAGCACAGTTATATAGAGCGCCCAATATATACGATGATCAAATTTTATAATTTGACTTTAAAAATTCGTGGATACCTAATATGACAAAGATTTTTTCAAAAAGTATATATTATTTTGTGTTTTGTCCTCCAGTTAAATCACCGCGGTTTGTCAGACATAACTCCATCACATTAAGACGGGAGCAAAAACTTTGAATGGCTACTAGCTGCAGTGTGAACGTTCTATTTCCTGGCCAAAAAAAAACTGTTTTTTACCAGTGTTGACGTAAGCAAAGTATCTATGATATAAATGTTCCACGTATTTTCTATGCTGTGAGGCTGTGACCAATTTCTGTAAATTGCTTTTCCGATCTTACCATGATCACCTTTTCCGAGTACCACCATGTACGATCACGAGGCACGCCACCTACTAATCAATATACTTATCTAGCTTCTTTCAGAAAACCCCAAAAAAGCTTTTACGAAATGTCCAATTTTTAACAGCGACAACATCTAAGTATTTTCAATTGAATGTAAGTTTATAACACGGTCGTAGGTACATATAATATTTCGAAATAAAAAACTAACAGAAAAATGCCCAATATAAAAACGACAAAAAAACAGCTCGTAATCCGGTATATCTTGTCCTATGTCTGATAGAAAGCGATGCAGATAGTTCCGCTGCTTTCTCGTTTGAGACATCTTCCGATGTCGGTCGAGGCCATTCTATAAAAGAAACCAACTAAGTAGGTACCTATTAATAATATTTTCGTAAATAACAGATTTTTTATAAAATCACGGAAGAATAATAGTTTTTTTTTCTTTTTATTAATAATAAGAAATGAATCTATTCATTGCTAAATAGTCACGAACTGGTATCAAATCACTTGTCACTAAGGTCGTGAAGTTTCAAGTACCTATTTGCATTGTAGTTAATGCTAAGGTTTAAAAAAACTTGGCCTTTAGCGCTCAGTCCTATGCGCCAGCGCAGCGTGCTGACTCCTGCGTCAATGGACGGAGGATTGTCGTTACAATCGCGATTATCCTATTACGAATGGACGACGGCGGCTCTTGCGTAGTCTGACCCCGTCCAAGGGACTGTCTCATAAATCGCTTAATAAAACTTGTTATCAAATTAAAGATAATTGTACCTACTGACATCTATTATATTACGTATAATAATCTATACTAATATTATAAATGTGTAAGTTTGGATGGATGGATGTTTGTTACTCAATCACGCCAGAACGGCTGAACCACAGATTCATGATCTGTGGGCTGAACGGTCTGGATGAAATTAGACACAGAGATAGATTATAGTCGAGAGTAGCACATAGGCTACCTTTTTCCTGGTAAAATGTATAGTTCCCGTGGGATTAATTTGTTAACATTTTTCATACATAGCACAAATGATCGACATGATTTTTTGCGCGAGTAAAACCGCAGGGTGCAGCTAGTAATACATACTTACGGTTATTTTGTCTTATAGACAAGTACCATCCAATAATTATGCAATTACATACTAATCTTAGTAGCTATTATTGTTATCGGTGTTAGAATCGATATAATCAAATGTTTACTATATACATGAAGTTTACATTTGATTATAGATATTATTCGATGTAGGTGTTAGACAATTTAATCCTCTATAGTCATTTATCGTTATTTTATCAAATTATATTCGAAATTATTCGTCAGGCATAAACTGAGCCCATTATTTTAATATACCTATATAACTGCAAGTAGGCACGGACCACCCACAATTCGTTTATTTAGGGTTCAGGCTATAATGCACCATGCTGGCCCAGTCCAAGTTAGCCACATCTTCATCTGAACTAAGTACATACTAGCTTGTCAAATTGTCTCAGATATGCAAATGTCCTCATGATGTTTTTCTTGTCCGTTCAGCAAAGCAAATGATAATATACTTACTTATCTCGTTTTATTACAGCGGAGCCTATTTTACAAAAGTCATGCCTGTCCCCGCGAGAAATATTAGAAGTCTACGGGATGGAGAAAGAGCCGGGTGTCATAACAATAAATCCGAAGACTTTCCTGGAAATGTGCCCCGCTCTTGTCTATCAATTGGATCAGCACTCTTGCTACAAAACAGAGGTGCCCACGCCTAAGCTAGACAGGCTTCGAAGTAAGTAACCCCAGTTTCACCGAATTAAACAAATAAATTTTTATATACTTAGGTACCAATTAGGTGTGTCGTGTTGCGCTACATAGATAGGTATAGTATTTTAAAACAATAATTTCGTTTGTTGCAGCCTGGATCTATGCCACCTTGAGCATTTTGGTGATCAGCGCTACAGGACTACTTGGCGTAGCGATTGTCCCAATGCTCAAATCGGTGATATTTAGTTACGTGCTACACTTCTTGGTAGCAGTAGCTGTGGGCACCTTGTGCGGAGATGCGCTGCTTCATCTCCTGCCGCACGCACTCAGAAGTCACGGACCATCGTCAACGCCGCAAGAAGAGACGGAAGTGGTTCTAAAATGCAGCGTCACTTTCCTTACAATTCTACTATTCTACAGCGTGGAAGCAATTATGCAGACGCTAAACGGCGGTCACTCCCATTCTCACGACTCTGGGAAACCAGTTGAGGATATTAAATTGGAAACAGGCAAACAAGTAGAGTCTGTAGAACTGGGAGCGATGATGCCTGGCTCACCTCCGCCGCCAGTGGAGCGTCCAATGACGTCCACTGCTCTCATGGTGATAGTAGGAGACGGACTGCACAACCTGACTGACGGGCTAGCCATCGGGGCCGCTTTCAGCGGTGACCCAGTGACCGGTTTCGCTACCGCACTGGCGGTGTTCTGCCATGAGCTCCCGCACGAGCTCGGCGATTTCGCAGTGCTGCTCCGCTCCGGGATGAGCATCAAACGCGCACTTTATTACAACATCCTTTCCTCGGTGCTAAGTTTCATGGGTATGGCTGGAGGGATCTGGCTGGCGGAGGATCATGAATCTGCTTCCCAGTGGATCTACGCTGCGACAGCTGGTACCTTCTTCTATATCGCACTGGCTGACTTAGTGCCAGAGATAAATCAAAACAATCACGGTAAGAGCATTAACTTACTGATGGCGATATTGGGCATATTAACGGGTGGCATAATCATGTTAATGATTGCGCTGCATGAGGACTCGATTCAGTATCTCTTTAGAAGTGCAGAACAATGATTAGATTAGTCAGAGAAATGCTCAGTGTAGATATTTGTAGGTACCTAAGCAATTACGCGAGTGCTTGAGCAATAAGAGGTGAAAGAGTGTGAATTGAAAAAGACTGTGCGTTTAAAGTGTCCTTCCGTAATTTGTTATAGTACCTATTTCTTACAACTTCCTATGAATGATAAAAACATTGAATAGGTGAAATGGCAACCCCAAGTCTGGAAACCTCTCCATAATTTTGATAATGTTTTTATAAAAAGTATATTATGTCATATGCATAAGGTACATTTATGTGATAATCGTACTCATGGTTGTTGAAAATGAAAGTGTAAATAGTAGAACAATAAGCTATAGATAAATGCATGAATAATAAAAATATTTTTAGTAGGTAGGATACTTATCTACTTATGTAGATAGTTTCCAAAGCCCGAGGCTATTCTATCTACGTATTCAAAATAATTGTAAAATGAATTCTTTTTATTATATTTTATAATGATGTTTTTATACCTGCAAAGTATTGAGTATTTTATTCAAAGTCGAATTGCAATGACCTATATGAAGAACTAGGCAGACACACGTGTCGTGCTTGTGAGATGAATAAAGTGTAAAACCTACTACTTACCTATGCTGCATATGAATATTCTATGAGTATAACAAAATCCTGCAGGAATTGCGCTGCATAATAGGTAAGTAGGTACCTACTATGTTTTTTGCCGTTGAAAACTTTAACTACCAAAATATCATTGTTCAATTAAATTATTAATTAAATTAATAATATTTTATTCAAAGATATGTTATATAATAAGTACTATACCTACCTATAAATAAGATTTGTAAGTAATGCCGATCATCAGCCGATTAATCAATAGGCAGGATATCAACGTACCTTGGGTAATTCGTGTGTGAACTTATGTAATCGATCAACCAAGGGATAATTTTAGTACTATTCTATAACGACAAATCTCATATCTCACACGTGAGTTCGAAAGTGAATTGTAAAATATCAATACAAATTTTAAATTTCACTCTCGGAATCACGCGTCAGATATTGATATTTTGATCCTCGGGTAAAATGTAAAATTTGTATTGATATTTTACAATTCTCTTTCGGACGCACACGGGAGATGTTAGATTGTCGTTACAGAATAGTACTACTGTTCTAACCAACATCGATCGATAAATTCCGAAAGCTATGTGGCTTGGTATTACCTATTTTATTTGAACATATTTGGTAAGTAGGTAATTATAAATAACTATTTATTTTTAAATATAATATAAAGCTCAAAATAAAATTATGTTGTTACACCTGTGTTAAACCTACCAACACTATTTATATTTTTTTATAATATAGGGTTGTAGGTCGGTTAATATTACCTATGTTAATAATTGTCGTTAATGATTGTGATTTTATTTTTGCTGGCTATTGAAATAAAATGAACAAATGCTCAATCATTTGGTTTTGATAACTTCCATCCTTTTCTTAGCGTACCACTAAAACGGAGTCAGTGCCAGTGTCGAGTGAAATTACTTGCCCGCTGTCGAGATTAGAACGCGAGCGTTCACATTGTATGTCGTGATTTGGACAGCTATACAACCATAAACAATCCAAAGAAAAGCGCTCCTGTCTGCGCAAGGTCTTAATAAGTGTACCTACCTATTTCAGTCATGACGACGTCGATGACGATAATAAATATAATATTTTTCCTCCATAAATCCTCGCTGGCAACTGCGCTTGGTCCCACACACATTGGCAAAGTTGGTAGTGGCCCTGCCTTCTGAACCAAGGGTCTCAGGTTCGAGCCTCGTAGGGGCAAACCTTGTGCGATGCGCACAAATAGTTCCACCGGAGTCGTAGATGTTTATATCTATTTAAGTAAGTATACCTACTTATACAGGGATCGCCCTCGTGCCCAGTCCACTGTACAAACTAACAATGTTTGTACAGTGGGACTTTGGGGATTTGGGACCTACCTAGTTGGTGTTTTCTTCTGGTGTTATTATTATTATTTGTATCTATGTTTAGAAACTATCCCAAATTGCAGGTAAGTAGGTATATGGAAAACAAGACTAAGCCAGATATTATTAATCTATACTTCTATACTAATATTATAAATGTGAAAGTTCGGATGGATGGATGGATGGATGTTTGTTACTCTTTCACGTCAGAACGGCTGAACGGATCTGGATGAAATTTGGCACAGAGATAGATTATAGTCTGGAATAGCACATAGGTTACTTTTTATCCCGGTAAAATGTATGGTTCCCGTGGGATAGATGTTTAAATTTTTCATACTTTTTATCGCGGGTAACACCGCCGGGCGCAGCTAGTTCATTATATATTCCTTGACTAGCGACTGCGCTTTGCACTTTGAATTGTCAACACCACGTAAATAGTTTCTATTGATTATAACAAAGGATTTAAATTTGGATAAACTTGGGATAGGGCTATTGTAAGGGATGGGGATACCTGTCAAAATCAGTTTAATCTATATCATCTAATGACCATTAGCAGGTGGTAACGCGGTGCAGAGTGGATGTCATGTAAGACGATATAAGAAGCAGCACCGATGTGAAAGGCTAAGGCGTATAGAGGTGAGCTGCGCTTTCTAACGTGGTGACTAACGGTGTTATCACTTCCAGTCCTGGAGGATATAGTTCTATTGACACCTCGATGAACAGCCAATTAAGGCAAACCAGAGCTGAGTCCTGCGGGCTCCCGTCGGTTCAAACTTAGCCGACGAAGACACGCCGAGGTGGAGGCTCTGACGCTCTCTGAGGTACACGGGTCTCGTGGAATCACTATTTACCAACAGCTCGCAACAAGCTACACTGCGGGTTTACTATTATTATTAACTTACCCAACGAACGACTCGCTCAATAACGTAGCTTTCTCTTATGAAGGGGATATAATCTAAGGAGACGTCCATCAAAATGACAACTAGTGTCAAATTGACATCTATCTATCTGAAATTTCATGCAGCTGAGTGAACTCGTGAATTTGTGAAGAAATAAATTAATTATTATAGCGTCCATAAACGCTCAAAAAGTGCTCACACCAGCATCAAGCAAAGCATTTTTGGTGACATCTACAGTACCTAGATAAAGGAATAAACATGTTTAAGGGAATAGTAAGTACAATTGTAAGTAAAAATACTAGACTCATGTTATAAAATATAATTTTGATGAATCTAATGCAGAATTATTTTATTTATGGCATAGAGTTATTATATTGCGACGTATTTGTTGAAGGTACAGCAATGTTATCGTAGATGTCTTTGTGTTGGAAGTCACTTGGAAGGGCACCAACTCTTTATATAAATAGGTACCTACTCAACCTACCATGAATTTCAATTTTGTATTTCTAGCTTCGTGGGATTTATTAAAATAAATAAGTATGTAGTAGTAAGTTTATAACTTAAATTAATATTTATGCAGGTATTCATTGTTAATCCTAATTGCCTTACACTCGTTTACAGTTACCTTCTCGGATTTTCTCTATTGTTTTGCTTTACATTAACTACTACTAATAAAAAAATTGTGTCCATATATACCTTTCAGTAGGTACTACTTAACCACTATCCAGGACAAAATCATACAAAACTACTAAAAAATTTCAGAAACTAACTCTGAATCCACTGAAAACAACCCCAAGCCAATTTAAGAAACCCCTGAACTACAAACTACTTGAATAGACCTCAAGTTATCTATCTTGGATTTCA
Organism: Pheosia tremula; assembly: GCA_905333125.1. NCBI lineage: Eukaryota > Metazoa > Arthropoda > Insecta > Lepidoptera > Notodontidae > Pheosia > Pheosia tremula. The sequence goes on from HG995397.1 coordinate 4,632,944, forward strand.
TAATATGAAATACATACTTATCACATTATAAAATTCCAAAAATCCCAGATTTGTGTTGACATTGTTTGACAAGTATTTTGTCATTTATAATGGTGGTGCCATTATTATGGTACTTTCCTTTGTTTGATGAAAATAAATCATTTAACAACATTTCAGATAAAAGCTAGACTACAAACATATACATGGTTCCGAGTTACCTATATATCCTACTAAATATCATTAAAATCTGTTCAAATTACAAACTCATAAACACTCAACTGATAAAGAAGCACACCTCATGCATGTAATAGTAATAATGAGATAAGGGTACTTAAGAATTAAACTCCTTGATAATAAACACAGGTACACTATGACAAGAGATGAATTTTTTTCAAAATAAGAATGTCAAAATAGACATTGGGTAGTGTTATATTATTCTCTTTGTCAGGGATACATAAAAATGTCTCCTGTGAAAGTAAATTAAATGTTAATAATGTCACCAATAAAATAACCATTTACAGAATGAATTATTTAAATAAAAATCCCCAAAGTATACCCCAATAACTAGCTTCAAAACCCAGTGAAGTTGAATAACTTCCAGCATGGGTTGTATATCATCCCTTTTTAAGACCAGTGTAAGTGAAAATATGACATCAACTCTGTATTTAATGTTGTAGGTGCCCATGGAATCTGTATTTTAGTTGTTCTATGATTTGCATGTACAAGATGTTTTCAAAGATGTTATGCAAATTACAGGCTATCATCTGATCTGTTTTACTACCAATCTTACCCCTAGAAATTATACAATTTACTTACTCTTATATGTTAACTGTGGCCATGTAGGTTAGTATTATAATTAGAACTAGGTACTAGTTGTTACAGACCTGAATAAATTAAACATTTCTTAGATGGTTCACCCCATTATCAGATTATATTTTGTTATAAAATTATAATTAAAATTACCTACTAAAGCACATTTATTTATTTTTTCAGATTATTTTTGGGACCGGTGTTTACACAGGAGTCTATGTAGCTCAAAATTACCAGGTATTGTTATGCATCTGGGTGCTTATTATGCTTACTTTTGTTCATTTCATACCTAGTTTATTCACCTTACTCACAAAGGAGGCCCATATCTGTCAACCATAGTAAACATCAAAATCACCTCAATGCATGCTTTTTTTATTATCTTCATTCAATGTTAAATGCCAATAAATATGAAGTACTTAACATGTTGTAAGGCCTCTTTTGCTCTTGTCACATTTCTGTACCAGGAGAGTAGTTTAATGAGTAAATTAGTTTCCTTGATGACTGTGAGGACCGCACGGCCACCATTCCAGTCTCGAGTCATATGCCTAGTCTTTGAACTTTTCAAACTAAGGAATATAGGTAGTCCCACTTACAAAACAGGCTTCCAAGACTACTTTGACAAATTTGTAGCTTCAAAAGCCAATAGATGGGCTGCCCTCCTGACCAAGGTTCGATCCCCACACTATTTAACTATTCATGTAAATCTCATTCCCAACATAAGATCGCTTAAAAAATACTTTGAGAAGTTCAGAAACAGGGCTTGTGGCTTTCGGAATGGTGGCCGTGCGGTCCTCACCCTAATTCTTCTTTAATTCAGGATGCTGTTCATCTTATTTGTAAAAAAACTCTTCAGCAATGTGACAAGGCATTGGATAGAAAGAAAAAAGGGTTAGTTTTTATTTTTTTGAGCCAAAGAATTTTAAGTATTTCATAAAAGTAATATATTTATTCCTAAATTTATAGAAAAAATTGATCCTATTTATACACAGTGTAATTAGAAAGCACTTTTTTTCTGTAAATTGCTTTTTATTGGAATTTTACAGGATCTTAGAATTAAAGGCATAAATTTGTGTAACTTGCAGATAGAAAAAGTAGAAGAACCAAGAGTTCTATTTGAAAAAGCACGAACATTTATCAAAAGCAAGGTATCAGACTTCACTGAAGAAGGAAAAGGAAGCAAATAATGGCATTGATCACAAACTAGGAAAACTATGAAATAACATTATATATATTGTAAATACCGTTTATTAGTTCTATACAGTGATAATTTAAATAAAATTAGCATTAAATGTGGCTTGAATTTTAATTTATAGCCTATATCAAGGACAGGCCACCCCCAATATGTTCCACCCTCGTTTGAGGCTCTTCAAATGCTAGCCAATCACTGGAATGTGTTGGTAGTAGTCCCATACTTTGGCATTTATAAAGAGCAAGCAAGATGTTAACAATGTTTCCGATAAAGTAAACAAACTTCTGTCCTACAGCTTGTGTACCTTCCACCATTTTAAAGGTGCTTTGTGTAGTAAATAAAGCTTTTACAGGACGAACTATCAACATGCCCACCATCATAATTGGAAAAATGGATATTGAGTTTCCAGCCATGTACATTATAAAAAGATTCATGGGCACTTGTTTCAATGGACCAAGAGCAACATCCCATAACTTTTTGATTAATAGCAGATTTGAGTCGGTATCTTTAGATGACTCCGTATGACTGGCATTAGTGGACTGACTATAACCAGGTGGAGATGGCAAGTCATTGGTCACCGTGCGATTCCTGAAACAAACATCTTATTATACCAATATACCTAATTGATTACACACAAATTTAATGATAAGGTCTTCACTCTTTTGAGACAAATTTTAATTTATCAAGACTCAAAGGCAAACGCATACTTATTGGCAGAAAATTAAACAGTGAAGTTGTAAATTTTGTTTTATTTTCCAACAAATTTGTTCCTTTGATAAATAATGTGTAATATTAGTGGAATATTAACCATTGTGTGTTCATATCTGTGCACAAGGGAAGGAAATTAAAATGAAATAGTATAGCTTGACTTTTTAAGTTCATCCAAGATACCCAGTCAAATTTCAGTTAAGTATCCACAGCTTCACTGATGGGATCAGGGACTTCATTTCATCATTATCAGCATCGTCGTCGTCATAGTCATCATCATTATAATCAGGGGTATTTATTATCTTAGAACAATTATCGAAAAATACCTACTCGACACAGACCAGAATGGCTGTCTTTTGAAGCCGATCACCCACATAAAAAGATGAAAAGGCAAACATTGAAATTAAATAATATATACACTAAATACTGTACAGGTAGGTGATTCCTTACTTTTGATTGAAATCCAAGGCCCATTTGAACTTTTTACTTGATTTTACCTGCGACATTGCGAAACAATTAAATGTATTCAACTTATAGTTAATTAAGTAGATAAATGCTGTTACAATATTCGGAGAAGACACTAATTCTAAATTATGATTAAATATTCGGTCAAATTAAATTCTGACTTCAATAACGCTACGGGCACTATGTGTCATGAATGACATATTTTATTTGCCTGATGAACATCATGTCAAAATGATTGCAGACGTCAGAAAATAGAAGTATAAAAAAAAATGGAATCATGTACTTTTTTTATTTGTCATCATCATAGGTATTTTGCCAGTGCCAAGTAATATAAATTATTTCTGTTTTTGAGCATATGCACAGGCCCCAAGGCTAGGCCCAAGTAAAATACTTGTTCTATATAATATAAAACAAAATTTGTAGGTAGTTTTACAATAAAATCCAGTTGTAAGAACAGAGGGCGGGTGATACCAAACAATATCAGTTAATGATCGGACGTTAACCACGTGATTAACATAATTCTTAATGGTTCTAACGTTTATATATTGATGTTAGATATTTATATGTTTTTAACTTAGGTTCTTATTTATTAATGTTAGTTTAGTTTTAGAAATTAAATCATAACTGACGCCATGAAATTTCGGTTTCCCGGCAAAAAGTCCAGTCTACTTACTATTGGGTGTTTTGAGTTCGAGGTCTGAGATTTTTAAGCTGGGCCCAGAATCGGAATGCTTATAAACGAGTTTTTTAAACGACTTAACTGCTGCCAGATTTGACTTATGATTACCTATTCACTTCCTTGAGCGTGGCTTACATTTTAAAAGGGCTTTCCTATAATACTGGGTAAGTTTACGATTCGCCTAAATTGAACTTAACTTTCCCTAATGAAGGGATTTCCTGGGTAATGAATCGCTGTTTTTTTAAACCATGTCTTTGAAAGACATATTCGGTGTATGTTATATTGGATACCCTTTCGAGCGTCTTTTATCAGGTTTTAAATTTAACTTAGCTGAATCCTAAAGTAAACATACAGACTATGGGCAACTATGAGACATATCTGACACCGGTTAAGTCGTTAAAAAACCCAACCAAACCCCTTTTATTGACCTGTAGCTGAAGTCAGGATGTGGTGCAAAGAAAAAAAAAATAGAACATGTATTTTTTTAATTAGATTTATTGCATTTTAAATTGAAAGCATAACAGCGGTATAGGTAAAGTACGAAAAACGCAAGAATTTTTAGCGAAGGCTATAAGTGCTATATTGCAGTGTATATTGTTACCAGCACCCAAAGTAATTACGCGCACTTAGCTAACTCGCGCGCACTCTAGGTAAACTTTTTGGCGAGAATTTGAACTGTGAAGTTGTCAACTTTGTTTTATTTTCAAAGAAATGTGTTTTTCTTTAGTGCGATTCGTTGCGTGCTCCTAAACGTGCATGAGTGTAGGGCATTTAAATAAAATAGTGTAACTTGACTTTTCAATTTCTTCTAAGCCGTCCAGTAAATTTTATCAGGGGTACAAAGATGAATGAAAATATTTACTCGACACTGGCAAAAATGGCACTATTTCGTAGCCGATAGAAAAAGAAAATAAGTAGGTACCTGTGGAAGGTACTTACTATAGTAGGTAAGTTTATAATTAAGCAAATCAAAATAAAACATAATAAAGTAACTTAGTAAGTAGGTAAGTACTTACATAGGTACCCACTTAATGTCATGAAGAAAACATTAGCAACATAACTGCACTGAGTTATAGAGTAGCAAAGTAGGTAGGTAACTAGATACTTATACTGTCAAGAGCTATAATAAAGATCCACAACTCAACAAATTATTATTTACATAGGCACCTAAACTATCTACATTACCTACGTATACTTATGCTAAGTAGGTCTTATCAGGGACTTAGCTCATATGGTGCATTGCCATTCCAATCCGTGGCGCTACATTCAGTTATTGTCATGCGAAAATGACATCAAAGTTCTTCAAGTAACAATATCCTGGCACAGTCGGCTAACACAATCGATTCATAATCGAACAGCAACCGCATAGTAACTATCACTTTTGTCAGATATTGTATGGGATATCTGTCAAAAGTGACAGTTACTATGCGGTTGCTGTTCGATTATCAATCGATTATGTTAGCAGGCTTGGGGCCCTGGATAGTATATAAACGGTGTAGTTTTTAAGAAGATTAATATTTTAAGTAAGGTAGGTACTTACTTACTTACAAATAGACCACTCGTCCGTCAGTATATTAGGTAAGGTAAAGTACCTACCTACATTTACCATTCTTTCATTCGATAATAGATATCAGGCTGCGTTATAAATATCTATACCTACTAGGTACTTATGGTACCTACCGGAGCGCTTACTATGTTTTTTTAATGGTGAAAAATAACATTTAGGTACGTAGTTCCCTACCTATTTACTTTTCAATGAACATCTTGCGCCATTTTTAATCTGAGTTTACAACAAAACTGCGGCTCGACGACCGTCATTCATTGGTTGGTACAGCCAATGGTATTAATATAAATTGTATTAATAACTTTCTACTTAACACATAGTTATTGTACCTATCTACTAACTTGTTATTTACAAAATAACTTCAGTTTCATTAGGGACGTTCACCGTATTGTCATCAATTTCTTTCAAAGCTTCTCTTGGAACGATGTGGTCATTGCAAAACACGACTATTCTCTTGCACGCCTCTCGCATCACGTCCTCCGGTACAGTGAGCACGATTCTCATAAAATTTGGAAAGACGAAACACTGCGAAAGAAAATATTTAATTCAATATCGTATAATATATATAATGAATAGGTATTATGCGACATTTCTGAAAAAAAATGTCAAATAAAGTACTTCGGTCGTGAGTCAGTAGCGGGTAATAGTACCCAGTACCCTTGTATCCGGGCCTGTACTTAATAATGTCACCAAATAATCAACATATTTTTTTTTTATAATGCTTACTACACCAATTAACGTACTTTAGGTACCTAGTTACGTGCAGCTTCATAGGACAAAACTATGGGGAATGTATAAAATGGAATCCCGACCAAAGGCACTTCGGCTACACTTCTAAGCTCCGACTGGATCAGTCGTGCATTTATACATGTATTGTATCGTAAATGTAGGTAAAATATCACCAACCTGGCCTGGTAGACAAAACACGGATTGCTCCGCAACCATTTGCTCTACGAACTGAAGTTCATTCCTAAACTTTGGAAACATCGGTAGTTTGATCTCGATCATCATGTACATCGCTCCCTGAGGCATTATGGGGCGCAGGCCGGGAGCACGGCGTAACTCTTCGTAAGCTAATTTGGCTTGATTCTGAAATATTTGTTTCATTCCATTTAGCCTGTACCAACTAAACAAGATGAGTTAAACAACCCGTGGTGGTTTTTGCCACCACACGTTTAGACCCAAAATTCCTGTGGATTCTGCTGGGGAAATTGAGAGGACGGAGCGCAGGTCCTGAGCAACCCTGCGTTGCTTCAAATTCATCGTGCCCAGGTGAGACAGCGTTCATTATAAGAGATCAGAGATGATGGGGTACATTTAAGGAAAACCCTTTCTACATATTAGCTCAGTTGGTAATGACACTGCCTTCCGCACTAAAAGTCCAGAGTTCGGATCCGGTAGAAGACAACCTTTGTGTGATCAGTCATGGATGTTAAATATCTATATAAGTATATACTGGCTTCGCCCCCAGTCCAATGTCCGGTACCCATATTACAAGCGCTGCTTAATGTGGGGCTGTAGGTAGTTGATGTTTTATTCTGGCGATATTATTATTATTTTATTGCTACTTCAGCATAGTACCTAGCTAGATAAAATATCTACAACCCTAGATATAATTCCGAGTATCTACTATGCTAATGTTACAAAGGTTTCCACTCACCTCGATAAACAGCACAACCTCGTCAAAGAAACTTTGCGGCGTGCACTTCAATATTGTTGGTAAGGCCCTTTGTATCAATGTGTTGGGCCCTAGTATCCTCGTAGCTAAATTCGACAATCCTTTGCGTACCTCCTTGCCTAAAATATTCTGGCGGTCATGGATGATCACCCATCCCATGCGCCAGCCAGGAACTAAAAACCTTTTAGTGAGCCCGCCGCACGTCAGAATGGGTACATCTTTGGAGAGGGATGATAAGGCATGAAACTCGTGGTTGGAGAAGACAAAGTGTTCGTAAATTTCGTCTGCAATGATCGGAACATGGTTTCTTGATGCTATATCTAGTATCTCATACAAGTGTCCCTTGTCGTAAACGGAGCCGCATGGGTTTGAGGGATTGATAACCACTATTGCGGCAGTGTCTTCGTCTATTTGACTCTCTAGATCCTCCAGGTCCACCTTCCATTGTTGCTCTGGCTATAATAAAATATCCTATTAACCTTCGTTCAAGGATTTAATTACGCAGTTATAAATAAAATGAGACGTATATGAACAGTATGCAAATCCAGGCTACAACAAACTCGAAACTTGTTATGTTTATTAAAACTTGTTCAACATCACCTCATGTTTATACTAGTTGTACCCTCTACTATGCCTATGATAAACTCTTGGATTTTTTGGAAAATTACGTACTAATCGTATAGATTTCTAATTATGCCTAGTAAAGGAAAACTCACAGGAATTAAATAGACTGTTATAATTTACACTTACCAGTAACTTGTAATATTTGATAACAATTCCTAGGCCTTCAGCGAGAGTTCTATATATCATAAAACCTGGTCGTGGGACGAGAACATTCTGCCCTGAGTCGGCGAGTACAGTAAGGGCGAGCTCGATCGCGTGCGAACAGCCGCTGCAGAGGACCACGTCGTCAGCTGTGACCGGTCCCTGGTGTGCACTGTACTCGGCCACGGCTTGCCTTGCTTCCAAATGCCCCTTCGCAGGAGCGTAACTCCTGCTGGTGAGCCATTGGTTACACTCGGTCACAGCTTGTATCACTTGCTCAGGAGGATTGAGGTTCCCAAATGTTGTAGGATCACCTAAAAGGATCAATCGTGGTACCCATTCAGCAATTATTTTTACCCGGTTTATTGAGATGAGTGTACTCATTAAAAATATTGTGAAATCGAAATCCCGTTGACCTTGTGTTCACGATATTTTACTAACCTATATCTGCTAATTTGAGTACTGCTATCACTTTTTAAAATGTCTTGATCAAATCCGTGATTTTATTATTTTCCTGCGACTTATCCAATTATGCATACCTACACACCAAGTTTATATTGCGTCGGTGTCAAATAGGTACCTAATCTAAAAAACGTCTAACGCCTGCCAATAATGGAATAAGTTTTTAGATCATTTTGTCAAGACCATGCCAATATAGTATATTATAGTAGGTAGGTTACTGACGAAGTTACAAGACAATTATTTAGGTACCATAGGTAGATAACTAACTTTTATAAATTCCCTACAATAACAATTTTATTCTTGTTGCAAATGTCGGTACCTATACGGGGTTAACTCGCACTTAAATCACCAGATAAAAAGTCTTCGAAAAACAACTGAAGAGGTACCTACCTACCTATATTTATAAACCATACTAACCCACTGAAAGCGCTATAAGCGGTTTGCTGGGGTTGGGCTCCACACGAAGGTTCTCGACGATATCCCGTATTAAGTTATGGGTATTGCGAGCCAGGGTTGAAGCACGCACCTCCCATGTGTTGGTGGCTCGGGACCGTCGCGACATCGGCACAAAACTTGCGGATTATTGAAAGTTGCGGCGACAATTAAACTTGAATTACGAATATCGCTCGTATTTGGATACGACTCAGTTTTGTATCGGAACAGTGGCGTTTGACAAGCGCAGGCTCTCGAGCCGTGGAACTGGTTTGAAAATGTAGATATGATGACGGCAATGGAATCAGGTTGTTTATAAAGCTATACCACTCGGCCACACTTACTTATCCACTACGAAACGTCAACAGATAGGTCTTGTTCACCTGATTGAGATTAACATCATATTGAAAACATATAGATACCTACTTACTGACTTTAAGTTACTAGGTACCTGCCTAAGTCATACACGATAGGTACATTTTATAAAACGAACGTCATGTAAAACTTTCCAGTAGTTTGGAAGGGCTTTTCAATAAGAATAAAAATATAATGAACTAACTTTACTTATGTTATTAGCGAAATTGTTAGCGTAGGTATACTAATTAATTTCGGGAATATGCTTATATATTAAAAAAGGATACTTTAAAATTTTAATATCGTGATTCAGGCTTGTTTCTTGAATCAATGTGCGCGCGAGCTAAGTTTGAGCGCGGCGAATAACGTAACTAATTTTACTGAAGGCTAATAAGTGCCATATTGCAGTGGATAGTGCTAACAGCGCCCTCAGTCACTCACGCGCAGATTAAGCTTGCGTGCACTATAGCAATTCCTCGTCATGCGAGGATCGTAGAATAGCATTTTGCGAAATGGGTTCAACGCCATCTATCGAAATGTCGTTCTCTTTAATTCGTTAAATTGAGCAACACTGAAGAATGGTTGAACGGATTTGAATTGAATTTGTAAAAAGTAGGCACATGTAGGTGCCCAATAATCAGGAATTGCATGAAGACTAGACTTTCTATACCAAATTTTTGGGTGGCGGATAAATTTTAGAAGATAGCCAATAATTATTATTTATGGATTATTTAGTAGACTGTCTGTATTTTTGAGGTTCTTAATGGTTGCGGTGTGGTTACGGTGCGAGACCGGTATACATATTACAATACATGTATTGTCATTATAGATGGCGCCTACGTGAGGATTAAAAAAAAATATGATAGCGGTAATATTTTCTTTTTTTTAGGAATAAGCTAACGTGTATTGTAATTTTAACGTAGACTGAAAATGGAAGGTGCAGCTTTTTTAATCTTAAAAAATCAAATGTAGGAATTGACATTTCATTTTATAAATCCAAGATGGTGGATGTATGCAATCATGGATATATAATTTCAAAAAAAATCTCAATAATAATTATGATTGATAGTACTAATCTATCTTCTATAACATACCCATTATAGGACTATAACTTTGGTATTGTCTGCAGGAACAATTAATGTTAGGAAAATAATAATCTCTTTTTGGTTTATGTTGGTAAAAATACAATGTAAGATCTTATAAGTAATTATTGTAGCGATATTATATGATGTACCTACTAAATTAAATGTTCAAAATAACATGAATCTATCTATCTATCTATCAGCCGATATACACGTCCACTGCTGGACATAGGCCTCCCCCAACGACTTCCACACATCACGGCTCTCCGCCACTCGCATCCACCGGCTTCCTGCGACGCGTGTGATATCATCAGTCCACCTACATGAATGCGCTGTATTAACAAAGTAGTTACTCTCCGTTTTATCCGGATACTAAAACAAAAACTATACAGACTTATATCTATCAATGTATCCGTATAATAAATTCGACAGATCTCCGGATAGTTCGGATACCTGAAGAAGATGCCCTAACTGTAAGTAGGTACCATACCTGGGGGCGATCCCAGAAGTACTAGGTAGTTAAGATTTAATAATAAGTGTCACCATGTTGTCAATATCGTTGACAATTATTATTTTTCTTGAAATTGTATACTGCTTGTTTTTACCAAGTAAGTATTTTGGTAAGGAATTACCTACCTATATTATTTTTAATTCAAGTGAACATCCTTCAATGTAAAATTGATAAAAATACCAGTTTGTTGGTATCTAAGTACCTGATTAACCTGGTTGCAGTCATGTCAGCCTTGGCGAGAATGATATCTGCAGAACGACTACAAACAACACGGAGTAATAAGGAGGTCCTAAAGCATGCTCCTCTTTCTCATTTCCTTTGCCTTATATAGTTCAAGGCAAACATAAAACACACAAATATAGGTACCTACACGTCGAATTGAGAACCTCCTCGTTATTTTTCGTTAATTAATAAAAAGTAGCCCCCGAATTTATAGACGTTTTATAAGTTTATGTAACGTCATATAGTACTGCGCACAAGAGTTTTGCTGTGCGCAGTACTATATGACGTTTGGTAATGTTATACAACGTCTATAAATTCGGGGGTTCTGTTTTATTACAGTATGCTTCAGTTCATAGATCTATGAGGTACCTAGCTTAGTATATTGTGTATTTTGTGATTGTTGCTATGATCAGGCATCCTCCTTAAGGTAAGAGGAACAGGTACTTATATACCATGATATATAAGTAGGTACTTAAAAGTCGTTAGTATTATTAATATTACCACCACATGGGAGTTACTGCTACGTTTTCGTAATACTTGATATCTACGTTTTATAATTGTGATTATCATTGAAAACATGACGTAATAAGAAACTGTAAACAAACAAATTAGGTACCTATCTACCTAGCTAATGCTACGCAGTAGCTCAATAAGGTACGTAGGTTAATTTATATGGTACCAAACAAAACAACTTTAATTTATTTACCCCAAAGCAAAACAACTCTGATAATAACAACAACACTTATAGGTAGGTTAGGTATACAGGGTGATTCAGAAATGGTATACTATAACTTTCAACATGCGCGTATCTTTAGCGCATTTTAATCATTCTGTGAAGTAAAAATTTTGATAAGTACCTAACCTACCTTCTTTTATTTTATGCGTTATTTTTTAATTGATTTCAACATTCCAGTGTTGACAAATAGACCAGTGTCGATAGGTTTGAAAATGGTAAGAAGTAAAAAACAAAAATAGTAGTATGAAACCCGTTAAAAAAGGACGAGAATATAACAAAAATGAAAGGAAAAATGATTTACGGGCGATCTGAGGTCAGTTTTTAAGGGTAAAAATCGGTGTATCTCGATTTCCGGCAAAACTACAAGTCCTATGGAAAAAAAATAAATGACAAAGTTGTAGGTAATAAAGAGACCTACAACTTTTGTATTTACACTTTTTTCTACTACTATGCTTTTGACCGAAGTGGCCTTCATAGCTTCACCGTGTTTTTTGGCGAGCGCAAAGTGCGTTCCAGCCGGAGGAGAACGGGAGCGCCACAGGGGGCACGACCTCGGCTTGGGATGTTGCAGTGAGGGATGTTTATATTGTCTGAGGTGCGAAATCGCGCCTGTCGGCTATTACGACAACTCTCAATACAAGTTTCAGGGTAGTATGGAGCGTCGTCATTTATTCTTGAACATGGCATACAGCGCCATCTGTGTATCGAAGTAGCGAACATGTTTCTTGTCGCTACTAACTAAATTATGTTGTTATTATTTTTTTAAACACCACATAGGTACGTACTAATTGTAAAGGAAGAAGCTACTGGATCCTTTTGTTAAAACACTTAATTAACACGTTTAATTTATAAGTAAGTAAGTACTTACATAAAACGTGATCGTGATCAGTATAAGTTACACTTTTTTACACCTTATATAAGTATCCTAATATAATATGGGTAAGTAGGACAACAACTCGATCGTTTTCATAATTAAAAAAGAATGAAGGTCCATAATTTATTCTGTAAAGCATTATTCCCATTTCATATACTATTATTAATTGAAATTTATTCGTAAATAAATTTATTGAATACAATGGTGTCTAACAAATTATTAAAAAAAAACCTATGTGAAGGTACGTCGCGGTAAATGCAAAATGTAGTACCTACTATAATATGTAGGTATATTAATTACCTTTAAAGTAAGTGACTATCAAAAGACATTTCAAACTAAACGAGATTGAACTGAACGTTTGATGTCTCGGTGGAAGAAAAAGTTAATCTAATTATGTTTTATCACCAAACATTTGAAAGAAAGTGGCAATGACGGGGTGGAACATGCTATGAGGCTATGCTTGCATCGAGAACGGACATTTTAATCGAACGTATTGCGTACGTAGCGCCTAAAATCTTTAATATACTGATAAATCTCTCTTATACAACTACGTGTAAGTATATTCGTCACCTCATTTCACACAATATCCATTCATATGAATCTAAGCGATATTTTTATTAGGCGGCTGTTCATAGACAATTGAGACAATATCATTATCCATCCTGTCCTTCGTGGCCATGTGGTCCTCGCAGAAGGTGGTGATACGTTGACAAGCTTCGTGTAATATATCCTCGGGTACCGTTAACACGATGCGCATGAAGTTTGGATAGTTGAAACACTGAAATATAAACATTGAATTAGGTATTCCACTTGTGGAATTCGGCATTGAAATTTAAATAAAGAACACTTCGACTACTGAAACGACGAAGAAAGAGCAGGAAAATAATTAGTGTTGCCTTTTGTTACATTTTGTGCGTTGGCAATTTTGCCGGCCTACTCGCCTACCTAGTGACTGGCAAGTTACCGCCTGCCGCAGAGAATTCATAGAAATAGATTATAACAAGTGTGAACCCAGTTGAGTAGCCCATTCCCCAATGCATCGAAATTTAATAAATAAATTATACACAGTATGTTCCTGCACGTGTTGATCGGGTAAAATCGCTGTGTGTCCCATCATATAATTCAAATAGTTGAACGCTATAGGACATAGAACTCTCACAAAAGGCCTCTACATGTTGGACCCATGGAAGCCTGGACTACCTAAGAACCAAGCTTAGTCCGTAGCTAATTCTATATTTACTGGTGGTAGGCTTCGGCCGTGGCTAGTCACCACCCACTGAACAAAGCCATGTCGCCAAGCGGCCTAGCCGTGTTCCGGCATGATGTTCAGTGTTGCCATTCATGGATGGCGGGTCAGATCAGTTGCGCTGCATGTGCCTAGTGAATGTAGCGTCTCTGTCTACTGCCGCCATCCTACCTAGGCAAGTATGCTCCATCGTAGATCTCATCGTCACTTACCATCAGGTGAGATTGAGATCAAATACTTGCCTATAAGGTAATAAAAAAAAAAAAAAAAAAATTCAGAAAGCAGTCATTCAAAAATATCGCACCTGTCCCGGTATACAAAGCACAGATTGCTCTGAGCATAACTGTTTGATGAATTGCAGTTCGTCATCGAATTTGGGAAACAATGTCATTTTTATTTCGATCAGCATGTACATGGAACCCTGTGGCATGATTGGACGCAGTCCGGGAGCTTTTTGAAGTTCTTGGCACGCCAGTCTCGCTTGACTCTGTAAAGTTAAATTAATCGTGTAATTATCTACTGCAACTAGATACTATATAGTAGATACAGTATATAATACATAGATAGTAGATAGATAGCCGATACTATTGGTAAATAATCAACCTACGACGATAATTGAATTAGGTTAAATTAATTGGTCTAAATTTTTTCATAGAATATGAATGATTCTTATTTCATGTAGTTAATATGAAGTCATGGGAATTATAAGTTGGTACTAAATAATATGTATTTATTACACGGGTATAAGTGCGTTGGTATGCCCTTATAAAATGACGAATAGTTTCTATAAATATGGAGGTAAGTTCTTTATGACATTACGTTCGCCATTCAAGTTCATAGAACTTTATCAATCTTTTAATCAAATATATAACCACTTATAATATAAGATTATAACATTTTACTATCTATTCATTGTGTATTGTTTTGTATTTGTTTGTGACGTCAATCCAGTGTGTATATTTTATCATGTGTTGTGTTTGGTACTTTCCACTACACCAGGGGTTCCCAAACTTATTTTGTCTACTGCCCACTTTGACAATGAATTATTTTTAGCGCCCCTATTTTTTTACCTACTTAAAAACCACTATGACTTCAAATAAATTATTATTGTAAGCCTCTACACAACGCCCCCATTTTTTTTCTGGGTCTCTTACCCCCCTTTGGACCTGCAGCGCCCACAAGGGGGCGTTATCGTCCACTTTGGTTTTGTTTCCAATCTCAACAAAAACTAATAAGACAAAAGTGAAACCGATCAAGCAACTCCATCGTGTCTTCGCCACTACGTCGACATTGGCAGAATCGCGTCGAGACTGACTCAATGGGAAAAAGGCCTTTAGAGAGAAAAAAAGGTTCATAGAATTAAGAATTTAATTAATAAATTATTCTAAATTCTTTGATGAAGTTATATAGATAAAGCGTGACCCCACGCGGCGAATTAATTTGAATAAATATGTCATAATACATTTTTATTATCTCATTAAATAATTCACATGATAGCAAACCAATTGCTTCTGTAGCCGTTGGTGAGCTGTAACCTGACAAAACGCACATACAGGACTGAAAACCAGAAGAAAACTAAAGAGTTGCTGTACCTTGCTGAAAACGGCTGTGAGGCATCATAAAGTTCAATAGACTGAATAACTTTGCAACTAAATACCGACCAGCTTTCTATAGTTTAATTCTGACTTAACTTATGACGAAGTTTGGGTATATCGCTTACCTCAATAAATGTCATCATATCCTCAAAATAACTCGGTTGTGCTTCTTTAAGTATTCTCGGTAAGGCTTGCTGTATTAATGTGTTCGGACCCAGAATCCGGCTCGACATATTCATTAATCCTTTCCGTACCTCCTTGCCGAGGATGTTTTGTCTATCATGAATGATCACCCATCCCAATCGCCAACCGGGGACCAGGAATCTTTTAGTGATGCCGCTACACGTCAACACGGGAACGTCATCAGAAAGAGATGACACGGCTGCAAACTCTTGATTGGAGAAAACGAAATGTTCGTAGATTTCGTCGGCAATAATCGGCACGCGATTCCTTGCGGCTATGTCGATTATTTCTCTCAAATGCTGTTTGGTGTAAACCGACCCGCACGGGTTGGACGGGTTGTTCACGACTATAGCCGCGGTGTCGTCGTCGATTTGACTTTCTAGACTTAAGAGATCTATCTCCCAATTATTTTCGGGCTGAAATTTTTGAATGGTCGATTATTAATTTAATTAGTGTTGTTTCCAAAAATAGATACCTATTAAAAAGGTATGCGGACTCGACTATTTTTTGTGTCTTATTTGAAAGGGTATGCGGTAGTAGGTCATGCTGATCACGTTTATGATTAACATAAATGTGTAGGTACCTAAATAATGTTTTGTGGTGCTATTAACATTTCTTTAATATATTTTTTTTTAGTATTGTTATGTGTATCAAATAGGTACCACTTATGAATGCATTCAGTTATATTATATAGTTACACATTATTGTTACACTTTATAAGTAAACAGGGTGTAGTAAGGGATAGTAGTGAAAACTTTGGGTAAAGGTCAGACTAAATGCCTAAGTATAATAAAATTATAGAAATCTTTTAGTATTAAAGTCATGGGTTACAAATGATGTCATTTTAGCACGCAATGTATCGTAGACACGCGATCACAACACAGCGCTCCGCCTCCGTACGATACCCAATAGCGTACGAGCGTCTCGAGTTTTAATTATTTACATTGATTTTACATTGATGGACTTCTATTATAATATCATACTAAAATATTTTTTTAAATATTGAAACAAATGGGTATAATTCAAGAAGAGATCGTCGGAAAATTCCAACTCGGAGAGTTGCAGAATCATGAGTTCAATCCATGGTAGATATCAGTTTTCGGTATATGTGGCAGATTATCTAAATATTTGATACTTAACGATAGAAAGGTATAAATTCCCAACTTACCACTAAATCATAATATTTGATCACGATTCCTAATCCTTCGCACATCGTCTTGTGTATCATGTACCCTGGTCGCGGCACGAGGATGTTCTGTCCCGGATTCGCGAGCACGCTGAGCACCATCTCGATGGCGTGCGCGCACCCACTGGAGAGGATGACGTCATCGGCGGTCACCAGGCCTTGGTGCGAACTGTACTCCGCCACGGCCTGCCGCGCGCGGTGCTGGCCGACAGTAGGGCCATAGCTCCGGCTCTCGTTTAATATGAGAGAGTCGTACACGGCCTGAAGAACGTGCTCCGAAGGCTTCAGGTTCCCGAACGCAGTAGGATCGCCTGAAGTAAAAAATGCCACAAAACTCTTATTTAAAAATCAATTGGAACCAGTATACTTATTTAGGCCACTGTGATCTAAGCACATGATGAGTAGATTTCACCTTTTACCCAGGACTAGGCGACACGGGTTATTAAAATAGATAGAAATAAACATCCTAGACAATTTATGGAGAACATCAAACTAGGTGCGTCTGATATTTCAACAAATTCTAAAGTTTCTCATGAACGGGTATCCGATTATTGACTAGGTATTCACAAATCATCAGATGTACCTATGTTTGTTATTTATTTTAAATATCGTGAAAAATAAAAATAACGAAATTGTAAGGATACCAAATATTCACAAAAAACGTAAGCACGTTCTTATAAAATAATAATGTTCAATGAAAAATTATAAATCTAAACACAAAAAAATGGTTTGAAAAATGTGAGTAGGTATATAAAATAATATTCCTAGGCACTTACTTAGCGTAGTAATCAAGCTTACTTACCCACAGACAGCGGAATGTATTTTTTATTTGGATTAGGTTTTAATTTTAAATGTTCGACTATCTCCCTAATGGGATTGTGAGTATTAAGCGATAAATTGGAAGCCCGCACAGCCCACGCTTTGCTGGCTCGCGACCGACGCGACATGGTTCTTTACAGACTAACGACTAACAACAATAGTATTTGGATACACCTCGTTTATATGTACCTAATACCTATGCGCGATAATACTTAAATGAATATGTAGAAATCCAGATAAGCAAGTTTTGTCTGTTTTTCAAAACTACTCGCGGCCATGTGATCTCATTGGTAATTATAAATAAGTACCAAAGAGATCACACGACCGCTGGTAGTATTTAAAATCGTAAAAAAAATATTACCTATATAGATTTTCTACATCTATGTATGAGTATTCTAATTTCAAAATCTTAAACTAGAAAATATTACCGACATTGGGTAGGTATAAAGTATTCCTTTTAACTGTATTATGTAAGTACCCAGTGATATGATCTAGTTGATCCTTAATTGTTGCGGTGATAATTTTCGATGATATTTACTAACCTATTAATATTTGGACAATCAAATAAAAAAAATGTTGCCGACTGAAAACAACGTTCCACGCGGTAACACTAACAATAATTTGCGCAGTATTTTATTAATATTGCGATAAATTTACCAAACTAGATAGTTTGGATTTTTTTAAAAACGCGGCAAGCATTTGTTATTACTTCTCTAATTAATAAGTCGTATGAAAATGTTAGGACAGCCTAAATACCAAATTTAACACTGTAGCAACCACAACTTGACAGGTTTAAAAAAGGGCATTCCCTTCGTACTAGGTTCCTGGTGACTTTATTATCAGAAATAGGAGACCCCAAAGTAGGACTCTGTCGACCGACCTTGCCGTTGCCCTCAATTAATAGTTTCGCTTTTAATCACCTCATTGAAAGTAGTTTAAAAGTAAAAAAAAAACAACTGACTGATGATTACAACAGGAGACATTTTGTTATAAATAAATTAAGTCGCTCAAACATGCTGCTACCTAGTATCAGATAATGATACTTAGATAAAAATAGTTTTTATCAGTCACCTACATATACCCACTTACTCGAAATCTAATCTAATAGGTACATATATCGCAATGTTTGCATTTTTGTTCGTCTGCAACGCGCATTGTAGGAAATAAGTGGACGTATTTTGATGAGACTCAGCATAGTAATAACGAGTCAATTGCTTAAAATAAAATAAAAATGTACTCAATTATGGCTATAAAAATTTTTTTCAGGAGCTGAATTTATTCATAATTATTTTTTCCTGCCGGATTGATGACAAACGGTTCTGATATTGTACCTAATTGTTTATTTTATCTGGACTTAATAAAATAGAAAAAATCCAAAAAAATGTAAGTCATTTTCTCATACAAAAACGTTTTGCCCTACCCATGCAGCTCTATATAAACCAAATTGACGAACTTTTAATCTAAAAGGTCCTTACATATGAAATTGGCGTTTTGTACGGCAGGAATATAAAGTAATTTTTTTTTTTGTTAAATATATTTAATTAATCAAATTATGCCCCGTTGTTATCTATGCACTTCTGCCATCTCATAGGTAGTTCATTCATCCCTCTACTAAAAAAACCATGGGGCGAGAATCAATAAACTCTTTAAAGGCGGCTTGGACTGCCGCATCGGAGTTGATTATTTTTCCTTGTAAGAGGTTGTCTAAATTCCGGAAAAAATGGTAAACTCTTGGAGCAAGGTCCGAAGAGTACGGTGGATGTCGCAGACTTTCCAATTGTAGCTCACCTAATTTAGTGGTTGTTTGTTGTGCAGTGTGTGGTTTTGCGTTGTCGTGAAGCAGCAGTGGCCTAGAGCGATTGACCAATTTCGGTTGTTTAGCAGCTAGTTCTTCCTTCATGGTTGGCAGTTGCTGACAATAGATATCTGCCGTCATCGTTTGGCCAGATTTTAGAAAGCTGTAGTGAACGACACCGGCGATAGGGCACCAAACACTCAGAAGTAACTTTTTCTGAGTGAATTTTCGTTTAGGGCTGGATTTGGCTGGGTCCCCAGAGTTCAGCCATTGCGAAGAGTGCTTCCGATTTTCGTACAGTATCCACTTTTCATCACAAGTAATGATTCGATTTAAAATCCCTTCATTATTGTGTCGGTTGAGCAAAGTAACACAGCAGTCGACGCGTGTTTGCAAGTTCGATTCACTCAATTTATGAGGTACCCATCGTTCAAGATTTTAACTTTCCCGATTTGCTTCAAGTGGATTTATACAGTTTTATCACTTACCCCGAAGCCTGCAGCTATCTCTGATGTGCTTTGTGATGGATCCGCTTCCACAATAGCCCTTAATTTTTCATTTTCCACTTTGGTCGCCGGCCGTCCACGGGGTTGTTTCTGAAGGTCGAAATTTCCAGAACGAAAACGTTGAAACCAAAAACGTAACGTGCCTTCTTTTGCGACACCAGTGCCGTACACATCATTAATCCTTCGAGCTGTTTCTGCAGCACTGGTGCCACGGTAGAACTCGTACGCGTAAATATACCAATATTTCATGTTTTCCATTGTGCGGTAATAAGCGACGCCAAAGAAAAATAAAAAAAGGAAAAAACAAATGAATGACTGTTTTCAAAACTCAAATGTACCAGCTAAATTAATTTATAAATTTGAATTTGTATTTCTTAACTAAAGGGAAGATATTTCAGATCAAAGTGATCAGTACGACAAAACGCTAATTTCATATGTAAGGACCTAATATTTATTTAAGACTTTTTTTCATAAATTATTTTTTGAGTGAATGATCCTTTCTATCAATAATAGGATTAATTTCGTCGTAATATTACATGACGAAAATTGGATTCCAATTTCGGTCCTCTGTGTTACGTCTTCAGTTTTTTTTTCCTATTTAGTTTAACAAACGCATTGATATTTCGAATACGGGTGGAAATACTATAGCTAATACGAACTTGAAATAGTAAAGGGCCAGCTAAGTATCTTAATTTCCTGGCAGTGATTCGATACAATATTGAGTCATTTTCAATTTTGAGAATTGTTGAGTCAATTTGACGAAAAAAAATTTCATTTTGTAAGACGTAAACGTAATATATCAGGTCAGGTAATTAATATTTAAACTAAGAGCACGTTGGAACTGGGAAAATATTAGTTTTGTTGCGATAAAATTTGCTTCCTTTGGATGACACTAAATGACGACATAGAAGAAAAGTGATCTATGGTTATATACCATGCTTGGTTTTTCCAACGTACTCGAATATTAAAAAAAAAATACGAGTGAACAAAGACCGCATAGGATGCACGCGGAGGCCACGTAACACGCATGGAACCACAAAGGTGAACAAATCGTGTGTACAGCGGACCCCAAGACGGTAGAAGACAAACGCGATGATAATACGACAATAAGTACTGTAAATATTTGCACGGAAAATGTGGCCACTGCAACGCTAAGACAGGGCCCTAAGAAGTGGCCACAGAACACTAAATAAACGGAATACCTTCCCCCACAAACTAGAGTCGCTGTATTTATATAATTACTAGGTGTAGATATGCACATTCGTGCTTGTATACTGTTTCCACACAGGTAAATTATGGCAGCGACTACATTATCTTTCCAGTAAGTTATTATTATTTTATTTCATGCGATAGACTTGATTTTTTTTTGACCTAAGACAATATTTACGTAGGTACCATACATTAACGTGCTGAGCACTGGCCAGACAGCGGCGGCTTACGAACCTATTTCATGACAAATCGCAAAAATAGATTTGGTCCACGTGTACATACATAATGTCGGAAGAACATGTTCTACCACTCGAACTCAATCAGGTTTAATTTTGGCCACACGTGTCTTGCTTGATGGAAATACCTATATGTCTGCATAATAGATACAAATATAGCTTGTACAGGTACTAAACTTATTTGAATATTATAATAGGTTTTTTTATATCATTTTTATCTGTTTTTTTATGTTGTCCAGGTACGTTGAATGCCTTCAAACACACCGTCGAGCGGCGTGTTAGAAGACTTGGGGCCTGGTTTGAGCGAAGACTGCTTAGGTGACCTAATATAATACACCATCCTGGAGAAACCCTCACTTTTCTCAGGCTTCATGTGGTTTTCCCGTAATGAGTGTATACAGACAGACTGATAAATACCTAACTGATCCAAAAATGCAGAATTGGCGTCGTTTTCGAAAACAACCTCTGTCGTCGCCTTGTTTTTTGTATCAAACATATTGGTTGTTATTAAAAATATGGTAACATATATACAGTGGTAAAGATTACAGACACGACCAAGCGACATAATTATTATAACATATTAGGAATATAGATAGATAATATAATGATGTCTGCAATTGGAAAAATAGATAGATTCGACAACGTCCTTAATGAACCTTGTCATATATTTGGAAGTCTGCGCCAAATAGGGTATTCAAATGGATGGATATACATCCTATATCGGGCAATCCATCCATCAAACGAAAGACGGCCGCTACTGGAACGGTCCACTTTGCGGGGGAAGGTCCCACACGAGGTGTCCTACTTTCTGCCCTAGCAGTTACCGGCTACCTTCAAGCTTTGGGCCCCGCCCGATGCCTCTTCGACCTTAAAACTCCCCTAGATATCTAATTATAATACCCCAGGTTGTAACAACATACTAAGTCATTGTATTTAAACCTGGGCTAGGTAATACCAGAGTTAAGGTAATTCTGCCTAAGTATCTGAATCTAGGTACACCTTCAAATATGTAGTAAATACCTATTTCAATGTAATGTTTACATTTATGAACGACTAGCTGTTGCCCGCGACTTCGTCCGCGTGGTATTTTACAAAGACAACCGTTGACAACAGCCTGCCCGCCCATTCTGAGCCCACGGGAAGCATTGCAGGTGTTGCTATCAAACGTAATCAGGCGCTGCGCTGCAACATTGGTTTTCATTTTTTTTCGTGAGATCCTATTTTTTTTTCTAAAATAAAAGTAGCCTAAGTTACTCCTTGTTACATCAGCTATCTGCCAGTGAAAGTCCCGTCAAAATCGGTCCAGCCATTACAGAGATTAGCCGGAACAAACAGACAGACAGACATACAGACAGACAAAAATTGTAAAAAATGTTGTTTCGGTACTGGTAACGTGTATACATCCAAATGCACTTAGTAAAAAGCGGTTATTTTAATATTACAAACAGACACTCCAATTTTATTTATATGTATAGATGTTGTAGTGGATGTGCCTTGGCATTATGACAGAAAACGGTGAAAAAAGGAATTACCTACAAGAAATACTTAGGTGCTTACCAATTGCGGTGATTTCTGATAGTAGGAATGGTGAGAAAGAATGATGTTTAGATCCTATTCGAAACTTGTACACGCGGGCGGACACGCGGGCTTCAGCTATTACTTATGCCGGGTAGGTAGGTAGAAGTCTACATTGAGTATAATAATAGCTGTGGACCCGCGAGTTGCAAAGCAAGTTATATCTCCGGCTCCGGTCAACATCAATACCTATAGGTCAAAAGTAGATTATTATAATGTCAGTATGTTTTTCTGCAGAGTTGAGGGATGCTGGCTTTAACACGTTGAGTGCGGTGCCATTTTCAGAAGACTTTCAGCCAGTGCGGTAGAGACCTATTCGACCTCATAACCGATCTTCACTGTAGTGCGTATGAGACCTAATCCATCTCCTAAAATAAGGTATTTTAAAAAAACTCATATCTTTATCAAAAAATAAGATACAATCTATGTTCTTTCTGTAAATAATAGAGAATTAACTGTTCTATCTCAAGTTTGCTACGCATGGGGATATGAAAAGTGGGTTATGAGATATAACGAAAAAAAAATTAGGTATCCATTGAATCTCGCATCGCAACTAAAGATAGATCCGTTTGGGTTGTGACTAGTAATGGGATTAAAATAAATCCCTAGTTATCGATAGCTAAACTTTTTATGAAGTAATCATTTAAACATAGTAATATTGATTTCTTATATTTACGCGAATACTACACATTGAAATAAAACTAATCTTATGGATTTTATCGTGTTTATTATTTGTTTTTTACGTTCCCGTCGTTTCGGCTGTTTTACAGCAACCATGGTCACGGGAGGACTGACCATGGTGACTGTCCTTCCGTGAATGATGAATTATGATAATCCATAAAATTAGTTTTATTTCAATAAACATAGTGACCTAAAATATATTTAAGAAAAATGTTCCTCATTGAAGCATGGTAAACATATTTTTTGATCGCATTGCACACATAGTGTATTTATTTATTTGGCTGTTTTGGATGCATCTGTGCTACTAAATGTAAGCCGTAATTTACTGTGACAGCCTGTGCAACGACTTTTTTTGCTACCACGCTGACAAAATATAAGAGCGTATTTTTTTTACATGGAGTGCACAGGTACACATTATCGACATTTGAACAACACTGAGCGCGAGCTAACGGCGCCCGCGCCGCCCGCGCTCCGCTCCTTGCGTCTATGACGCCTGTGTTTTAGGAGGTCCGAAAGATCTCTTCACGCAACAGATGTATATTATTACAACTCAGTGCGTTAGAGACCTCATCCATCTCCTATTTTTTTTATTACATTATTGAATCAAACTCGCAGCGGGAAGTAGGTATGTATATTTGTCTCTGTCAAACACATAGAAATAAAGAAGTTACGACCTCCCGCACAGAGGTGGAGAACACGATTTTCGGCGCCGCACCAGCTGAAAGTCACGTTAGAGTTCTTTTAGACCTCCTAACGCAGTCAACGTGTTAAGAAAACCGAAAACATTTCTTTTAATTCGTTTTAAATAATGGCATAGTGCAAGCAAAGCTATGGTACGGTCGTAAACATTATGCTGCACAATGAACCTACGTTTGGCAGTATTTTTATCTATTTTAAACTTTATCATTTTATGGAAAATACAAGAATTTACAATGAAAGAACTATGTCGTTAGCATCAAATTAAACTAATGAACAATCTAAGATGGTTTTTCAAGCACAGCCAAATAGCCTTTGCTAATCAAAGGAAATTAAAATGCAGCTTGGCTTTTCAAATAATGCAAATATTTCCGATAATTTTTCAGTAAAGTATCCACAGATTTACTGATATGCGTAGGGAATGTATTTTGTCATCATGTTTATTATCGGGGGTATTTATAATAATAATCATGCATTTATAATACCACAGGGCAGCTGGTGGCGAGCTGTTGGTGAGTAGCGACACCACGGACTTGAGAACCCCAGAGAGTCGGCCTGGGGCCTCACCACGGCGTGTCTTCATCGGCCGAGTGGGAACCAACGGGGGCCGCAGGATTTTCAGCTCTAGATTGCCTTAATTGGCTGCCCAGAAAGGTTTTTTTTATTTTTTTTTATTACATTATCGGCAAGTATTTGATCTCGATCTCACCTGATGGTAAGTGATGATGAGATCTACGATGGAGCATACATATATGCCTAGGTAGGAAGGCGGCAGTAGATCGAGACGCTACATTCACTAGGCACATGCAGCGCAGCTGATCTGACCCGCCATCCATGAATGGCAACACCGAACATCATGCCGGAACACGGCTAGGCCGCTTGGCGGCATGGCTTTGTTCAGCGGGTGGTGACTAACCACGGCCGAAGCCTACCACCAGTAAAAAAGGTATCGTTAGAGCTATATGCTCCAGCGGTAGAAGGAGCGGCGAGTCGCCACCTGCCAATGGTAATTACATAGAGGCTGATTATAGCACTTGTCCGCAACCCATTCAAATTCCTATCCCGCATATCCAACCAAACTTCAATCCATAGGCCCATTTATCTTTCCATATATCTGCAATAGTTCTTCCGCCTGCTGAGGTCAATTCGCTGTTTATGCTATCATTTTTAGCAGTTAACCGCAGTAGCTGGCTAACATAACATTAAAATTCTCAAAACAGGCCTCGGATATGTCCCCGCGCAAGCCTTCTAAAGGTCTGAGTATAGCACGTGTGAACAGACAATATAAATAAATTTATTAGGAACAAGAAATACAAGACACTAACGAAAAAACGTTGGCAAAATAACAACTATATGGGTGAAGCTATATTCATATTAATTTTATTACATGGCATTTCATTTTGTTAAGAAAGAATAAGAAGACTTATAGTAAACTGCTCAAATAAACAACTACTTATGCTATGGAATTAGATTTTACATAATCATAAATAAATTTAAAAAATAGTAGTTCGGTTCCTTTGCCTGGTGTCATTTTGAAACGTTCGAAATAGGAATCGGATTCGGAACGGTAATTTGCGTCTACGTAGTTATTTTAATACTGGTAGGAAATATTTGCTTTTGGCTAGATTTCAAAGTGATCAATAATATTACATACATTTATCTGGAAATACTCGACACCGGCAAAAATGTTTCAACTTTGCAGCCGATTGCCAACCTAAAAAGATAAAGAAGGACTCCATGATTGTCAGACAGACAGTTTCCCATAGTGTTGTATTTGTTTAGTTTTATTCCATTGATAGTTGATTAATCACCTTTAGCAAAGGGCAATAATCGGTTGTTAAATGCCTTATTTAAGTATTAGTATCGCCTCATAATCCAGAAAAATATATTTAATCTATATTTTCCCATGTTTTAATAGCTATTCTGTTATTGGGGGCGGACACAAATTAATAAAATCAAAGGTACAAAAATTAGGCCCAACCGTTCTTGAATTCTAAATGGTGTAACTAACACGACTTTGTTATATATATATATATAGAGTAGAAATAAAACAATTGTAATCGATTGCTAAAATACGATATATAATTTGGTAGATACACATCACTAGAAACACCCAGTTGGTACTTTTTTGAAAGGTGTGGTGCAGTGTTGCCAGATTGGGTATTTTTTCGCAATTCTGGGTAAAAATTTTGGCTCTGGAGAAATTTTGGAGAAATGAAATTCTTGGAGAAAAAAAAATACCATGGAGAATTTTGGGTAATTTTTAGTTTCAGTGGGATTACCTGTAGGATGACCACAACGCATTTTACGAACGCACCCGGTAAACCATCTTGCTCGTTCATTCATTCTTTTCAATCTGCTTTTTCTCCCTATGCTATTTCATACCCGTCATACCCATTCCAGTGGGGACACGTAACGTAAAAAAAAAGGTCATTCAGCTTCTTCAGTTTGGAAATTAGAACAATATC
This sequence comes from Pheosia tremula, assembly GCA_905333125.1. Classification (NCBI taxonomy): domain Eukaryota; kingdom Metazoa; phylum Arthropoda; class Insecta; order Lepidoptera; family Notodontidae; genus Pheosia; species Pheosia tremula. The sequence goes on from HG995397.1 coordinate 4,659,649, forward strand.
TCAAGGAAAAAATAAGAAAAAGGCAAAAAGCTAAGCCGATATTATTAACTTTCTGCCTTTGGGTAAAACTCAAGCAAATTGTATCATTTTGGAGAAAAATAATTTCAAATTTGGGTATAAATAGAAAATCACATCTGGCAACACTGGTGTTGTGTGCTCGCTCGGCTCAAAACGCGGTATTTCTCTATGGTGCCTTGTAGAGAAAGATTTATTTTATTTTATTCGTCCGATTGGAGGTTAATATAAATAGAAAAACAATAAGTATGATTAATTATCTACGTAAACCGTTGACTGGCATGGCTGTAATTAAAAGAACCATTACAAAACAACCTACCTCCAGTGAAGAAGCTATTGATTATTGCACGAATATAGTGAGGTAATTCTATACTACACAATTTTATAAAGTGCAAATATTGATGAAAATTATAATGTCTTGTAACGGGAACATATTCTGGTACTTCCTATATTTTACAGATAGACAGCACGATAATGAAAATTTTTTGGCGACCCTGCTCATGACGAAATCCATTCGTTCTCCGGCGCTTGTAGTGCGAGCATTCAACGTAGAAATAGCGCGAATTCAAGACCAGACCACTGATGCTCAGACCGCTGCATTCAGGTTGCAATTCTGGCAAGATACATTGACAAGCATTTATAAAAGTGACCAAACTCTTCAAAATATACCAGCTAATCCAATCGCCCAAGAATTGTTTAAGGTAACAATGCACTTCTTTGACCCTGTAGTCCTAGCGATATTCTAAGGTACTTATATTGAATATATTTTTAGGTGTGCTGTTGTTATGGTCTCCAGAAAAGACATCTAGAAAGACTTATATCTTCACGAAGTAATTTATTGAAGTCTAAATACTTTCAAAGTTTAGATGATGTTGAAAAATATGCCGAGGCTTCTGTGTCTTCAGTATACTATCTGATTTTGAGTGTAGCAGGCATGGCTAACGTCCATGCTGACCATGCTGCATCACATTTAGGAAAAGCTCAAGGGATTGCCAACATACTCAGGTATTATATTTAAGAAAAATTATGTAGACACCATAAACACTTGTTTTTAGAAACTGAATGGCAACCTTTAATTTTTAATACATATTTTATTAATTCTCTAGGTCTGTCTATATATCCAGCCAACATAAAATGGTACTGCTCCCAATGGATATTTTAATGAAAAACAAAGCCAGCCAAGAAAATGTGCTGCGAGGTATGGACAGTGACAATATGAGGAATGCTGTTTATGAAATTGCAAGCAGAGCAAACAGTCATTTATTAAAGGTGAATGTAGTACTTATTCTTCAAACCTTTTCCTTTTCAAATCCTTTTATGCATTATACAATATCATATTTATGTTTACAGGCTAAAAGCATCAATGTGCCAAAAACAGCGAAGCAAATATTCTTGCCAGCAATTGCAGTGAATGCTTACTTGACAAAGCTTCAAAAAAACAGATTCAATTTATTTGACAAATCATTGCAACAAGGCAGTCCAATGCTGCCAGTTAGTTTATACTACAATAGGCTGTTGAATAGATTTTAGTAGCATAGGCTGTCTTATAATATTGATCCAAACATACTGTAGTCCTTAATGGAGCATTGTTATTTATTTTGTAGAACAATACTGCATATTTCTTTAGTCAAATACAAAGAAAACAAAATTTAATGAATTTTATTAGTTCATCTACTATCTAATATTGATAACTTATGAAAGATTGCTTTCAGTGTGTGTTTGTTTAGTTTATGACAAGATTGAGTTAATCCAGGATTATCAATAAAACAATGTAATTTTATAGAAATTGCACAGTTTACTAAGCTTTTTCATGCAAATAAATATATGTATCAAAACATTTTGAGATTCAAGCAAACTTGTTTGGCAAACATGAGTACCTTATTTTTTATTAATATTGCTAAATACATCTAGTGACCTATACCAGGATATGAAAGTATTTTTTTGTTTGTGCTCTGTTGGTTACATTGTTAGCTGCCGTAACAGTGAGTCATACTGCATGCACATACTTATCGCATAATGTAGGTCTTAAAACAAAATTTATTGTTATCAAAAAAAGAATTGCGCCCATGCAATTCACATATTGTTATAACTTTGGTTACCTATGTACTCATCAAACATCTTTGGTTATAGACAATCCTTATTGTGATGTGCAAGACACATGTGCTTGCAAGGAAAGCCTATCGGAAATATAGTTCACATTTTATAAATTAAACTAAAAATTGTAACAAAACTTTAAAATATAACAAAAAAAAAACATTTTTAATATGAAACCTTACTTCATGGACACTTATGAAAAAATCAAAGGATTGTTTCTATACTTATGTAAGTACTAAGACTACATATCAACCCGACATTATCAAGGAAACCATAACAAAATAGCTTAAATATAGCGAGTGAACTCTACAATAATGTGAGAAATAGTTAAATAAACAGATATATAATAAACACAGCCAATCAAAATATAGTAAATCTAATTTGGAATGTATAAGTGTATAAATTTAAAAATATTTTGACACTTTAGCATAATTTATTATAAAAAAGCTAATTAATATTAAGTACTACTGCTTCCATCATAACGGCCTTGCTTCACAGTTAAACAAGCTGCCATACAGAGAACACGCAATATCTATTTTATTTTATTCTGACGGTGTTAAATCTTTTTCAGGCTCCCCCTCGCATAATATCTGTTGAAGGAGATCATAAATAGGTTCAAATGCTTTTCGACAAGCTGCATTAGTCAAGATGAGGTAGTCATGCATGTCATGATGACTAATTGTGCCATCGGTTTGTATGAAACCTTTGTCTATGGGCACCATTTCAACTTTGTTCATGTTAACAACTTTCTCACGTAGGAGCTGATTGATCCTTGAGTTCTTTTCTCTTAGTCCATTTGGATGTTGTCCACGGGGTAACAGACTCTGAAATTATAAAATTCAATAACTAACTGATTTGAATAAAAAGTCTAATTACTGAATTTGAAAATATACTCACAGGCAATACTACATATGCACTTGGGTGTTTCTCCCTGATTGTTCTAATTATTTCTAAGATGCCCTCACACACTTGCTCAGCAGTATGCTCAACATTATTTGTTCCAACATGCACAACTATCACCTACAATATATAAAAAAAATTAAAATGAAATTATAGAATACAAATGTAAAACTAGCTGAACAAATAACACTATGCAAATCTCAATCTGTCAATCTCTACCATAGTGTTTTTTTCAGTAAATACCATATGGCAAAGAGTCTTAATATACTACTAATTTCTGTTAAATCTAAGTTGGTGCCCCATATTTCTATTGTACTGTATTGATGGATTATTTTTGACCAACTAAAAAAAGGGAGGAGGTTATGTTAGAGTGTATAGACAGATTAAATCGACAGAAGTTTACACTTACTTTAGGATCAACATGGTCGAGTTCTCCATTTTTGATACGCCATAATACATTCTGGGTTTGATCCTTATGGATACTGAAGTTAAGGCAATGCAGGGGTGCAAACCACTGGTTCCACACATCAGTGTGTTCCAAAGCTTGTAGTATTGAGTCCCCAATGAAGATCACATCTGCTTCCTTGCCTTTGGCATCAGATAGGAATCGTTTATGCTGTAACCAAAGTTTATGTTGTTCATATTATATTATTATTTAAATGTACGCTGGTAATTACTGCCGTTTTCATGGAATATTATACTGAGAATTGTCAAATACCTGGTTTTATAATATCTCTGTAACATATACTTCCCCAATAAATACCAATTATTAGAAGGCAGATCATACATATTCATACCTGATTCTATTGAGAATTACAGCAAGTGTAACAGTAACATTTAAATTACATTACAAAGTATAAGTATGTTTTACTTTTATAAACTACTTGGCGAGCGGTCTCTATAAGGAAAGAAAAACTTACAATGCTTTGCCATCTACCATCTCCTTCCGCGTCGTGTTGTGGTGTAGCGACCGAACAAGGATTCATTTTATTCCGCAGAAAATAGAAAAAAAATATCACATCAAATTATATTGTGTATGTATGTCGTAAAACCGGTAAAAATATTTAACAACCACATCGACCAAAATCACGAAAAGAAAAAATAATACTTGACACTAGTGATGTACGCTACCATGTTTGAAAACCAGTGCTTCGCTTCGCTTTGAAGTAGGACGGCCTGGTACGGGCAGGAAATATTTGCAAGTTGCATGAGAGGCTCGGGTTAAAGTGCTGAGAATATTTGCTTTGGATATAGAGCTTTATTATTGCTTTATTATTATCTTATTATGTTCATGTAGAATGTAGATAAAGAGCAATTTTGTTTAAGAAAAAAAAAAATCCTTGTATGTTTATCGTAATAACGATTGTGTTCCTTATTTGTATGACGGTAAGGATTGATTATCAATGCTAGTATGTTCAAACCTGGAAGCCAGGCCTCGCGCTTAACTATCAAGTACTTTCCACCTGGGGCTCGGTGGCCGTGCCTGAACTATTACGAAGTTGCCCGAGTGAATGTACCAACATATGTTTTTGTGAGGTACTTTGGACATGTGCGACTCGGTCGGTCGGTAACAACCAATTATTTTACCAAAACCTGGTTTTCGACCCCAGGTATTTTTACATACTAGTACTTGGACGTCCATATCCATACTATCTTGGAAGTGTTATTAAATATTGCAGGTATATCTTATCAAAATTAGTCAGGTTTGTGACATATAACACACGATGAGTGTGTGTGTATTACATGATTTACCCTTTCGATGATTTTTTTTATCGAATTTAGCGTTTAATTAAGGCCAAGGCCGAGTCCAATGGTAAGCAAAATCAATGAGTCAAATGTGTGAGACAAGATTTGAGACCTTCAAGCACCCAATCAAATCTCATGCATAGGCTATCCAGGTTCTGTGGCTTGGTTATTCCTAATCATAATAAGAAAAAGAGGCGGCAAAAAGCTAATCTCCTAAAATTTCGTAAAGTTTGCAGCACTAAATTGTTCGACTTTTTGTCAATCAATCACTTATGAATCGTCCGTCACTTTAATATTCTGTGATTGCTATTTGCCGTCACGTCACTGACGTCACTCAAACAAACTGTCACTATTTACTTGCCGCTCTCGTGCTCCGTAACTTTTTTCTCTAGCTAGTCTAGAATACATAAATTACTTGGTTTCCAGATATGGATGATAAAACAGACGAAATTTCTGAGTTAGAAAGTAAACATAGAAAGGAAAAGAAAGAACTTCAGGCCCAAATTCAAGCCCTAAAGAAGACTGCAAAAAATGACAAATCCAAGAAAAAAGAACTTGCAGCAGAAATAGCTAGATTAGAATCTGAAATGGACACTCGCCATAAACTAGAATATGTTGAGAAGGATACTGAAGTTCCGGAAGAACTACTAGCAATTGAAAATGAACTAATAAAAGTGAAAGTATCTAAAGCCCAAAAACGAAGAGACAAAAAGTCTCAACAAGATAAGGAACGAGAAGAACAAATAAAACAACAAGAATTAGAAAATCTACATGGACCTAGGAATAATGAATTGCAAGCTATAAACGCTAAGTTAAAAGAAAAGAATCTTGCAATTTTGACAATTCCTTCAGATGGTGATTGTTTATTCAAAGCAGTTTCTCATCAATTATTATTTCTAAGGCAACAGCATATACCAGTAGATGTTCTTAGAAGAAATGTGGCAGTATTTATCAGGGAGAATAAAGATGATTTTATACCGTTTATGAGCAACCCAGACACATGTGACATGTTTACTGATGCTGAATTTGAGGAGTACTGTCAAAAAATAGAGAGTACAAAAGCTTGGGGTGGCCAATTGGAAATAAGAGCTCTATCAAACACTTTAAAGTGCCCTATAACCATAATACAAGCTACAGGTCCTGATTCCATTGAGCAGGGTACTGAATTTAGCGGCCCACCTTTGATAATTACATACCATAGGCATATGTACAAGCTAGGGGAGCATTATAACTCAACTGTTCATAAACAAACAGATGATGCAGATTAATGTATTGAGGTTTACAGGAAACGGAGAATGCCCTAACCCCATAAAAAATACAGTCAATTAATATAATTTATACAGGGTAGAGTAGGTTCATAAGTATGTTATCAGTTCCTCTTAAAATTATTGTGTCCACTTGGCTGATAAAGTCACACAGATCTCCAACTTTGGGGCACTTGGGTTTGTGTTAACCCTACTCAAACATTTAGTCTTTAGCCTGCACACAGAAAAATAACAGCTTTAATAACCAATGTGAACATTTTGGTGACCATGTAAAAAATATTATTTTAATCAATGCTGTATAGTTTTTCGACTTTTAAAATTATAAAGACAACCTACCACTGTATGTATGTTGTTGCTTTTGACTAATTTAAACTGTAAATATTATATGAATAATATACTAATCATCTTGTTCTTTAAATTGGTATGTAAAATAAATAAATAAACTATTTTTTTGTATTTATTTATTGAAACAAGATCGCTGAGCAGTAATAAATAGGTATATGTACTTATTACATGATAATTTATTTTTAGATGCAAAGCAATGTTAATTACGACGGTAATATTTATTGTTAAACATATTATTCACACTGATAAAAAACAGATAGAGATTAGGCTCCATTCTCTGTCGGAGTCTCATTGGGAGGATTTTCACCCTCAACATTGTGCTTGTTGGGGTCATCTGGTTTCATGGCAGGGAACAACAAGACCTCCTGAAAAGATATATTTTTTTATATTATCAAACAATATCAATGCATCATAAAAATCGCGCGCCTACGGGTTACCCACCAGAATAACCCAAAACTGCAGTTGAAGGCACACCATAAAAGGTCAATTCACATTGCTGCAGAAAGATAAAATCAATTTTATCTGATACGCGGTAATGTTACATATATCATAGACGTTGCCCTAGGACTAATCAATTTTCATATTATAATATTTTTTTATTTATAATTAATATTTATTGAATTGTGTTACCATAATTTAAATACTTGATAGGCAAGATATACATGTATATTGTAGGTGAGGCCATATTTAATCGCATTTCCTGTATATTACCTTGATGTTATTAGAATCTGTTAGGAACATCGTAACACGATCGATTCCCATGCCCCACCCGCCAGTTGGTGGAAGACCATACTCAAGAGCAGTGCAGAAGGCCTCATCTGTAGGCGGAGCTTCATCATCGCCAGCGGCTCTGTCTTTAGCTTGCTGTTCAAAACGCTCCCTCTGTGTAGCTGGATCATTCAATTCAGTGTATGCATTACATATTTCTTTTTTCATCACAAAGAGTTCAAATCTGAAAGGCACCAACTTATTAGTTAAATCCATGGTTAACATTTTCAGTACAATATTATATTGGATGCATACAAATTCATATTTTCACTTGCCTTTCAGTCAAACCAGGAACATCCCGATGATATTTGGACAAAGGGCTCATTATTTGAGGGTGGTCCAAAATAAATGTTGGATTTATACATTTTTCCTCCAGAAACTCGCCAACCAACTTATCTAGAAGCCTTGCTGTTGTCCTAGGAGGTGGACATTCTATCTGTAATTAATATCCATATTACAGATGATGGGAAATGATGGAAAGGCAAAAATCACAATTAATAATATTTTTATTGACTTACTTCATGCTTTAGACACAACTGACTGAGAAGTTGATTGGCTTCAGGGGTGTCTAGTTTATCGGCTGCGGGAAATTTAACATTAAGTGCCTTTTCTAAGCTGGGGATCATAGGAATTCGCGCGAAGGGAGGTGTGAAGTCAATCTCTACTTCTTCACCTTCAGGGCCATCAGGATGATATTTGACCTAAAAAATATACAATTCACTCATAAGAATATGTTAATGCTTATATTGAGTTTCTATAGAAAAAAAATATAAACTTATAGCATTTAATATTGTCATATTTATTACAAGTTCCTTAAATAATCAAACATTTAAAATGTATCGTTTGGAAACCAGACTAACATTGTAGCAATATAAATGAGATAATTCACTTACTTTGTAGGTACCATGGATGCTTTTGACCATTCCAGATATCATAGTTTCGGTGATAGTAATGACATCATTGTAATCAGCATAAGCCATATAAAATTCACATGTAGTGAACTCGGGATTGTGGGTCAAATCAATGCCTTCATTCCGGAATTGTCTACCAATTTCATACACCCGATCTAAACCCCCAACTACTAGCATCTTGTGGTATAACTCTGGAGCTATTCTCATGAACAAATCCATATTGAGGTCATTATGATGTGTGATGAAAGGCTTAGCAGTGGCTCCACCAGGAACCATGTTCATCATTGGAGTTTCAATCTCAAGGAAACCCAAGTTGTCCAAAAAGCGTCTGACATAGGCTATGATTTTGGCTCTTGTGTAGAAAATTTGCCGAACCTATAAATTACATGGAAATTGTGAAAAAATACAAATAATTCAGATCTGAAATCCATAATATTGCAAATAATCAACTTTTATCTTTCGAACTTCTGCAGGAACCCTTTTTGTACTTGGGATAGAATAACTCTAAATATTGATTCAGAATAATACTGATCTTTGATGATGCATTAGCATCATGGATTTACTAAAAAGTTATTTTTAATAAATCTATTCAATAGCTATGCCAATAGTTTTATAAGTACCAACAGTGAAAAGGTACATATTCATAATTACAATGAATGTGTAAATAGAAATATATAATAAAATTATTACCCTGTCATTGAGTATTAGGTCTAAATATCTCTTTCGAAACCTAGTTTCTTTGTCCTTAAGGCCAAAGTGTAAGTGTGGCAGCATATGTAGGCAGGGAGATAGCAGCTTCACTGTTTTGGGCATAATAGACAGTTCCCCTTTCTTGGTCTTCCCGGGGTGACCAACACAACCAATGATGTCACCCCTTCTCAACTTATCGGTATCAGATACAAACTTCTCTTCAGATTCATACATTTTCGCATTTGCCATCACCTGAAAAAGATTAGGTCAGTGAACATACCAAAGTAAACTAACACAAGAATCTATTTAAAAAATTAGAAGAAATTGTTATTGCATACTTTATTTTATTTACCTGAAGTTTGACACCTTCTCCTCTCAAATCATAAAATATAAGTTTAGCTCCAGACTCTCTTATCGAGTGCACTCTGCCCGCCACAGATACAGTAACATCTTCTAACATGTCGCCACTGGCGAGATTGTTGTACTTTTCAATAAACTCTCCCAGGGATATAGTAACATTGAATTTGTGTGGATAAGGGTGGCTGTCTTTGGGGCCGTTCTTGAGTGCAGCGACGGCAGCTGTACGTAACTTATAATACTCATTGGGACTAATTTCTTCTTCAGCTTTTGATATTTTCTTCTCAGCCACAGCGGCCGGTTGTTGAGCGGTCTTCTCAGCTTTCTCTTTCAACTTTTGTTCAGCTTTCAACCGCCTTTTCAATTCACTAGAAGGAAATTGAAGAATAGAAGCTAAGAATTAAAACTAAATGTAATGAATACGAAATTGAACCAACCGTTTGCTTACTGCAGACGAGTAAAGTGCAGATCGATTGATGAAATAGGTAGTTCGTAGAGGTAAATAACTCAGATTTTTCAACACGTACATAATGCGTTCACAATATACTCACTTTTTTGACAATTTTTCACTGGTAGTTTCAGCCATGGCTTATTTTAATAACAAATATTAATGATAATATTCGATGAATATATTCAACAGTATTTTCATAACCTACAAAAAAACCGAGATTGACGATTTGACACGTTGATCTATAGCATAGCTTATATAGACCGTTGAACCATAGATTATTTTTCCAACACGTTATTTAAAATCATGAATTATGTAATTTATTCTTTCAGCTACTGCTAGATGTTTGCTAAATAGATACAGGCCACTCCTCCATAGCATCTTTACTTCACATGTACACTCCTTTTTACGCAATTCTTCAAATCCTGTTTTATCGGCTTTTATAGTTAATTTAGCCGCAATCAACAAAGGAATTGGGTAACCATCTCTGTTACAGGTAGGTAACCAGCACAGTGGCGTAGACCGTGGGTAGCGTAGAAAGAGAAATTGGTACGGTAACCATGTAACCATAAGTCAAATCTGACAGCAGTAAAGTCGTTCAAAAACCCAATCAAAAGTATAGACTTACCGGGTTCCGGACGCCATTGGAATTAGACCATCGTTCTGGCTCGTTGTCATCCGCTCTTCCTACATTTAATTCTACTATAAATTATATAGCCCAATGTATAAATTGGAAGTTTTTTTCATTGGTTTTTTATGTATCACACTGTAGCTACCTGTAACTTAAACACTGACTGCGTGTAAATCGAGCATTAATCGATATGATACTTCCATTTATTTTGTTCACTGGTAATATTTGTATTGACATCACAGCTGTTCATTTCGTGTGGTCTGTCTTGCTTAGTAGGGAAAATTGTAATAATTATCTGAAAGTGAGTTATATTTGGGTTATTTAGGAATTGCAATAAATATAAGTAAAATTTAATATTACATGCCAGCATTGTACCGTACAGTGGTTTGATATCGGGTCGGCAAACAATTTATAAATTTGTCAAATTTCGTTTCTCCCTCATTACCGTGAAATATCAAGAAGCATCGTTCAAAACATAATTTGTTATACAAAATATATACTTCACTTGGTTGATTGCAGGTACAAACTTATGTAGACAGTATTGCTTAGATTAGCTGTCTAAATTATCGCAATATTATGCCTCTTTTTGGTAAGTCTCAGAAGAGCCCAGCGGAGCTTGTGAGATCATTGAAAGATGCAGTCACTGCTTTAGAAAGGGGCGATAAGAAAGCCGAAAAGGCTCAGGAAGATGTGAGCAAGAATCTGGTGAGTTTAGTGCGACGTTACATTGTGTGGGATCAATCAGTTTGTTGCTGTAGTGTACATAAAATTTAATGTTGAATATGTGGTATTAGGTGTTGATAAAGAATATGCTGTACGGCACATCCGACGCGGAGCCACAAACTGACATCATTGTAGCACAGTTAGCCCAGGAACTGTACAACACCAACTTGCTTCTGCTACTCATTCAGGTATTTTTTAATTTTATGAAAACATCACTACATCATCAATTATTATTGTTTCTGTTATATCAATTATTAATTGGCATATTTGTTTAGAATTTAAACCGCATCGACTTCGAAGGCAAGAAGGATGTTGCCCAAGTATTTAACAATGTGCTCAGGCGTCAGATCGGCACCAGGTCACCCACAGTGGAGTACATATGCACTAAACCTGAAATATTATTCACTTTAATGTCCGGGTAAGTACACACCAGCTATGTTTGGGATTTGTTAGAGTAAAATGGGTAGTTCAGACACATTTTAGTGTTATACCCAGTGAAACCTATTTTACAAAATTTACCACTTATTTCTTGGACTTAATGAAATGCATAATCAAATTACTATAAAAAAATGTAAATGCTAATAATTGTCCCTATCAATTTGCATGTGCCAGTGCAGTGTGCCCTTTGTAAAAGGGTCATGTTTTTTTATTACTAGCAAAGTCTTTTGCCAATTTTACTTCTTCGAAATGTTATACTATTATTGCATTTTGTGAACTTACTATCAGTATCAGTTATTAGTGTTATCACACATACAAAAAAGCATTTACTATTGAACTGTTATGGTCCATGATAGACTTTTGGTTAAAATTTTCGATTCTAACATTGACAATGGCACCGTGTTATTTCAGGTATGAACATCAGGAGATAGCATCCAATTGTGGCACCATGCTCCGGGAGTGTGCCAGATATGAGGCTTTGGCTAAAATAATGTTGTATTCTGATGATTTTTATAATTTCTTTCGTTACGTAGAAGTTTCCACTTTTGATATTGCCTCAGATGCCTTTTCTACATTTAAGGTTTGTATAAATCATATTTAACTGACTTTTCGTTATGTAGGTAAAAGACTATTAAAAATTAAAAACTTTTTTTTTATATCATAGTATCACACTATTCACACTAACTTTTTACAATTCTATACTATTTTATGATAGATAATTATATTATTAAAAAATGTTTCCTGTAAATATAACATTTCAATAAAAACATTTATTAGTGCATAGGTGAGTCATGCTAAACTGAACCTAAAATTGTGTTTGTTTTCCAGGAATTGCTTACGCGACATAAAATGTTGTGTGCTGAGTTTCTAGAAACAAACTATGATAAAGTGTTCAGTCACTACCAACGGCTGCTGAACTCGGAGAACTATGTGACTCGACGGCAGAGCCTGAAGCTCCTGGGGGAGTTGCTTCTCGACCGCCACAACTTCTCCATAATGACACGCTACATCACTAACCCTGATAACCTTAAGCTCATGATGAATATGCTTAAAGAGAAGTCACGTAATATACAGTTTGAGGCGTTCCATGTTTTTAAGGTACTTGCAGTATATTGTTTTTATTATGATATTATAATAGACTATTGATAGATTATTTTTACAGTACACAGCATATTGACCAGGTTTATTATTTCAGGTATTTGTAGCCAATCCTAATAAACCAAAACCAATATTGGACATCTTGCTAAGGAATCAAGACAAACTCGTAGACTTCCTCACCAAATTCCACACGGATCGTTCTGAAGATGAGCAGTTCAATGATGAGAAAGCTTATCTTATAAAGCAAATCAAGGAACTCAAGCCCGTGGAACACTAACACTTATTGCATTTCATTATATCGCCACTTCCTCCTCAAAAGAAGTTAGTTATAGATGCTATTATATTTAAATGCTTCTAAGTCACCAGAGGGTGTTGTGCGGCAAAGACACAAGGTTCAGTAATAAATATTGGAAATCTAAATAGATTTTACATTTGGTCTGTGATGAGTCAGGAAAAGTATTTTGTGCTACGAGCAAATTAACATTTTTACTAAACAATCGTAGGAATTAGTGTTACTTGTGGTTTGACTTATGTCTTTTGTAAGTTGTTAAAACCAGTTTTAGTTTTTATGACGTGTTTAGTGACAGATTCGGAGTCACAATCGAAATATTTATCATGTATTTTGTCGCATTTGCATGCAAGTCCCCTAAGTTGGATATCAGATTCCTGTTGGATATGACTACATAAAACAGATAAGCCGAGATCATTGAAAGAGATTGTATTGTATATACCTCTACTTATATCAATTTTAACTCAAGTGTTTTGTAATGTTATTTTTTGTATTCTAAATCAATAGGTATCAGAAGTATAAATTGTTGAACATGATGGAAAGTGTATTTTATATTATATCATATTATAATTAATTATCATTCTTATCAGTATTGGTTTAGTTACAAGAAAGTTATTATCACTGTGTCCAACATAAAAAAAATACTTATTAAATATTATTTAGTTATATGCTGCAGTAGTATTTCGGATGTTTCAATAATTTCAGTAGTTATACATATTTGCGAAATCTACACCGGATTTTTCTATTTAATTGATATTAATGCTAGGTACATACCTAATATAAGTTTTCAAAATTGTTGTATAATATTTTAATGGATAATTATTATTTTGTCAGCATCATTAATGCAAATTACATTCTATAGAAACTGAATAAATAAGATATTTATATCACTTCTATTTATTCCTCCAGAATCCCCTCAACCTGTTATCTCAGGTTTTTTTTTTAATGAAACATTAACCACTGTCATTAGTATTTATTCAGAAATCTGTATGTACACATAGGTAATCTTATACATAGTACTGTACAGGCAGTGTACTATTTTTGTGGGAAGAGGTATTATTTTTTATGAATACAATAATATCTACTTATTAATTTAAAAGATGTGGGGGCGATCCGGCTGAGTTTTTTTAATGAAGTATTCTCTTTCTGGGTCAGTGTATATTTAGGCATCCACGTGTATGAGCAAAATCAATACCTATGAGTAATTTCGTCACAAGATGTTACCTACTTTCTCTTAGCTTTCAACTGACGAGTGACTGGTACCGACTCCGTCAAGTGTCCCGTCAAACCAGATGGTGATCATTGTGATACCTGTGAGCAGCGACGTTATATGTAGTTACGAGTATGTTAGTATCTGCCATATATTTCGCGTTCATCATTAGTGCAGCCCGGGCAAGTGTGCGTTTGCCATTAGATAGTCTAAAATTATCTGACCTCGCAAGTACATTTCCTATTCCAGAAAAAAGAAAGTTAAAAAGAAGTGAACTTGAAAAAAACATACTTTTATTAGAACAATGAGGAAATTGCACCTACCAATTACTAGGTGTAGGTAATCGCCTAATCAAACGTGAAGGTAATTGGAATTGCAGTCGGGTTTTTTTGCTTACGTATCTTTCAATAGAGGCAACACCCTCTCATCGATTTTCCTATAGATTGGGCGTTTGAAACGATCACTGTGGTTCCAGAACCACAACTTGTTCAGAATAACATTTGACATTAGCGAAATGCCGCACTCCGCGAGTGGAACATGATCGTGGTGTTCCGACTTACTATTCTAGAGTATCTTACAGTTATATCGATGCCCCTAGACTTTGGTTTGTATATTACATATTGAGTGGAATATGTAATGCGTGGTTTTCTGTACAGTTGATGTCAGATTTGCGAATTGCTTAATTAGTGCGTAGCTCTTCTGCAAATAGGCTTACCCATTATCCAGGACCCTTTCTTTATATTTTCGACAAAGTAGGGTGCTTGCAACAGAGGGCGGTGCTCCTCTGCCTACCACTTGTGGCGTGATGTTGGACTATTGCCTAAAGTATGCGGGTGTATTTTTCAAGTGGCCGTTATGTTACGGATTTGCCAAATGAGATTTTTTTCTTCAGTGTGAAACTTAAATTGTACCTATCTTACCGAACAGCGTAAGAGTATAGGTATAGTTTAGCAAATAATTAACAGCCAGACTTCAAATCGGAAACATAATATTCCACATTTCCTATAGTTTCTGAATATCTCAACATTGCATTGATATACCTACTTATTATCTAGTACGTCTTCAACGTATTTTTCTGTGCATTTCGGGAAAACTAACGGAGAGAATATTAATAATTTTGCATTGTTATCCCGAAAAAAACCAGATAGGATACATTATAACCCGGGATACAGATGGGAAAAAAAAATTTCAAAATTGGCCGATTTTACAGAAACTTTGCCTGGTAATAACAGCATTTATAGGGTCCATATACCCAATATTTTTTACCCGGGAATAAAATGCTTCTGCAGAATAGTATAAAAATAAAGAATACGCATACGAAGCTCGGGCAAAGTTAAGCTCATAAATAAATCGGCCCGATATTAGTCTATACTACTACTTACCACGAGTTCTTTTTTTTAAATTAGTAATGGCAATTAAGTATTATAGATTGTCATCTCACGTTTTTCCGCCATCGACAAACAAGCTTTATCCCCTGCCATTATTAGTTCAAACGGCATTTACTTACCTATTCACATGACTGATTTTACAACTCAGATCATGATTGTTTTGCAATTTGAATTATCCACTGGATTGCGAGTTTTTTATACTTATCGGCGTCAATTTCAGCCCGTGCCGCCGGTATAGATGAATCTTAAAATTAAATACAAAAGATACATTTAGAGTACGGATGCCATTTTATTTCTTGAGTATTATGAACTTCAGGATAGTTTAACGTTTATTCCCACAGTAAATATATCTACCATATTTGAATTGCATAGTATTTGCCTTTCCTTTGTAAATTATAACCTTTGATTTTAATATGGATAATACGAGTAAAAGTTTTCTCACGCAAATTATTTTTATTTAAATCTTTATAACCCTCTTCATACGTTATACACGACTCCACAAATAAAATATATCCATCGTACCCTGGTTGGATCGCTCATCAGTCCATAAACACATTTAATTTCAGTCTTAAGACTACACGGATCCGGTTTGTCTATACGTACATAGTTATCATAATAATCGAATGACTTAATTTTAGCTTGACACCAAAATAACATTTGTACCGCTACTCGATACGTTAATTGCAAAAATCGTATGAATTCTCGATTAAAATAGAATGTAGAATCGGATGCGAGTAATCCCGACCGAAATAACTAAAGAAAAGACTCGTGCACATTTAGGCGGGTCAATCGCACGGCACCAGATTGTTTTGAATATTTTTGCACACTGAAAAATATATTTCATCAAGTTACAATAAAATATAAATTCGCTTTAGCAATGTCAATGTGTTGGTACATACAAAACAATGATTCCCTCCCAGATGTGCACGAATTTTTAAATTAAAAAAAATATCGTCGTTATTATTCCGTTATAAATAAAACAAAAACGAATACAAATAGTATCAGATTACATTATTTTGCCATAAAGGAACCTTTCTATTAAACATAAAATAGCTCATTACTTAGAATCGTGCGTCATTATTAGCTGGAAATACACGTTCGGGTAAATCGGCTAAGACACGACTCATTATTGAATTAAACTGTCATAAGTTACAATTACGATGTCATTATATTGCAAGTCATGTAAGCAGACTTGGAGGCCAGATTTCAGGCAGGCTTGGAAAATTGGTAAAAAGCCAAACCTGGTAGGCGACGCCACAAACAGGCGGGTATACCACACGGCAAAGCCTAGCGAGCATCCCCGTGCGTGTATTCCCAGCTATTAGCGCTGGCACAATACAAACTTACTGGAAGAACTAGAACTGAAATATCACTGCACTGCCCCCTTTAACGTGCAAAATATAGCACAAACTCACTATAGGTAATAATTTAGAACGTAAATAAATTAGTTATGTAAAAGTAAATACATAATCATACAGTCCGCTCATGCATTATGAAGGCTCAACATTTATAAAATCACATCAATAAGGTTACAATGATTATCAATTAAAATTTGACGTGTTCCCACCATAATGGTGATTGAATTATTCGAAATGTAGGTACAGGTGGCATCAAATAAGATGAACAGAGATGCGCATACCGAGTTCATACAATTAGTCATGTACACAGCCGCCAACTTTATGTGCTATCAATATTGGAGAACGAATGCGCGGTTTACACGGGAACAGTACGCAAATACACAAGTAGCAACGGTCCTCGGTGGTGTACACGGGTCCGTTCAAAGAGGTTTCCAAATATGTTGACTCTTGCTAATTTTCTACTATCTTCGTGTAAATCGAGCATAAGATTATATCGGTAACGGAGGATTTATTCAGTTTCTTAACAACAAATAAATACCCGTGGATCTGTAGCCACAACCCACACATTACAAAGAAGGCGGAACGCAGAACGATCTCGCCTTTGCAGGTTCTCAACAATATCTCGTTCCAATATTTGTGGGTCTTTTCTAATGTTGTTGTTAGAAAAATCTGCGACTATACACGATGGAAGCCATAGTTTTAAAAAGTCGCGGAGTTTTTTTTGTGCGAGGAATCAAGCGCCAACGAAGGCAGTGTACCAAAAGAACACAGAACAATTATAAAAGGATACACTTATTGATTTAGTATGTTAAGTTTGATTATTAATCTAAGTATAAATATCTAGTTATAGTGTTAATATCTACTACTCTTTCATTCACGTGTTATCTATCTAACGAATTAAGTCCCGTTCATCATGTTACGATGTAACTCGGCTTGGAACTAACACCGCAAACATTACAAATTCTAATGATCGTATCGCAAATCCACAATAAGTTCCAATCTAACGATTTAATAGAGATCAATTTTTATTACAATTCATAGAGCATTGTTATTGGTTGTTTTGAAATAATAATAACAAAATTGACGTTTACCGGCCAATTGAGTTGAGTCCAACTTATTAATATTATGTTTGGGGATACTACATTATCATACCTTTGACATAGATCTACAACGTCATATTTATATGATAATGTAACTTGGAAATGATTATATCATAGTTTCATATATTTATGCCCATCTATGTGACAGTTATATGATGACGTAATATCCATTTATATACGAACGGCACCAAATCGGTACCTGCGTTCTCGGTAAGAGCTGTAAAACCGTTACATTATTAGGTATTTATAAGTTCTGTCAAAATTAGCCACATTTTTGTGTGCAGATATTCGTATGGCGGTATTATGGTGGGTGCCATGGGGCGCTTAGCTCATGACGATGAGCTGGCCGGTGTTGTTGGCGTACACGAGCCCCTGGCCCGGCTGCGGAGCCCAGCGGAGGCAGTTCAGGCTGGTGAAGCCGTGCTCCCAGTTCTGCTCCAACTCCTTGATGGGGGACAGGCCGGTTCTGCTCGAGCTCTCTGGAAATAACATTACGTGTCACTCATGGAATAAGAAATTGCTGGAAATTGCATCCAAGGATACAATCGATCAAAAATCCAATGGCAACAGCACTGTAGATTGTAGGCAGACTAGGGACTCAGGCGATAGCGATTTTTGAGAAACATTGTAACTGAAGTCCATTCTATTAAAATTGTTGTTATTAGCAGAAACCAATATCTTTACTAGTAAATATAAATATCGCCAGACGAATATATGCACTGTACGGTTTCAAACTAAGCGATGCTTGTATTATGTGTGATGACCATGACTCGGGTACAAACATTTGTGATCATCACACAAATAATGCAACTGTAGCGACCACTTCAACCGCACTACAAGCTACGCAGATGGCACTGCAGACGCATTCAGAACAATGATATCGACCTCCGGTCTTAGGGGGGAGTGGTGTAGCGACCACTTCAACCGCACTACAAGCTACGCAGGTGGCACTGCAGACTCATTCAGAACAATGACAATTGACGTCACAATCCTGAATCGCGCTATAAGAGTTTTCGGAGCAAGTAACATATATACAAGATCCCGACACATCTAACGGGATTGGACCCCCGGGGTACATCTGTCAAATGTGTACACCCACCGAGCGGTTCGAGTCTGTAGAGCAGCGCGAAGACGTTGTTCCTGTTATGCGGCGCGGTGGTGAAGCGGCGCGAGCCCAGCCCCACGGCGAGGTGGCGCGCGGTGGGCGACAGCGCCACCGACACCGCCGACTGCTCCAGCGCCGCCGTGTGCAGGCACTGCCCCAGCCGCGCCCACTCCAGCGAGTACACGCCTGCGCATACGCCGCACTTGTAACACACACTTTTACTGGTGGTAGGCTTCGGCCGTGGCTAGTCACCACCCACTGAACAAAGCCATGTCGCCAAGCGGTCTAGCCGTGTAGCCATGCCGGCATGATGTTCGGTGTTGCCATTCATGGATGGAGGGTCAGATCAGTTGCGCTGCATGTGCCTAGTGAATGTAGCGTCTCTATCTACTGCCGCCTTCCTACCTAGGCAAGTATGCTCCATCGTAGATCTCATCGTCACTTACCATCAGGTGAGATCGAGATCAAATACTTGCCTATAATGTAATAAAAAAAAATAAAAAAACTAGCTGCTACACGCGACTTCGTCCGCGTGGTATTTAACAATGTCACAACCGTTAGCAATAGCCCGCTCTCGTGTTCTGAGCCCGCAGGACGCATTGCAGGTTGTTGCTTTCAAACTTAATCAGTCGCAGCGCTGCAACATTGGTTTTAATTTTTTTTCGTGAGATCCTATTTTTTTTTCTAAAATAAAAGTAGCCTAAGTTACTCTTTATTACATCAGCTATGTGCCAGTGAAAGTCCCGTCAAAATCGGTCCAGCCATTTCAGAGATTAGCCGGAACAAACAAACAGACAGCCAGACAAAAATAAAAAAAAAAGTTGTTTTGGTATAGGTACCGTGTATACATCCAAATGCACTTAGTAAAAGCGGTTATTTTAATATTACAAACATACACTCCAATTTTATTTATTTGTATAGATTATAGAGACAAAGCGTTATAAGGCCGGTACCAGGAATAGGGTTGACACCTCTTTTGAAGAAAAATAAATAACATAGTACAGTAGGGGCCTCGATAATCCGAACGCCTAAATTTATACCCTGTTCGGATAACGACATATATTTTTTTTTATAAAACGTACCCAGCCAGTGATTCGAGTTCCTCAACCTCGGTACTGGCAGCAGCGCCACCAGGAGTTTACCATCCTTGGATATGTCAATGCTGGCGTCATTATGTATCCTGCACCGCTGCACAACCACGTTCTTTGTACCTGATTAAATGATCATAGACTGTAGAATGGAATTATACACGTACATTTTTTTTTTTTTTTCAACAAAGATTAAGAAACATC
The DNA here is from genome assembly GCA_905333125.1 of Pheosia tremula. Classification (NCBI taxonomy): domain Eukaryota; kingdom Metazoa; phylum Arthropoda; class Insecta; order Lepidoptera; family Notodontidae; genus Pheosia; species Pheosia tremula. The sequence goes on from HG995397.1 coordinate 4,679,820, forward strand.
AACTGTTTATCAGCTATCTGTCTCGAGAGAGCGAGGCATATTGTCCCTTATTACTGTTAACGGACACGTAAAGATGATGGAAACACGACATATATTTAGGTAGCCGCCAGGGGCAGAGGTGAATATTCGCTGAACCGACGCCGAAAAAAAAACATTATTAATAATTGCACAAAAAAACTTAAAAAAAACCCTCCGCCTCAATTAAGTCTAAATCTCTTATTAACGATATACTATTTTAACCAGCAGAAAACCATCAAGATTCTAGTCGGTTTGTGCAAAACAAGAAGAAAACTTCAAGCACGTAAGTAGGCACATACCAAAGTTTAAATTTCGTAAGCCGAGAGAAATCGTGTTATATACCTAGTCTTCGCCACTAGTAGTCGCGTTAGCGTCATAGGCGTCATAAGCGTACTCACTGTCGGAGATTTGTGGGGCATCGCCGGTGGTGAAGTCCCAGGCTTGTACGCGGTGCGAGGGGGCGGGCGGCGCCTCGGAGATGATGCCGGCGTCCAGCAGCCCCGCCATGCCGCCCGCCCGCCGCGCGCCGCCCGCCCCCGCGCCCGCCTCGCCCGCCCCGCCCTCCTCGTCCACCACCATCGCGTTCTGCGACCGACCGGCACGTTACCAATATGCACTAGCTCAACCACAATCTTTTTAGGTAGCTTTAAAGTAAGCGTCTTTCGCGCCGCTCATAGCACACATTTCATAAATTATAATGATTTCTCGATGACAATACAACTATGTTAGATTTCGTTATATAAACAGACTGTACACAAGCTACCCAGCACGTCACTGGGTTAAACTATCCAAAGCGCTCGACCTAAAATCTGCTTTTTAGAAGTTTACAAGATAAACCAATACGGGATAACGACTGACAAATGCGGTCGAGAACTTAGTTTTACTGAAATTTCGGTTAGAATGACAGGCCATAGTGGTAAATGCTTTATGCCATGATTAGTCAATATTAAACATTACATTTTAATGGTTTTAGCGGATAAAATTATCGTTTTGTACCTACCTGAGCGAGTATAATAGGTTGTAGATACTCGTGTATCCTGGGCAGTCTCTGCGGCTGGGCACCCGGCGCCTCGGCACTAGCTGGCAGGTCGTTCATCTGCATCAGCGGCATCGCAACGTTGTTCAGCACGGTGTGGAATTGCCCGTTCTCATCCGGTCTACTCGATTCACCGCGTGGAGTCAGGATATGTGGTCGAAACATGGCCAGGGGATGCCGATTACCACTCTCCGGGTTGCTCTGCCCCGGTGAACGATTCTCCTGTTGACCTTCACCATTGTTTGTTTGGAAGGTGAACATCTCGCGAACGGACGAGGGTGTGTATAGGCGAATGGTCTGTAGCCGCCTAAATCTATTCCTGGCGGCGTTTCTCAATTGGACGGCCTGCATGTGTGCTATCCGAATAAAATTAACTCTGTGCTCGAACTCGTTCATTTCGTTGCCGGGTGAGTCTGGCTGATTGGGGTTCTCATTGGAAGGGGGCGTGTTCGACGGCCCCGCGACTGGCTCGTTGTTTTGGGACTCAGTTCTTGGAGTCCTAAATCTCGATATGTTAGCTCTGCCGGGCACGGTGCGTAACGTCGGTATCCTGTAATTGGATACAGGGGGTAGAGCCCTCCTCTTGGTTATCGGATGCGCGGCAGGGTTCGTTCGGTGCAAAGCTTTTAGCCGTTTGCTTTCTATGTAAAGTTCGCTCCTATTTCGGGCCGTTGCGGAGTTATTTCGGTTGGCAGCGGCAATTTGAACTGCAAGACGATTGCTCCAACTCTGTGAGACAGAGATAGATGGTGATGTAGACGGAATCTTTTTTTGTAGGTTATGATTGGTTTCAGGCGTGGATTTCGAGGACGATGGTTTTTCGGATTCTGTATTTTTGTTTTCCGGTATATCTCTATTTTTTTCTTTGTGTTTGTCTTGCGAACTGCTACCGTTTGCCTCAGCGGCTGATTGTGAGTTATTCGAGGGGAGTAGCTCGTCGGGCTCATCTACGTTGACAGGTCCGGTATGTTCCACATTCTGTATTCTCACGACATCCAGCGATTCCACACGTTGTGGTGTGGGCGCTGTATTACTAGCGGATCGTCCATTGTTTCGGTTTGACATCACAATTAAGCAAGTCAGTGCTAACGCTCTTTTGAGGGTTCGCAGCATGTTAATGATCAGTTGGCTGAGACCTCGTTCCTCTAGACACATCATCATCATGTTGAACATCACCGACAACACTTGCATCGCGCGCATGCGTATTTCATGCCTAGTAGCACCGATCTCAATAGCGCGTGCGAAGTCCCTGCGAGACCTATTTGTATATCGAGAAGCCAAACGGTTAGCGGTGGGATTTCGCGACCGTCTCCTGAGTTCATCTTCAGGACGCCAACGATAGCTGGATTGTAGTCTTCTTCGGAAGGACGGCGACGATCTCATGTTAGTCGAAGATCTTATCTGTGAAGATCTTCCCGTCTGTGTCGGTCTATTGTCGTTTATGCTGTCGGATGCAGTGTTGAGTTCACTTTCTGTCGCATTGGCACTGTTCGTGTTTTCAGAACTGGCAGGCGCGTTGCGACCTCCGGCTGACGGCCTTTCAGTATCATCATTCCTGGGATTGGTCCTCGGATTTCTGGTAGAGCGAGTCAAGTTATCTGTCATATCAGTCAACATCATGCATCTGTCCAATAGAGGCCTAGTGTAATAACTTGGCACGTCCTGCCTTCCCGTTTCTCTGTGTAACGTAAGTATACGTCGGCGTAAGTTCTCCCACATCGTACGCAATTCCCTCATTGTTGTACGATTTCCCCGCAACCATAGATTAGTCAACTGCATAGTGTGCTTTTGTAACGCACTAACGCCGCTTCTTACTCTTCTGTAAGCCTCGTCGGGTGGGACCACGCCACCTCTAGCCCAGAAGTCGTCCCTACTGGTCGAAGGTCTCTCTGCATTAAACTCTGGGGTGTCTTGCGAAGGACTTTCCGTTGCTGCACCTGTATCCCTAGGAGAAGTGGGTGCACGGCCGGTGTCATTACCGACTGAATCATTTTGAATTCGAACACGAAACCTGTTATTCGATAGTGAAACATTTATCCCTCCTGAATCTCTAGACGTTTCTCCGTTACCGGTTCGCGATTCGTCATTCAATTCGAATACCATTCTGTCGGTAGGGTGAGACGGTCTTTCGGTGGACGACGAAGGTGAAGGACGGTCGCTTTCCCTGGGCTCGTCCTCTTGAAAAGTGGAATTCCTCGTTCGAAATATATTCACTTCGGGAGATTGGTCGCTGTCAGAGTCAGAGCTGGAGGAAAGCAGGTCCCGTCGCCATGCAGAGCTGAAGAGGCGAACTCGAGGTCGTGGGCCTCGCGTGCGGCCGCCGCCTTCGCTATCGTCGGAATGAGCGCGAGAGCCCGTGCCTCGTCGCGGGATACTGCGCTCGACGCTAGCCAGCGTCGATAACGACATGTTGGTTATTAAATTCAATAACCTAGTACCAGAGTCTCGTAAAATATCGCGAATCAATTCGAGACTTTCGTTGATGGTCTGCGCGTCGACTGGGGCGCTGACCGGGCTCATCTGCGTCGAGGAGTTGGTCATGGTGGGTCTCTGCGAGGATGTGCCGGAGGTGGACGGCAAGCTCTCGGGCCCTGTGCTAGTTTGTACTGAATGACCATTGGTTGCGGGCGGCGATTGGCCGTTGTCGGCGGAGGTCGATGGATTATCATTCCTTACAGTGTCTTGATTGAAGGGAGAAAAATTCCTTCGACGAAATGCGAATCCCGAACCCGGTCTAGTTGAAGTAAATATACTAGTGCGAGACGCATTAGTGGAATTAGACTCGGGCACGTTGTCCGAGAATGAAACTCGGGTCGGCCGGGGAGTGCCGTTGCCCGACGACGAAAACGGATTGGGTAACAATCTTGTTCGTTCATTTTGATCTACGGTTCTAAATATTCGTTCGGCCCCGTTTAGCGGCTGGAAAGCCGACGATCGCGAACCAAATAGTGAACGCTCCTGGTTTGAAGAGCTCTGGTTTCTGAAATTGAAATTTTTTAATATAATTATGTGCGCGTTCGGTACAATTGCAATTGAGTATATTAAAAACAGCAAAATATGCGTGGTTTTTTTTTCTAATTCAGATATTATAATTAATATCGATAATTAACATTTCAGCCAATATAAATGCTATAAAAAAATGAAAAAAAATAACATATTAAGAGACAGCAAAATTCTCCCGCCGCACGCGCATACCGTCAACAACAAATGATACCCGACCACGATCCCCGAAGTGTGCGGTTTCATTTTTGTGAAACACTAAATGACACTTTCAGCGCGTTTTCGGTACAGGTTAAAAAATAATTACAAATTCATTTAATATCTAAAAATTTAAAAAAAATACCCCGGATACCTGACTGGCGGGTTGCTATCGAAAGATAAAACATCGAGGTTGAGTAGGCGGCTGCCGGCCTCGCCATCTGCGCTGTCGGCGGCAGCGTCTCGCTGACGCGAAGTACCTGGGCTTGGGTTTGCTAAAATAATATTTTAAGTTATTAAATCCATGACTTTAATAAGCTAAATTAATGAATGCTCGTAAAATCCCTAATGTCGCGACTATGAGTAATAAATTTACCGGTTTGAAAAAGTTTCTTAAATTCCGGTAAAAAACCGGCAACTTAATTGGCTAGAGCTTAAATAATAATTGTACTGTCAAGGGCAATATTTTGCCTCGAATACCAAACTATTTAGTGATGGTATAAGACGAAATATAATTTTGCCACTAACATAAATGATTAAGTAACTAGCTGCGCCCCGCGGTGTTACTCGCGATTAAAAAGTATGTCCTTTTCTGAAAATCATGTCGATCCTTTGCTCTATGAAAAATTAAAACAAATCTATCCCACGGGAATCATACATGTTACCGGGATAAAAAGTAGCATATGTGCTATTCCAGACTATAATTTATCTCTGTGCCAAATTTCATGCAGATCCTCCGTTCAGCCGTTTTGGCGTGATTGAGTAATAAACATCCATCTATCCATCTATCCAAACTTTCACATTTATAATATTAGTGGGATATTATTTACCGTCATCCTGCGAGGTAGACATTGCAGATGAGCGCGAGCTGCGCGACCAACCGGGCGACACGTCCGTCTCCATGGGGTCCGTGCCGCGGTCGATCTGCAACAGGAGGGGTTTCATTACTTGCTGTTCAAGTTCAAGGCATCTGCCACTCCTCAGTAGCTCCGCGATATACACCTACAGCGCGCTACAAGTCGCAGCTGTTTATCTAGCGGGGTCACTGAATTACAATAATTACTTAATTAATTGTTTGATTTGGGAAGAAACTGTTTTTTTTTAAAATAAGTAATCCATTTCTAGGGTTCAGCATCTCTATCTGTCTCTCAGATATTTTTTACTTCGAAACGAAATGAAAAAAGGGACTTCAAAAATACACCCATTTAAATATTTAACCGCAACACAAACCATTACTAAAAAAAATATAGTTACATTTTGAAGCATAGACAACTTTGTACTATGCTGGGGCACTATCCTTTGCTTGCGGTATTTACGGTGTTTCTCTAGGGCCAGTTAGTTTGACACACCCTTTACTCATGTAGAGACAGGGCATACTTATACATAATTATGTAAAAAGAAAAAAATATGCAAGAAAAATCAACGTAAAAAAGAAGTGATATTCCAATTACCGTGCTCGGCGGTGGCGGTGTGTTGGTGAGCCGATGCCGCACCATAAACAATCGCTGGTAGTTCCGCACCAGGCTGTCGTATCTCTGCACTAGATTCTGATACGAATTGACGATCATGTCCTGGGCCGACCCGGACGGGTCTTGCGGCCGGCTGCCCCCCGGACTATCGTCCGAGTCGTCCCGCCTCCCATTGCCGGACTGATTGCTTGTTGGTCCCATGGCCGGGTTCTGTTGTAGTAAAGAATTATTGGCAGGCCCTCCGGGACACGCCCACAGTGATATTCCCGTAATCAGTTTGTAGCCGAGCGCATCGAAAGCCACATATCTGAAATACATAATCTAAGAAGAATGCATAATATTTATAATGTATACATAAAATAAACTACAATATATTTAGATCCAACTTTAGTAAAAGGTTATATCGATACAAGTTTAACAAAATCATCATCATGGTGTTTGGCCAATAGCAAAAAGCAATACTGGTTCTATGTAAATAAGACTAGGCATCTCAGTTTGTTTTTCGATATACTTATCTGTATACTAATGTTTGGAAAAGCAATCAGATCGTTATTTTATCTATGCCACGATGTAAAGGTGCTTCTCATTTGAAAATATTTACAGGACTTGATGTGAATAAAAATAGTTCATTACCCCGTAACATTGACAAGAACAAGGTATTGGGGACCTCCAAACAAGACAATATCTGTGTCTTGGAGCTCGGCACACTAATGAAGGTACTAGTACAATGTTATGTTTATAGAATTTCTTAAAATAAAACATAAAATAATAACATACCTGACTTTCTCGTTGACATTATTGGTGGAGACTTTTGTGAAGGGTGCTGGCTGGCTCCAGTCCCAGAAGTACAGTTCGTTGTATGTGGCTATCACAAGCAGTTGGTCGCGCGGGTGAAAGGCGATCGAGGCTATGACGGTTTCATTACGAACATTCCATACCTCGCTGCCACCCTATATAGAAACAATATTTGATTAGTTAGTTTCTCGTAAGTTGCATGAAGCGAACATTTTTTATCATATACAATTGATTTGGTAAACCGTAGTAAAAAAAGAATATAATGATTCTCTTTTATTTTTCCAGAAAAAAGTCTTGTATGTAAATTAACACTGGATAAGTATAAGTTTTCACCATCCCAAGTTTCGTGTAAAATCTGTCTATTAGTTTCTGCGTTTAAAAAATGCCGGTATATTCCTGAATATGGATTATACAATAAATGACTCGAACTAACAACGACATTCAGATTTTATGTAATAACGAATGACCTATAGGTTCCAAATAGGTTGTAATAATGTGTCCAATACTCACGCTGGCAATGTCCCAGACCCTGACCTGTCCGCCGAGGCAGCCGGAGCCGATGAGCAATGGGTGCGAGGGGTGGAAAGCGATGCACCAGGGGGTGCGGGGGTGGCCGCGCAGGATGCGCACGTGCTTGCCACTCGCCAGCTCCGACACGTACACGTTGTGATTACCATGAGTCGACGCCACTTTAGTACTGAAATTATTATTATACAGATTGCATTTCTAAAACGTAAGGCTACAATCAAATCTAACGCAGATTTTTACAGCTCATTTATCATTAGAATGTTTAAAAAGCAATGTTGGCCAGCATATAGCTTATGGTACATATCAATGAACCTATTCTAGGATGTACTTACAAAAATAAATCGCAAATAATTAGGTAAGCACTAAAAATTTACTATCTCACCCATCAGGACTGAAAACCATCAAAAATGTTGATCTTGGATACCCGGGTACATCACAGGACTGAAAATAATACATCATTTTTATAAATCTATATCACATAAAATTAAATAAAAATTAAGTCAATGCATACTCTTATTTTAAGTGTTTTCTGCACAAGTATGTCCTCAGCTATGTTTTCAAGCACTGTCTTGTTGGGTGGGCAATGTAGTGGGTTGAGACCACGCTCCCGCCACTGCCAGCTACGAGCAACGTTGCCCACATTCTGCATTTCATCAATCGGTTCATTTTTACAACCGAGCCATTCATTATCTATAACTGGGTCCATTTCCCTATATAAACGGTACAAATGATTAATTTTGCTATTAAATACAGATAGTCAATGTCATTCTTAATTTAAATATATATACTACATGGTGTGGTAGGCAAAAATGCAGCTTATTCTAGAAAGTTCTATGTATGTACTGCTATGCATGGATGCAACAATAATCAAGTCTAATGTTTTTTTCACTTATTAAACAATATTGTGAAATAATGGGACCATTATAAACAGACAAGTTTTATTGACAATAATATTGTAGGGTAGTTTATTTTATATTTACCTTGATGTCTATGTAATCATTGAATTTAAATGAGTGAAGTTAATCTGAAAAAAGGGAATTGTTTTAGTAATTAACTTCATTTAAGTACTGCTTGAATCCTCTATTCAATCCAAAAGAGAGTCAAGAGCCTGTAGTGTCATAGCTCCAGAGCTGGTTAACTAATTTCAATACAATTTATATTTGTTTAGTAACTGGCATTGGCAAGAACATTAACTTTTTTGTAATAATATTAGTTTAATAGCAATTTATTTGCTGGGAGTGCTGTTTTCTGGTCTCCAACATGGAGTGTTTAAAATTTCCTAATATTTTTGCCAATTTTGAGTTAGTCATTTTTTTAATATATTGTAATACCAGATGGTAGTGTCTTATGTAACCATAATAAAAAGATACAATTCATAAGATACTTTTTCATACAGAAACTATAATGATTAGTATCGCTAGTCATAAACATACATAGTGTACGCTTATACAGCCATAAAAGTACTAGGTACCACTATAGACGACCGGAGTGAGCCATGTTGGAATTTGAGAATATGTTACTTCGAACAAATGGATTCTATCGATCATATTACACGAATAACACGGAATTACAGGCACATCTTATCAGTAGTTTATAAAGATTTTGCGAAATCTTTGTACACAGTCCGCTTTTTCCTATAGCACAGTGACATTATAAAAACAGTATTTACCTTAAACATTTTGTGAGCTGTGGAAGATATCTTACTATAAAGTAGAGATATATGTTATTTACTTTATCATACGAGTTTTATGCGAAAATTTATGTAATATTTACGCTTTTACGACTCAAAAATCCATAACAGAAACAATCCAACAGCACCAGCTGCGAACTGTCAAAATTCGGATATGCTACAGATAAACAAACCAGTTGCAACCTGAAAAAAATATTTAAATAACAGTAATTATGATTATTACAGTTCGACAGATTTTAAGCTCTTATGCTACATCCAGACATTGGGCCAACTGGGCTCACACAAAAGATAGCCCCAGAACAATTATTTAATAAAAAAATATGAATTAATACTAGACACTGGCAACAATGGCACTATCTTGTAGCTGATTGCCAACCTAAAAAAATGAAGAAGTAAACATGGCACAGCCAGGACCATGTACAATATGGTCTGCTTCGTAACTAATCTGTTCATTTAGAGCACAGACGAACTAGAGATGCTACAAATTATAGATGGAACGTCGCGAACAACCAAAAAAGATATCAACCCAACTTGTGTACTATACATACAAATCGGCTTGGTGTTTAGAGAGATTATTCGGCCTGCAATACGGACGGTGGAGCGAACCAAATGCGAGGCCCGGCCCGTACAAGTTCGATCGTCTTGTTAATACTATTAAGTTTAGTCTGTTGGGGGGTTGGAGGCGTGTCAAGACACTAATGCAAGCGGAGGCTCCGCTGGCGTCACTCTTCTCAACGAGGCGATTACAATTTAATTTAATAAAAATAATTGGCGGGCCATCTCCAGTTTAGACAACGTTGAAGGCAAATAACATTATTAAATATTATTTTCTTAGCAAAGTCGGATCCTACCTACCTACCTACTTTCCTAACTATCCGATAGCGACAAGGACGTAGTATAAGTGTACCTAACAATCCTAACCTAACACACATAATACGAAGAGTTTGAGTATAAAGCGTTAGGGATCTGGCCTATCAGAGTGGAATGATCATATCTGATCATACCCTCCAAAATTTATTAATGAAAGATATAAGTAAGCACAAAAACATGATCATATAATATGTGGATTGTATACAGTATATAAGGATCAGATCTAGGATCATATAGATATGTGGTCATAACCTAAATGTATGAAACTAATGGGAACTATATAATCGTAGATACAGTCATATATCTAAATTAAATAATCATATACATAGGAGTCCTAGATATATGACTATGTAATATCCTACTATGATAAGTACTATTACCACAAAATAGCTAAATCAGTAGCTACAGATTTGCTCATAGGTAATAGTTATGTGTCGAACACAGATCATATATCTGTGGTGTCGAACTATCTATATGGATTATCTACTTACTTTAGTTGAATTAGGAGAGCTATGCTTATATTAAGCATCCATCGATCTTCAAACTAGCTACATACATACCCAGATAGTATTACCGTCAACAGCTTTCTATAATGTAGGTACCTACTTAATCCTTAGTATCTGAGTGAAATTTATGTGTAAACAAGATTCATCCCCATCTTGTTGACAAAAGACTTTGCCTACGATCGCTTCATATAACCGCATCGTGAACCTACGCTTTGTAAAATTACACATCACATTTACATAAATAATAATGAGATTACGTTCGGTTACGCGAGGCGGGGTAGAAAATTACTCTTTCATTCCCACATCATATGCGTATAAATCTCTATCTCGACACACGTACGTACATGTATGTAGGTACTAACATTATGTAGCGAAACGACGAGGTAACGAGATTTTTACAAAATTTGATTTTCCGCAATTTTGTGAGCGAAATGGATTATTTTCGGAGAAGTCGCGATGCGTTGCTGTGTTAAATATCAATTTCGTAACGATTCGAATCACAGATATATTAGAGATTCGATTATTTACTTATGAATTAATGTCCTGTGTAAACTTTATTCTGAATTTGAAAAACCTAGACTGTATGTGATGTAGGTACTTTACTTAAAATGTACCTAGTTTGATTTATATATACCTACCTACCTGCTTATTATTACAAATTTCCGTCGGTCTGCCCGTTTGCGCATCAAGGGAAAAGTAGACGGGTTTTGATGAAACTTAGTATGGTAAAAGATTACCTATAACAAGATGATGATGCATCAAATTATTATTTTGTCGGATTACCTCGACATAGCCAAAAAACTGAAGTCACGTGCACAAAAACAAGTAGTATACTTGGTTTTTATTTTAAAGTCGAAAACGGGCACAATATTCCCTCTGGTTTTTTTTTATTATTACGTACACAAGATTTTGATATGGGTATGATTGAGAGAATTCGCGCGTGAAATGGCATAACCAATACATTTTGGAAAATATTCTTCATCATATAATAAGTACTTACCTCGTAGGTATACCTGACCTTACATTAGAAATTTATTGAACAGAAGCTGTTGTGAAGTTTCCGGATAAAAATACCGCCGCCAGATCAATAGCCGCTAGGCATCTGTGGTACCTACAAACAGATTTGCTCGATTTAGATCCAGCTTTCTTACTTCGCAGCCTCCATTTCATCTTGTTCAAATATTCATCCAATACAGAAATAGCTACCTATGTAATTCAAATAACGTCGAATCGAATTTCCTTCGGTTTTGAAAGTGGAACAATGTTTGAATCAGTTATTGATTGACCGACTAAATTTAGAACAACGGGATCGCAGGAATAGCTTGATTACATGTAACTAGTAAAATGGCAAGACAGTGCTCCCGGCCAAGTAATCATGCCTTTATACGCGCCGAGCACTTTTTACACCTAACGAGCACTCGACCGAGAGCACTGTCTCGTCATTTTACTTTTCTTCTGATCTTTTTTTTTGGTTAGCAATCGGCTACAATATAGTGCCATTTTTTTCCAGTGTCGAGTAAAACATCTTTAGCGTCGTTTTAAATATAAGTACCAACCCCTGATGATAATGAAAAATCTATCAAATGGCAGGTACAAAAATGTTATTTTTTAAATTTTCTTTCATATTTATTGTCATGTGGTCTCAAGACGCTGATTAAAATTCATGATCCGCAACAGACAATTGTTTCAGAGTAAAATATTTTCTGTCCTTTGTGTTTAAGGTAAAACACGGGCGGAGGGGCTTTAATTTGTAACGTTTATTATTCTTTGGACATTTATGACCGATGACTGGGGAGCTGGTATCTCCTCTGAGGTAATTGGATTTAATACACATTGATGTTACTTAGTACCTACGTGCATTGTAAATACTCCAATACTAAGCTCTTCCGCATTTAGGATGGAACAACGAAGAAATACCTATACCTACTGGGTACAAGTTGCGCAACAAAACATTTTTGTATTGACAATGTTATAATTCGATAGAATTTATTAAATGCCTATAAATAGGTACTTATACTTATTATCCAAAGCACTGTGTACGGTTTTAGCTAGGTTCCTAACCAAGTACCTATGTTATATAAATCTTTTAATAAAACATAAGACAGATCATAAATTGCCAGGTTGCAAAATACCGGGTTAGAAAATAATTTGCATAGCTTACAAATAAATTACTAATCAGGTACCTACCTAAATAAGGCAACAGAGCGCATGTATTAAAACTTACCAAGTATTGCTTGGTTGTTGTAACGTATACGGAAGATTGCGACTGTTGTGTGTGAAGTACGTTTTGCGAGGGTTTAAAAGTTCAGTTGACGTTACGTTTAGGTTGTCTGTGAATCCTCACTCAGTCCGCCGGAGGGCCGTCTGAGGACGTTGCAAAGCACTAATTGTCAGCTCGCTGTCCGTCCTTGTCTCGCGGCAACTTCGTCTGCGACGTTGATGAGCTGTGTTCCCGCAACAGTTAGCCTGCTTCGCCTCCATCATAAACAAATATTTAGTTATTTATTGTATGACTAGCTGTTGCCCGCGACTTCGTCCGCGTGGTTATTAACAACGTCTCAACCGTTGGCAACAGCCTGCTCGCGTTCTGATCCCGCGGGACGCATTGCAGATTGTTGCTATCAAACTTTAAGCAGGCGCAGCGCTGCAACATTGGTTTTAATTTTTTTTCGAGAGATCCAATTTATTTTTTCTAAAATAAAAGTAGCCTAAGTTACTCCTTGTTACATCAGCTATCTGCCAGTGAAATTCCCGTCAAAATCGGTCCAGCCATTTCAGAGATTACCCGGAACAAACAGACAGACAGACAGACAGACAGACAGACAGACGGACAGACAGACAGACAGACAGACAGACAAAAATTTTAAAAAAGGTTGTTTCGGTATAGGTACCGTGTATACATCCAAATGCACTTAGTAAAAAGCGGTTATTTTAATATTACAAACAGACGCTCCAATTTTATTTATATGTATAGATACAGGCTATGACAAAGGTCATAGAATAGATTCATGTCTGTGGTGGCATACTAAGGAAAGCCCTACACACGATAATTAGTTTTGTATTACGCTTATGGTCATTGCCTACAAGGTTTGGCAGAGGGGTACGCCTTGGAAAGCCAAGTCCAGGCTAATTTGTTTAAGTTCCAACGTTATAAACGAAACGGCAAGCACATACGATTATAGTAGTGAGCACAGTTCATGATTTAATGGAGAACTAGTAATGGAATCGGGCATGTTATTGGCTAACTGGTTGCCTATTCGCCAGTTAGTGAAACTTGTAATGGATATTTACAAGTCTCGGAGGAGTTATATAAGCTAAACTTAGCCATTTGAAAAGCAATTGCCTTCGCAGGCAGCAAGGCTAGGCAATGCCTAAGTTTAGCTAAAATACTTACACATATATGTGAATTATATGTTAGTAATATTTAGGATATATGTGTATTTTTATATGTAAATAGGTACTTATGAAATTTAATTGGTGTATTTGTTACTTTACTTGTTGTTGTAAAGAATTATCGGAATATGTTGTATGTAATGATACCTGTAAATTATTATCACCTATTGTGTGCCTAGTTCTTCCAGATTCGATTAAGCTTATTTTGGGCCGGTCCATCTTTCATTTCATTTCATCATTTCCATCGATAACAGAGCGACATGCCGCCGCAGGACAAAGTTTTGTAAAGATATATTTCACCCTCTCGTTATCTATACTCTATACATATAAATAAAATTGGAGTGTCTGTTTGTAATATTAAAATAACCGCTTTTTACTAAATGCATTTGGATGTATACACGGTACCTATACCGAAACAACAATTTTTACAATTTTTGTCTGTCTGTCTGTCTGTCTGTCTGTCCGTCTGTCTGTCTGTCCGTCTGTCTGTCTGTCTGTCTGTCTGTCTGTCTGTTTGTTCCGGGTAATCTCTGCAATGGCTGGACCGATTTTGACGGGAATTTCACTGGCAGATAGCTGATGTAACAAGGAGTAACTTAGGCTACTTTTATTTTAGAAAAAAAAATAGGATCTCTCGAAAAAAAAACCAATGTTGCAGCGCTGCGCCTGATTAAAGTTTGATAGCAACAATCTGCAATGCGTCCCGCGGGATCAGAACGCGAGCAGGCTGTTACCAACGGCTGAGTCTTTGTTAAATACCACGCGGACGAAGTCGCGGGCAACAGCTAGTAGGTTAATAAGAATCATTTATCAGAAAGTTAAAATCGCCAACTTTCCTCGTTTTCTGTGTTTTATTTGATAAAATAACAAATTATGGAATTGTTTATGAAGTCAGCCCGACAGGAGCCGAATGCTACCTACTTTGTAAAGTTTTTGCAGGCGGGGGCAAGTAAGTACCTACCTACCAACCTACCAAAATTAAATGACTAGGTAAGTATGTAATGTATCTTGTTCTAGTATCTAGATCAGTCACGAAATTAGTTATGTTACTGTAATCTATTTAGGGTATTTATATTATTATTAACCACATATAAGCTAAGTTCGAATCGTTCGGAATCTCGAACATGGAAGTTCTCATGTATGGGTTTATTTTCCAGATAATGTGTTTCTGTGATCATTAATGTGCAATATTAGTGGAGTATTAACGGAATGGAATGGAATTAAAATAGACGTCTGAGATATCTAGGCACTGATTCCAAATTAAATACTAACCCCCAAATTTATAGACGATTTATAACATTTTCAAACGTCATATAGTACTGCGCACTAGAGTCATGCTTTGTGCCGTATTATATTATGTCGTTTGATAAATGTATTAAACGTCTATAAAGATGGGGGTAAAGATATAACTAAAAATGGTAAAGGACGTATTTTAACTAAAAATAAATAAATAAACACTTGTTGTTTATTTGATCCGTCATAACAACGCTGGCGGCTGGCGGCAGTAGAGAAATATTAATTGGGGCATGAGATTTGCTGTGAATTTGATTCCCGTCTCACTGCTCCGGTGCCCCTTTGCGCCCGCGTCACGTAAGCTGATTTCGTTCATTTCAAAATTCCACGGCTTTCCACCGCGCGTCGCGAAATAAAACGCGTAGGAACCGGGGCACGATATTATGTAAAATAACAGTACATTCTCATACGAACACTTACCTGATGTGTAGAGCCCTATCATACAAATGACTGTTGAAATATTTAGGTAAAAACAAAAACAATATAAACTCTTAATAATATTAATAACTTAACTAAAACCTATAAGCACGTAGATACTATGATTCTATCAATTTGAAATCCGAGTAAATTATCAGACGATAAATAATGCAATAAAGGAAATTTACTTGAACATAGACAGTACGTCAAGCACAATCCATTTTACGTACCGTTTCCGTACGTAAGCGTCGTCCATCCCTTTCAGACTACAGTCAGTTCACAGTTCAGTGACAGGATAAACATGCTGACACTGTCAAACATATTACTCCTCTGATGTAATTAAACCATCATCGAGAGCTTTCTCGAAAAGGAAAAAGGATTAACTAACCGTTAATTAGTGGCATTGATCGTGACAATCAAGTTGCCATGTCAATTCAATGTATTCGCAGAATAAACCTTTATAATGAGTAACCTATAAACACCCACCTAGGCTCAATATCTTGTACAGTCAGACGGATCAATTTGTCTGAGTTTCCAAAAACCTAATTCTTATTTACCGCATTGGAAAGATACATCGATAAAGTATTTCAAGCAGAGGGTAACGTCGTGGGATAATACATTTAAACGTAAATAGACCTTACGCAAATAGGTTCAAAAACCTTTTTCTCGTGGAGTTTTGGTATTACAGCACATATAATTCTGATATTACATAACATTTATTACCTACATATTGGAGGTACCTACAATATGTTCCGGCGTAAAAATAGATCAATCCCTACACAGGAGTGGACTATAGGATAAAGATAGAACGAATGGACCGCCAAATTCACATAACATTGAATTTATCTTAGACGGTAATTACCATAGACTATACTAAATAAAATAATTGCTTTTCTTCTGAAACCGGCATGTAAGTAGGTATAAGAAATTCTTGCTCGGTAGACATATTAGGTAACCATGTGACCGAATTCATAACATAAATAACAATTTACCATATGTTATGATTTATGCTGGCAAAATCACTTTGAGAGCCAGGGAGCGGGCAGGATATTAGATAATATTTTTATATTCGGTGGGTTTATGTATGTTAGATATCTGTATCAACCGATATTGGTTCGGGTCCTTCACCAGAATCTGTTTACGGCAGAAACAAGAATAACAGCAATAAAATGAATTTATTATGAAGTCAACCTGCCTATATCTTATTTATTATGTCACAGGCAAAGACATGGTACATTTACGACCTGATTAGCGCAGTTGGTAGTGACCCTGCTTTTCGTGCCGAGACATTGCCTCCTAACTTTAGATCCTACAGGTATTTTTTAGAACTACTTAGGAAAAGATGCCAATGCCTAGTACCTATTAAATGGCTGTATGGCTTGGTCTTGCCTCAGATTTTCTTAGAATGGAAGTCGAAAGCAATTCCAACAGTGGGAGATTAAATAGGTGAGTTATAAAATTAACATTGATGTTCATTCTCCTTTATATTTTCTATGGCCAACTTGTTAATAACCGAAAATGTTATATTGGAGCGATGCCTATTTTAGCGTTTATTTTCAATTAACTCCAGCAAAAAAGCGACTAACGGCTGCGAGGCGGGATTTTGCTGATTTCGTATAAATTCCTATCGTCAGTGCAATCTGCTCAACAAACTGGACGCCGGCAATCGCGTAATTCAATGAACACTTCCCTAATCGAGTGACGAGTCGAAAGCCGCCCGGCGAAAATAACCTTCGCTTTTTGAATTTTCGAATTTGTAAGTAACGAGAAATGATGGAAAATTATTACTGGCCAGTGAGTTTATTATAATTTAATTAAAAATATAACTCCTACTTCTTCTTTTTTTTTAGTTTGGCAATCGGCTACAAAATTGTGCCATTTCTGCCAGTGAAGCCACGCACTGTTATTTTATTTTATTTCATAATCATACAAACCCCAGGGCTCATTTGAAGACATATAGGTACTTAGTTAGATTCTCTATGAGACTAGTTTGACACGTTGAATTAGCCCACCTCCACAAACATAGATTTAGCCGTGCTCATTCTACCAAGTATCAATGTCTTGATACTTACTTGAAGGTGCATGTGTTCCCCGAATGTCATATTCAATTAATCCCTTTTCATATTAGGTAGTAGGTACAAGCTAATCTGCATCCGAGACGGAACAGTGGCCACATTTTGTAAGCAGGTCAGCGAGTCGATTTATCATTGGGAAGAAGCTGCTTTCGGTCGATGTCGACTGATTTGTTACGGATCGTATATATTTTATACGATAGTTACTAAAAGCATGGAAATGTTTAGATACGTTATGTTACTCTGCACAAAGTATTTTATGCTTGGGCCTTGGCTTACATTAAATAGGAGCGCGGTGAGTCGGCTGTGATGGTCCTGAGTGACGACTGGCTTGTTGTGGGACTGCTATTGAAAATCGATGTTGATGTGTTGATGGAGAGGTGATGATGTCTTCGCTTGCTTGAATCTTCACAGAAGGGTTGATGTTCGTTGTCAGGGGTCACCAATATAGCGGAACAGGGAAGATATTGCAGGCAGGCGGGCGGTATGCCTGGCTGTGTAGCCGCTATGCCCCCATGGTTATTGTATATATCTTACATTCTCCGAAATCTCTCATAGTGCGTTTCAGAATTATATGAAGCATCGTCAACGCCATCTGTGTATCTTGTAGCGAAGTTAAAAAGGTCGCTACAAAATATTACATTCGTAAATAACATGGATAATATAATAATGCTATAAAGTTATAAAATTATTGTTCAAATGTTCGTGTTACACATGCAAGTTATCTCCACAGTGTAGGTCCCAAAGTCAGTTTCATATCATCAATGGCTCGACTTTGACGCCCCAGTTCAGGCTGCCTGTAGAGTGAGCTGTGAGATAAGCCGGTTTACTTCCTCTCGCTTGTATTGTCTAAAATTTAGTTGCATTGTAACAAGCTTGCAACCTCGTTTTAAGAATTATGCTTTAAATGTGTATTTTAATATAACTTCTGCAACCAAACAGTGCCTATCTTTAACATTTTAATTTTAATAAAATAACGTTATTACCTTATAAATTACGACTTAAGATTACTCTTTAATACCGCGGATAATAAATAAGATTTACACTTGCATTTTCAACGGCCAGTTTTATAAAGATATAAACATGATATCAAGACGTAAATTGAAAATTATGTTTTTCAAATTTCGAACATCAGAAAAATAATTTTAATCATTGATTAACGAGACTTGATTTATTTTAAAAATTTAAACAGCAGCCGGGTCGTACCATCGTGACGTCCTGTGAAAATATGTACAAACATTCGTAGATTCACTGACGCGAGAATCGCATACGTTGCTAAGTTTTCATCTAACGTAGCGTTGTTTTTTCCTTCATAGCCGTACCTGCGGCTCACCCTCTCTTCCACTCTACCTACCTTTCGATTATCCAGCATCATGCGAAGTGGTTTTCATGTTATATTTCATAGGTTTCCATTAATATATTTATCATTTTGCGTAGTATTCGCTGACAGCCTACGCCGCAAACTATTAATTCGGTTATTTCTTTTACGAGTGGAGTAAATCGAAATTCGATTCTGAGATGGAATAATATTGTTTGGCAGCGGCTGGGCTCAATATGTAATCTTTGATACGCAAAATAATCAGTTTCTAAGATAGGATCAATATAGAGTCTAGGGATGTAGACATACTGATAGTTAAGGTTTATACCAGAGATAAACTAACCTAACCTAATGATCATATTTGATAATAGCTCCGCCCCGCCGTGTTACCCGCGATTAAAAAGTATGAAAAATTAAAACAAATCTATCCCACGGGAACCATATTTTACCGGCATAAAAAGTATAGATAGACTATAATCTATTTCTGTGCCAAATTTCATCTAGTTCCGTTGAGCCGTTCTGGCGTGACTGAGTAACAAACATCCATCCAAACTTTCACATTAATAATATTAGTGGGATCATAATATTAAATACACGAATAGGTAGGGATATTATTCCCTTATCATTAAATTAGTAAAAATTGGCTGTGGTATTAACTTTTCAATAAAAAGTTACAACGTAAAATTTAATTTACTTAATTAAGTACTTTTTAAACAGTACAAAGCGAAGAAGGTTCTTGACATCATTCCGTGAACGCGGGCACATCAGTAGGGTAACTCCCCATGTAATCGTAATGTCAATGAAAAAGCATGCCATCACTGTCATCTTGATCATAAAACCTATGGTGTGAGCAGGACAGAATACGCTTACGTTACCGTAAGTCTATGTAGAAAGATTGTGGTTGAGCTAGTAGTAGTACTGTATACGCTGCCGAATCGAGCTGCGTTCCCCTGGCAGCCGTCGTTGCGATCTTTTCAATACATCGGAGATGGATATTTTACATCCTTCGACGGCGGCGCCCAATGCGACTGCGTCTACGATTTGTTATCTTTCAAACGAGGGGATCTACAAATAAAAGCACATAAACATAAAGCTATAAAAACATTTAGCTACTTATTTCCTTCCTTCTTATTTTTTACGACTCAGCTTGAGCTTGTCTCGTAAACCGTGGAAAATGAACTCTAGATTAGTTAAGATAGCATTAGCTATAAATCACGCTAATATTAATCATGTTTTTACTAGGTACTTATATGATTACTGAAAATTTACCGGACATCTTGGGAGACTTGGAAAGTCAAGTTATACTATATTATATTTCAACTTCCTTCACTCGTGCACGTTTATTACAACACAATTTAACAAATAAACATTTATTATTTAATAATATAAACTAATAAAATACACATCTCCATTTAACTTCCCGCCAAAATATCCCTAGAGGGTTTCATTAATCATTCAAACACAAATAGAGGCGAACACTGAACGCAGTGTAGTATCTATCGAATCTATACATATAAATAAAATTGGAGTGTCTGTTTGTAATATTAAAATAACCGCTTTTTACTAAGTGCATTTGGATGTATACACGTTACCTATACCGAAACAACATTTTTTACAATTTTTGTCTGTCTGTCTGTCCGTCTGTCTGTCTGTCCGTCTGTCTGTCTGTCTGTCTGTCTGTCTGTTTGTTCCGGGTAATCTCTGAAATGGCTGGACCGATTTTGACGGTAATTTCACTGGCAGATAGCTGATGTAACAAGGAGTAACTTAGGCTACTTTTATTTTAGAAAAAAAAATTGGATCTCTCGAAAAAAAATTAAAACCAATGTTGCAGCGCCGCGCCTGCTTAAAGTTTGATAGCAACAACCTGCAATGCGTCCCGCGCACTGACCTCTATGGTATATATCGCTGGACTAATCATAAGCCCGGTTATCGTGTGCCTATTTGATTTTCGCCATTTTGGCGCTGATAGCGGCAGTGAGGGGGAATGGAACTAATAATAGAGATGGGACAGTGATATGATACATCGATAAAAATGTTTATGCTTAAACCTACCCATGCAGTAAAATGAAAATAATTATGATCCATTCCTTTAACAATGGCTAATGTCCAAAATAGTCGAGTGGTTAATACTAAGATGAAGCAAATAATGATAATGATTAGCCGAATCGCTCATGGGTAGGGTAGGTAATCTTAGGATAAGCCGAAACCGGACTAAAGGGTGGTGTGTGACTAGCTAGATCCTACTTAAATAAGGATCGTTTTTTAATTAGAAATGAGGTAATGTAATGTTGTCTGGGAAGCAATGGAGTAGGTAAGGTATTAATAGAAAATAAAAATCATCAAAGTAGTACATGAGTTATGTTTAATAAAACAGTCATCAGAGAAGTGTTTTGAACAGATGTAATCATATTGTTTCGGACGCCAACTAGGCTTTTCAATGTTTTTGAGCCATAATTCTAGTCTTCTATTGTCAGTCGGAAACCTGTGAATTAGTAAACATTGTTTTAAAATAATATGTATTTGATAATACAAATCTGTCTTCGGCGATTTTTACGTTCTTGAACGTTCTATCTATTTAAGATATTGATAGAAAAAATATCGATAAATTTTATCGACAAGGAACTTTTACAGCACTATTGAATTTTATTGTTTATAAAAAACCGATAATACAAAGACAAATGCGTTGTAATCACGTATAAATAAGATTAGTAACATAGTTTTAAGTGCCTATAATATCAATAGAAGTTTTAATTTCTTGAATATTAGCCGTAAATTCACTTACTTGTGGAATGTAACCCCACTTCCCTTCTGGTAAAGAGTTTTGCATAACACGCACTCTTTCATGGTTTACCTATTAACTAACGCCACTTATTTATGTATTAACTATATTAATACGACACAACAAACAAGTTTAATCGCGTTAAACCTTCAAAATCACTTTATAAACACGGAGACAATGTAAACAAAACAACGGCCATTTGCATTTTACGTCAGATTTAGTTCCTTTCCCCCACGCTGGGGGCGCTTCAAATAGGCACCATAGATAGCTGTCATTTTAAAGGATATCATTAGTCTAGCGTACTTGTATCATGTCATGGACGTCAGTGGTCCCGCGGGATCAGAACGCGAGCAGACTTTTGCCAACGGTTGAGACGTTGTTAAATACCACGCGGACGAAGTCGCGGGCAACAGCTAGTCTATACATATAAATAAAATTGGAGTGTCTGTTTGTAATATTAAAATAACCGCTTTTTACTAAGTGCATTTGGATGTATACACGTTACCTATACCGAAACAAAATTTTTTAGAATTTTTGTCTGTCTGTCTGTCTGTCTGTCTGTCTGTCCGTCTGTCTGTCTGTCCGTCTGTCTGTCTGTCTGTCTGTCTGTCTGTTTGTTCCGGGTAATCTCTGTGTACGGGCCAGCTATGTATAATAAGTAGAGTCAGCAAGTTACGCGACCATTAGTAATTTACGGGAGTTCGCCAATCATACTCGAGCCTAACGGTCGCGTGCTCACCCTATCACTTCAATCTCTCATTTACTCTAATTTCTATCATCTTTGTATCAGTTTACTTCTATCAATATACTATCAACTATCAGTTCGGACTATCATTTATCACTATCAACTTCTATCAACTATCAAGTCGTGGACGGGTACCGTATCAGCCCGTACATCGTTTTGGTCCTTCGACAAGGGCCTCGCGTGTGGACTTACATAGTGAACTATCAATCAAGTGACTTTGCTGTGTATCGTGCGTGAGGACAGAACTAGCAGTAGACGCTATCACCGGTTTAACCTGTGGAAACTACAGTTGGGAGAACCTATCAAGTTGACAGAGGGTGGGCAACAACGCTCACCTCAGGCAAGCAGTAAACGAGATCTCAATAAGTAAGATCTTTCCGTTTTATCATCTATCAGCAACATGTCGAATCTGGAAGATATCTTAGCAACTCAGCAACAGCTTCTTAATGCAATCGAGCAAATTTATACGAATTTTAAAAAGGATGGTGCCGACCGGAAGACGCCTGACTACATCAGGCGGAGGTTGGACACGCTAGATAAGTACTGGCAGGATTTACAGTCTAATCATATCATTTTGTGCGGAATAGAGTACGCTAAATCGCATACCTACTTTACCAGCAATCAATTAGAGTTTGCAAAAGAGAGATACGAAAATGTTAGAGCGGCAATCGCTAACTATCAGATCAGGGAAGATAGACCGATGACACCAGTCATAAAACCCGCTACTACATTGGGTGTACCTGGGTCATCTCATCAACCATCACCTCGCGGGCCTGTGGCACAGTCCCAGGGCACAGATAGCAAAACCGACGACCTTCTGCGTAAGCAAACCAGCAATCTGAAGGCATTCGAGCACACAGTATCAAACATTAAAATAGACTCAGTATCAGAAAAATGGGAATTCGATCACTTATTACGTGCTATACAATCGCGTTGGTGTGTAATTGACACATTACATTGGGAGCTAGACAGTGAGCTCGGGGGTAGGAACCCTGATTACGAAGCTACATTCTCCAAGTACGAAGAGAAATATAACGATATCATAAAATCTATCAACCGCAAGCTAGGGTCCGTATCGCAAAGGGAGAACTCGACACCTCACGTGGAGATACCAACTTTCAGCGGTAGCTACCATCAGTGGAGCTCGTTCAAAGATCTTTTCACGGAAACGATTCACGGGAATCCATCGCTATCCAATGCACAGAAGATGCAGTTTCTCAAGACTAAAGTCAAGGGCGAAGCGGAAAGGCTTATCCAACATCTACCTATAACATCTGATAACTATCCGATCTGTTGGGACATACTGAACCACAGATATGACAATAAACGCTTAATTTTCCGCTCGCATATTGAACTTTTATTAAGTATTCCCGTCATGCAACAAACATCAGTAATTCATATAAAGCGGATACATGATACAACATTAGAAGCATTAAACGCTATCAAGAACCTAGGTGTCGACGTAGAGTCCTGGGATCCATTGCTAGTGCATCTTCTGTCTCAAAAACTTGATACAGAGACGCACAATGAATACGTAGCTTCGGTAAAACAGCCAAGGGAGTTGGCTAATTTTCAAGAATTTTTATCATTTTTGGAGCGCAAGTTTACGAGCTTAGAGTCCTCTCGAAAGAACCCGGAAAACCTTATCAAAAGTACTCAAAATAACAACAATTATCCGCCTCAACAAAATAAAAGGTATCAAAAAGGTTTTAACAAACAAGCATTTCCGGCGCACGGAAGGATGGTTTCGCAATCACCGAACAACAAAAACAACAACTCATGGAAATTTTACAAGTGTGGAATTTGCAAGACCGACGAACATTGCCTTTATTATTGCCGTCAGTTTTTGAACATGACACCATACAATAAGCGCCGCACTGTATCAAATTTGAATGTATGCGAAAATTGCCTTTATTCGCATAACGGTAAGGCATGTCTATCAGAAAAAAGATGTATGCAGTGCAATGCATCGCACAATACAATTCTACATGAAGCATTTACGCAATCGGGACATACAAATAATCCCAGCACAGCAAAAGCAGCAACCAGCGGAAACCGCCAGAAATCCGAGCCTTCGCAACAAGTACAAAACAACTCGCACGTGTCGCTACAACGTGACACGCCAGAAATACTTTTAGCCACAGCTATGCTTAAAGTAAAATCCTATGATGGGACTTTCATCAACATGCGGGCCCTGATTGATCAAGGGTCCCAAACATCGCTCATCACTGGACATGCAGCTCAGTTACTGGGGCAACCACAACAGAAATGTCGGGGGGTAATATCTGGCGTAGGTGCTAAAGAAAGTGCCTGTAAAGGTGTAATGTCTATCAAATGCATAGCAACAAACAGCAGTTTTGAATTCGAAACGGAGGTTTATATCATGAAGAGTCTGATCAACAATTTACCAAACAACAGTTTTCCAAAACCTTCGTGGACATATCTGGATAACATCACGTTAGCAGATCCGTTATTTAATGTTAGTCGCCCAGTTGATTTACTTTTAGGGGCAGATATTTATTCTATGATATTACTCGAAGGAATCTGCAGAATCGGCGATAACATACCTATAGCCCAGAATACGCGTTTGGGCTGGATATTAACAGGAAATGTAAAAACATTGCAGTGCAATGTGATCATTAACAATTTAGAAGACATCCAAAAATTCTGGGAGATTGAGGACATTACAGAAGAATCGACCCTATCATCTGAAAATCAGCAATGTATTGACTACTATAAGTCTACTACAACTAGACGCGAAGACGGTCGATATGAAGTTCGTTTACCAATGCGCCCGGATTTTTCGGAAAAGTTAGGAGAATCTAAATATAAAGCCATAGCGCAATTTAGATCCTTAGAAAACAAATTTAAGAAACACGAACACATAGAAAAACAATACAAGTTATTTATCAATGAATACCGCTCACTCGGTCACATGATTCCCGCGTCCGGTAACAAGACGCCGGCAGTCTTCAATACACATCATTGTGTGCAGTCTGATGACACTATCAATTCTAAATTTAGAGTGGTATTTAACGCATCGTGTAAAACGTCATCTGGCAATAGTTTAAATGATGTCATGGAATGTGGTCCAAATCTCCAACAAGATCTACAGTCTCTAATCATCAAGTGGAGGCAATATCCATGCGCCTTTACTGCTGACATTGAAAAAATGTTCAGACAAATTTGGATGCATCCTGACGACCAGCATTTATTGAAATTAGTGTGGCGGGAAAATACATCTGAACCTATCAAAGAATATCAACTTACTACGGTCACATATGGAACTAAGTCTGCCCCGTTCTTGGCGATGATGACCCTTAAACAACTCGCAAGTGATGAGAGAGCAAACTATCAAAACAGTCATGCTATTGAAGCTTTAGAAACTTCGTTCTACATGGATGACTTAGTCCATGGGTGTTACAATATAGAAGCAGCTAAGAAATTACAAAAAGAACTTATCAATTTATTAAAGTCAGGGGGCTTCAACTTGCGGAAGTGGAAGTCAAACGCACAGGAGCTATTAAAAGGTGTAGACACAGCTCATGTGGGTGGAGACGACTTTAATTTCAAGCTATCACAACAGGCAAAGACCTTGGGGTTAAGTTGGAATCCTCAAGAAGACGTGTTTATGTTCCAATCTCGATTTGAGTCCGTGGGAGAGACCATCAAGGTCACGAAGAGAACTCTACTATCAGAACTATCAAAATTATTTGACCCATTGGGTTGGCTTTCACCGCTATCAACCAAGTTGAAAATAATTTTTCAAGAAGTATGGGCTGCGAATATCAAATGGGATGAACCTATACCAGATAACATTTACTCGAGTTGGGTGAAAATCAGGGACGATATCGACAATATCAAAAACATAAAATTACCTCGATGGATGCAGACCCACGAATGCGAGGACATAGAGTTACACGGCTTTAGTGACTCATCGGTGAAGGCATATGCATGTGTAATTTATTGTCGCGTCAATAGAGGCGACAAATCATCTGTGGTGTTAGTAGTGGGGAAAGCAAGACTCGTACCCACTAGCAAGACCGTCACGTTACCTAGATTGGAACTGAGCGGAGCACTGCTTTTATCAAGATTGATGACTAAGGTCAAACAATGCCTTAGTGGTCATAATATCAGGACATATGGTTGGGTCGACTCCATGGTGGTGCTGGGTTGGCTCAACGGAGATCCAGCAAGATGGAAGATCTTCGTCGCCAATAGAGTGTGTGAAATCACACAGAACATGCCGTCGGATTGTTGGCGATACGTTAAATCAGAAGAGAACCCTGCCGATTGTGCTAGTCGTGGCCTGACTGCCTCGCAACTGAAGGAACACAGATTGTGGTGGCAAGGTCCAACGTGGCTATCAACATTTAATGACCAAGGCAGTGAGGTCACATACTCAACGGATCAAGAGTTGAATCTATCAAAACGTGTTAATCTAGTCACCAAGAAAAGGTTAGACTCTATCATTGAAACAATTCTATCAAAATATAGCACATTTAACAAAGCAGTGAGAGTAGTGACATGGATCCAAAGATTTATCAATACTATCAAGAAAAAGCATTATAACAATTATCTATCAGTAGAAGAGCTAAAACAGGCTACATTATTAATTATCAAAAACATACAGCAATTATCATTTGAACAGGAGCTATCAGATGTAAAAAACGGTATCAAAATAAACAAAAACAGCAAAATATGTGAGTTGAATCCGTATCTCGATCAAAATGAGATACTCAGAGTCGGTGGCAGGCTGCGACACGCTAACCTTGACCCTGAAATGAAAAATCCTATCATAATACCTAGCAACAGTCGTCTTGCGGAACTGTTAATAGATCAGTCGCACGAATTAACCTATCACGGAGGAGCCAGGCTAACTTCAGCTTACCTAAGAAAAAAATATTGGGTAGTTGGAGGCAACAGAGCAACCAAAAAGAGATTACGTCTTTGTATCAAATGTAGAAGGCATGGGCCAAGCAAGCACTACCAAATAATGGGAGACCTCCCATCAGCAAGAGTAAACCCGTCAAGACCGTTCTATCATATAGGAGTGGACTACACAGGTCACGTGTTTATCAAAGCGAATAAAGGTAGAGGTATAAAAACCACGAAAGGTTACGTCGCCGTGTTCACGTGCATGTCAACAAAGGCAGTGCATTTGGAGTTGGTGTCTGACCTGACGAGTACAGCATTCTTAGCAGCCTTGCGCCGAATGTCAGCCCGCCGAGGTAAGCCGCGTCACATTTACAGTGATAACGGCACAAACTTTGTAGGAGCCAACAAGGTATTACAACAAGAATACAAAGAGCTTCTGAAGTGTTTCGACGAGGAATTCCACTCACAAGTGGCCGACATGGGCATAAGTTGGCATTTTAACGCACCGTCCTGGCCGTCGGCAAGCGGTCTTAGTGAAGCGGCAGTAAAAAGCCTGAAATATCATTTAAAGAGGGTAGTGGGTGATCAAAAACTCACGTACGAGGAGTTCAGCACCCTTTTATCACAGTTGGAAGCATGTCTTAATTCAAGACCATTGTCTCCGATAACAGAGGATCCTGAGGACCTTAATTACTTAACTCCATCACATTTCCTATCAAGTGGCCCAATACTATCAATCTACGAAACAGAAAGGGACCTTCGAACACGCTGGTACCTTACACAACAAATATTTCATGACGTTTGGAAAAGATGGCAGAATGAATATCTGACCAACCTATCAGCGAGAAGCAAGTGGCGACAGCCACAAGAAAATATCAAATTAAATGATGTCGTGATTATTAATGACGGAAATCTCCCAGCTGGCAAATGGGCGCTGGGTCGTGTAGTCGAGCTACATCCGGGAGAAGACGGCTACGTGCGAGTCGTAACATTAAAGACGAAAAATGGCTATATGAAGAGACCGATCGTCAAACTATCAATTCTACCTATCAACCTAGCTATCAACGAACAAAAAGAGCAAGACAAAGAAGTTAATGATAAACCAAAAGATGTATCAGCCAAAAGATCGAGACGTATCAACCGAAAATATAATTTTGCAACGGTTGCGACATCTATCATGCTATTCTTTATGTCGCTTATTACGAATGCATATGGCTTATATTCAATTACCTTGCTCAAAAATAACACAGGGTTATTTTTTGATAAAATTGCAAATATGAATTTAATAAAAGATGACTGGCGACTCGTCGTATTCTATGACATGAATCCGTACTGGGAAGGCACCACGGCGTCTATCAAATACATAAATTACCTAGAATCCATCTGTTCAATGATAAACGAGCATTCACAATGCGACGGTGTCATCTATCAATTAAGTCACGATTACAATGACCTGCAACATTACAATGGAATGCTGCTTGATCAGCAGTTTGACACGCGCACGCGCCGGCGTCGCCGAGGGCTTATCAACGGTATAGGTAACATCGCCAACACCTTATTTGGGGTGCTAGATAGTAACTTCGCTGATAAATATGAACATGATATTACGTCTATTAGACAAAACCAGCGAAATCTGGCGAAGCTGTGGAAGAATCAGTCATCGATAGTGGAGGCAGAGTTCAATCTTATCAAGAGGGCGGAATCTATAATGGTAAACCAGCATAAAGCAGTTAACAAGAAGATAACTGCACTTAAAAACTCAATGGACACAATTAAGCTTGAGTTGCAAAACAACTCTTATATAAACGATTTTACATTATCCGCCATCATTACTAGCAACATTCTAAACAAGCTAAAGAATATTCAGGATTATCTTCTGGATACTATCACCGATGTATTTCACGGGAAGTTTAACATACATCTACTGACCCCTGAGCAATTACAACAGGAGTTAAGTGTCATATCAGCGCAATTACCTAAAGACCTATCATTACCGATTGATCACTCGAATCTATCAAAAATATACAAGTTGTTAAACATAAAAGCACGCCTATCAAAGAAATTCCTCATATTTGAAATACGAATCCCATTAATAATAAGAGACTCCTACGAAATACTAAAGGTTATCCCAATACCTAAGCGGTCTGGAAACAACATGATCAACATTATACCTATCAGTGAGTACGTAGCAGTGAACATAAATAAGGATTCTCTTCTATCATTAACAGAAAGCGATTTAAATATGTGCATACATCAAGATTCGAATACTGTGCTGTGTCGATTCAAGAAGCCTATCTATCATATGACAAGTGACCAGAGTTTCTGTGAGACGAGCAAAGATTCTGGAAGCTGCAGAACTTCCATGAGTACCTGCAAAGATACTATTAAAGCAACAAACAAACTCAACACATTTTTTTATTTCTGCTGTGATAAATGTTACTTCAAGCTACTGTGTGAAGATCAAGTTACGGCCGTTCAACTCAGTTACACGGGACTGTTTACACTGGGTCAAGGCTGCATAATGAAAGCAGCTGATTTCTATTTCTACTCCCATAAACAGGAGGAGAGTTCTATCAACGTGAAGCCTGATATTGGGGTCGCCGAGATTGCCCCCATAAATCATCTGATTAACATTTCGTCACCTGATTTATCCGCCAGTACTGGCTCAGAGACTATCATCAGCCCGAAACAACTGGCTGCTATTCAAGAGCAGTTGGATATCATGAAGAGGAGTGAACCGATAACAGAAGGCGTATCCTATCACGACATTCATCATTACGCCGCCATCTACCTGGTCATGGCGGCGGCTGCGGCCGTCGGCGGGGCCTACGGGTGGCGGCGCGTGCGGCGGTCGCGTCGGCGGGCGGCGCGTCCTCGCGCAGACAATCAGTGTAATAGTGAAGTGCAGTGCGTAGAGTTACAACCACATAGTGTGGGGCAGTGTAATGACACAGAAATAACAAGTGAAGGGACTGACAATATCGCGAGCGCGCGCAGGTTTAGACAGAACCGAGGCACTTCACCAATGCGCCAAGTTTTTACTATCTCGGATACCGGAGCTTAATTTTTTGTTGTATTTTAGTATTAAGTTAATTATAATCATGCCTATCATCTTGTTAATAGTATTAGTTCATCTCATTCCTCATCTTTCCGCCCGGGAGCATGTACGGGCCAGCTATGTATAATAAGTAGAGTCAGCAAGTTACGCGACCATTAGTAATTTACGGGAGTTCGCCAATCATACTCGAGCCTAACGGTCGCGTGCTCACCCTATCACTTCAATCTCTCATTTACTCTAATTTCTATCATCTTTGTATCAGTTTACTTCTATCAATATACTATCAACTATCAGTTCGGACTATCATTTATCACTATCAACTTCTATCAACTATCAAGTCGTGGACGGGTACCGTATCAGCCCGTACACTCTGAAATGGCTGGACCGATTTTGACGGGAATTTCACTGGCAGATAGCTGATGTAACAAGGAGTAACTTAGGCTACTTTTATTTTAGAAAAAAAAATTGGATCTCTCGAAAAAAAATTAAAACCAATGTTGCAGCGCTGCGCCTGCTTAAAGTTTGATAGCAACAATCTGCAATGCGTCCCGCGGGATCAGAACGCGAGCAGGCTGTTGCCATCGGTTGGGACGTTGTTAAATACCACGCGGACGAAGTCGCGGGCAACAGCTAGTAGTATATAAACTGGGATATTAATACTCAGCTTCCATTCAATACGATAGAGTTCGGACAGTTCGCAAAGTACTTGTTTGTTGGCCAGTCCCGAAGACAATCTCCTGAGCCAAGTTCCAGACGCCAGTGACGGCTAACGATGACCGATCACTGTTTAATGTGCGTGCTTTATTCATAGCTACTAATTAATTTGCTTCTACATATTTTTATAATAGGAAAATATCATATTTAAAATACAACGACGTTGATATAGTGATTCCTATTCGTGATACTTGGCCAATTATGACGTTCGTTTATGAAAAAATAAAAAGAAATATCACCTATTCGGCAAAGATATCTATTTTGTATTTTAGCACGCAACGACCGTGCGTACTAAAATTGAAATTGGAACATTTGAACAAGTTCCATAAACAATATATACCACAATTGAATCAATAACGTTAATTTTCGAAAGTTTCTTATTATAGATATATCCATCGCCTTTTTACTGAAACGCATAAAATATATTATTGAATTGACGACAAATGGTTGAATTTGCTGACAGAAACGAAAATGTTATCAATATTCGATAATGCCATAGCAGAGGTCGTAAATGGCGGGGTAAACGCTGTCGATATATTTATGGCGGGTATTTAGCTTGAATAAAATATTATTTTGCCATGGGGCAAACAATAAAATCGCTTAGAGATTTATTGGCGTCGTTTATCCAGATGATCCCGTGGGGATTGTCAGTAAATTATCACTAGGGATAGGTACACCTATCGGTGATCTTTGTTTGCTTTTCTTCTATTTATTTTAACTTTGATTGTAAACACAATTTATAGCAACAAATTATAAGTCTTACTTTAATTAGAAACAACCTACTTGGATAAATACCCTACTTGCTACTGGCTATCAATCTAGCTGTATATAGCTTGCTATTGCTGAATAATTTGAAGTTACTCAGCCTGAGTCCGAAAGAGTCAAATGTACTACCTTTTATCCTGTACTTATGAAGGCATTTGTAATAATTATGAGAAATTTAAAATTTATGATTCTGATTTTAAGAAATGCATTTTGTTTCCAACAAAATGACAATTATATTTTTTGAGGAGCAATGTATTTTTAACCGACTTCAAAAAGGTGGAGGTTCTCAATTCGGTTGTATTTTTTTTTGTTTGTTACCTCAGATCTCCGTCATCTACATTGCTATAAGTACTTACGAAATATCTTGTTTCATATACTGATTACAAATACGATAAAGAAGCGCAGATTTAAAGGTTAGTAACTTTAGTTTAACCATTTTTGAATCACGTTGGATAATATAGGTAGGTACTAGTTCCTCTAATCGAAAATTAAATAAGTGTAGTGAAGGAGGCGAGTTTTCGTGCCCATAGTAGTGATCGATCACAGTTCTTTAGTGAACATGCTCCAATTATAGTACACGCGAACTCGTCATGAGTGATAGATGGCCTACACATAAAGAGACTCTCGAAGTCGGCTTGCTCTATTCATTGATAAATATCAATGAATATTCGACAACAACAAACATTTGCAAGCGAAGTATTTGGCCAGTTGTTATGTATTAAAGAAAATATTATTTAGAGTCCTGGAATTATTACCTATAGTTCCAGGACTATAACAACGTGCTTACTTCCGTTATCCGAATAAAGGAAATTAGCATATTCCCCAAAAATTTAAAGTCTGAAGAATAAATTTAAAAGTTTTCTTTGTTTTACGTTTTTTGATTATCTCCTTTTATACATACAGGTATTTAGTTCCAGGTACTGATATGCTTTTTTTAAAACCAAAACCATTCTGTATACCCGTCGATATTGTGAAAGTTGTCAACTTTAATCAAGTAATAGGTACCAACTAGGTACTAAATTTAAACACAGCAACAGACTAATAAACATGATATTATAGCACCAAAATTACAAACTTTACTACCTATAAGGTGGTATTTTTTTTCTAACGTAGCTGTAGATACAAGCCGCGGCAAAAGCAGGTGTCAAAATTTTTCTCCACCCCTATAAATCTTCATTTTCTTTACACAAAGAGGGATAGAAAGGGGGGGAACACATTATCGGAGATCTCCCTCATTGACTTTCGTTGCGCCAGTCAGCCAACGTAAGAAGTTGTAAGTAGATAGATATTCATCTTGGCCTTGGCCACATACCTATATGTTATATAGACCGTGTACCTATTATATCTTACACCGCATAATAATATACCAAAACCTAATTAGGAATCTAATCCCCATAGAATTCTTGTAGGCACAAAAACGTCTACGAACTTTTGTGTAGGTTATATCTACACGATCTCGTTCCATAATTGCTATTTTAGAATATTTACGCAGATATTATGTGCTTTAAATCCTACGTCCTGACTCAGAATTACTGACAGACTAATTGAATTGTATCTAAATTGCCTACTGGGATTTGTTCGTGCTAATTTAATCATGAAGATTATTGTTATTGACTGAAAAATTAATCGTTCGCGGCCATCTGTATAAAAAAAACCTTCTTTTTTAATTCCATAATTTTAATGTAGGCCATAGTAGTGTAGGTCAGCAGTGATAGCCAAGTTGGTAGAACGCTTGCCTCGGTAACGAGGATTGCAGGTTCAAACCCCGGCTCGCACCTCTGGGATTTTTCATGTGCGAATCTCATTTTCAACCAAGATTATCACTTGCTAAACGGTGAAGGAAAACATCGTGAGTAAACCTGCATGTCTGAGAGAACCCCTCGAAAGATGTGTGAAGTCTGCCAACCCGCACTGGGCCAGCGTGGTGGACTATGGCCTAAACCCCCCTCGCATTGAGGGGAGGCCCGTGCCCAGCAGTGGGACATCAAAAAAAAGGGCTGGAATTATTATAATGTAGGTCATGTCTAATAAGGAGTATGTTCCGGGTGCGGGCGGAGCGCCTCATGCAGGACTCGCGCTCCGTAATAAGGTTAACGAGATGGGCGAAGGCTTTAACGAGCAAAGGTTTCCTCCTTTCATTGAATTAAAAAGGCAGCAAAGTTGTTGTGTGCTCTTTAAATTATATGAATAGAAAAGCGCACGCGGTTTGGCTAGAGGTCTACTTTAGCCATGTCAGGTTATATTTAAAGATTGTATTGATGAGTTGAAGGGTTACTTGGTATGGTCCTACAAACATTAGCATTTTAATGTCTCACTGTTGGGCCAGGGTCTCCCCTACTGCGGGGGGGATTTAGGCCATAGTCTACCAAGCGCGCTGGCGCATTGCGTCTTGACTTCATGGGCGTACGAACAATAGGGCAGAGGGGCGGGTGGGGGCAGCGTGTACGCTACAACGTGTTGATAGACCTTAGCCACAACTCATTTGATAGATATCCAATACGATTCTGTGAAGTAATTTGTAAATTGTAGTAATTTGTGAACCCATTCAAACTTTTTACTGTGTATACGTACTGTCCTGTTCTTTTAGAATTATTCAAAGACAAATATGTGTAAAAGTCATCAGTTGCATACGCTGAAACTAGGGCGGATCTATTGTTAGTGAAACTCGGATAATCCGAGTCCTTCTCCCTCTCCCCTTAGAAAGTTTTACGACGCGGACGAGATAGATCGCAGGGATCGGAAAGCATTATTGGCTATTCAAGATTGTGTCATATCTCGACCGAGAGTTTCTGCTATTGATTACGGAATGGATAGAAATCCGATAAAACACTTATGTTATATTATACTTATGTATTTATATTCTTCACCTAACCTCTGTGTTCAGTACGTACTTGCAAGATTACTTTATATTTTGCATACTTTATTTAAAGTTACAAGAATATAAAAATAATTTGGCAGTATATAAGGTAGTAATACTGACATGACATAAATTGTGGAATAAATATTAATGTAATCATCTGTAACGTTATGTTTAGATATATTAAGAGTAGTTTAAACGCTCTACAAATGTATTGATTGTAAAGTGAATACAATATCCATAGAGATAAAGTGGTAACAAAATGGGCGGACTAACTAACGTAGCATCACTTATTCCGAGCAGGAAAACTTTGTCAAATCACTCGGCTCTAATCCCTATATTGCAGGTCTAAAGTTTACATTCAAACTGGGAGATTGGAATTATTATAATAAGATTGAGCTGCGATTGTGCTAAACTTGTCGAAAGACTCAAAGCGGGATCTCATTCAGATGCAGATTAAGGTCAGACGACAATTGGGTTCGAACAGTGTAATTAAGCGGGACTTTCGGAACTTATTTCAGGAAATATTGCATGAATATTTCGTTTAGTAGGTAAGTACTAATCGAAGCACAGAATATAGCATTTCTGTTCCTCGGCGTACTGAAAACTCACAGAAAACTGTAAAGCGAATGAAAAAGTATGGAAAGGAAGTTTACACAGGTAGTAGTTTTATAACTGGGTCGTTGCTTTAGTCGCATATTTTTCAAACGATATATTGGCACCGTGTGCGTATACTCGGTACACATACAAGATTCTCGATTGAAGGACTACTTACATGAGTGTCTACGTTCGAAGACTTATTTATGATTAGCAATGCTCTTGGCTTGTACGCGGGGAGTTTAGTTTTTTGTACTATCCTGCGAAAACCATTTCATCTCCTGGCGTCATCAAAATTCGTTCAGTAGTTTTTCCGTGATATATGAACAGATAGATATACAGAAAATCGAAAACGGCCTCAGTGTGCAAAATATTTTCCACTATAAGGGCACTGGCTAGTTACAGTCTTATTATATCTATAGCAAGATGTATACTTACCTATCAAATATATTTAATACAATATTGCATCGCACAGGATTGTCTTATAATATTTACTATACGTAAGTTTATTCATCTCATTATTATTAAATCACTTTACAATGTAATGTCTGATAATTGACTGCGTTCAGTTCTAGTACCTATAAGTAGGGACTATTATTGAATGTTGTGTTTCATCAGTATTTCGAGCGAAGCCTTTAGGGATTACTGCCTTCGAAACGTTTCTGATGGGATTATATAGGTATACACGACATAGAAGTTCTGTTGAATTATTACCGCTATCAAATTAAGAAGCTTATTTTCAAATTACGGATTGTATTATGATAATCATTACACACTTTATTGTTAGGAACTTTTATTTATAAATTATATATAGCACACGACGGTTACCTTACCTATTGTGTAATGCAACTATGAAGTACTTGAAAAGTTAAATTTTGTCTGAATTTATTCTTCTTTGGAGTTGAAATTGAATCAACTGGTAATATTGTATAAGCCATGCATACAATGACGAACTTCGCGTCAAATACTTTGCAAGGCGAACCCTACGAAATGTGTGATTAATTTAGAAATTTTCTTGTTAAATGTAATTGGAAAGCGTTGACGCGAGCGAGAGGGGAGGAGACAAGGCGTCGAATAGACGTCTCCAGATGAAAAATGTTGACTTTATATGAAAAAGTCGCGAGCGATTCGCACAACACATACCGAGGACATCCAAAATATACGAGCTATGCAAAGTTTATTCACATAAATGTTTTTATGCACAATTCCCTCGCTTTCTGTAGCATCGAGATTTAAGATAAAATCTTCTACATATTGTTTTGTATTCGTAACGTATGTCATACATACAATGTACATATTTTTATTAACAAGAGTGAGGAACATAACTATTTTAGATAAGTACTGACTCAGTACAGTACCTACTGTTTTCAGAAAATGTCGATGACACTTTTAATAAAAAAATCTAACAATCGCAAAACCTACTCTGTACGCTTAAGTTACCTAATATGTGAATTTCCTGTGAAATAAATGTAATACGTCTTATCTATACATTGTAATGATTGAAACATCCATGGTAGGTATTATTTGATAGATGTCACTGCACCACAAATAAATAAACGGTGTTAGCTTTAATCATTCCCAGGCTTCGCGAGGTATTTGACACTAAATTTATTGACGTATGCATCCCTGACCGATAAGTTCTGACCAACAGGAATGTACCCTTTTACGTTTGTGAAGTTGAATACATTTTATTTGGTCTTAGAGGCTTTTGATGTGATACTAGTGTACACGCATGTATGGGGATTATATAACCTATTTATTTTTAGTCTATTTTACACATCACGTGACAAGGCCTGTTTCACTAATAAACTCTATACACAAATTTTCTGACATAACTAGTCTGGGCCATCTGTTAAATAAGTTGTGGAGGCCGATGGGGGAGGAAGCCCTTAATGAGGTCAAGGATTTAAATTCCCCTTAGCTCTCATAGATGTACCTAATAGGAGTA
Organism: Pheosia tremula; assembly: GCA_905333125.1. Lineage (NCBI taxonomy): Eukaryota > Metazoa > Arthropoda > Insecta > Lepidoptera > Notodontidae > Pheosia > Pheosia tremula. The sequence goes on from HG995397.1 coordinate 4,716,767, forward strand.
TTCTCTAAGCATTTACTTAGGTATATATCTATACTAATATTTATATATATGTATATATATCTTGATTTGGGTATGGATGGAGGCTATTTTCTATGAGGGTACCCCAGTGCAAACTATGACATTAGGACGTCAAACACCTCAGTGCTCCCGTGACCAAGGTCACTGTAAAGCACCCGAAATGTCGGGAACGTAAAAACATAAAATACACGCGATAAAAGCTGAAAAATTTGTTTTATTTCAATAGGTCTCAAGAAGAGGATATACAAATATAGTTTGAAATAGCGACATTACCACAGTTCATTTCTAGTTACCACAGTTGACAAATTTAAAAAATATGAAATACTACATGTATTTCATATTTTTTAAATGTACAATAGAATGGGGTAACACAAAGATAACATAAAAATAGATTCCTGTTGTAACCGATATCGTGTTGTGGTATAGTCGGTTTCAAATTGATTGAATGGTTTCAAACCTATGTTATAGTTTTATTAAACTATTGAAACTCGGTTTGTTTTTAATTGAAATACTGACTTTGATCACGTATGTATATGTATATATATATATGCACTATTACGGAATTGCATGCCTGAGGACTGTGGACATAAAACGTCTTGTTAAATGAAGTCTGCGATATGTAATTTAATCATCTGTGTGATTAAATTACACAACGCATTATTTTTAATTTTGCAAAATAAGGAAAGTTTGTGATACATCTGCAATAAAATAACATATATAATAGATGAGTCACAATAGTTACATTCCTGTGACGGTGTGTTTTTGATCACAAACTCAACCAATTAGGGAAACGTGCAGCAAATTAATGAGGGCCCCTATTACTTGGAAACTTTCCTACCGAAGGATGAGTTATAGAAAGTAAATGAAATGACAGTCTTAAGATTTACCTGCATGACAACATCAAACATGATGATTGTTACCCATAGCCACTGTATAGCAGCTAAGGAAAACTTTTCAAAACTTCCATCCCTTGTATCTCTGAATATTAATTTATGGTCAACCTTTTCTAACCCTATTAGATGCACTCTTTACAATGATAAAAGTTTTCCTTACAAACAAATAAGTTACATTAATCACTGATCATCCGATACAAAACATCATATTCCTTGTCCGTCTCTGGGCTGCTCTTCATTTGTCATAGGAAGTACACCCACCGCGCGGCGGCTGTCCCTTTGAATAATAGATAGCAGCTACCAAAAAGTCTCTGAGGACCGATTTATGGTTCAGTTGTATCCAAGTAAGTCCCTTTTATTTCCGGACAGTTGAAAAAATAAAGTTTCGTTTAGTTATGTTGTTTACGTCCCTTTCAGTAGGGTACGTACCCCCTTTCTGCAATTTCACAAAACTCGCTAACGGTAATATTATAGCGAAAATATCCCGTTAGATATCATAGATCGCGTTAAATAATGTAAGAATGCTGAAGGCGCTGTAGGCTGCAGACGGACGGCTCCCGCCCTGAGGGGTCGTCGACCTCGCGTACTATTCCGGGTCCCCCGCCCGCCCCACATTTTTCTTTTCGGACACTATACGGCTGGCAGGCGTACGCTACACAAAATGTGCTACGTCATCGTCTTGCTGAATATGCGACTATTGTTCTGCGTTTGCAATTTCATGTGTAATCTCGTCTGCTCGTTTTCTGGCATTAGTGGGGAACGTCTAAATATGCAGTAAAGAATGATATTTATTCTTTCGAATTACTGAGATGTGCCTTATGTTGCTTTTGAAAACTAACGTTACATAAAAAGTTCGGCCTATTTAGGAATATTCGGCCAAATACCAAATACATCACTATGCCGAGAAACTAATAATTACCGAATATTCGGCGAGTCCCTTACTTAAATCCCTTTTGGGGACTGCGCATAGTGTGCTCGGATAAACACGCAGGCATTCGAAAATTACATATAGGCCCTGGTTTTTTTTTTCATATGCAGTAAATGCCTACGGAAATGTATATTATGTATAGAAAAGGATGGTCAGCAAAAGCGTGTTATTTCATCAAGAGCGACTCAATTACGCGGTATTCAGCGCGTAACGAGCGCGGGTGTGATTCCACGCATTGAGCCAGAAGTTGGTATCCGACGTCGTTTGTGTGCGAACTTCTTATTCATTTATAATCGGCCGCACGCAGGGACGTACGATCCCGACCGCTTTGAGCTCAGTAATAACCTTATAACTAATGATACAGGCGTGCATAAATTGAAAGCAGCGGAAAGAAAGTAGACTAATGGAACAAAGGCAGAAGGCTATTTTTATTTCACATCGCCATGTAGGAGTTAGACATATTACCCACTAGCTGCGCCACGCGGTGTTACCCGCGGTTAAGATTAAGTAAAGTATGAAAAAATAAAAAAAGTCTATCCCACGGGAACCATACATATCGGGATAAAAAGTAGCCTATGTGCTATTCTAAACTATAATCTATCTCTGTACCAAATTTCATCCAGATCCGTTCAGAGGTTCTGGCGTGATTGAGTAACAAACATCCATCCATTTAAACTTTCACATTTATAATATTAGTGGGATAATGAAATGATTTTATATTCATTTGTTATTTGAAAATGATTTTAAAGAGGGAATTCAAGAGTTCTAGGGTAACGAACACATTCACAGATGAATACTCTAACCATATCTACTCAAATATGAAGTCCCACTTGACTTTTTGAGAGGTTTTGTATGTAACTTGACTTTGAGTTTGTTCCAATTCGAGCGTTTGAGTATTAGGTTGTCAATGTTATACTCCTCCACTCAGAGTAGGTAAGCACATACATATTTTAAGACCATTATTTCAGTGAGAATATATTTACGAGCTGTTTCGTGATCGTGTTGTCGTCATCTTAATGATGTAAATTAGTTTAGTGGAGCCCGCTTCGGCGTTTAGCGGCGGCTTGTCACTTATATGCACAAGGCATATTTAACGGAACATAAAATATGTCTAAAAATTTAATTTACAAATACGTACGTACGTAATATACTGCTTATTTTTCAAATTGAATACTTTTTTATAAAAAATGTTTTAAATCCATTCGTATTTAGCAATCGTGGGACAAATTTTTGGTGAAGAACAAGAATAAGTAAAATCGGACAACGCGTTATAGCTCTAGAGCAGTACAAAGGAACTTACATATGTAATTATATTATATACCTACAAATATAACTTCTTAACACATCAACCCTCCCTTGGCGCAGTGACAACTATAGCCGGCGTGATACTATAGTGGGTAGAGTATGCAGTGATACTATAATACAATTATACGATGTAAATAAATATGGTTAAAATATACATACATAGCTGTAAAAAGCGTGTTACTTTCAGTAAGCTTAGCTCGTACCGAAACAAATGAGGCTTAGTCGAGAATCTCTCCGTAATTAAATACTTAGCCAGCCCTCCACAATGTCGGCCACCATTTAGCCAACTTAAGTTCTTTTCATTGAAACCATCAAGGAAACGGAATAATTGTGCCTTTCTAGAATTTCGACGAATATAGCTTATATATTAAATTTGTTGGGTCTTTCAAAATAATTTGGTTATTGTTTCTTTTTCTCGATACCTTCTTGGACGATTCAAAAATATAGCGACTTAAAATTAGTGGCTAAACGTGGCATAAAGTTTTTTATACACTCGAGTACCTAAATACCAATTTCAATTTTCCCATTATTCTACAATCGTACAAGTTGGAAGGTAATGTGTGTGCGTAACACATCAATTGTCACCGAGATACTAAAAATAATGTAAATATTTCAACAACTAATGCGTGAAAAAGGTCCCACGTCCACCGCAATCGTATTTAATTGATATAATTGGCATTTAGGACCGCCATTACCGAATCTTTCCGACCCTGCCCGCCCCGGCCGCGGCCCAGAATAGACGCAATTTTTTCATTTCCCTCACCGAAATAAAATTCGCTTGTGCATTTTTCCGCAATTCCCTTTCAATGTTGTTCATTATTCAGTGGGTTCTCTTTTCAGTGTTTTGGGCGTCATAGATAAAAGACGACCCGTGTAAGCCGTGGTTGTTTCATCCTGCTCGGACTGTAGATATTAGCCAAAAGCATTGGTTTTAATAACATTAGAGCCCATTGATAATGTAACGGTCTTTTCTGAAAGAAAACTGACTTTATTATGATTAAAATCATATCTAAAGGAGGCAATGGATGCAGAAGCAACTATCAAATAAACAATCACATGTTTAGCGGGCGGATAAAGCGAAAACTCGGCCTATTCTAACTTCATGTGTATTTGTGTGGACGGCGAAATAAAAAGCTCCAATTGATTGCGGTGCAGAGCAGAGCGGGCGGTGGTGGCGGCGGCGAGGCATCCAGGTAAGCCATACGTGCACTACTCATGAAAAACGACCACTAAATCACCGCGGTACTTGAGGCGATCTCGCAGCCACGGCGATACAGAAAGATGGGGGGTCCGCACAATGATGTCACGTACCATCAATAGCCTCTGGCAAAATCTAGTTATTATTTCAAAAGCAATAGGAAAAATAAAACATTTCTTACCTTTAACTTGTTTTGGAAACCTCACATTATTTTATGATAGGTTTCGTTATAATTTACAACTTAAGTCGCATAGATCGGAATAAAGTGGGATGTAACCTTACGCGAGACTTCAATAGTCGACTATTAAAATATTAGTAATTGCAACTAAAGTATGTCTACTCACATAATTACCTAATTTATGAAAAGCTCTTTAGTCCTATTCTTTCAGGTTTCTTCCTTTCTTTTAAAGTAATGTCGAAATTTTAGAAAGACCTTTTAATGATGGTAACCAATAGAAAAAAATTGTAAACTCTTCCAAAATAAATAAAATTGGGACATGATTACCATTTCTTGGGCAGTCGTAACGCTAACATGTTTATGCCCCGTCTTTATTTTACAGCAAAAAGAGGGTACACCGCTTGAAATGTGGCGATAAGTTGGACACGGAAATGAAACAGGCGATGAAGATAAGTTGTTATTACCGTTTGTATGTTACCTTGGGCTTATGGCAACGCCAGGGTGAGGGAGCCATGGGTAAGAACTTCATGTCAGGAATAGGCGATCAGCAGGACAGGTGTAGAACGATCAAACGGCAAAAGAATGCGATAAAAAACTAATTACTCAAATTTTACTTCACATCGTGCCAATATTTCAGAGGATTGTTAAGGTTCTATTATTAGGACTTTCAAAATAATCTACTTATTATTTGTAAATTTCAGTTGCAATAAATACTACCCACGTGGATTTTCTGGCTTACAGAAAAAATAGTAGTTAGGTATACGATTATAACTTGTTATACGTGTGCAAAATGGAATAGTGGAGATCTACAGCAATACTTGAACCATTAGGATCCTACCAGAAGAATAGTGATTCCCTCCGATTCCTATCACCGCGTGAATGAAGATGGCTTGTAGCCGACTGCAAGTAATGTTCTTTCTTTAGTAAGGACTAGGTATAAATCGCTTGCCCCATCTTTTTTTTATTTTTTATTACGATATAGCCTATATCTGGCCTAATTATACTTTGCCTGTGGCTTATGACCTGCAGCTGATGTGAGTGCTGCTGGTGATTTGGTTCGGCCTTTGTAAAATAATAAGTCTAGACTCCAGGAAACGAATGTAAAAACTCCTTCTCGAGGAGTGGTAAAGCACTGAGAAAGGCCATTTAATAAGATTTTCTCAGTATACACTATGTTACCGTTTCGTACTAATCTCGTATTTTTGAAAGTTATGCATGTAGATATACATAATATATTGCATCTTCATACAGCATAATTTTAAGAGCGTGTCATGTCCCAGTTATACAGCCAGCAGTAATTTACCGTCCATATAATTGCCAACACCGGCATCAAACGTCGTACATAAATAGCGTTATAGCAAGTGTGGGGGTATGTATGCAGCCATTTGACTTTATTAATGTCTGCTGTTATACACATAGTCGGCTAATTAGCGCTAGTCCCACGAGTTTTCGCGTGTACTTTCAACAGATTTTTAAAAGGTTTTGCGTCAGAACTCAACCAACAGTGTTCTCTTATTATGCGGCAGTAAACCGTGGATAAATACAGGGTTCGCGGCAGGAGCACCAATGCAAATGAACGTTTTTAAGTATCCCGCGCGGCGGTGGCGTGCCGTGCATTCGTCTGCTGCCCAGAATTAAACCTTGTGTCTGAAAAGGTTTAAGATGAATGAAAGCGGTACGCTCACAATGCAACAACGGTTTAGAACAACTTATTGCTGTAGAACGAATGTAAACAGTCTGCGTTTTATCTGCATTGCAATGTTTACAAGCATCAGCCGCGCATAATCAGTGCATTTTATTAATGAGATTACTTTTTATAGACGTTGTAACTTTTATTTATTCTTCTTTCTTCATGATTGTCTACAATGAAAAGCTTTATTAATTTATGCACCATTTCTAGTTGCATGTATCTAATCAAACTACATATGTAGATGATTTTGTATTTTGAAAATCATCAATCAAATCACCTTATAGAACCATTTGTTTGATACAAACCGTATTAATTGAATAGGTAAAGTGCGATGCAATGATGTCTGTAACCTGGGTTAATAAGCAACAAGTATTTATTTAAGCCTATAACAATACTTAATGTGTATTCGTTTAGAGTCGATGTTATGTTCGCAGTGGTAGGTCTATGTTTAGGGATACAGTGTGTCTGAACCGCGTCTATACAGGAAATGACCCGCAGATGAGTTGTACCGTTAGCTTTGGAGCTGTGTATACCTACGTATGTGCATCAAGTTGTGGTGTGTAGGGCGTGCATTGGTCTTACTTTATAAATGTTGTGGTACAGACGTCATTCGCATAAATCACTTCTTGTTGGATACTTACTTACAACATGAGAGATTTGAGAGAGAGATTTGAGATTTGAGAGAGAGAGATTTGAGAGATTTGAGAGATGCAATAAGATGTGGTCATGGTAGATATTGTAACAAAAACATAATAATAATTTTGAAGTTTTTATTTCCCATGTTTTAATAGTTATTCTGTTATTCAGGGAGAAGATAAATTAAAAAAAAAACAAAAAATAACATAAAATCGGCCCTCCCGTTCTGGAGTTTTATATATGCTTTATAAGTATTTTTTAAGTGATTTTTCCATGTTTTAATAGTTATTCTGCTATTTGGTCGAGAAATTGTGTAACTAACACAATGTTGTATTATATATACCTATAGATTAGAAGTTAGGGGTTAAATAATACCCGCGCGTCGATTTATCGACTAGGCTGCCGGAGATAAAATATGAATTTTGCATCGTTGATTATAAAAAAAGCCCGATTTTAAATTTATCTACATATCGGGGATGCGATGATGGAGGGAGTTTCGGTCCCTTTATTCGCAGCCTGCTGCGCCGCGTAGCCCCTGAAAGGGCAAGGGAAATAATTTATGAAAATATACTTTTGTTGGAAACTGACACGTGGATAATATTTATGGATTTATGAAAATATAAAAAGATATATTTTGTAGACATCAAATTACACCGAATGTTATGCAAACAATTTTTTGTTGATCCATCCAATCTGCCGTCAAGTCTTACATTGATTTTGAATAAATATTCGAAAAAGTGTTTTTTGTCGATATAATTTCGTTTATTTTCTCCATTTTTGTTTGTGCACATTATACAGGGACACATTTTATTAAAATTAATACATAATATAAGCTGGTAAAGATAATTTTTACTTCGTCACTTTGTAGATAAATCTAGATATACCTAGTAGTGTACACAGCACTATTGTGGCTGACATAAGCACTGGCCACTCATAGTAAAGTTGTTCGGTGGGTAAATACGGCTGAGACCTTGACACAGATCAAACAATAAGTATTACCTACTAGCCATCGCGTGCATTCCTTTAAAACCGCATACGACAGCAGTCGTGACTTAAAAAGGTCAGCATAAAAGTCGACGTAAACAACTTTTACACCATATTGTAAGTGGAGCCGTTGCGTGTCCAATAAACCAAACGTTGGTTATTATTTCCACGTTTATCAAGTACCGCGCCGGTGAGAGGGCGCTTCTTGGAACGCTCGGGTTAGCGGGCTACTCCGGGACCAAGGCTCTACCTGCCCGGCTGCCCTCTCGTACCTTACCTGCCATTAAGCACGAACCATTTCTCTTCACTGCAATAAAAACAAAACACTAACGTCAGCATTTTATAGGAGTCAAAAGAAAGAGTTGTGTTTTGTTTTAAGAGCCTTTGTTTTTACTTTTACCGCACGACCATGTAGTTGGTTGTACCCGTAAATTATCAGGTTTGTAACTATTGTTTTTTCCATATTGCTTTCGATATAAGTAGATGGTGGACATACGTATTACGTACTCGAGTTGACTATCAAAAACTTCTATAATGTCAAATGCGAGGGGAGGTGACAGCGACACGGACGCAGGCTGCACCCTCCGGCATCAACACCGATGATAAAGACTCAATCACCTGCCCCTGACAGAACCGAGTGACTGCTTTCTGCCCCTGATGTACGGTGGAATTTTCTAACAAATAATATTTATCAACCTATTATTATCCCAGGAGTGCGAGGTACCGATAAGCGTCAGAGGAAACTTCTTATTGAAAAATGCGTTCATGAAAAATTCGACTTAATACCCCCCGTATGACTGCTTTAAGTTTAGGAGGTACCTATTTACTAGCTTATGAATATTTTATAGCATTTTCGATATCATATCTGAGTAAATACTTGTTGCAATATTATCGCATGGCTGTATTTAGGTCCGTAAAATAAAATGAAATCAGCTCCGAAATTACTGTTCCGACAATTCAATTCCATATTAATGAGAATCTTACGGTTTACTAACGATGAAAGGGCGGCCGAGATAACGTTTTAATTCAAGGATTTGTTTTATCTCTATGCCGGACCCTGTTACATTAGTAAGCAGGTAACGACGGAGTAATGATCAGCAGGGTGATATAAAATAATTTCTATTAGGTATAAACACCTCAATTTAACCATTTTCATTGACAATAATTTCTTGAATAATGTGAGTTCTGCGGGTAGAAATACTTTCCTTGTCAGAATTTAATTTAATTTCTTCATTATTTTACTTATTACGTAGCAAACTCGCGTAAGTACATTCCTTCATTAGTGTCATGAATGGTGTTAGAATTAATTCAGTACTTCGTATAAGAATTAGCCAATTATTTGTTAGTATATCGTAGGTGGCTTATAGCATAGTGGATAGTCAAAATAAATATTGTTTTCCATGATGTTGTGTGTGGATAGGCGCGCGCACCGAGCCGGCAGCGGAGGGCGCGCGGCGGCGGCTGCGGCGCGCGGGGCCTCGGCCTCGGCACTCGGCCCGCGGCGCCCTCGCGGCTCGCTCAGTCAGCGCTTGACTGCGCGGGGACAGCGTCGTTCCCCGACTTAACCACTCGACAACTGGTTTGAATACCTTGCGAACATATCGCATCTTCTTTCGAACCCCAAACACGCGACTCGCAACCGAAACATTTACGAACTTAATACAGAATCGAGCCTCTTTCATTCAATAAAACTCAGACCGGCTCCGAACTTGACCTGTGATTGTTTGCTCGAGCTGTCAGTGCGCGTGTTGTGCTTTATCGATAACATAACCTGTACGATTTCAAGGGCACAAAGACTCTTGCTGGAGTGTTGTGGATGTGTTGTAAAGTAAAGCCGTTGGAACGGGTCTAGTATTGTCGATCAAATGTAGATGTGGGCGTATTCGAAAGTTTGAAAATCGATTGGGTGACGTGCGTGCGTGGGATTACGTTTACGTAATCTTTGTTTACCTTGGGAATATGCACTCTGGCGACTGTTCACCCTGACGATTCTGATCTAAGACGGTCACCGATCAGCCGGATGAAAACAACGTTAGGTAAGTAGATGATGTTTTGAATCCCCATGCTTTTGATCTTTTACGTTTGTGTTGTTTAAATTAAGGAATTAGGTACCTAGTAGTGTTTGCTTCTATTGCTCGTTCACGATCTTTACAAAGTTTTATTTATCTGTTAGGTAGTAGGTAGTATTGCTTTTTGTGTAGTTTAGTCTTATCTTCTACCTTTTTATACACATTTTTAACAGGATTTTGGAATGTAAGAATCCAAGAAACGGCATTCTCAAGACTGCTATATTGTAAATAAACTTTAAAAGAGTCAACAAGAGTTTCATTTTGCATATTTTGAGTATTAAGTTATTAAGTATTATTTCAGATACCCAGCAAATACATTATTTTAACATAATATCTTCAGTCTTAATATCTTCTTCATAATATTTTCTTTTCCTGGGTACGTACCTAACGTGTACTGGCCAAATCGTTTTCTAATGCGTGGGTTGGGTTGAAAGAGCTCGATAGAACGAATATGGCTGAAACTAAGAAATATGCCACATTCTACTGAGCTATACCGTACCTATATGTAACTGTAGGTTGTAAACATTCGGAATGGATCCTAATCGATCGGGACATCTACCCATACAGATTTGTCTGCATCGATTAATAAAGAATGAGAGGGCTACCTCTATAACACAGATAATTAACTATAACAACAGTGGTCAAAGCTTCTTCGTGTTCCTGGTTCTACTATACCAAATAATATACATACACCTTATCCTTGAACCGAAAGATTCCTTTGTGTGAAAAAGATATTCCACGCTGCGTTGAATAAATGCATTGAGTATTCTTTGACATGCAAATTTCAATCTAAACCAAAGTAGTCTTAGCACAGATTCGGTTCTCCCCACACGCCGAGCTCTAACCTTTTCTTCGCACACAAATCTCCACGAGCAATAAACGATCGTAAATAAAAATCTCACAGGTTTAATACTGTACCCCTTTATTCAATCCTGACCGGTTCAGATAGAATAATAACACAATAAAACAGGTTTCTACAACATATGTGAAAAGCTTGCACGGCAACAACCGTTACGAGCCGTTTAGTATTAAGAATTGCATCGCTGTTGCAAATAAATTATTGATAATTCCATTGAAGGGAACTGCTGGCCGCTGCAAGCCAGCCTAAGGATACACCGTACACGGCGGCAGTAGTCGTTCTTTCAGGTATTGCCATACATATTTGATGAGCGTCAGGCGGTGTTACAATGGCGTCGGGATGAGGTCGTCTGGCGGACACAGCTATCCTTTAGCTTTCCCTGTATGGATATGACCAAACGTGGTACTTATTTCGTGTTGAGCGGCAGCATCTTAACAGGTTTCGCAAAAGCCGGCAATAAAAAAATCATTACGCTAAAAATGTTAATACTCTTTTAAGATAATAGGTAAATAATATTTCGAAAAGTAACTCCACTCGTATCGTATGTTCGTAACATATGTGTAGTTATAACCTAAGTAAATAATAATCTGCTCCGTTAAGCTGAAATAAGTTTTTTTTATGTTATTATTTACAAGCCACCAATAGGTCATATATAATATACATAATAGGTCAATTTTTATGCGGATCTAGCGTAAAAAATATATTTTAGTGATTAGCGTATACACTTCATTTTCAGACAAACAGACTGGTGGTGTGGAATAATTTGTCGGCGCGCTGACTTTGACGTGTCACAATCACCGGAATTGTTCATCATTACACAAATTAAAATTCCATGTGTAGTCTTACTAAGAAATGATTTAAAAATAAATTAAAATAAAATCAAAATTACGCGATGTCGTATCAGGCACATTAATAGCTTTTAAAGATATCATTACTCTCTCGGGAAATTAGAATAAATTACATTGCGTAACTGTTGCGTCTCGCATCTAGGAGTTGGTGCGACATTTTACACGAGACACGATTAGTAAGGAGAAAATTGGATTGGGTTTAGAGGTTTATGTGGTATATATATTCTGACCTCATTTAAAAAAACAATACCTAAGAGTACTCTTATTCATTTCAGGATTAGTGCGAAGTTTGATACATATCAAAGTAATACGTAACTATAATATGATTTTGGAAAATAATCGTTCTGGATTTTTCCACTGCTGGGCTATGCGTGCTCTCATGCCATAGTGATTCAGGCCATAAAATTACCACGCTCATCCAGAGCAAGTTTAGGTCTATCAAAAAATAATAACATTATCTCAGTGATGCAGAATTTTCATCACGATGTTTGTCAATAATTTGATTCGCACAAGGAATTTATGAAAATCAAAAGTGCGAGTCTGGAATTTAGGTTGTGCCTAGCGCCTCCTGGCGTTTGACCAAAGTGACTATTTACTTATTTTGTTTTATTTGGGATAACAAACAATTACATAATTAGGCTAAGTATTACATTGTTTCGTATAGAGAATAAAATTATTAACCAGCACCGTTATCCACAAATTACTTACCTTACAAAGAGTTGATTAACGACGAATGCTATTTGAATTCTCTCTATTGCAGACCGAATGATGAAGTCTTCCTAGGTTTTAGATTTTGAAATGCACGTCCCCGAAGGAGGTACGTTAGCCGACAGAAGAACCTGTTAGTAAATAAAGTTACATAGCAGTCCACGCAAGATATCATGGCGCATCGTTACATTCAGCTGTGACTCACAATGATGCCATCAACCCGTGGGTACCAGTGACGACATTATAGAAATACTGCGCAGTTCTACACAATTTACTTAACATTAGTTGACTTAAAAAGTTCAGTGTGTATATCTATGTTCTTTTGTAGCAACGCCTTCGTCACGTTGCTTCATCTCTGCTAATGTATGTGGAATGTAAAGACTAGGTACTAACAGTCTGCATTACCGTTCCCTAAGGACACAACTTGCCCTACGCCTCGTGGAACTTCTGCCCACGTATTACGTACCTTTACGTATTTCAACCAGTAATATGTTTTTAGGTCCATTTACGTCATGACGGGTTCATAAACCCTCTCATCCTATATCGAGCATTCAAAAATACACGCTATTAAGGGAGAATATAAGTTATCGGAAAATCGTAGATCAAGAAATAGATAATATCAATACTAGGTCCTACAGTTTGCAGTCTTTGTGCATTTATAAAGTAACGAACGAGATAAAAGACTACGTCACATTATTTATGCTTTCCAGCCTCCCTTGTGGTAAGTCTTCCACAAAGGCAATTTTTACTCACCTTGACGGGTTTTCTACTAATTTGAACATTAAAAGGTTATTATAGCATAGATGTTCATTGAAGATCAAGGTGAGTATTATGGGTAACACTAAAGTAGGAAGGTCAAAGTTTAATTCGCTTTACGCGACTTCATTATCTCAGGTTTTACAGGGGACCGGGGTTGAGGTCGGACTGATTAGTTTCATTAACTTCTTGCAACTGTGTGGTTCACAAACAAAACTATTACTTACGTACAACAAATTCTGAAATAACATATTATGCAATCGATGCTCTGTAGATGACATCATTTCGTCTCCCATTCTCAGGTAAAGTTAATTTTCGCGAGTATCAAAACATCAAATCGCTAAATTGCTATTGCTAAGTGGTAACACCACTTTTTATCAACGATTGTTGAAATCTTAAAAATTGTGTAATTATTTTAGGTAATAATAAATTAACACATCTGCTTGCAGTACTTATTGTATTTGGACCGAGACAGAGTCAGACCGGAACTGGCGGGTGCAGCGGACCGAACATCGCTCAAGGTCGTCCACGCCTTAACAATTCAACTGAATTAACCGCAAATCGCAACACATCATACCTACGTAACTAACAACAGCGATAATGCATGACTACATGCCATTCGTCCGTCCTACGTAACTGAGAAAGACAACGGCCATTAATTTTTTGAAAGTTTTCGTAGTTAGTTTTTTTGTATATCTATACATTTAGTATCTAGTGCGAATTAATCAAAGCTTTCTATTTGCATTATTGTATTTTTTGTCACTTGTTGTTAAAGATAATACTCGTATTATATATAAGTAATCGATTACATGTTACGATCTTATAATGCCATCAATACTGGGGGAAATAGCTTAACGATGATAATGAAATAGCTAGTGTGACACGTCTAATATATGAAGAAATTTTCGGGATAGCAAGCGGATATTATTTTCTCGTTAAGTAAGAACGAAAACTGCTTTATTGCTGTCGGATCGTGGTACGAAGCGTAACGGATAACGGACTTGTGTCGGCTTCTCGTTGCAACTATTTATTATAGATGATGGCCGCAGGCTGCTACGGCTCATCAAATCTCACTAAATGACCGCTCTCTTCTCTCATCAAATAGTACTTTAAATGCGATACTAATTGCATTATATCTTATAGATTCCAAGTTCTTTCTTCGTTATCATCGTATAGACAAAAATGGATTAAGCAATGTAAAATAATAGTCTTGAGCGTTCGCGTGACTGCTGATGATTGTGGCGAAATTTCTCTGCAAAAAAATAAGATTGTTTCAAATCACGGGTATTACGCGATGAACGCCGAAATATTCTTTCTTTTTTTTTGTTAGTTCTTGGTTATTTTAAAGAGAAAATGTTAGTTGGACATGCGATTTAAACATAGTATGCGTACCTTCCTCAATTTTGATAATGTCATTGGTTATAAGCTGTTATTGCCGCTGGTTCAATAAAAAGCTCCGAAGTTTTATATTTTGTATTTAGAATGAACAAGTGAAAGTGCATAGCCTGTCTTATTTGAATTCTGTATGGCAGTGCGTAGTACGTCGTGCGGTGTAAATATTGTCGGGACCCAAATCACGTCACAGCCGGGCGCCTTGTTAACAATGATAAAGTACAAGTACCTACGATCTGACCTAGAACTTGGATTCACTTAAAATGGATTATCTCTATATTCATCGTTAGTGCCGTGATAATAATTACGTGCTAATAGGTCGTTGTAGCGAGATTTTACTTAATCGTTACATAGACTGAGCGAAACAATTGCGTATTCCTAATTTAAAAATGTATCGGCTCAAAATAAAATGTATTTCGACGTTGATTTAATAAATAACACAGTTTGTATTGTAGCTTTTTTAATTATTTAGTCGGTATCCTTAACTACAAAAAAAAGATTTAAATGTACATCGTTACTTATGTGCCGGAAACGCCTTAATTAATTACAGTACTAGGGCATTTATATTTCCATATTAATGCAATGTCATGAAGTAGTCATCTAGTTAAAAGTTATTAAATTAACTGAGTATATTAAAAAAACTCGCTGGCTTTTACAATATATGCGACCATAATACAATTCATCTAATTATTGAAATGTTTTGTTGTATTTTCCACTACTCTATCACCTCAAGCAGCGGCCATTTACTCCACGCTTGTTTTCTCCGCTCCTAAGTAGTGGTTGGGGTTTTCTTTATTTTTAGAAATGTTGCCTTTCATGGGTAAATCATTGCATCCGGTCACGGCGACATTCAGAGCGCGGTGTGCGTATCAAGTATCGATCTGGTGAGCGGCTCAGCTGCGTCGCCCCACATTTCACGCTCGTTGCCAATCGCAACCAACACGCGCTCGCTTTGGTTACTCGTTATGGTCTTGCCGCACTGACGGTGCTACATCAACTATTTAGACATGTATCGATCCAAACAATCGATATAAATAGAATACACCAATGGTATTTATATTTTACTAGCTGCGCCCCGCGGTGCTACCCGCGATTAAAAAGTATGGCCTTTTTACCGGGATAAATTAACCTATGTGCTATTCCAGAATATAATCTATTTCTGTGCCAAATTTCATCCAGATCCGTTCATCCGTTCTGGCGTGATTAAGACACAAACATCCATCAATCTAAACTTTCACATTTATAATATTAGTGTGGTTAAGGGCATGGCATTTCCATGTTTCACTATTTCAATGCTGCAGTCGCACAGCATTGTGCATTTGTGGGAATAAAGTTCAAAATTCGTTATAAATAATATTGTTCCATCTATTAACCTCTTTATAATGATAACTGTGCTTAATACTAAGAAAATAAAATGACTGATGACAAAGAGTAGCTTCTCCATAAATGATTTTGATATTCCATTTCTGTGTTTGTCAACAAACGATCATAGTAGCGTTCGTTGTCTCGGCTGGCTGTGTTTTGCGGCGACGCTGGATGTTTCACAACGCCAGATGTGCGCTGACTCACGACTAACGCGAGTAGGTGTCGCTGCTTTTACTATGACTTAATTAACTCTCTCTATAGTTACCGATCTAGTGCCAGTTGTGTAATAAAGGCATACATTTTAACTATATACCTAGAAATTTGCGGTTCTGTACTGTATTACAATTAATTAAACTCCACGTTTCTATATATGCTCTCCGCAATATGATATCATCATCATTGCCGGAGCTCTCCTGTAATGCGGTCACCAGTATACATGGCTGAAATAGGTACGGTAATAAACCACTTAATCTCACTGTAATAATAGTATACATAGTCGTGAGCCGGCCAGGATTATGTCGACCTCAGTAATGTCTACGTTCGTCTGTGAACACCGTGAGAAATGTTTCAAGCAAATTAACTTTCCGCCATTACTGTCACGCGATAAACAATAATAAGAAAACTGCACATAGGTGCCTATTAAGTTTTTCTTGCGTTCGTTACGTGTGGTGCGTAGCGATGGCCTGTGTAATCGATTAAATTAAAAAGTTTCACGTTCATTCGCACTGATGATTGTTATTTGGGTCATTGAACTAACGGGATTACGAGTGAGCGAATGCATTCTCGACTTATCGTGCGTGTTACTGTTGATCGCTGATTAGATATATCTTCTGGAGAAAATTACCACCATCGAATCCCTATCGTAAACTAAAGTTATTGTATATTATCTCTTTCCTGTCGCTTCCACTGTGCATACGTTTATTGTATTCCCCATAGAACTGCCTGTATTTTAAGATTCTAAAATAATTCTCCGTCTTGATATAAACATCTTAAATTATGCACGGTACAAAGTTTAGAGTGTGATCATTTATTTAGTCGACGTTGTGTTGCCATGCATGTTTAATCTAAGATATGTAGATCTGTCGTACAAAAAGGCGTAAGGTCTTACTTAGAGCTTACAAAACTAATATTTATTACTTACGAGAGAAGATAGAGACACAGGGTAAAGGTACGAAATGGGACCTGTTGGAGGGAAGAAAGACCTACAAATTGGAAAGGACAGAATAAAGATACTTACGAAAAAGAGTATTTGTTTTTGATCCCTTATATTATTCCCTGGCTCAATTATCTTGTTCTAAATATTGTGTAAAATAAAGGATTGTTTAAAGTTAGGATTTAGAATTTATATTCCAGACCATATGGGTAAAAATGTAGCTAGTTCTGTGTCAAAATCCAAAATGAAATACTATCGATTCTATAATAATGTGGGTGTACACTTCTAACCATTTTTCGGGGATAACCAGCAAGGGGTTTAGAAAACAATCTTTTGTTTGGACTAAAATCATTAATTTTGTAACAATCGAATCGAGAATATCGCACAAATGGAGTGAAGCAAGAGCAACAAGATGTGCAGTATTCCTGCGGTGGAGCGTGTGGCGCGAGCGCCGCACAGACAATCACTCTTCGTGATGGCTTTGTCGGAACGAATAATGGCAGCATTGTTTGAGCGCTTTTAATTAATATCGACTCGGTGACATACGATATCTTCATCGGACCAATTGCAATCGATTTCATGTCAGCATGCAATTATACTATTTTGAAGCTAGGTATTCTCTAGTGTTTTCATTTCTTTTGGCAGGTGCTAAGTAGGCTAGTGATATTGGTGTGTCAATCTGTAAAGCCACTTACATGTTCTTGTTTTTATATGTCTGTAATTTGATCGTACCTGGACATTCTATCTTTTTAGAAAAAAATTGAGACCTGTTTTCGATACTAATAGACGCATCGAGCGGTTTAGATATTTTTCTTTCTTTTTGTCATCACTAGACAGCCAAAAAACAAAACAATTCCGGAATGGAACTAGCATTTTCCATTCCGGAATTGTTTTGTTTTTTGTCTTCATCATAAAATCATCAACATGTTATTAATTTAGGGGACAGTATAACTGGACTATGAATAAATTCAGTATCGATAAATCAATGCACAATGCGCCATCACTAAAAAGGTGCATACTTGTTCGAAATTATTTTTATATTAGAAAACAGTGATACATTTCTGTTCAGAATAATCATGATTAATGTGAAATATATTGTGTAATTCTTATTAAAGTGTCCCTGCAATAGATAATATCTATTATGTTGACATGTGTGCCAACATATAGCATGACTAATTTTATTAATCACACTTTTTTGTAAGCAATACTAATAGAGCTGCGTACTAATAAGGACAGTTGCAACTCAATCCTACCTGTGAAAATGCTTGAGTATACTTTAAACACGTAAACAGTACGAATATGGCGTGACAAGGTCTCGAACAGTCATATCGCCTTCGAGTAGGTACCTTTTCCGTGGTGATATCACATCGACACCGGTGACTATCGCAACCCAACCAAGTGTAAATATTATTAACGACTAGCTGTTACCTGGGACTTTGTCCGCGTGGTATTTAACAAAAACACAACCGTTAGCAATAGCCCGCTCGTGCGTTCTCAGCCCGCGACCGGCAGCCTTTTTTGATATTAAGTCGTTGGCGGGGGATGGGCGGTTCTAAAATAAAAGTAGCCTGAGTTACTCCTTGTTACATCAGCTATCTGCAAGTGAAATTCCCGTCAAAATCGGTCCAGCCATTTCAGAGATTAGCCGGAACACACAGACAGACAGACAAAAATTGTAAAAAATGTTGTTGTGGTATATGTACCGTGTATACATCCAAATGCACATAGTAAAAAGACACTCCAATTTTATTTATTTGTAGTATGTAGTAATGTATATGTAGATGTGTTTTAGAGTCTGTCTGCGGATTTATTGTTGGGTAACGTTCCCTCTCATATTGTACGTGATTTACGACAAACTATACAGAACACTTTTACTGCCGAGATGGTGTGGTGATTAGCAAACATATATTTTGCGGTTGTTACGACGTTAATGTTCCGGATGTAAGTGTTACGTTATCACTCAAATATAATAATAAATTGTCATTTGAGACGTGGTTATGATATTATAAATGTTTGTTTTGAGGTAGATAAGCGAATAAAATATTATACTTCTTTACAAGTAGCTTAATATTTTCAACTGAAAATAAAAACAGGATGAAAAAAATATATAGAAAAACATGTATTTATAAGACGTACAAATACAAGAAAACACACCATGGCAGGCTCAAAATACCACAAACAGGATAAGACAGTGGTAAATGTTTCAAACAGCTGGATAAATTAGGTGCCCAGTTCAGCTTATTGCCTGGTATGAGCTTGGCGCTATTGAAGTATTAGTTATTGGAGCAAATAGCTGACGAATAATGCTGTTATTTGCTCAGTAAGCATAACCTCAGCCCCAATGTAACACTAGAAGTGACTAATAAAATCCCTGTGCGAACATTTTATTGAATATTGATTATAGCGTCGTCAGTGAGCGTCGGGCGCTTATTGAATGCTTTTATGAAGGGCATTCACGTGGTGATTGACAAATTGCCGCTGATCCCGGGGGTGATGGAGCACGGCGCGTTGGCAACAATCATTAACCCGCGACCCAACCGGGCCGCCCGATTTCCTATGCGCATTTTTCTTAATACCTACCTTTATACCTCAAAATGGGGCACATGCATTTTAAGATGAGAATATATATAAATCTGGTGTATTTTGCTTTGTTCTCTTTCTCAAAATACATACTACTGGACAAATACAATACAATAAGGCACAAAGCACTTAAGGCAAATTTAGCTTTAGACGGACGCCTTAATGAAAACAATAATGTATTTAATTTATAAGCTCCTCAACAGTCTTGCGCGGTTGAGTATTGTTACAAAGGAAGAGCGTGAGAATGAAAAATAACACATTAATTAAAGTGCCTAATGTGGAACCCGTAACCGGAATATTTTAACGGAGTTCAAAAATGCATTCATTAATAGGCCGCCAGCCGCATTATGCTGTCGTCCTACCCGAAATACACGGTTGAACTCTCCACTAAACAGGTTTAAACCAATCTATTAATATTTTGAACACTGATTGCGGAACACAAAAAGAAAACATAGATTGATGGGCTGTATCTACAGATCAATGCTTTTAATTATCATGCTTTCTGATCGAGACGTGTGCTCGTGCGCACGAAACGTTTTTGTGAGCACATACATAGGTACGTTTATTACTGATGTCATCGTTTCCAGTTTTTGTGTTTGGCTCAAACCAGTTAATAAGTATTTCAAGAAATAAATATGTATTATCTGTACCTACATTTTCAATCAATATGATCGCCAACAAAGCTCGGCGATCGACATCGTGTTAAAGTGCACAATCAAGGGATAATCAATTTTCGAGTATCTCAGCAGCGTTCAAAGGAAATTAGTCGAATAGTTACTATTCAAGGGTGCTCGTTTACATATATTTGTATATATAAATCATGGGGTAGTTTCCATTAGCGCCAACAACGAAAATACCGTACTATATTATTGTTTATGGGATTTGTTACAATGGGTTATAATATCTGACGGTGACGTTGTTGTAAGGACGGATTTAACAAACTAATTAAATATTTTTAGCTCAGCAATTAAATTTATATATTTTTTTATTCTTAACATAATACTTACCTAAATTACTTGGAAAATATTTTTGCATTAATGTTTGGGGTAACTACTTATGTTTATACGTGCCAGCTTAATGCTTTCGAGTTTTAGTGTTGTAAGACCAAATTCTGGTTCCAACGTTGCAAGAACTTGTCTATAAAGTTCATTGCCTATTAAACTTTCTCAGTATTTTATGCTGCATGCATCGTCTGAATGTAGCCATTAGGTATTATTTCATGCTATTATTGGACGATCACGGATTGTTGCGCATATGATTGCGCTCTTGCGTAAGCCGACACGAATCATCTCGTTTGACGGCTTATATTAAATTAATTTATCCACTTTTATAATACTTAACAGGCAACGTATTTTTTCCTACCATATTACGAAATAAACTGCATTACGATGGAGATTTTTTTTCCATAAAGCTGTTGTAGCGACTTCTTCAACTACGCCACAAGATACACAGAAGGCGCTACAGATGATATTCAAAACAAATGACGATTTTCCATACAATCCTAAAATGCGCTATGTGAGTTTTTGGTGAACGCATCATATATAAGAGACTCTGACTAAGGCATACGGCAACACAGCATAGCGCCCAGCCCCGCCAAGCATATATTACCCGCCTGGCTGAAAGATCTTCGCTTTCCGCTAAACCTTATTTACATCTACCTAGGTTTCTTTACGGCATGAGTTGCCATTTCCCCTTCCGAGACGACGGTTAATTTCTTCTGAGTTATGGAATGAAATTGCATACACATAAGGCTAAGGGTTCACAAGCTGAATAATAAAGGGTTCCGTTGCGCATGTCGAGCGGAGGTCACGTCCGCATAGCCGCTTGCGCACGCACCACAACAACTATACTATAATCTGACCACCAATACATAGGTAAAGAATACATCAAAGTTACAACAATTATACAATGAAAGCAACAAACATACCAATTAACTCATGAATAACGCAAGTAAACATGTCGAGTCATGAATATTGAGAAAGAAAGTCAATGCACTTGCGACGGATCAACTTCGAACAAATGACGTTTATGGGTAGAGAGATGAACGATGAATCAAAAAGTACTGTGATAACTACATAAATGCCTTAACGGATTACAACAATCGTTGTAAGTTGTTAAATTGCTAATTAATTTAAAAGGATCATTAGCTAGGTTGTTTCTATAGAGATTTCGGCTGAATATAATACCTATCTGTTGAAAATGAATTACTTTTGGCAAGTCCAATTTATTACTTTCTTGTACTGTGCACCTAATTTCGTAGCAACGATCGCTAAGCGACGATGAAAAGAATATACTTAGCAAGTACACCGCTGCAAGGAACGGTCTTAGATTGTTTATTGCCTCCGCCGCCGGATGTTTCTACTACTCTATTTATATTCCATGTTTCTTTTATGCTTCGAGTTGTCAAACATTCGAAGGAATGAACGGTTATTATGACAAGCAAACCGGATTTCCCAAACCTGAAGCGAATGCGAGCCATGAGGAGAGAGATTATTGTAAATGGGCACTGAATACTTCCAGCGATCCCATAACGTTTGCTGACTATCAGAGTGCACAATAATAGCAATTTACCAA
The DNA here is from genome assembly GCA_905333125.1 of Pheosia tremula. Taxonomy (NCBI): domain Eukaryota; kingdom Metazoa; phylum Arthropoda; class Insecta; order Lepidoptera; family Notodontidae; genus Pheosia; species Pheosia tremula. Next base: position 4,738,901 of record HG995397.1, read on the forward strand.
AGTAGTGCATGTTGGAAAGCGTTTACTTTTCACTTTATCGAGATTTAAAGCTTTAAGCGGTGTCGGCCGCGGTATCCGATGTCGTCGGGGCTTTCTAGTGAAATCCTCTCGGAGTAAGCCGCGCTCCGCCGGTCACTCGTGACCCCGCATTGATATGCACTGAACTCGAGGCGTGATACGAGACCACGAAAGAATCATAATTTTAGATTCAATATTTAGAAAGGGACTCCCTGCAATTCTGCAGGCCAGGGTTCTGTGCTCCCCGCCGCCGCTCGATAGTGGTGGGTATTTGTGGGTGCTTTCGGAGATCAGTTCTGTTATTTTTAATTTACTTATTAAGTACATTATATTTAATTTGTAAAAAAATATGCTTTTTTGTATGTTTCACACCTTTATATTCTTATTGTTGTACCTTCATATGTTTTTGAGCTTTCATATTGTTCATTTCTTTATTCATAAGTTGCATTTATTTCCTTAAGTGACATTAGGTTTGATGGCCAGCATCTATGTATTGCCTTAAGTAGGAACACAGTCTACGTCATGAAACTGTGCCGTTCTAAAGCCAGGTTCTCAGAACGCATGGTCGTAATATTATATTATGCGAAATCAATGGCAATCTACTTCAGAAAGGCACCAGTTACTAGTTTGCGTCAAGAAACTGTGCTTGTGTATAACCACTGGCCATTCCGTTCGGAAAGTCTGTTTTGATAACTAAATCGTCTATGAAGTTTAGTCCAACCTCTTTAATTAGTTCACCTATCTTTTGATGACCGTCTATAGCTAATGAATTTGGCATAAAGACAAATAAGTCTTTTGATTTGACGTACAGTTTGGCATGTGATTCGCGCGCGACCGCATCGTTTGCACGTCCCTGCCCTGACACGAGCGTGCACGCGCACTTTCTCCCGCACGACTGCCCTAATTTATGCCCTACGGCAAATCTCACTTAAATCATGTCACATTATTTATCAAGAACTCTGAAGGTATGAAGAAATATTGCCTGTTGTTATAGGTGGCAGAAAGGAGTACCCGCACTGCACATTTTAAAACTGAACTGATTTTGATCGATCTTTATTGCGGTAATACGAGTACATCGGTATGAGTATCATTACTTACTCCTAGTACAACGTAAAAAAACAAGTTAAATTAATTTCAATGGGTGTGATATTATCAGAATTCCTTGTATAACTTAATATTAGACCAGTGGAATCAGATCCGTCGGTAACTTTACAAAAATGTTCCCAGGAAACGTTGGCGTGTAAATTTATCGCAGCAGTGGGCGATGTTTTCTAAACGCGGACCAGCGTGGACTATAATAACACCATGTTTGTTGTTGGATACCGGCGACAGGCCCGGACAGTTTTATCTTTAAAAATAAATAAACTCTCAAAGTTCGATGAACTCAGGTGAGAATTTCAAAGTGTAGCGGATTAAGATTCGTAGGATATCACAGATAACATCAATACCCAACTTCGCTGAACGTTTGCTATAGGTTTATTGAGAACTCCATACATAAATAAATGTAATGATCGATACGTGATAACAATTCTACTGTCTGGATACAAACGAGCACCCTTTTTAAGCAAAACAATCTGTGGTACTGCAACATATTAATGTTGTATGTATAATTAATGTGTAGGCACTAGGTACGTGCAGCTAGCATGTGAACACTTGCGCTTTCGCCCGATGCCACTAATTAGTGTTATTATTCAACATGTGGTGCATTATTTCACGCTCCGCCAGCCGACGGAGTTCCGGAGTGCGGTACACTCGATGCGTAGGAGTGGATCACTTCCCAAGGCAAAACTCGCCACGAATTTGACATTTTTAGATCCGCTGTTGCTTGCATCACTGCGCTTAGAAATGCCGCACGGCTGACGAGTGTCGCAACACGGTTGTTATAGTAACCTGACCTAACCCTTTACAGAAAGCAGTTGTGTACGAAACGTGTCGAAATATAGGCCGTAAGTTCATTCAACCGTCTGAGATACACAAAAATAAATGGGTTAGTTTAATTATTACATTAATAACCCACTTATTTTATTATTTTCATAATGATTTAAGTTTCATGTTTTTTTATGAATGCTTATGATAATGATCTCGTATAAGATAAGTGTTTAGTTAACTTGTACGTCGGTAGACTTACAATGACATTTCATTTCTAAAAGACCCCCTTCGAACAGTCAGACGCATTTACGGCTTTTGAGATTGAATCCAGTATTTTTTATTGGAGATCTCGTATAGTACGATGTGAGTACAATAATCGTAAAAAGCCGGTCCCCTCGTCGAGAAGTGCGCCGTCTGTCCGCACAGTGATAAAGGAAAATGCATTACTTCCCCAGCGAGGGCGAGCCGGGGGTTTTCCTTAAAGCAGCCCTTCAAAATGGCGGCACAGGTCGTTAATGTTCGGCTCAGGAGATGCCCAAAATTTTAAAAGTCCACTTCTAAACTTGGATATTACCGGCTTACAACAATGAAATAAGAATGAGGAATTTGTGAAATAGTCTTCAGTGTTTGTAATAAAGATAATTTTATTGATTTAATTTGTGTGAAATATAGATCTAATACTTAGTCAAATTAATTTTATTATATTGAATAAAAAAAATATGAATTACTCCAAATTTCGAAACACTGTCTCAAGGAGAATTCACAGAGAGAACGAGAGAAAATGATTTTACAAATACTTATATTGGATATTATTCAAATTCAATGTCTTTATTGCTATTATACAAGTTCAACACGATTTACCTTATCAGGAATGCAATAGGATTTTTCAAATATACAGTAACTGACCTTTATAATATACCTACATTACTGATTGCCAATATACTTTGATTAAAAAAATTCAAAGAAGTCCTTTAAATCTTAAAAACATTATAAATCGGAATATTTTAGAGACTTTCTAAAATGTGGCAAATTTAATAACTTTATATCATTTGATTATACATCTTGATACATGTGTAATACATATTTATCTCATAAATGCCATTATAATAGCGATTGTGAATAGCGGAGATCTTTGAATAAAATTAATAATGATTATCGTCAGTGCTGTTACCGGTCTAGTTTGAGATTGGGATTGTATGTGTAGGCAGTAATCGTGGGATACGGGAAGATTGAACAATCAGTTGTAAATTATACAGTCGTGGCAACTATAGTTGCTGATTTACTTAAAAATTAGAAAGTATTCATTCCCTACGAAACATTTTCTTCTCAAAATTCCTAAAACTTCTATCAATTTGAGGTTATAGTTTAAATGCTTACTTGTAACAAGATGACCATTACGTACTAGTTATACTGAATACTAACAATGAAATTTTTTTTTGGCAAAACTTTGCATACTAGTTATAAAATTATTGTGACATGCGAACTATGTGTTACTAGTAATACAACTCGACTATTTACTAGCAACATTAATATTTATAAATTTAATCTAAGTTCAGTTAATTTTAACAATATTTTAGTTATTTTGGAAATAACCGAAAATGTTCGACTAATTCGTTTTTTCAGTGTAATGTGAAATAACCGCTGGCTAGCATAAGCTTACTAACTGCGGTCAATGCACTCTTGCTTCTTACATACGATCGTTAAAGTAATTTGGTTTTTGTTTGGGGTTAAATGATTTGCATACTACTATCGGTTTTTTATAACACACGTTAACCTATGCATGGTTAGTAAATGCTCACTATTATGTAAAATAAATTAGTTGCCATTGTATTTACTCTTTATAAAGAACTCTATAATATATATTTTGGATTCTACGTGTAATCAATCGTGGGTACCTACTCTTAATAATTTAATGGCGAAGCTTTTGAATAAGGGATTAAGTAAAATCTTTTCTGATCTTTATGCTCTTGTTTTGAACAAAAAATGATGTCATTACATGTACCTTCTTTTCTTTTTAGGTGCATATTAAAAGAGCTGTAAATAAAAACAAATTTTCTTGAAAATATAACAAAAATGTGTGAACTTAATGGGTGCCAGGTACTACGGCAAAGCCAGGAAGGGTTATCTGCGATGTCTCTCCTACTCACCATTGTTGGTATTTTTTTGTAACACCAACGACCCCTTGGATTAACCATTACTTTACATGACATACAGTATTTCTGTAATTTCTACTGTTATATACCTTCGCTTTGTTTAACAAATTCATTCAACAAGAGCTCTTAAACAAAATCAATCTCCAACCTCGCTGATGGTAATGATATTTCAAGAATCATATTTATTGTATTCAAGTGGGCATACGGGTTATTAAGTAGTAGTGATAAAACAAAAATAGCATATTTGATGTATTCAAATACAGTACATATTCCTATTAACACTAAGGTAAATAACGGTAAGTGCTAAAATTATCTCATATTACAACACAACGACCTCCACGCTCGCATTTAGTACGCTTGTCAACTGTGCTATAATACGTTGTATACCACTCGCGTTGCAGGCGCGAAAACGGCTCTACTTACAGTTGAATATATTTGTAAATATAGGATTACTCATAAAAAGTGAATGGTGCTGATTAACAAAGCTGTCACTATAATTTATGGTGCTAGTGCAATATACACAATGTATGCTCCCTAGGTGACGTAATAGAGCTCTAATGCATTAAGTTATGCTAGTTTTTCTTGCCAAACCCAAATACATTTTACTACAGTACAAACGACATTTTATATTTAAAATCTAAACCAATGAAGTCTATCTGAGGTACATACCTACCGAATAAAGCGTCTGACTCTACTCAATATAAAAACAAATAACTTCGCATCATATACCTTTGGTTAGATATAAGTCTGCCCAGACGCCGGGTCTCACCCCAGGCGCCTGCGAATTTTCCGTTACCGGGGGAGGTTCTAGATGGGGGTGCGAGGTAGGACGTGACCAGGTTATATGATGAACACAATCAGGACCTGTGGATGCCACGTGCCGGCCCGTTTAGCCCGCTGAATACATGTCTCTTGTTTACAACTTTGATACAAGACACATGACGTCATGACAAAAGAAATAAACTTCAATTTTTATGTTAATATCTTTGCTGTAAACACAACTTTCTTGACGTCATAGGCGTGGTGGTATTATAAACAAAGCCAATGTTTTAATTCAAAATAATGTGATGTTCTTTCTGCCGACTTCTTGGTCGTAAAGCTCCTATTTTACGGAGACAAAAGCAACCATGAAACAGCAATACAAAGAGTTTATAGTTATTCTCTCCGGAGCTTTTCAGCCTTCGTGAAAACAAAACAAACACTTTATATTCACATAGACTTGTGGTACCTAGTACGAGTATCCAAGGTGACGGTAATTTTGAGGGATGGTGATTGACATTTTAATTTAGACATAAGTACCTAAGTACAATACCCTTGGAAAAAATACCCTTTCATTGCAAGATTTCCTACCTCCCTATTGAAATAAAAATAATTTTAAGTATTTTATCGCGTTTATATTATGTTTTTACGTTCCCGTCGTTTCGGCTGCTTTACAGCAACCATGGTCTTGGGAGAACTCAGGTGTTTGACGTCCTAATGTCATAGTTTGAACTGGGGTACTCAAATTTTTAGATAAAATCCGTAAAATTAGTTTTATTTCAATGTGTATCATTCTCGTAAATATAAGGAATCAATACCTACCTACCTATTTGATTAATTTTAAATGTTTTACCAATGTGATTAACTTTTGAAATAAGTAAGTATGCCTATTTAAGGAAAACTGAACACAGGTCACTGGCCGACCCTTACCTCGCCACGTGCTCTTTGCTAGGTAAGCGAATCGTGTTATTTCACGTTTACAAATTAAAAAAAATATATATACACAGTTTAAAGCATTTATTCGTTTGGCACCCTCGCTTTAATTTCAAAAACAATTCCCTAAGTTGTTAAATATGCAAAAAGTTTTAACGAACAGCCGTTTACATTAAGCCGGCTAAGTATCGGTATATTTTAGGTAATTATATAATTTGTCCTACCATCATAAAAATATGAAAATATTACTTAATTAAAAATATATTTTTAAGTTAATAATTATTTAATTAGAAGATTAAATTATATACATTCTTAAATTAAAATTTATGTAACTCTGGGTGGTGCTTGCCTATTATTGTTCTTTAATACAATGCGAAGACCTACAAGAAGATACTGTAGTTTCAGTCTACTTTACGCGACTGTGCCACGAGTAACTTGTGCTTTCAACGAGTCCCTCGTGCCCTGCGCATGTGTTAAATAGCAGTTCTATTTCTGGCTTCGAAAATATTTTCGTAATTAGATCGTGCTTGTACATAAAAGTGTATCGGCAGATTAGGCGGCCATGTGCTGGGCGGCGGCGATGCAGCTGCCGATCGCTGGCCGCACGCCAACCAACTCTAATTACATATCAATATTTTCCTAATCCATTTCAAATTACAGTTAAATCGCATGTGTAAGTCGTTCGTTATAACAATTGAATTACGTAAGTAGTTAAATGTATTACTTTCATCCAAATTACTAGCCATATGCTTGAAGGTAACTAAAAAAAACTCAATACTAACTTGACCCCTATTTGATTTCCTTAGGGATCGAATTTCTAAAATTCTCACCTAAGTGCACCTCTACCAAGGAAGATTTCCTTCAAAACTTAGGAGGCATATTATATAAGAATACTATTAATTTGATTTTGTGAATCATACGCACTGAGTTTTTTTTAACATAATTTTGACAACTAGTTACACAAATATTGTAACATGCGAACTTAAATTTGATTTGTTACTAGTAATACTCAGTTTTAAATATAATTAATGTGAAATTAATTTAAAAAAAAGTGTTTTTGGAAATAACAAAAAAATATTCGACTAATTCGTTTTTTCAGTGCAATAACACTTAGTCTAGGTTAGAAATTATAGGTGATTATTTGCAGCTCTATCCGCGCTTTAAAAGATATCTGCGGAAAATTTCCGCTTGTTGTCCTTGACACCGTTTGTAGACCAACACAGCCGCTTCTGATTTGCACCTATAAATGATTTACGTAAACAAATAGATATTATATTAGGTTACGTCGCAGCGAAATATTACACAAGCGAGAATAAAAATATGAATAACACTATTATCGGCAAATGCCGTCCATCTCCCCGGCGGCACGAGAAATATTTCGAGCGAATTAGGTCAGCTCATGTAATATGAGAGCGAAAGAGGAACCTCTGCGTCACGGCCTATACGCATAAGCCGATCGTACAATTTTATTTGGTTACTCGGTGACTGATGACAGATATTGATGGGGCCGAGTAACAGTCGCAGGCTCCCTTGTACCTAATATTTGTCGGTGATCGTACCGCGGTCGAAGCTAATGGCCTGGGAGTTTTATTTATATGACAGCTCCATAAAGAGAGGACGACAATAATATGATCGAAATTAATGGGCGTATACGATAACTTAGTTTTCCTTCAACTTAATCAAACGAAATAATAGCTGTGTTTTCCTGTTGGGTCTCGATATTGAGTTTTCGCTTGCTTACTTTCAATTGTTACGACAGACTGCTCGTCTAAATAAACTTCACCTATTCGTTTGGTTTGTTAGTACAATGGAACAGGTTTTATTGTGGCAGTACACTATGTAAGTACTTTGTGCTCTCATTGATGTTGAAATCGCTCGAGACTCGTTTGAAGAGTCTGAAGATTTTAATGTCAGCTAAAATAACGTTTCAAAGTTGAGACGCGAAAGTTGGAAGGGTAATAATGAAACAATTAAAGCTAGGTATCCGAAGCTCTTGAACACGGACGCGACACAATGGATCAGCCAGGAAACTGTCGAGAGGCGCAAGTGTTGCGCACAGTTTTATTATTCCGGACACTTGACTAGGTGAAAAAGTGAAGACGGTTGAGGACCTATTGGGGAGCGAAAGTGCGTGCTGCGATCCCATCGCGACCCTCGGCGGATGTGCTGGCTCCGCTGGGCACATGGTAATTGCGTACCTCTTGGGGATGTCGGAACTACCTACTACTACCTTGCGCAAAATCAGTACAACAAAGGATTACAATGAACAATCGGACGCATAGCCTATTTAGGCGTGTAATTAATATATTCACAAATATAAATAGTAAAATAATACCAGCCCGTTATTATGTACCCACTGTTAGGCAAGGGCCTCCCATCAATCTGAGAATTATATACATAGTTTGTAATAGAAGATATAGGTTATGGAAAAGCGGAGCCGCCTACTACAGGCATTATTATGCTTAAAGGAAAGCTCAAATTGCTAATTACTTTTAATGTTAAAGCATTGAATTTTGTTTTTTTTTATTGCAATCCACTGCTCTGTATTTAATATATGTTTAATCACTTAATAGATACATTTACGTACACTTTGCCGCTCCATATAATGATGAAGTTTTACAATTTCAATTAAAATATTATATACTAGCTGTTACCCGCGACTTCGTCCGCGCGGTATTTAACAAAGACAACCGTTGACAACAACCTGCTCGCCCATTCTGAGCCCGCGGGACGCATTGCAGGTTGTTGCTATCAAACTTAATCAGGCGCTGCGCTGCAACATTGGTTTTAATTTTTTTTCGTGAGATCCTATGTTTTTTTCTAAAATAAAAGTAGCCTAAGTTACTCCTTGTTACATCAGCTATCTGCCAGTGAAAGTCCCGTCAAAATCGGTCCAGCCATTTCAGAGATTAGCCGGAACAAACAGACAGACAGACAGACAGACGGACAGACAGACAAAAATTTTAAAAAATGTTGTTTCGGTATAGGTAACGTGTATACATCCAAATGCACTTAGTAAAAAGCGGTTATTTTAATATTACAAACAGACACTCCAATTTTATTTATATGTATAGATTTTAAAGTGTTTTTCTTTTTTTTTCAGATTTACTTCAATTCCGGCTTTCACCAAGCGGTTGAAGGTATGACTTCAGTTATTTATAAATTTCTGTATAAATGTTATGATATTTATATTTGTTTTGTCATGATGTATCACGGCTTGAATGTAATCAAAACGATCGCGGTCATCGATTCGTCCGGCACGTTCCTTTCCCTGGCTAATTATCCAAACCTATAAAAAAAACATGGTAGTGAGATAATAGGTGGCGCTTTTTTTTGTTTTGTTTGCATTCTCCAGCGCTCCCGATCCTGATTAAATTTTATTGAATAAACTTCTCGGAGTTAGTAGGTGAGCAATGATTGGCATTTTTCCTCTGTTGTTGCTTCACCGTGCTCGTCGTTTTTCGTCTGTGTTAGTAAACAAAAATGTTTGGGATAACATCCGGGTATGGTGCAAGCCCAACTATCTAGTTTATTCACAACAAACATTATACTTTAGGTAGCCCACTTTGTCGGTAACTTTACGATAAAATTTTGCAATTTTCTTCGTAATTATTTAGGTTTTCTTTATCACATCCAATGAAGTTGTTAGATTATTATATTGATATATTATTAAACTACATGTAAGTAATTAGTTTTGAACCCAGCTTATGGGTATTAAAGTTTTTCAGTGCATTAAATTACAAATGAGTCAATTTAAAAAGAATGCATATTCGACCGTTAATGCGGAGGCCACGCTGGGGTAGGTAACTAAATGAAAGTTTGTTTGTTGTCCCGGTATGTTCCGAGTTGGCCGGGAGCCGTTCTGCTGACTCCGCTGATTTAGGGGGAAACTTTCCTTATTTTGCATTTTCCTGTAGCGCGGGGAAAGTCGCCCCCGAGATTTGAATATTTTAGAAGTGGCGTAACTTCGCTAAGGTGAGTCCCTTTATGCGACTTTCGTGCTATTGCCTCACATGCTTTCAAGGGAGGTAATTGAAACACGCCTTTAAGCGTAAAGTGCAAATAATAATCCTCAAAGAAACGTCTGTTATGGGGCATGGAATGTTTTAGATGAAAAAAAATGTGCAATAGGACGAGTCCATTCTGTTTCCCGCAGTGACAGTCATTTATTTCCTTTGTGCGCGTGTCGCTGCAGTATCAAACGGGAACGAGTGCGGGTTTTGTCTGCCTCTGAAACAGGTTAAGCAAATATCGAGATCGCTATTCATAATGGACGAATGGAATTTCCACGTTGAGCTGAACAGAATTTCCACTTTATCTGATTCCGTTTTTAATTAAAGTTGTATCATTCTTTTATCTATTTTTCGAACATAGTTTTGCAATAGCATTTTAATGAAAATATATAGAACTGTTACAAATGATAGAAGTTTGTATACAATTTATATTTTACTTGTTCTTCCAGTGGCGTGCATTGGTTTTCGGACTAGGTAGGCAGGTAGGTAGGTCTAAGGTCTAAGGTAAATCATGGCCATACAAGCTTGAATATGCCTCTTAGACGAGTCATGTTTGTTGGTCATATTTAGAAGTTTAGGTCAGCGTATCCCGTAGGTAGATATCGTTAATACCACGCACATTTTGTAATGAAAACATGAGATTAATAACAGACTAATTAATTTGAATGGTAATATTTTTTTTACTAAATTCTCAAAAAGACTACTGACAAGATTTAAACCTCCGCCATTCATATCATACACCAGGCGTGTAGAGCAATGAGTATATATATAACTTAATAATTTTGTTAATTCGAAATAATATCTCCCTATTAGAATAGCTACCATTGAACCACCAGTCACATGATTAGTCTAAGGAAGCCTTAAAAGAATTAAACATCAATGGACGCCTCTGTGAATACGAAAAAAAATTGGGCCAAGAATCAATGCTGTAATCAGATTACGACCTTTTTGATACACCGACATTATATTAAGGTCGTCGGAATCCTTTGAAGTTATCTACTTAGAAATCGATACGCGCTGTCGTATTAATTGCATAAGTACCTCAATACCTACGAATATATGTATATGCAGTCATACAGATAATTACTTATTTTAGTAAACTGATACAGTCAACAATGAAATTAATTAAATATTTTATTTCGTTTGTTGTTTGAATCGATGATGTCGTTTCCGCAGTATGTATTTGTTTATTTTTCATGTTCAACACTTTGATATGAGACGCATAGCAAAAACATTTTAATGTTTTTCAGCGTTCTATCTCTTTCCATGTGAATGCATCCCGCTCCAATACCTTGTTTTTTTATTATATTGCAAACTTAGCGGCAAACGTTGTTATTTTCTTTTCAATGCCTAGCCGATATGCTAGCAGATATGTCTGTATAGCATAAATATTTCAATAGGTACATATTTTCATGACATCCTAATATATAGATATTGTTAAAACATATGCCATACGTCTATAAGACTTTACGTTACTCATTGATATCACCCATCCAACACTTAATATCCGAGCAGAAGTCATAATATAGCATATTGTGGTGAAGATGTCAGTGGCTATTAATTGAATTATAAGGAAATGCCGACAAGCGCAACATAGCCATCTCGCCAGCGCTGCGCGCCGCCGCCCCGCCAGCCACCTGGGCGGCGCCCTATGCTGCCCGGTGCGTCGCCGGCCTATAATCCGTTTACAGCGACCGCACGCCGCCGCCGCCGGCGCTGCGCTGATCGAAACTTAATTGGGTGCGCTCACCTGTCTCACCGCCCTATTAAAATATAACATTTGAACATAGATATTAGTAGCAAAGCAGTGATAGCCAAATTGGTAGAACGCTTGCCTCGGTAACGAGGATTGCAGGTTCAAACCCCAGCTCGCACCTCTGGGATTTTCATGTGCGAATCTCATTTTCAACTAAGATTATCACTTGCTAAACGGTGAAGGTAAACATCGTGAGGAAACCTGCATGTCTGAGAGAACCCCTCGAAAGATGTGTGAAGTGTGCCAACCCGCACTGGGCCAGCGTGGTGGACTATGGCCTAAACCCCCCTCGCATTGAGGGGAGGCCCGTGCCCAGCAGTGGGACATAAAAAAGGGCTGGAATTATTATTATTAGTAGCAATAACACCCACGGCTTCAGATGAGTAAACCTTCCCAAGGAATCAACAAAACGTAGATAGATGAAAGCCAAAACGATATCTGTTTTGTAATTCCGGAGATAAGCCTTAGATAATGAGATGAAACAGACGTGCGCTTTGATATAATACACATAGGTGAGAGAACTACGATGAAGGCACATAAAGAGTTTGTAACAAGACCATACTTATGTAAGCATACTAACACCCTTATATGGCATGATTTTGATTCAAAACAACACCAATGTACGTTATTAACACCATATTACAAGAATATGTTCCTCTAATAGTATTATTTATTTACTAATTAATAAGTTGTCCATGTTGCTGCCTAAAGTAATTTAGCTTCATATACTTCCCTACAAAAGTCGTTTTAATTAAATATCGCTACATGTGAAAAAACAAAATAATAAAACGGTAAACCTGAAAATAGCGAACACGCCGTTTAGCAACACAATGGACAGACGATTTGTATGCACGACCTGGCATTTAGACGGATTATTTTTTAATTCACAAACACATTACGTAAATTGCAAAACGTGAAATGGTTAGAAGTTATAAATGGGAAATGGAAAGGTGATCACTCATCCGAGGTGTTCGCGTGTAATGTAACAATGCAAGATTCGATTTTGAATATTACCAATGATACTGCACCACCTCGACAGACTGACTACGGAGCATTCGCTTTTGTAATGTTACAAACTGTTACGTACTTTGTTCAGCGGGTCTACCGAGACGGTTGTATTACAAGTGGTGCACATTGTTTTCCGCACTCACTGTTTCGTGTTACAAATTGTATCATTACAGGTGTGCGCACTGTAATGCTGACCTGGACGCTCTCAATCATGTAATGCTAAAATCTGAATTACACGCGAATGCTCTCGGTGAGTGACGTCTGAGATCTGGTAACGGGATCTGCGTGTTTTCAAACTCATGCCTTAAGCAGCTAAAGCTCATTTAAGTTGTGGTTAGTTTAGGATTGGCATCAGTATGCAGCTTCAGTTGCTGGTTCCATGGAATTGCTGTCACCCACATTGCTCACCGATCAAAACTCGTACAGTTTCACCAAATGCTGTAAGCCGAGCGTAACAGTCTCAAATTGAAATGTCAGCCTTTCAAATATTCAGCCAACGGAGCGGTACTACGTCTCTGACTTGTTGGCTCGTTGGTAATCCACTTATGTTGTTTCATTTATTTACGCAACAGCTGCAGCCCCACTTATTATGGAAGCTAATGTGAGTTTAGAATATGGTATTATAGATACTTTTCGGTTGTAATGTAATTTTTCGAAGATAGTTTATATAGAGATCGTTTTCTCATAGTATCTGATTCCGTTCGAGGGGATATTAAGTTGTGCTATTCATACAAAATGGCTAGCGATTTTATATGCGTAATGATTTCATTCCGCAGATCTGTACCATATTGTTACTACGTAATACTCACAGCCTACCGGAGGGGATCCATCTATTCCCCGAAATTAAAAAAATATTCTATATTTCGGGACCGGTTATAAGCTCTAACAATGCGAAATTTCCCTAAAATCTGTATAGAAGGTTTCCCATGATGTGATTTTTTTTAAATATTCAATGACCTAGGGATACGAACAAATACACCGATTTGTTACATGTACTCGTATGTATTGATGAGTGATACCGCCAAAAAGGTTTAGATAAGATTCCACCCCGTCGCGATAACGATAATCGCGTATAATTAATTGTAACTTAGAATACTATAACACAAGTTATCTACTCTCGTCAGTTTTTCATCAAACCTTCGGATTTCCTCCGACGGAACACATAATCCGGAGCGGCCTAGGGTTGCCGCGCCACTGAAATATGGATTACAGCCATCCATTTGAAATTCAGAAGAGGTTACTATCGCTTTCCCATTTATTATAATGAACTCATTTTGTGTAGCTCTGTTTGAGATACCTATGTATTGGCGTAATATGAACTGTCACACCCAAATTAATATTAGTTTTCGTCCACTTACAAAGGCAATACAAAGCATTTTACTTCTAAAAAACGCTTTTTAATAATGTCAATGAATTGTTAAACTTTAATAAATTTGAAATTATTGGTTAAGTGCTTGTTCTTATATTACATTCTTTACTATTAGCGGCGGTTTCGTGCGTATTTCGAATGATTTAAAATAGGCCCGTGGTTCCGTATTCTTGATCGTCTTATAAATGATTCTTTAAAGTGAAAATCGCTATTGTATGGAATGGCCGGAGGTTCTGAGCGCTGTCATTCGGTTCCGGGCAACATCCGTAGCTTCTCTTGTAATTCACGGCCTCGTTCTACTTCACGGCCTTCACAAGAGCTCATGGCGAGCACAGAGGCACGTGTAACCCTTCACCTTTCTGCTCACCTGGGGCACAAGCCTACCATCAGAATAAACTCATATTTTCACGGTAATGGCAACATCATTGTTTAAGATTAGTAAAACGGGCATAATCATGCTATAGTTGTTCAATTACGAGTTATTTGTATGATCACATCTTAGGGGCCTGGTGGTGCTTCTCAAAAATAATCTTTGTCGAAATAAATTAAACGCTTGTGAAATTGTACAGTTTATTTAAGAGTAGATTTTTTCTTCGTCAAAGCCACTGTAGATTGGAAACGTCTACGTATTTCACCTGCTACTTGCGTTGAGAGTAGCTGAAAATAAAATTCCTGTTCGTAAAATCAACTTGTTTAAACATTACTGAACTGACCGACTGAGCAGTCTCGTCGTGTTTTTACTATTCAGTTTAGAAGGAAAATGAGACATATTATAACGATATAGGTTGAATGGTGAACCGCAGACCTTAATCAATAATCGTGCGCGCGAGTTGATATGGCTGTAATATCTAGTAACCTATATGTATAAGTTCACGACATTCACTAATAATATCAGTTTAGTTTCCGAACGATAGGTATTAGTTTTACTGATTTCTGTACCAATAAGACTGCTGCTTGCAGCGTTAGGTCAAGGTTCAAATAATTATTGTCATTACATTCACATAGTGCAAATTTCGAGTCGATCAGACATCTTAAGTAAAAAAAACTTATGTGCCCTGCCATCTCACTTTTATTTCTAGAAAGTGATTCTTAACGTTTCTCAATTCGGTCTAAGTTAGAATCGCCGCGTAAGTCTGCATAATTTAGAGGCTAGTTACGAAGTGAGGACTAAGTTCGTATTATTACCTCGTGACGACCTTCGATGGCTAAATAACGCCTATAATACGTACCTTCCTTAACTTTGATATTGATCTTTCAATCTTTGACCGATCATCTTGTTGAAACATTTTTATAGTCCTGTATGTTGGAACTTTTAGTGCGAGTTTGTTAGCTAACAGTGTACTGAAATTAATTGATTTAGGTACCATCCGCTAGAGGCGCTATTCAATTTGCCGTCCAAATGACTAATTCCGCTTACGCAAAAAAAACGCCCTAAACGCTCTGGTGTATTTAATGTTAAACGGGACATTATTGAATAAAACTTTCAATAATCTCGAGGGAATAAAGTACTTACAACTTTTAACGCAGACAAAATAGCGAGATGTACTAAAAAAGCGATGTGAACTTAGAACTCAGTAAACGCTGTGCCAATTTGTAAGTAGGTACATAATGTAAGTACTACTACTACATAATGTAAGTACACTTGTTACTAACCGTATGACTTTCGACGGATTCTACCAAACCTTTGTCGGGAACTAAAACTTCATTACTTTTCAGTTCTTCAGAAAATAAGCCATTTTCTAACGACGATGCAGACGGGCCAGCTTTAGTCGTTGCTGGTGCAGACATAATTTATCATCAGAGATCACGTCACTTAAATCGTCTCAATAATATATACTAACCCTCGAATTTTTAGACGTTTTATAACTTTATCAAACGTCATAGAGTAGTGCGCAACGCAAAACTCTTGTGCGCCGGTACTATATAACGTTTGATAAAGTTATAAAACGTCTATAAATTCGAGGGATACTATAAATAGGGGGGTAATATTATAAAGGGTAAAGTTTGTAAGTTTGGATGTAGAGGGTAATCTCCGGATTTACTGATCTATATCCTTAAATTCTTTCACTTTTAGGATGCTTTGTTTTATTGAGCTATCGCCGGTGTAGCCGCTTGCAAAACTAGTTAAATACAATATATAAATAAATATCGCCATACGCACACACCAACTATACGGTCCCACATTAAGCAACGCTTGTGTTATGGGTACCGTACAATGGACTAAGGGTGAACTCGGTACATAATACTTATATACATTTAAAACCTCCATGACTCGGGTACATTCGTGCTTATCACACAAAGCATGTTCCTACCAGGATTCGAACCCAGGACCCTCGGCGCAGAAAGCAGAGTCACTACCAACTGCGCTAATCAGGCCGTCTTACAATAGAAACACTTACCAGAATTTTCAAGAAAAATAATCCCGTTAAAGTATTCTTCAAGGGTTTGTATTTTTTCACTTCCACCTGAAATTTAATTCAATATTTATATCTAGTGCTCAATAGCTTGCACTGCCTTACCTGATACCTATCATGAATAATAAATAGTTTTACTTACTAAAACGGTCTGGGCGCTTAAGTATAAGATGTTTTGCAACTGAAAATAATTAGATACAATTTTGAAATACACAACTAATATGAAGTACAGCCTCTAAAAAAACAAAAACTTACTTATTTTCTCGACTTCCTCGTCCAAAATAGTGATGCCCACTGTTGACAACGATATTTATGGCTTATATATTTATATTTATGAATATATGGTTTTTTTAAAAATCTTTAATTGTACTTAATCACTTATCTATTTCGCGCGGAGAGTGAGCCTCGCTATTCAGCGCAGAAACGCGGCCAGCCTGCTGGGCACTTTTGGCATCGTCGACGATGTGGAGGCATTTTTGTGTATATAATTTTATTTTTCAATGTCCTCTTAATAAGTATTTTTTAGTTTTTTGTGTTTTCATGTAAATAACTATTGTATATAATTTATTGAAATAAACATCACTTACGCATTTTACGAAATTGTTTCACCGATACCTGGTGTTCATCTTCTTGATGACGAATAAATATACCTGATAATATAAACAGGGAAATTTAATGGCTGCCGTGTTATTCTGTATACACATTTGTGTATGTACCAAAGCGAATTCAGCGCTTGTCTTTACAGAAAAAGTGCGAGATTATTCGTAAGTTAACCGTATACTTTAAGTCTACCGTATTGAGACATTTTGTATGGAGAATTGAAAGATATAAATACCACCCGCGCGCTGTTCAAATCTCCATACAAAATGTTTAAATACGGTAGACTAAGTATATGGTTTGCTTACGAGTAATCTTGCACTTGATGTGCTGAATCCACGCCACCGATTAGTATGAGTTCGTTTAGACCAGCCTTTCCCAAAGTGGACGATAACGCCCCTTGTGGGCGCTGCAGGCCTAAAGAGACCCAGAAAAAAATGGGGGCGTTGTGTAGAGGTTTACAATAATTAATTAAATTTGAAGTTATAGTGGTTTTAAGTAGGTGAAAAAATCGGGTAGGTAAAAAAGAATTCATTCTCAAAGTGGGCAGTAGACAAAATAAGTTTGCGAACCCCTGGTTTAGATGTTGGGTCAAGCATCATGCATGTTTCATCTTACCGTCTGTGGTGGGAACATCGGCTGATGATTTTTTTTGGGGACAAATCATGTGTAGTCTACACATGTCCAGATCCAGCCCACTTTCACAGTAGTATTTCCAACGGCAGTTAGTTTTGTTTGCGCCCATTTCTGAAAAATGTGTTCCAAATTATATTATTTGTTCCAGTCACATTTTAATATAAAGATATTTTAACTACTTACTGTTATGTTTCATTCTATGCTGTCTTAGTTTCGGAACTTTGTTTTTATTTCTTTTATTGATTTTACCTATACAACAACGATTTTATTTTAAGTATGTACGTAAGCATACGTAATTGGTATGGATACAGTAATTAAAAAAAAATGGTTACCTTTTCTGTGGGCCTTATTTAGTCTGTGCCGAGCCATTCTATTCTTTTTTTCTCTTTTTCCATTTGCTACACTTTCGCGAGTAGATTTTCTCTTCCTCAATCTGCGGCCGGGCTTCACGATCAAATGTCGTTTTTTACTTAATTTCTTTATAAGCTTTGTGCCTTTAAAATATTAAAGTAGCTTATTATTGAATGAACGAGGCGGCGGCACGGAATCAAACGGCATTATATTTACCTTGGCGCCTTTGTAAGTCAGATTTTTTGTTTTCCTCCACTTTCTTTGTAATGACTGTGGTTAATACGTAATGATCATTAATAATTATGTTCGGAAATAGTAATACTCTCTATAGGGCTGTGTCCCCAGTAGGCAAACTGTTAGCGGCCGACTGAGTTTGCGGCGTATCGGTTTAGTACGCCCTTCTATATATTTGAAATGTAGTGTTCACAGTTTGCTAGCTTGCGCTCACTTTACGCAGCTTTACGCGCGCCGACTGATTCAGTTAGCGGCCGACTCACAGCAAAACCGGTTCCAGTCGGTGGCGGCGATATGGTTGTTCGCCGGGCATAGTGAGGCCGTTCGCCGCAAACTGTCATGTGGACAGTTGGAAAGAAGCTATTGACGTTTACTTGCGACCCACGCAAATTGATCTGAGTTTGCAGCTAACTCGAATTTCAGTTCGCCAGAAATTTGCGGCTCACTCAGTCGGCCGCAACAGTTTGCCTACTGGGGACACAGCCTAACGTAGCAGGTATGAAGGAACTCACGTTTGTAATGGCATTTGCCGGGCTCGCGTCTGTTCGACACTTCCCCTAGAACATAATCGTTTAAGTCAGCACAACTGACAAAGCTGGTGGGGTGGTATCACTAACGTAAAAAAATAAAAATATTAAAGGTAGCATTACATACCCATCAAATTGAGGTGTTGAGATGGTCGCTCTGTGTATGAGTGTATATCTGCCGTGCGGAGATCCACAGCTAATATAAATATCCCGGAAAAGAAAATGTTATTTATGTATAACATACTGATCACTTTAATTCACATTTATAATTGATGATGACACTAATTATATTTATTTATTTTAGGTTATCTAGAACACTAAGGGCCTCTTTAAATACGTGTTTACAAGACAAATCCTATCACAAGTTAACTGACAAAATGTGAGTAGATAGAGTTTATAAGAAAATGTATTAATTATCATAAATTAATTTGCGTCATTTATCATACCATCTCCGTTGAGAGCCAGGGCTTGTAGGGCGTCCAAACCAGGAAGGTCATCCTCTAAAACGAGCAAAAGACACGGCATAGTTAGAAAACCTTTTTGCAGCAAGAAATTAATAGGGTCGTTTTTTAAATCTTTTTTCATCTATTGCTGTATTATTACACTTTATTTATTCAATATTAAAAATTTGAATTAATAAATGCCATAACTACTAAATGTGTCAATGATAAGTATAATCAATATTTTTAATTACATTTTTGTTCTAATGCATCCGAAACTCATGAATAATATGCCATTTTACCTTGTAGATAAAGAACAGGGCTAAACATTAACATTGTTTGATAAATTGTAGTGACGTCACTCTTTGTGATTATACATATACCCCCGAATGTTATAGACGTTCTATAACTTTATCAAACGTCACAAATAGTACTGCGCAAACCAAAACTCTTGTGCGTTGTACTTACTATATAACGTTTTGATAAAGTTATAAAACGGCTTGATTTCTCTATATATTTACGCGAATACAACACATTGAAATAAAAATGGATCTTACGGATTGTTATAAAACGTCTATAAATTCGGGGATAGTGTAAGCGGTATTCGTAAATGCAATAACTCAAACAAACTATTGTAACGTTTTGTTGTGTTTACTGTGGGCGACCCTATTGGCTTCTGATTCTGATTCTATTTTTGTGTTTGTCTTCTACAACCGTATACAAACTGTATACTTGTTACCTTCTAAAGTAACGATCCTTTTCGTTGATATAACTGAAAGAACACCAAAGAATATTTAAGCAATCTGTGTACATAATATTATAATAACATATTATTTATGTAAAACTATTTTCTCACGTCAATACTTACAAAAAGCTTGAAACAATTTGTCGGCCAAGGCCTCGGCACTTTTAGCCGAACTTACGATTCCTTTGCCCTCTGTATGCAACAAAGTGTACAATTAAAATATAAGTATATGTCGATTAAATTATTAAATTTGTCAATACAAATTTAATAATTCGAAATAATTCGAAAAAATAAAAGTATAAATAATTCAAAATAAATAGATAGAAATAAAAATTACCACTGATAAGTGGCGTAGACATTGGTCTACGCCACTTATAAGTGGTAATTTTTATTTTTTCTCTTAGCTCACAACAAGATTCTCTGCAGACTTGCCATTTTACCCGTCTACGGCAAAGTCAAGAGGCTTATGATTTTAGCTGGTTCATGTGTCCATTGGTCTACTAGACATAATTTATTGTTACAACATTTAAAAAAAAGTTAACGCTCTATTGTCTTGCCGTACGAAATGACCATAAACAACGACAATTGAATCTAGATACAAAGACCGAGTGTACACAGCAGGAACATCTTAATGTCTATCGACATTAGTGTCGCGTGCCAGTGTTCTTTTGACATTTATATTTATGCAGATTGATCGTCCACATAAATAATCTGACATTCTGCAGTAGCCTTTTCGAATGAACTTAGTTTTGATGTAACTTAAGTCTTCCAGTGCTAATAGTTTCAAATGTAAACCCATGAAACTTGAACTTATAATCTTGAAATGATATTTATTATTTTTTAAACAAAATATTTCGATATGAAATTAAAACAACTGTTTCTACAGTTTCTCAACTGTAATATATATTAAGATGATTTTTATGATTTAACTAAGTAATGATACCTATATTCTCTTTAGTTGGTCAGATTTTTTATAAATATTGTATTTGTAAAAGCAAATTGCTTGATTCGGCGCTTCAATGTTTACAACATGTAGAAGTAATTCACGCTGTCTATTTATAATTCGTTCGCACTGCGAATTGCAGTTGGGTTCTTAATTCAAAATTATAATGCTATGACTCACCTCCAGGATTATCAACTGCAATAAAAAAAATCAATCAGACACAAACCACTGAACTGAAATAGACAACCTACTTAACATATGTTGTATCAAGAAAATAAATGTTATAATTACGTAGGTATATAACGTTATACACAACCAACCTTTTTCTATGAATTTCTTGGTGATAGACAACATTTCGTGTGGAGTGAAAGTATCACCTGCAGAGAATAATCTCCAGTTAGAGTTGTTTGATATTCTCAGTAATCATCTTGTTGCTTATTTAACCGACTTCGCAAAGGACGAGGATGTTATCAATTTTGTGTCTATGTTTTTTTCCATGTAGATAATGTTGCCGGATATCTCCATTTGAAAACAATTTCGATAATTTCATTTTATTTTGGTAGTAGGGGCAAATTTCCAAAAATATATTCAAATGAATTTTAATTCAAAAATATTTGTAGCTCCGGTTTTTGAAGTCGGTTTTTGTTGTTTATTTTATATATTTTCTATGAAGTATTTCTATTTACCAACTCTAATTGATCTCCCTGGAGCATAATCTGGAATGGATTAAACAATTAAAACCTGAAATTAGCGCGCACTTAACTGCGTTACAATGTCATGTTATTTAAATAATTGTATCAATATTTATGTCATAACGTGATTTATATTTTTACCTACTTTGTTTCGATCTGTAATCCTCAAAACTGTATCCATATTCATCATGATGATTTTCGTCATAAGATCCCGATCCATAAATATATTCTACGGAAACAACTTCTTCCTTGGGTTCTGTAGAAGTAGTATCATAGTATCCATCGTCTTCTTCGTAATATGTTTCATTATCATTAGCGCGACCATCCTCTATCGTAGCATAATCTAATTGGTCCTCATAAGATTCTCGTAGGTATTTCTTAACGTGTTCTTCTAAAAATAATTGTAGGCAAAAATGCTTTAAGTTTGTTATAGCACAGATTAACTAATATATTTATACATTGGCCCCCGAATTTATAGTTGTTTTATGACTTTATCAAACGTCATGTAATACTGTGCACAAGAGTTTTGCTTTGCGCAGTATTGTATCACGTTTGATAAAGTTATAGAACGTCCATAAATTTGGTGGATAGTCATTGAATAATTTTATTAACCTACTTATAAATATTTATCAATCAATCAATCGGCCGATAGACGTCCGCTGCTGGACACAGGCCTCCCCCAACGACTTCCACACATCACGGTCCTCCGCTATATAAATATTTAATAATTTAAATATACCTTTTGTAGAATTAGGTCTTCCTGAATGTATTCTTGGTGTGGCAAAAACCTGAAGGGAATAACGCAACATAATAATTACTCATTTTGGAATAAATATTAATGATCTATTACACAATGTCCTGTGTCGTATTTTACAGATGGCGTATACACGAGTTGCCAAATAAGTAAGTTCTGGTTTATGGATAGGGTCAACCAGCACATTGGGAAGCAGAAACTTACAAAAATAAACTTACAACATTAAAAATAACGATAAATATTAACAAAACGCCTATCCGTTCGTCCATATTTATTCCACATCGTATGAAATTCCCTCGCAGTGCAAAATAATAACTTCTGGAAATTAATTACATCTGTTAATGAAAATGCAGAGTCCGTGTAATGTGATTTATTTATTAACTTACGGCATGGCTTCTTGGCCGCCTGCTCATAAGAACAAGATAATATTAAATGCGTATTAAATGAAGTGTTTGAATGTTTTTTTTGCCATAGACTGAGACGAAGAAATAAAACAGATGGAGTATCGCGAACAACATTCGGAAGCACTACAAACTAAGCCCATTGGTGTAGTACACGCGAATTACTCACACCATAGAATTAGGTTTATTTTTTTATTCTTAGACGTACAAATAGATCACATACAAATAAATTTCATAAATATACATTCGTCCTTAACACTATACGTAACTGCCAATTATTTTTGATTTTACTTCTGAACTTAGATGAATAAATAAAATATGTACGAAATTCACTACTACACAAATCGGATTAGTTTTTTGTGTTTCAAAATGATTTTTGCAACACATTATCACTTCGTCCGAGGTTACTTAAATTATTGTTATTTATTCGTATGGGAATTCTGGTTACCTGTTATAGACGTGTAGAGGTCGCGGATGCATTTTAAAATTAATATCATAAAAAAAATATTATCAGATACTTTTAGATGAATACACACAGGTTTATTTTGGCAATTTTCAGTACCCCTATATACACCTGACATTATTAACCAGCTGTTTTAATATAACCGCAACACCGAATTCCTTCAAACAAATCGCTAAGTATTATTCCAGAAGTACCTACCAGCCAATACGTACAAGTATCAATAGCCAATAAATACAATACAAGTATGCAACAAAACGCCTTGCATTCGGCCCATTCTTTCGAAATCTACGAAGTCACAGACGTACATATAGGTATATACACAGTATATACTTGTAAAAGCCAGTTTGCGTTTCAACGGGGGCTAATAAACGAACACAATCGTGTAACGTAACTAGGCTTTATATATTGTCACGCGTCATTTCTCACAAAACCACATCAAATCTTAACAACTCCGTATCCTGGATATATCCTGGTGTCAGGTGGGTTATTGCGCCATGTAACCGGCGCGTTTACCCGCGACACGTCGCAGTAATAACGGGACCGTGCCGAACCCCGCCCGATCCGCCCCTAACGTTGATTTTCGGCACGAAATTGTGACGATTTCCTACGTAACTAGTCATCTATTTAGCATTGTCTGTATTACGGT
Source organism: Pheosia tremula (assembly GCA_905333125.1). NCBI lineage: Eukaryota > Metazoa > Arthropoda > Insecta > Lepidoptera > Notodontidae > Pheosia > Pheosia tremula. The sequence continues at coordinate 4,762,622 of HG995397.1, forward strand.
GAGTAGCTGTAATACAAATTGTGTTAGATTTTTCGGAACTTGTGTAGATATTACTCGAGAAAAGTACGATACTTATAAAACGGTTTTATAGGCGTTGATGAAACACAATGTTCTTATTCAGGTGTTTTTCTTAAATATTTTGCATTGTACCTTTATAAGAAAGATAAATCGTCTTTCTAATTAATCTTTAAACGTTTATTCTCTGCCATAAATGAAAGGATACAACCAATCACGTTCAATTTGTGGATCATACTACCTGATGCAACATGCAAGAACGATACTTGTACATCATGAGTATCCGTTACACTGATGATGTTACGATACTGAAAAAATCGGTTGCAGGAAACTAGGTGTCGCGCGCGCTCTTACTGTAACCGTTCGCTTACGACATGAACTATAGTGTAGCGTCAAGCGTCACGTTCCGCGCGTAAAATGTCTAATGCTGTACCTGCGCCGAAGCGCACGCTGCTAGCAGAAATCGCCCAAAGCGCGTGAGACGCCCCAGTTGCGTTTTTCACGAGCGTCAATGAACAAGCAAACATATTACTGCGCTGTAGCCTCAGTCCCACATAGATGGAATGTTCGAATTAAACGCTTTTATTTATCCAATCGATCTTGGTGCGTAAAAACATCAACGTTAAGTTGCTTTTAGCTTAAAGTATAACGACGGCCTTTCTATTCAGCGCTGGCATAGTTGGTACACCACTCCACAAGCTATATTTCTGTATGAACAGATGGAATTATACTTGTAAATAACAATTGAATTTCAAAACGAAATCATTTACGTACTATTGAGTTTAATTTCGATCGCGTCGTGAGAAAATCAGATTGGGCACACTCTAATGTAGAACTCGTGCGAGTGTTGTCGACTGGTTGGGCGGGGAGCCGAGTGCTGCAGTGAAAGGTTGCGGCGCGATGACCCGAGGCAGATATGCGCCCGCGCCGGTCGACCTCCCCGCGCTCCAGTAGCCAACGTTTGTTCCATTGTGAAGCCAACAGTTTCGCCACTTAGCGCGACTCTCACCACGAGAAAAGTTGCTAACACTTCGCAAATTACGAACGAGTTTCGTAAAGACTGCATTGTCCGTTCAATCTAGATTTCTTTGTTGCCCGGTCGTTACGTCTAATTTACCTACATAGTTAAGTAAGGGTTATCTTAGACGAGGCACCATTTATTTTGAAAACACGCGTGTCCCAACCGTTATTCTGAACCTAACTAACTAAATTTATTAAAATGCATTCCTAAACAACAAATAAACACAACACAATGAATAAAAAAATTAAACCCTCTAACAAAACAACAATGATGTGTTATTAAAATAATAATTTTGAAGGTCGGTTTTCAAAGTTAATTTGTCAAACCGCACCATCAGAATGTCTGCTTCTCCTAACAGAACTCCCTCGGAATTAACAACAATAACCGCTGCGGTACTGAACTCCTAATAAACGCTTTGCAAACTGTTACTTACTACGAGCTCAGAGATTTTTTCGCATTCCGGTATTTTTTATGTAATATTAAACAATCGAATAAAGATCGCATTGAAGCGGATATTCTAGAGCGCTAACGTCCGCCCACGTCACATAATTTTACGGCAGCGACGCGCGGCGTCTAGACGCGACAGAAACACTAGACTTGTTTTACAACCTCTCTACTACCCACCAAATAGTGCAGACCGCTTCTGGACCGATCCGCCAACAAATCCGAATATAAACGCAGATGGTAATGCGACTAAGATGTGATTTTAGGTGGAAGGGCCCACGGCGGCGGCGGCGGTGAGCTGCTCGCTCAGGAGACACCTCGCGCCTTTCGTAGGCGAAGTAGATTGACATCCTATCAGACGAATGCGATCGTTGGCATTCGTCGCATGCAATATCTGCAGGGGCTTTATGGAAAATACACTCGAGTGCAGTGAATCCGGGTCACCAACATAAACCTTAACATCTCTGTAAAAAAATTCGTACATTATTCAGATGTAAGTGACATAATTACTGCTTTAATATTTCATACCATGTAAGCTTCTTATATTATGTGTGACAGAACAGAAAGTAAGGCAAAAACATATGCGAAGCGATGCTTAACAAAAATCATTTATTTCGTTTTGCCTTTTTAACTTTACAGCAACTGCATTTTTTTTATGAGTACTAAATACTCTTTAAAATACTTTTTATTTTAATTAGCTAGCATTCTGAGATCCTGAAATATTAAAGTTTATATCAGAGCTCGTTGGGTGTCCCAGATTAACTGCTCCCGTGTGTATTTTCGAATAGTAGGAATGCAAATGCAAAAGACTTAGGTGTTTATTTTTTAAATCGTATCTTTGCTCGACTAGGGTTATCGTTAAAAAACTAACATGATGATATCATTAACCGTGACATTCATGTCTGTATTTATTTAAAAGCAACAGCGATGAAGTAATCGTCAAACAAACTTGTTTGTAACCTTCTGTAACGTTGTCAATTTGTGACGTGTTGAAGCTAAGTGGATACATTAGAGCCTCTTTGCTAGCCGGGCCGGCCGCGTATGACCTTAAAACACTCGTTACCAATATACATAAGCCTTTATATTTTATAACTAGCTGTTGCCCGCGACTTCGTTCGCGTGGTATTTAACAAAGACACAACCGTTGACAACAGCCTGCTCGCCCATTCTGAGCCCGCGGGACGCAATGCAGGTTGTTGCTATCAAACTTAGCCAGGCACTGCGCTACAACATTGGTTTTAATTTTTTTTCGTGAGATCCTATTTTTTTTTCTAAAATAAAAGTAGCCTAAGTTACTCCTTGTTACATCAGCTATCTGCCAGTGAAAGTCCCGTCAAAATCGGTCCAGCCATTTCAGAGATTAGCCGGAACAAACAGACAGACAGACAGACAGACGGACAGACAGACAAAAATTGTAAAAAATGTTGTTTCGGTATAGGTAACGTGTATACATCCAAATGCACTTAGTAAGAAGCGGTTATTTTAATATTACAAACAGACACTCCAATTTTATTTATATGTATAGATGTATAGATTGACTGGTTTATTTCGTGATGTCATAACGCAAACAATATAAAGGTCAACGACCTAATCGATAAATCTTTGTAAGGCTATAAGTTGTAGTCAAATATAGTAGATTGATGGTGATTAATACAGATTAAGTTTCAGCTTATTTTCTTTGCAACAGAAGTATAGTGCATCAAACAATAACATTGGCGTACTGTATCAGACACCAATGGATTGTTAAAAGCAAAACAAGCGAAGCTATTATGTGGTACGGAACACTTCCTTTCACTTCGAACACACATGCATCAATTCGTGTAATCTCAGGCCACTTACCGCAAAAACAATGAACCATTTACACACGCCTTTGCTAGCGAGCGCAACGAGCGAAGTTCCACCTTCGACGCCTCGCAATAAGTGATAAAGTTCTATATTTTTTTTGTATCAAAAATATTATAGTTAACAAACTGTATGTCATTTTCAAATATTTCGTTACCCGTGAGCTTCTAGCTCCGCGTGATTACACGATTTTAGTGTTTCATGGATTTCTAAAGTGACTAGCTATATTTTGTCGTCTATTTTCACTGGATCAACACTGAAGTACACTTGTTTACCCTTACACTTTGAGCGGTAAAAGTGTGACTTAACGCTGACGTGGAGCGTAGTTGAAGATATCGGTCGACGTAAGTGCTCTTGTCTCTAAACGCATTCCCGTCGTCTCAGTCCAATTGACAAAGGGAATTGAAATCCACAAGCTTCTTGTTGGACGGAAAGCGGCTCACTATGGCTTAGTGAAATCCAAAGAATATGTGCGCTGTAAATACGCTGAGACTGCAGAACTGTGCGGACGTATCCATGCTATCGTAATGTACTTTTTATATTAATTTTAAAATAACTTGGAATTGGGATTTAACTGAGCGGGTACTTAATCTATACATATAAATAAAATTGGAGTGTCTGTTTGTAATATTAAAATAACCGCTTTTTACTAAGTGCATTTGGATGTATACACGTTACCTATACCGAAACAACATTTTTTACAATTTTTGTCTGTCTGTCTGTCTGTCTGTCTGTCTGTCTGTCCGTCTGTCTGTCTGTCCGTCTGTCTGTCTGTCTGTCTGTCTGTCTGTCTGTCTGTCTGTCTGTCTGTTTGTTCCGGGTAATCTCTGAAATGGCTGGACCGATTTTGACGGGAATTTCACTGGCAGATAGCTGATGTAACAAGGAGTAACTTAGGCTACTTTTATTTTAGAAAAAAAAATTGGATCTCTCGAAAAAAAATTAAAACCAATGTTGCAGCGCTGCGCCTGCTTAAAGTTTGATAGCAACAATCTGCAATGCGTCCCGCGGGATCAGAACGCGAGCAGGCTGTTGCCAACGGTTGAGACGTTGTTAAATACCACGCGGACGAAGTCGCGGGCAACAGCTAGTATGAGATATATTAACACCAAGTTGTAGTACAATACACTCAAATTTAAGATCTAAAGACGTGCAATGCAATTTTAAACATGATGTTTATGTTGTAATAAAAATTATTTTACCGATTTTGTCCCGTATATTTTATGTTTTTACGTTCCCGACGAATAAATGTTATTTCAATGTGTAGTATTCGCGTAAATATAAGAAATAATATGATTGATAATACAGCGAGGAAATGTCAGCCAGCATTTTGCCACCATTCCTCGCGGACAAGGTCTTTTTGATACATAATTTGTTGTTATAATATTTGTTTTTCCTATTTAGTTTAACTTTAATTGTAAATCAATTTGCAAATGTCAATGATAAATATAATATGATGTTAATGTATTTTTCTGAGAATTTTAGGAACAGATTGTTAGTATATTTTGTAGACGAGTTTTTTTTTATTCGACCCATTTATTCATTCGAATCTAAAAAGCCGCAGTTGCCAGTTATTGAAATAAAAGCATATTGACACCGACGATAGGAGGACGCCCCGAGCTGGAACAATCGCTATCGATGCCTTGTCCTATTTCCTATCCCCTCACCTTCACGCTGTCACGAACATTGATGGAGTTAAAAGGACTCCCTGTATTCACAAAAATTTATTGCTCGGAAACAAAATAAATATGGTTTCGGGTAAAGTGTTCGATCGATGCGTATTTCACGAATGTATATTTCATGACACTAATGCGGGTACGCTGACGTGACGTAAAGAAAATATTTGCTTCTCTAAGGTATAAATGTGAATTGGGAGACGAGACGCAAATACATCTAAATATGTCCACACTGTGAATATTGTATGTTGATACCTATTACTAAGATACTTAAGTTCATATTGCAAATAGCGATGTACATCAGATATGGAAAATAGTTTTAATAGCGACCCTAATCAACACTTCTAATATTAGATGCTGTTAAAGTACCCCAGGGCGTTGTGGCGAGTTAATGTACACGAAAACTTATGTGTTCATGCAATATGCATCTGAAAATGGCGAAATGCCCACGGGATGTAGGTAATATTAAGCATCCACAAACACCCACGACCGAGTGATCAGGCCAGCATGCACTGGCTTGGAAAGGAGAAACTAAAACTTCTTCTCTTCACTGAGGTACACTGAAATAACTGTTTGCAAAACTTTCGACTACTAGTTACACAAATATTGTGATATACGAACTATGTGTAACTAGTAACAAAACCAGGTTTGGTAGTAAGTAACACATATAACTATATACAGTTAATTTTAACGAAATTTAAGTATTTTGAAAACAACCAAAAAAGTTCGGCTCGTTAGTTTTTTCAGACGTACGTTAAGTACGAAAACATACTCTTTGTCTCGAGTGAGATTCAAGAACGATCGGCCTATTTATATGCAAATTAATATCATATTAATCAACAGAAATAAACACAAATAAGTAAAAATGACAGTTACGAGATGCTAGGGTAGAGACACTGGCAGAGAGGGTAAATAAATACGTAGATATATAATGTAGTCAGTTACACAATTTGCATTTCTTCCGGCGCGATTCCCTCGGGAAGATGTCTAGTGCTACTTTTTATTTGTTCCCAGATGCGAATGAGAAATAAAAGTAAATCATAAGTTCATAATAATTGGCGTTCAATGGCGCGGTCTGGGCGGGCGTCGGCAATGCGAGGGCGTCGCTTTCCCAGGCTAGGGTGCGCGGCCCACGCGATGCGCCTGCGCCCGCGCCGACAGCTGCGTCCGCCCGCTGACGTCACCGATGCCTTGTATTCGCTACTATCGCATACTTATGCACACCTATGCTGGGCCCCAAGTCTGCTAACACAATCGAACAGCAACCGCATAGTAACTGTCACTTTTGACAGATATCCCATACAATAAATGACTTACTCCTTAATGCCTCTGTGATGATAACAAAAAATATGTTCAATGATTTCATCTGCTTTTATCAGTAATTAGCGAGTTATTTTTATTACTGATATAGCCCTCCTACTATTAGCCTGAAAAAACGAATAAAGAGCGAGTAGAGTTCGCGCGGTAAGAGTTCCGTATCCGCAATGGTATTTTATAGTGACTATCGAATAAAGTAGATGCAGTAGCCGCCATGCTCAATTCAAAGATATATTTTCAGTCGTCTGTTTCAGTTATGCAAAAAATAAATGTTATCATTGGAAGTATGAAATTTAGAAAAAAAAAGACTCATACAGATTTTACTAACATTAAAAAATCTGAGCATTTTAAATTGCCCCTTTTATTTAATAGCATTTTCAATAATATTGAAATGGTGTGCGCCATCATAGGAAACCACCTCAACTTTTGGTATACTATAACGATATAAGCCAGACGAATTTGTGAGAGAGTAGACAATTCTGGGGTCCATGAAAATACTTACGGAATGCATATGCTAAGGGTCAGAGATTACAACAACTAAGGGCCGCCACCTCCACCAGTTCTTTCCTTGCGTTCGTGATCGTTTGGAGAAGACGTGGATGGAGGTGGATCACTGTATGGCACAATTTTTAACTGGCCATGGTAACTTTAAGAGCAAATTATTCTATTTTAAATTAGTACCCTCGCCTCTGTGTCAATGTTCAACGCCGTATAACGAAAACGAGCAATCTGCACATCACATCCTCTGGGAGTGCAATCTCTGGCAAAACGAACGGAACATTATGCTTAATAGTTTGCAAGTAACTTCTGGAGTTGTATACTACACAGACCTTGTGGAAACCAGGGATAACTTCCGTGCGTTCAAGCGTTTTTGCCATACCTACTACTGGAATCAAGTTTAATCAGCTCACAAGTTTAGGACCAATTAGTATTTAAACTCTCCGTGGTGCCTTACACCTGGAATTAGTCCAGCTGTAATAGTCTTACTTCGGTGGACATTTGTCTACCAGATCTTTTTGTCTCCCGCTTTGCAATGGAGGGAAGTGGATAATTTTCTTCCAACTCCTCCTATTTATCTTTCGATTAATTTCGTGCGGGTTCCAAGACAATTAACTTTATCCCGGGACTCGCCGAGGGTCAAACCTCGGTGTCTTCATTGGACACCACTGTAGATCCTGGCTTACAGGAGTAGCAGTGGTGGGAGTGTGTGGCGGGCCTAGTCCCATAAAAAAAAAAGGGTCAGAGATGATATTTCGAAATAATAAATCGGTACACTCCATCATCTGCCGAGTGGAACCACGTATTTTTGTTGGTAAATGAGTATTTATCAACAAAAATGAGTGGTTCGGGCCAATATTCAATAAAGATGTATTTGCATATATTTTTAGCTATTTTATTATGTCAACGACCGTTTTATTGCAATAGATTGTTAGATTATTTTAAAGTTTAATAGACTCGTATTAAACTTTAAAATGAAAATAAATAGGTACTTTATCATAGTTACTCGCTTTGGTACACTATGGTTTGATTTGTATGGAATTAAGTTCAGCATATTTTTTACACAAACATCTAACGATCTAGTGCAATAAAACGGTCATTGACATAGTAAAAGATATAACAATATGCAAATCCATCTTCACTTATTGCCCATATGCGTTGAAATATTATGTCTAGTGATGTTGTAACAAAGATATCTATAATTTCGTAAAAAATGCGGAATGAATAAAAGTGAAAGAGTGTGTTATAAAAAAGATGTTATGTCATCGATGGTTAATTAATTACACTAGTTTATACCCAGAAACGTCTGTTTACATGATATTTATATGCAAATGGAAATATATCTAATTGCCTTTCGATAAGGTTTCTTATGCGACGTAAGCAATTGAGTACATTTATTTTAATGGAATCAATCATTGCAGTGATAATAACTGATAAATAACATTAGCCCAGTTGATCAAAATATACAGTTACCGATAAGTGGTCACGATTTTATCGGTAAACCGATAATGAATAATTACATTGGACGTAACCACACATGATTTTTCGCTCATCGATAAAGCTAACTGGTTCCAACGGCGCGTCACTTTTGCTTATTTTGCACCATTAGCGAGGAGGCAAATAAAAACTGACGTGTCCGTTCCGCTCATTGCCATTCCAAGTGGGGTCGTGGTGAGCCATGTTTTGGCCAAAGCCAAATAAGTATTAATACTCCAAACGAATAGCACTATGCAGTTATGTCGATGACTTACTGGTGACAACTACGCCATTGAACCATACTGAGCTACTATCGCAATGCTTTATTTGGTACGGTATCCATTTTTGATCAGCGGCGTGCCTTGATACTGTTTAAAATATTCGTTTGATGATTAATGTTTTGACAAAAATATTATTTTACGCGTTCGCTGCTACAGACAAAACCATGTTACAAACTTGTATAGAAGCAATTTCTCTCGTTGCACTTCTACAAATTGCTGAGTGTTTAATATAACTAAGCAGACGAAGTAGACGTTCTCAATTGATTTTTTTATAGCCAAGTACTATCAAGATACTCGTTGACTTCCGTTAGTCCGTATTAAATATGAAGAGTTGATAGATACTCGACCATTTCCCGGCGCTCTGGATACTGACAAAGCGGGATTGCAATCTACCGTCAGTGAGGTGTCGAGGAGGCTCAAGAGTCGAAGTGACTCGCGCCGCGATCGCTACACTCTCCAGAGGACACTGGAAATATCAATGTATCCCTCCCATCCCCTTCCGCGGCGCGCTTTCGCCCCCGGCACTTATGATAAAAGCTAGTTCGAGGTATGCCAAAGTTGAGAAGCGAAACTCTTCAAAGTTTCGTAAGCAGAAATAAGACTGGTTATGCCTACTATGATTTTGGCTGTGAGAAGTAGGAAAGTTTAACTAGCTTTCTGCTTTCCTTCACTCCAGTTCTCATTAAAATTAATCGATTTAGGTTAAAAGCTCTGTATTATTTTAAACTAAATCAATTCTAAATAAACATTAATTTATAATAATTTCGTTTGTAGATATTTATTTTGATTTAGTCTGGTAATTTGCAAGGTTGAATTTAGATTTTGTTAAGTAGGTCAATGTGCCCCAATAATGTCAGTGTGAAAAGTACAAATAGTAGTAGATGGTAGAAGTAGTACAGCTCCTAATCCTTATTACTTAAGATTGTTTTTCAAATGAGACATTGGTAATCACTGGATGTTTGAGCAAGTACATATTCCGTAATGAAATGCTCATGAGTATAGTGTCTCGTGTCAATACCATCTATCGCAATTGGAGTGCCTAATAAACTTTCATGGATCTTGTTACTCTGTCGCACACCACTGCTAGCCTCGGTGGAGGCAGTTGGCACATCGCCAGCCGGAAGCCAATCCTGGCGCGGAGTCAGGACATTTTGATACTGCTCTCTTTATCACTGAACTTGGTATGTGCATAGTATTAGGTCAAATCTATAAATTCGCAGTAAATTATTATAACAATAATTTACAGAGCGTTGTTTTGGTAACATAATAGTAATCTGTGTTTTGCAAACCAATGGCCGGAATAGATTACTGATGATGAAGCTGTAGGGCACGAATATAAAATACAAGACTTGAATGTTTACGCAAATAATCGTAGAAATGCCTATGTTGGGTTTTCGTCTCGTGTCGTACGAATAATGTTGTTTTTATTATTTTAGACGAACTGTCACCGGCAAAGCTTCTCGTGTTTTTGTGAGATTTCTTTCGGATGTCGACGATCAGATATTCACGTCGGCACGAGGTAGCTTTTATCATAATTTCGCGAATACTGTCTTCTTTCCTAAAGCATATTTTATCGATATCAGACACTTTCTTTTGTTTAACATGGCAAAACCATCCTATTCTGATACTACTTCTGCAAGTTAGTATCTTATTTGTCACAACATGAAATATTCGTTTAATCTATTTATGTGACTACATATATTTACATGTACAAACTTACCTACCAGCTATAGTTTAACAAGATCAATCATCATAGGTTTTGTTTTTTAATATCATTAATTGAAGGGTTTACTCCTCACATACAAAGGACTGGTGGTATTTACCTACTTAAAACTTAATAACTTAGCTATAGTATGTATATTTAGTTATCCAGCGTATGTACTTATATAAATACTAACAAAATAGAAGAACGATGAAAGTCTCATTATTTAGCTGTTAAACGATTTATTATAAATTATTATATATAATAATTACAAAGAAAGCCGACTGTAATGGCGGATGGAGCGGTAAATGGGTCACCATTAGTTTTTATGGAGACAGAGTTAGCAACTCCGGGCGGCGCGGCGGCGGGCCTCGACTGACTGATCCCATGAAGTTATTACGTTCCAAATTCGAATTAAAACAAGAACTTTCATTTTATCATTTAGTAAAATAAAAAAAAATAGCTTTACAATAGTGCTGTACAACCAATAGCTCGCGACCTACGTTCTAAGCATCCGCGATCATAGGATCGGATAAAAAATTCATGTATTGAAATCGCAAACTTCATGCTAAATTATTTGGTCGGTCGTACGCGCATGCTCACACGCACTATATTATCAGTGCCGCGTCTTCTGACTGCGTACAATCTAAAGCGTGTGAGTAATTAGATCATGTAGTTCCCTTTATTAAAGTTTTTTTTTTTAAACTCTGCGGCCCGCGAGTCATGGCACGATTTTAAAATAGCCCTTGGAGCAATTAGCTTACAACATTTGACTGAATAGATACTTATTTTATTTAGTCGATTGTAGATACATGAGGCATTTTATAATACATTCAAATGAGCATACGAAAACAAATTAACCGAAATGCCTCTCTAGTAAAGTTCAAGCAATTATTTCTAATTTGAAATTCGTTCAACATGTTGTTGCTTCAACAAATTGCGTATTCTCTATTTAGATAGTACTTAATCGATTTTAGCTGAGATAATCTACTTCGATCAAGTCTATATGTATGTAGAACCACTTAGCAATAAATTAATCTGGCAACTGCTACAGCTATAACTTGATCAACACAGGTACGGGTACACGTAGTTGCACCCCTAATAGCTAAATTTCAGTTACGACCCCGTTCAAGGTGTTTAACATCTCCGAGGAGCCTAATGACGGTGTTACGCGTTCATTACGTCGATTGAACGGAGGCGGTTCGTATCTGATATGCTAATTTGTGCCCGTACACTCAATATGGGCCTGTCAGTGAACCCTTTGGCCGAGTTTTTCACGCCCAAGCGCTGGAAGCTTTACCTGTTTGTTTGTTTATGTTGATATCAGTGTTGATGTTGGCGCGCAGATACGCTTCTGAGAGAAATTAAAGCGCTTTTATATTCTACACAGCATCCAGATAGTATCAAATAAAAAAAAATTACATACGCTTTATAAACACTATTTTATGGGATATAAAGGAACTATTATTGTATTATAATATGCTCATGTAAAAATCTTTTGTTTCAGATTTGTCAATGAATTTGATGAAAAAAACGTCCGCAGTTACTATCGCCAGGTATGTAGTTTGAACGTACATTATTTAAAAATGTTTATATAATTCAATAAACGCGTAACTGCACGAATTAATTTATCAAGTATGCAGAGAAGTATGCTCAATTAATACTTACATTGAATGAACGAAACGTTTTAATTTAATTCATTAACAATTAATATATTTTTTGGTGTAACCAGTCCAAGACGGACATTGAAATACTAGAGCAAGAACAAGACTGATCCGACGAGACTCTTAAATCACGATAGTTACGTCAAACCATAGCATTACCTTAGCAACCGAGCTTACCAGTGAGACAGGCCTAATTATTAATGCAAGCAATAGATGCTGTATCAAGCCCGAGGAGCCACGTTAAACTACGATATACAGCACAACAAGGCTATATGCACCCTGAATGACTAATAGCAACATAACACCCTTCATAGTGGGTCGCTTGTTGTGTATCTAGGTCATACGACTGCAGTCCCGGCTTATTGTTCAATCGATATGTTAACAATGCGTGGGCTTGTTACCTTTGCTTGCAGTTAAATATCATAATAATACCAATACTAAATTCCCATTGTTGGACACGGGCCTCCCCTAAATGTGAGGTGGATTAGGCCATAGTCCACCACGATGGCCCCGTGCGTGTTGGCGGACTTCACACATCTTTCAAGGGGTTCTCTCAGACATGTAGGTTTCCTCACGATGTTTTCCTTCACCGTGCGATCACGGGTTTTTTTAACCAACTTCAAAAAGAAGGAGGTCCTCAATTCGGTTGTATTTTCAAATTACGATTTGAAAAACAAACGAGATTCATCCTTCATTGACCTACTATCATAAAAAATTTTGTTGTTCTTGGGACCCATAAATTATTATTTTTCGTTTAACAGCGTGAAATCCAACCGTTGTTGATACAATTTTCTCAAAGCAATTATTTTGAACAGTTATCAGTATAAGTGGATCATCAAAATATATGTAAATCTTTACGAGTCTTTCCGTTTAACTTAAACCAAACGAAACATAGTACTAAATTAAGTTAAAATAATTACAAAAACGTGGTCTGTTTTCATGCAAAGAAATAATTCGATAGAAAATATGAAACAGAAAGAAAATATTATGCTAGACATCAGACTGTCGAGAGGAAGTTTTGAATACAAATAAGCAAGCTAAGATTTATTAAAAAAGAATGTTTCAGTTGTAGCATGTACACAAGTAATTCAATACGTTTTATGTACCGCGTGGTGAAGTTCAAAACGAGCGATAGGTAAATTCGAACCAATTTACAGCGAACAATGCATGCATTGTTTCCCGAGACGAAATTTATTTGCAGACCGCTTTCACTGAGATACGGACTTTCTTTTGCGTCGGCGATTTGAAAACAAACATGATCTATATCGGGAAGCTTTTGTTATTTCCACCCGTTTTCATGACACGCACAACTTTCACTTTGTATTCATGTTGCAGCTAGATTGTAGAAACACGCGCTTTACAAATCACCTTAGTTCCGTAAAAGAGTGGATTCTACAATTCGGCTTCGATATCCACACCATTCGGCATCTTCCTAAATTATATAATATTCAGCGTTTTTTCTTCTCTTGTTATCTGCGCAAAGAGTGTTTAATTAATATATTTATATTCCTATAACTCTAATGGGGCGCGCGCCCCAACGTTTCCGCTTCCGCCTTATTAGGAGGAAATTCTTCGTTTATTATTCACAGTCACTCAACTCTTATATTTTCCCCAACAGGACTCTTGAGCCCTTTTATTTATTCAATATAAGACTTATTCAGACATTCTCATACATTCATTCTTAGTTAACGCGAACTGGGAACGGTTGGCTTGATAAATTGATCAAATTACAATTACTACAGTGCGGGGACCGGGTGCCCATTGGATTTACTGGGAGCTCCTAAAACGTCTGGTGGAGACATCTGGTGATCAGAACGTTGGAACATATTGAGGCCAACACATCAGCATTGCCATACACCGTGGCAATGCTGCCAGCGTTCTGGGCACCCTGCCGGCCGATGGTGGTGACTGCATTTTAATTTTAATCTTAATTTATTTTTAATTTCTTACTTTAATTAGTACATGGTTCTGTATACATTTACGCATTTTAGCATTATGCCAGCGTAAGTGTCTTGGCTTAGCTTCAGCACAGATATAAAAAATAAGAATGATGGAACAATATGCTTTTGCTACAAACATCGTGTCGATTACATTAGGAGTTCCTGCTTGCCCTTCAGTTCGAAAAGTGTTTATCCTAAGCCGAGGGCACACACTCGATAGTCCACCCCTCTCCCCTCCGACCTCTCCTCATCACCTCCTGAAACGTTATCTATCACTAAGATAATCACTCGCGTTAATTTATGTGGTTCCTCCCTTCGTATCATCCTTTCATTAATTCGAATAGGATCCGCGTGTTAATTCTCTTAAAAGGTCTCGATCGTCTACACTTTGTGAAAGTTCTTACAAGCATTCCGCATCTCATCGTGGGTTCCGCTCAACTACTTATTACTTCAGGATTCTTGCCAATAAGTCGTTTGAGTAGATCTTCGCTTTGTCTTGCATCCGTCTTGAGTGCAGTGACACGACAATTTTCCAGCTGCATCAAAATAAATTAATAAACGTAGGAGTTTGTCCGTCGCAAGTCAGTAATGAACCATTTACATACCATGGTAATTTAATAAGATTAACTCGAAGCTTGAATTTACATCATTTTTGTCTGACTGTCTGATCGCGCAGCACGGGAAATTTATATCGGATGGATATTGTAGAAACGAAGCATGTTGATAGCTTATAACCCGGGACAACATTATGGGAAACTTTTTATCACGGGAAATAGGTGTTCCGTGAGATAGCCAAAAATGTCTAAAGTCTAAAGTCCACACGTATGAAGTCGGGCACTGCTATGAAATAAATAAATATCGCCAGACCTTCATCAAACCACTGCACTAACCTGTCATCAAGTTGTGTGTGATATTAATTATGTTTTACTTAGGTACTCCTTTAATATTATATAATAAAATAAAAAAAATCTAGCCATTTTTAATGTCTTACTGTTGGGCACGGGCCATTCCAAGGGGAGGGGGGGGGGGGGAATTAATAAGATTTAAATAGATATAAAAAAGTATTTCAATAAATCTATGAAAATAAGTTCATCATTCCGCCTTGAGTGTAGTTGGCTTACATGTAAAATTCGCACTAGCTGGCAACACCCTCACACGGAGCCACCCCAACGCTTCCCTCTATGGCAACACTCGTCTTTGATACACGCCTTTTGATGTCTGCTTCCCGAGCGACACAATGCCACTGTTTACCTTCGCTCCTGAAACAACTTTGCTTTACCCTCAAAAATGGACTTCGTATAGGCCGCCTATGATGTTGCGTGCAAGTAATATCGTGATTTACTTCCACGTGTAATAAGCGAAACCAGTGCTTGTGCGCATAAATTGATGCGCCCGAAATAAACTATCGAAGCAAAAACCATCTTTAAATATCCGAGGGTTCATGAGTTCTGACCAAAAACGTGTGAGAAATATTGCCAGAGGAATACTCCAACTATACGGTCCCACACTAAGCAACTCTCGTATCATGGGTATCGTACAATGGACTGGGGCGAACCCAGTATATATTACTTATATAGATATTCAATATTGGGTACAAACATTTGTGCTTATCACACAAACTTTGTCCCTACCAGGATTCGCACACGGGACCGTTAACACAGAAAGCAGGGTCACTAACAACTGCGCTAATCAGGCCGTCAAAAAGGAGAATACGGAGACATTATCATTTATCGCGTTTTTACGCTTATCATTTAAAATATTATAAGTTCAAGTTTTGTGGGTCCAAATATCAAAGTCATAGCTTGAATAGGTATCGAGCTGATCGATAAATATCATCGATATTAGCATAGGCCCCGTAACGAGCTTAGTAAAAAAGTTGTCACATTTTGCAGCATCATCGATGTTGAAGTATTCAACTTTCGCCAATATCATTATGGACTCCTATGCAAGAATGTTTATAATGAATTTGTAAGGGGAGGAAAGGAAACATAAGGTTAATGAGATATGAAAACTGTATCACCACCGTCAGCATTAACAGTCTGATATAAAAACGGGCCCGTTTAGTTTTCGCGCACATCGGCCTTATAATAAGTGAAGTCATAAAAAATATTTTACTGTCACATTTTACGTGCTGCCTTTAAAACGAATAGCCTAAGGTTACTTTGAAAAGAATCGTAATCATACTGGGAGTAGGTACAGATTAGAACGGTCAAATATTGACTTCGTTTGGTTCTTTCAGTTTTTACTCATGGAATTGTTGATAAACTACGCGTACGTTTCATTGCTTTAGCTAAAAACATTTTATTTCTTATTTTTTTTCTCAAAATTGAGCAGCAATAAGAGTTTCCTCGCTAGAGCTGGCATTGCGAATCAGCATCGTGAATCCGTCCAACATCAAATTACAGTCGTTGACTTGTGAAACTACGAGTACATTTGCATTTTCATAAAATCGTATGGCGGGATTTGTCGAAGGTGGTAATGGAGTTTGAATACGATTTCTGGGAATACTCGGAATGTAAGAAATTGCGGATATACATATTTCAGAATACGCTGAGGTCTCGGGTACCCTTGTGGCTGTGAGAACCATGTATGTAATTTTGAACAAGTCTTTTCTGTGTGCAAAGTCAAAAACCTTAACTGGATTATTTTGCAAACCTTATCCTACATGAGGTGGGCTGACGGTAATCGTTTTTATACCGTGCTTTGAAAATAGGGTTGAAATGAAAATTCAACAGCTAATGCTCAATAATTAACTGGTTATTGCAGTTCTTATTTTGTTAAAATGATTTCCATTGTATGTTATTAAAAGGATTTAGGTAACTAGATATTTTTAGTAGGTATATGTTACAACACTTATTAACTAATGCCCTCAATAAACGAATACTTATCTCTGAAATTATATTTAAAGTAGATGTATTATCTCCTTATCATTCCGACCGAGTTCTCCTTGAACAATCTTCAAATTATTTGTAAAGTAGCGGCAGTTATTTCTGCACTGTTGACACCGGCCGCAATCTGATTGCTGGCGGGCGGGCTGAAGGCCGCCCCGATAAGCGGCTCCGCCCGAGCCAGGAGAGCCTTCTGAATATTGCTCATTGTTACATTTTATCAATGTTGCACTTTATGCAACCGCCGACCCTCGCCTCGGGTTTTGAATATGATGATAATAATCTCGGTCAGGAATATTCGAGAATGAACTAATTTTATAGCATCAATGAACATTTACGATTGACACTTTACCTATTAAAATATGATATACATGCAAATATTTCTCTGTAAATAATAACAGAGAAACATTCAATAATGAAATTATGTCTATAGTGACAATCGTATGAATAGGACAAATCGATTGACGTAAGAATCCTCAAAATCGGCTCACGCATTTGGTCTTTAGAGCGGTAAGCATACATAGCCTGATAAACACATTAGCCTCCTGTGTGTCGCAATGTTGGGTAAATGAGTCATCGACAACATCATTATTCCTTGCTATATTACCGTATTCTGTAATCAAAAAGTTAAAAAAAAAACATTAGAAATTGTACTCCACGCTGCTGGCAGAAATTGCTCAATGTCGTAAAAAAGAAAAACAAAACAAATTTAAAAGTATTTACATTTTTGACCACATTTGTTTTTTCATATATTATGGCCAACATTATTGTCATTGTTTAGAAAGGCAGGTTTATCTTTCGTCAAACTATAGATTGTCTATAGTTTGACGAAAGTCAGTTATCTATACATATAAATAAAATTGGAGTGTCTGTTTGTAATATTAAAATAACCGCTTTTAACTAAGTGCATTTGGATGTATACACGTTACCTATACCGAAACAACATTTTTACAATTTTTGTCTGTCTGTCTGTCTGTCTGTCCGTCTGTCTGTCTGTCTGTCTGTCTGTCTGTCTGTCTGTTTGTTCCGGGTAATCTCTGGAATGGCTGGACCGATTTTGACGGGAATTTCACTGGCAGATGGCTGATGTAATAAGGAGTAACTTAGGCTACTTTTATTTTAGAAAAAAAAAATTGGATCTCTCGAAAAAAAATTAAAACCAATGTTGCAGCGCTGCGCCTGATTAAAGTTTGATAGCAACAATCTGCAATGCGTCCCGCGGGATCAGAACGCGAGCAGGCTGTTGCCAACGGCTGAGTCTTTGTTAAATACCACGCGGACGAAGTCGCGGGCAACAGCTAGTCTTAAATAAAAAAAGAGCAACCTGGAGTTTCTCGCCCGTTCTTCTCCATAGGAACGGCATTCCGAACGGGTGGTAAAGTAGTAGCATAGTATTTTGTAACTTTTGACGATTCATAAGTACTGTACATAATGGTCTATGTGAATAAAAAATATTCTGATTCTGAATCGCTTTTCAAGTTCTCCCAAGATGTGCAGTAATTGTTAGTAAAGTATCCACATTACTGGTAGGGTTAGGGGATTCATTTCATCATCATCATCGTCGTTGACACCATCATTATCATCAGGGGTACTTATAATTTAATCAACGATCGACATCGTAAAATAGGTTATGTTCCGTCACAAAAAAAAGCTCAATAAAATATAAAAAAAATATTTGTGGCAGTACAAAGCTCGCCGTGACAGCTAGTAAGTCGTCTTTCTTTACGAAATGAGATGCGATGAAATAAAATGGCTATGAATATGGCCTCACCCGCAACTTAGCGGGTATTTTGCCGGTGTCAAGTAATTAATAGCAATTTCAATTCAATAAATACACATCTATACATCTATACATATAAATAAAATTGGAGTGTCTGTTTGTAATATTAAAATAACTGCTTTTTACTAAGTGCATTTGGATGTATACACGTTACCTATACCAAAACAACATATTTTACAATTTTTGTCTGTCTGTCTGTCTGTCTGTCCGTCTGTCTGTCTGTCTGTCTATCTGTCTGTCTGTCTGTCTGTTTGTTCCGGGTAATCTCTGAAATGCCTGGACCGATTTTGACGGGAATTTCACTGGCAGATAGCTGATGTAACAAGGAGTAACATAGGCTACTTTTATTTTAGAAAAAAAAAATGGATCTCGAAAAAAAAAAAAACCAATGTTGCAGCGCTGCGCCTGATTAAAGTTTGATAGCAACAATCTGCAATGCGTCCCGCGGGATCAGAACGCGAGCAGGCTGTTGCCAACGGCTGAGTCTTTGTTAAATACCACGCGGACGAAGTCGCGGGCAACAGCTAGTTTTATAATGAAAATAAGTAGTTAGTAATACCAATACCGACTCTTCGGAAGTCATACTAAATCATCAATACCCATAAAATTAAAAATGATTAATGAAGAAGATTTATTTGTGTTTTGTTGTGCTGACAAAATTAAAAAGTATGTACTTATGTAGTCACAAATCTATTTTTATAAGAGCGACTTTGTTAGTAAACTAGCTAATATAACTTCATGTTTTATGGTAAAGGTACATTATTGAATTCACACACAACCATAAATAAAATAGAAGCCAGAGTATTGTGGTCTACACATTCCATTAATGTATAATTAATTAAAGGTACACCAAGGTGCAAACGAGTACAATACATCTCGCAGAGAAGGAAATATTCCCTTCTATAACATAACAGCTATGGAGCATTTTTAATTAAAGTTCTCGCAATATTGCTTCGATATTATATCCAAATAACAGGGTGACAAGCTGCATTGCTAATTAGCTGTAAAACTTCACACAGACCGGCCGCTATTGAAACGGGCTCCATCAGCGCTTTCATTTTGTTTCAGTCCATTCAACGTTTAAAAACAAGCAACGGGAACTAAACGAGTTAACACACATGGCCGGCTCTAATAGCTCTCTTCATTGTCGGTCGCTAACTGGGGCACAGCACACCAGGACACAATATGGGACGCGGTGTAGGGTGAAGCCACTGCAGACAGAGTACCTATAGACGATGCTAAAATACAACAGGAGTATACACTTTGTTCCGGATGATCTCTACCGATCAAATCTCTTGCTCACCGACACTCACAGCACCTGAGAGGTTTGTTTACATCGGTAGAGAATCGGTCTGCGCAAAGTGTAGAGTTGAAAAGAACGCACGCACGTTCCAAAACGCTTGCCAACGTATAGAGGTTGTATATCGTTTAAAGCTTTAAACTAAATAAAAAAATATAAATGGCTGAGCCTATTTAGCACATTTCCTTGGTAAGTATAAAACAAATAATTATTAAGCATATGGGTCATGAGATTAACTGTTAAACAATGGTAACATTTACGAGGTGTGGATATTAATACAACCGATATTGAACAATCATATCAGTCCGGAGTTAGTTCGAAGGCTTCAGGATGTAGGTCGCGTGCCGGGGATGCCTTTGTTCCAACTGGTGCTGTAAATTATCTACATTCCATTCTACATCATAACTCTGTTGTCGCTGGAAGTAGGTACCTACGCCGAAAACGAAAAAAAAACGATCGTTCTTTGTACACAAAAATAACATTCTGTTCAATTCCTCGTTTAATTTTCCCCGAGCCTATCGTTAACAATTAGTAGGTACAATCGTGTCGATTACCAATTTCATAGTTACACGCAGTAAATGAAGCCCGACCCGACCCGGCGATATTATTACACTCTGTAACACACCTGGAAATGAAAATTTTACACGTTAATTTTAAACGTTGGCTTTTATTGATGTCGGGTGCCTACACTAATTAAAGTGGATGCTGTAAATCCATAACGTAACATAAGTATTTCATTTTTATAGAAAGAGCAGTTAATTGAAAATTGAACAAAAAAAATAGAACGATTACTTATACATCCTTCCTTAAGTATTTTGTATCTTCATACTTTGAAATTTTTAACTAGCTTAAAAAAGGTTTCAGTCATAAGTGTCTACAACTAAACCCACGTTATATAAGAAATAAGAATAAAGTATTTAACAATTTCCGAAAAATCTCGAAGAATATTGTTTTTAGATTGTTAGTGTCTCAATGTTTTTTTTGGAATAGTTATCCAATATGTAATATCACAGAATGTATTCAGAAATGTTAATTTTTGTCTAAATAAAATAAACACACATTTCTATCGTCGCATTTATAATGCAGCATCTCTTTTGGCCAACAGGCCGGGCGTTCAGAACTTTTTGCGGCGTATTATGTGGGCTATAAAATATTTTATAACAGCCACAGGTGTGACATGAAAAGCCGTGGTATCATCGTAAACGTGAATTTGTACCATAGCATCCGGCTACCGACGGCCTAATATTGTACAGGTTGGTGACAACACGGTCATTAATTTTGAACGCACGTTTGGTCTGACCATTCCAAAGTTAAAGGTAATTTTTATAACAAGCGTAGGGTAATGTTTATTTTACAACTTGACTAGCATGTAGCTCTAGAGGGCAGGGAAAATGTATGTGTTGTGCCTGTAGAGATTGAAAAAAAAACATATCTGAAATTATGGATGGCGGGTCAGATCAGCTGCGCTGCATGTGCCTAGTGCATGTAGCGTCTCGATCTACTGCCGCCTTCCTACCTAGGCAAGTATGCTCCATCGTAGATCTCATCGTCACTTACCATCAAGTGAGACCGAGATCAAATACTTGCTTATAATGTAATAAAAAAAAATTATGTAGTCGTCAAATCTATTAAATTTATAGATAAGAGCCCTTCAAAAAAAAGTTGACGGTTAGATAAAATTTATTGATGCAATAAATCAAACAAACCACGTTTCTCATATTCGAGCACTAGTACGAGAGATCATATTTAAAATGTTCTGTAAGGTATTCAACGTTCAACTGGTAGCCTTTAGGAATAGTTTATTTCAAAGTGCACTGCTATCGGCAAATTATTGTGAACGTGGCAAATGATTTTGCTTTATAGGTCTATTTCACACTGTGGTTATAGGAATAGCGAGTCTAATCCGTTGGCTAGCACGTTTCGCCTAGTTGAGGAGTAACTTTGTGAAGTGATCCGTAAACGGGTCGGTGCTCCATTTGGGTCATTTGGATCGGTGTCAGCGGGCCACACCGCACTCGCCTCCAATATCTTTTTTATAGAGAATCCTTCACACATCTATGTAGAGATACGTATTTCATTTCGATGCTCGGAGAATATTATTACAAATCGTCATTTTTATGAGTTTTTGACAGCATTTTTATGTAAGAGCCTTAGTGAAACGCTGGTTGAAAAAAAAATGGGTACTGTGAGTGCGCACATTTTATAGACCTGACGTCAAGTGCGAGATTATTCGTAAGCTAACCGTAAACTTACTACTTTATAGTCTACCGTATCTAGACATTTTGTATGAAGAATTCAAAGTTTGAAATACCGTCCGCTAGAGGCGCTTTTCAATTCTCCACACAAAATGTCTAAATACGGTAGACTATAAAGTACTCAGTTAGCTCGCACTTGACGTCAGTACTTCATATCCTGTATTCCAACTCTCCATACGATGGATTTAGACACATTGTATGGAGAGTTAGAATTTCAAATATCTTCCGCTAGGGGCGCTGTTCAATTTGACATGCCATGTTGCTAAAGAAATACGTAAACTATTAATTATACAGTTAGCTTACGAATAATCTCGTTATGCGAATAAACGGGTTGTACCATAGGAATTAGTGTGCTAAATAAATGAAGTATTGCCTTTGCGTTTCCTGAGTGCTCGCCGCCATACCCGCGGCACGCACGCGGAACTCTCAAAAAGTATTTCTGTTATGAATTCACGATGCCGCTACTCAATACGTTCATAAATCCGCACGCCGCCCTACTTTTGAAATATATAGAAATTGTACCTCCATTAATGTTTTAAATTTTTAATCACGATTAAATTATCCAAGGATGACAGGTACCTAAATGGTGCGGTTGTCAAATTATACGAAGCTTCGCTGAAATATGTTTGAAATTATAAAATATATTTTTTGTTTCAGATATCTGGAATGATCCAAACTTGCGAACGGTACAACATACCCCCCGATCGAATGACCAGGTAAGTTATTTAGTGATAATTATTATGTAATTAAAATAAGAAAGTAACATTTTATAAAACGGTAACCTGAGCCAAAATAAAGCGGGCCAACTTTAAAGCTACGTGTAACCGTTGCCATAGCAACAAGATACGCTATCAGCCCAGCAACCGTCGACCCTCGACACTCGTACAGGCATTTGCATAAGATTTTTGCAATTTTATTCCGCGTACACAAACGAAATCAGCATTTTACGACTTACTTATGCTTATATACATAAGCACTTTTATTTTTCGTTTCGTACAGCTAGTTTTATGTGTTCTCCGACGATATAGAATAGGTAGGTTGGAACTCTTTGTGAATACATGTTTGGTTATCGTCGAAATTCGAATTTATATTACTGTACGTAACTGGCAAAGTAATAAAGTGTATCATAAAATAAACCGCGGTGAAAATAGCACGCGATTATGTTTGTTTAAATCTTGCAACGGTGTCGTGACTATATATATATATAGGTCGCTTATAACGTATCGGTACCCGTTATGAAAATCTATACACATAATTATTTGGTGTTTTGCTACATCAATCATTTTAACCAAACGCACTCAATATCATAATAGAAAAAATAAAACTATATGGACAGAAGTTGCAATTCTTGCTCCGTATTGCCCGGTTTGCACGAGTACTTCTCGCGCTAGTTACATGCTTACTTACCTACTGTTCTCGTCGTGAACAGTATGTACGCACGGCCGCGGCGTGTATAAACAATACTGAAAAAAATGTCGTAGAGGATATATTTTGAAAGGGCTGATATTATTATTATAATATTATTTTCGATACCGAGGCCAATCCGCTTTTTATGAATATTTTATCTGTTCATTGGTGCACGCATTACGTGCAAACCAATAGGCACTATTTAATGAGATTTGCCTTCGCGATAGCTTATGTCCCAGGGTTAACATTAAGGATGATATATATCCTGGTTATTATTGGGCTCCTCTAAGATAGTAAAAATATCACGCTCACGCATACGGCCACAGCTAGTATATAAACAATTCGCGACAGTGCCAAGAAGAAAAGAGAGAAAATCACTCGCCCAATCAAAATCTTACTTGTTGTATGATATCGATTATCGTCGATTTACGATCCAGCCCGTGTCGACAACTATAACCGGGGTAATGTCGGCATTGCGTGCCTCGCCGAGTTATCGCTCGCGTTTCATGCCGCGTTACATGCCAAAGTGAAAGCTACCACTAATATCACTTGTAATCCACTTAAAACTTCATACTGCCCTTTCGTACGCACCGCGCATAGTCATGCCAACTTCATGAATGAATGAATTCTAGCAACATGACAGAGTTAATGTAATTGAAAACATACATACTTGTTTTTTTTTTATGCATTACTTGTTTTTGCTCGCGGCCCTTCTCGCGCTTCGGAATTGTAATGCAGCTTGTCCTCAACAGTTATAACGTTAAGCTATAGCAAATAATTATCAAACAAAAAAATAAACTAACAATTATTGTTTTCTAATAGCCTCAGCAGGAGGTATCTTAAATGTAGGCTACAGATACACGCGCTGTTACAGCCTTTGATCGTTCAAGATTATGGTTGGTGTTAGATGTTGACAAAAATGATTCCTTTACATACAGTAAACGAATCATGTTTCATCATTTCATTACATAAATCGTGCGACATGAGATATGAGAAAAAAATGTAAAGAGCCCCGCAAAAGGTACGCCCAGATTTGACGCGTTTCTTGAAAATGCGACACACTCGGCACTCGTCGTACTCATCAATGATGTTCACGTATGAGGAGAGGGAGCGTGACGTGCGGGATTAGGGGAGGATCACTCTCTACGTACAACTTTGTCTTTCTTGTGCTCTGACTCCATTATTAAAATACGACCAGGTAATAAAATCCTGCTTTGTTTGATCCTGAATACGTATACGTAAGTGCATAATATAACCTCTGATGTCGCGTGTTTCGTTTAAAATTATTTTTGCAAATTGAAGATACTGTCCTTTGTAATTTTGAAGACTTCCATTTCGAAAAATGGAAGTCACTAATGCCTATTATTGCCAAATAATGAAGCCACATTACAAATGTTATACTAGAAAGAAAAAGAACGAAAGAAAAAAACATTTATGTATGACAAATACATTTGAACAACATTACATATAGTATAACTTATTTTGTACACCACTAGATAGACACATTTCCCGTTACAAAACATCACCCTTCGCTACCATAAATATAATTACATATAATATTTCGAGGAAAATAAAGTGTAAAGGCAGCCAATCTCTAGCATAGGCATCACTTGTATACATGGATACACCTCCCATAATTATGGGTGGTTCAGGTGGTTTCGGGAAGCTCGCAACTATTTTACGTTCTTCTTATGCAAAAGACGGATCGTCTCATAAATTTTCACCGTGGCCCATTGTGTACACGCCGTTGATGTCGCAATTTAGACGATCTGCAACACGAGCCGGCGACACTGAAATATTTCCATCGGCCATTAATCAAGTACTTTTCTAAATAGATGGCTGATTAAATTGTTAAATTGCTGCATTTATTCACTGGAAGTCTGTCGAAACGTCGCAACGTTGATTTATCTGGCTTAAGAGGTGACACATTGATTCCGTGTAGTATCTTTTAATCTTATGTTAGGCATCAATCGAAATAAGTGTCCGACTTCTCAACTTTATGGACCGTTACCGTTATAGCTGACGCAGCAAACCTGTAAAAACGCAAAGAAGTACTTATACTGGAATTTTGAAGGAAATATTATACTGCAAAACCAAAAAAAAATACATTATGCATGCAGACAAAAGTTATATTGAGAGAATGGACGGGCGGCATAATTTGGGGTATCATCCGACCGATATTAAATTAAGACGAAGACTAAGCTGTATTTAGTGAGCATAAAGTTGCGGAAAGGGCTCGTGAACATCTTGACGGACGTTAATTGATGGCGCGTTTTTTGCAGGGCGTGGGAGTGAGATGGCACGCGCGGGCATGCTGCACAGGGCTGGAAAAAATGGAACTGAGTGAGTAGCCCTAACTACTTGTTTTGGCAGACAGAATTTCCCAACTTTTTCGGATGCCTTGTCACTTAGCGGTTGATATCTATGTGATATATTAACTTTTGGAGTGAGTTAGTAGTATATATTTTAACACCAAAACAAGATCTTAGAACTTAGAACTTAGAACAGGATTAGAATTATCTAGTTTAACGCAAACATGTTGCCTAATACGACTGTTGTAAGTCTTGATTATGTGGCAATCAGGCTACTTATTCAGTTAATGCTGCCTCTCGCTTTGCGATGAATAGTAGAAGTAAAGATAATTATGATCTATAAAGCTCTTATTTTTGGTGTAGTTTCTAAGAAACTTTTCGTAAAGATTTGCTAAGAGTCAAACCTCGTCGTGTTCGTTAAGCACCATTGTAAATAGAACCTGGCATTCAGGAGTAATAGTAGTGGGAGTGTGTAGAAACAAGTCTCATTAAAAAAGAGACTGTGTGACTGTGACATTTTCAAATTCAGATCGCATACGGTTTTCCTGTTTACTCTTTTAGTAACTCTACAATGATATACTTGGGGGCTTGTGCCAGAAATAAATCCGTTTGATATTATAGAGCTCGTCATCGTACATCACAAGAATGTTTATTCGTTTCTTTGGCACTGTCGTTATAAGTATGACGTAATGGCTTTTTCCTACGTAATTGTCAGCCTACGTCCACATGACTTTCACTGCCAGACATGACTTAGCACTTAGCATTATAGACACAATATACTTAGTCCAGGACATGTCTTTAGCAATAAAACAATTATGTATCCTTTGTTTTCCAAGTAAATATGCCAACTATGTGGTTGTCTGTATAATTCTATGACACATGTCGCGTAGCTAAATTTGCTTTACCCCTCACTGTAAATATACATAAACTGTGGAGAAGAGCTCGCACGATTGCCCTTATCACAAAGTACTTAAGGGTGTGGCGGCAAGGGCGGGCGGTGTGGTATGGCTGGGCGGGCGTCAGGTGCAGGCCAGATAGAGCAATTACTTATTTTAATATTTTTAATGCCGGTCTCTGGAGGCAACCGGCTCTTTTCACCCTCTGATAAAGTTGTTGTTATTATTCAGGTGCTACAAAGTAACAGGCCGTGAAAAATTACCTTTTCAAAGTTACGAGCGACAAAAGCTCCGTGGCCTACTTTCTGTAAATACAATCTGAGAATTCTGTTGGCTTGAGCTATATTTTGCGTAGCTTTTGTGGTTAACAAGTAGGTGCCTATATAAAGTCGTCGTAAAAGAAGACTGCGGCATAAAGTAAATCTCGTTCTACGACTGTTGTTGACGGGCTTCACCCAACCACCCTAACTATGAATTGAAGTTTACACACAGTTTCTATAGATTGGATTAGTTTAGGAACATTGCAACAACGTACGTAACTCATAACTCTTGCTTTCTGTTCCGCCAACAGGAAGAAGGTGGTGTGTGGTGAACAGTTTTACGCATAGTTTACGATTGTTTTATGTTACATAGATATGTCAAAATTTAACAAAATTCGACGCAGGCTCTGTTACAAATTTAAATTACCAGTTCTGGGTAGCAATTTATAAATCACAAAACTACATGGAGTTTATAGAAAATTCTTGATCTTCGACTATTTGTTAATACTTTGTATCGATATATGTCTAAAAGATAACAGCTCTAAAATATGATTATTCGAACCTAAAATTCATTGAACAAATTTAATTATTTACTACTGATCACAGTTTCACTAAACAGTGGCTTCCAAACAAAGCATTAGCTTATTTATGTGCTTTTCAGCATATCTTAATTTAATTATCAAAGCATACGAACCACCCCACCGTCGAGGTCTACAGTTTGTATTTATACGCGGGACCCGACTCGTCAGTATTATCAATTATTCCCGCTTTAAAACGAATCCGATAGAGTAAGTTACGAGGGAGTCCAATAAGACAACACAATAGACGCCGCCCTTATAAGTTGGTTAGCGGCGCATGGTATTAGCTAGCTATCCTGTTATGTCGCCTCAAGTCGAAGTTCGCAGACGGCTCCCGGGAGAGCTCTCCCCGCTTGCCTTTGACGCGTCTACCGTTAATTAGGGATTTTATCATTGATACACAGGTAGGCGGAATATTTTATTTATAAATCGAAATATGAACTAGCCTGTCCTATACGCTAATATATATTGTTTCACTAAAAACCGCGGCATAAGCCACATTTATCTTAGCTGTCCTTTGTTATTCTGTCCACGATATTGTTAGAATAATATTGGACTGGTAACTGGGAGTTGGGTCATCCGTATGTTGAGTTACTTACCAATGGTTTTGCAGAAACTTTGTGCATGCTGGGGCACACTCGCAGAACTGAATAAATCACCAGTCTCCCTATAAACCGTGCCTGTGCCCTGCCCCTAATAATTAATCACCTCAGTTAGTATTACCTAGAGCGACTTCAAACATTATCTCTATCATCCTTATAATGGCAATTTTTTAACTGGCATTTATCATTTCGCGTCCACATCTAGCAATATAACAACTTCAAACAAACAAGATTTGTTCTATGGTCATGATTCATAGTTTCATTCGTCATGAGAATGATAGACTCACTCGGCCATGTCATATCATTGAATATTTTATTAAAAAAAATCATCATCCTGGACATTTATTTTCAATACAGATACGGATGCTGTTCGAGCATCACAGTGAATCTGCGTGTCAGGTTTTGATGAAATTTAGCGTGGCGTTAGCTTATAACATGGGTCAACATATGGGAAATGATGGGTTCCCGCGGGATACCTAGCTAAGCTAAAGAACTGTATTTAAAAATTCAATAGACCGACTTTAGTAAAGTTCGCCACGGTACTTATCACAAAATCAAAACCATGGATAACTTTTGTCCCAGAAAATGGAAGGATTTCTTAGCAAGAAACTGATGACAATGCGTACGAAGTGGTGAGCACGGCTAGATAGGTGTGAGATGGACACAAAAAGAACCTGCGCTGTTGCTGTGTTACACAAACAGCTATGTTCGCAGCCCGCGGGCTCGGGAACGCGATACTTCATTCCATCTCGCCAGTAATCCGTCACGACACGCACAAGGCCTCCGCCTTCACGGTAACCTATAATAATAAACATAATACTACTAACATCACAGGTATAACAACCGTTAACGACGCTAAGGCGTCTGTTATTCCAGCCTTTATAAGGTTAGCAATGCGTAATAACTTTGTGAAAGATCTATAAAATGTTTTATAGTGAATGTATGGCTCAGGAATTTCGGGATGTTATTAGGCTTATGTTTACGTTCATAAAAGAAGATTTCTTTGATGCTCCCAAAGGTCTAATACAGTAAAGTAATGGATTATATTATTAAAGAAACCATATACAAAAGTCAATATCGTATAAAATACCTGTTTCATTTTCCATTCAGCGTCTTACCATAGCCTGGTATACATTATTCTCGAAGTATCCACTACCACTGCAATACTGGCTTTGTATTATTTACGACAGTATTGACTCGTCATAAATCAGTATCTTGCTTTTATATTATAAGGAAATAGCTTATACTTAACTTTCATTGGTCTCTTCACTTCACTTAGATCAACGTCAATGTGACGGTTCATTGAAGCTTCTGCGTAGTCCAAACATTATTTAATAATACGCAGTTTAATACTTACTAGATAATGTACAAAGATATGAAATAATTTTCTCTTAACACTAGCATCGTATCCAATCACGAATTTAATCGTCTTCTCAAACTCCAACCTTGTTAATTTCAATATATATATTCACTAATACTCCATTAAACTAATTGTATACAATAACAACACGTATAATTATAACTGTCTCATATAAGGTATGTAATATCTAACGGTTATCGAAATTTCACAAAACGGAATACCAATTTCCTTCCACGGGGCTTATATAGAAGCTTATGAAATGGGGTTTGAGATTTGTTTTAAGTAGGTACAAGTGTAGATAGGCATCGCGCAACAACATACCTTAAGTGCTTGCCTTTATCAAAATAAATGGCTATTACCATTCGACGTTTATTTTATTTACATTACAATGAAGGCACGGTACTGCTTCCTTTTTATGATTCGCTGTAATAAGGGAGGTTTGCTTAAGAAAGGCCGCATTGTACCTAGATTACTTTTACTGGTCGTTTAGAAGTGGGTCAGTGTCCCGTAAAGGTTTCCGCGAATTTGGACCGTAGGTCCCATTACCGCAGCCGATCAAAGCAGCCGCCTCTTCACACGATGACCCTACATTTCGCGAGCCTCTCGGAAATCCATGCGTTTGTTTATCCCCTCGGTGCGGTATGGCTTCCGTATGGATTATATGGGCGTCCTTTAATTTGGAGTGTCTCTTGACATGGACGTCGCGATGAGCAAATCGTTACCGGTTTAGTATAATCTTGTTTGCATCGAGTCGGGAGCACCGAGGCGCCGCGCTGGCTGGGCGGCTGCATAATTATTTTCAGTGTTTGCCCCCTATTAGCATCTACCGGAGTACACACGGATTCCGCAAAAGCGCCTGTTATCCAACCACTGTGTGCAGCAATATCAAGTACATAATTTACACTTCAATGAGCGGGTGCAAAAGAAACCACAATACTAAATTACAAGCAATATTTACAGTACCAGCTTTATCTAATGTTTTATAAATCAAGTCGTGTTAGTTACACCATTTATAACTCAAGAACGGTTAGGCCGATTTTTATGATCGTTGATTGTTTTGAATTGTTCTCGGCCCCGAATAGCGGAATAACCAATAAAACATGGGGAAAATCACAAAAAAGATAATAGATTTTTAATTTACTAATTTAAAAACATTTGATTCTGAGGCAGTACACAGTTCGCCGGGACGGGTAGTAATACTTATACCTCATACGTTGTGTGCCTAGTAAACAAAGTTATTATATGTAATACGCGGGTTCGATTACATACAGCCGTGCCCTTACGACCGATTTCGAACCACAACTCGTGATGATCGCTGCCGGTTATTTATTGCGAAGCGCCTGGCATTTATGTTAGCAATTCGTAAATAACTCTGAATAAGTAGGTACCTATCTAGTAACGCACTAAAGTACTTGTAAATAAGGGTAACATTTGAATTTTCCAATGTTATGGACTATCTTATATACTTCTTTCTCTACAAATCCCATTCGGGATATTACGATCAAATATATGTAGTTACCAAGTCAAACATGAAAAAAAAAACACAAATCAGTCCAGCCTTCCTTAAGGACTTACCAACGAACACTTTTTGTTTTTATAAACATAGATTATACCACATATTTACAAATATATATACATTTATTTGGTTTGTGTTAACAGAACGGCGATGGGTATCTGTCATCTCGGCTGACTCGAATCAGGGAGCGTTTTCTGTCTAGGAGATGCAAATTCTGTCGACTCACCCGGAAAGCAATTACGGAGTGTGAGCTCTCGCTCGTTCTTCTGCACTGCTTACCATAAATCAATCGCACCGTAGGTAGGTACACGCCCGCACACTACTAACTACCTATCTACAGCATCTTAGTATTTGATAATCTCTCACATTTTAGTACTTACCTATATGTAGGCACAGACTTGTTAAGAAGTTCAGACCCAACGTTGCCAAAGTGAAGCCAGTTTTTCAATACATTTGTAGTGGCAAATGTTACCACATACAGAACTGTTGGCGTAGCAAATGGTTGGCATAGACTAAGATGTACTACACTACACAGACTACTACATAGCCAGGAGAGTGATGTACTACATAGACTGTACATAGTTATTTTTTATATGTGTGCGTGAGTGCGTGTGATTACATGCTATACCAGATTTTTTAAGCTTCACTTGTAGCGCACGCCGTGTGGTGACTGAATAACTTAATTTTACTATATGCAAATGACATAGTGAGACTGTTAGCATCAAAAGCTATACAGTCTGATTATTATTTTTTGTATGCTTACTTAAGTTGATAGTTTTAAGAAAATGTCCGTCACTCCTGGCGAAATTCATATCAATCCTGTCCAAGTGTTAAAAACAAAATGTGAATTTGTTTCATTATATTATTAAGATTGATCTCTGTTTCTATTTGTTAGATGATCATTAGGTTAAAACTTAACATAATATAAGAAAAAAAAATGATTTTATAAAATAAACAATATTTTTATTTTTTTCCATTCCCTAGAATGACCCGGGTTAGTTACGAAAAGAAGAGTTTTTTTAAGAACACAAGTTAATATTGCTTGATCTCCACCTAGGTTTAGGTTTTTATAGTAAGTCGCATTCAAGACTTCTGGATAAGAATGTCCTACAAAAACCCAAAGGCCTAAAAAGTAAGTTTTTCTTCAAAACATACATGAGTAGGTAAAAGTTAATACAATTTTGACTCACTCAATAAATATAAAGACAACATTGCAAACTGACAACGTTTATCAATGTTGTTTATCACGGTCCCCAAGTTTTATAACAAAAATATACAATGTTAAAAGTATAAACGAATTCGGTCCCCAGTCCCCAGTGCGGACAAAACGTCGCAATTTCTTCGGCACTGTTATAAAAGTGTCCCAACACGATACACGAAATTCTGTGATAAAAGAAAATAATACGCACGCAGGAGCCATTCCAGCCATTTGCTTAGGATTCTAATAATATTGTGCTCGTGATTGCCACCCTTGTACTATATCTACGGCTCGCACAACTATCTAGGCATATATAAAACTAGCTGTTACCCGCGACTTCGTCCGCGTGGTATTTAACAAAGACATAACCGTTGGGAACAGCCTGCTCGCGCGTTCTGAGCCCGCGGGACGCATTGCAGGTTGTTGCTATCAAACTCACAAAATCTGGCGCAGCGCTCCTATTATTTTTTCTAAAATAAAAGTAGCCTAAGTTACTCCCTGTTACACCAGCTATCTGCCAGTGAAAGTCCCGTCAAAATCAGTCCAGCTATTTCAGAGATTACCCGGAACAAACAGACAGACGGACAGACAAAAATTGTAAAAAAATGTTGTTTTGGTATAGGTACCGAGTATACATCCAAACGCACTTAGTAGAAGGCGGTTAATTTAATATTACAAACAGACACTCCAATTTTATTTATATGTATAGACTAACGTCGTGTTGGTTACACAATATATAAGTCATGAACGGGTGGCCCGTTTTTTTATGATCTTTTTTTTTATTTGACTCCGTTCCGAATAACTATAAAAACATGGGAAACTTGCGTTGTCCACAAAAAACATTATTTCATACATTTGATTACGAGGCTGTGCGAAGTACGCCGGACAGCTAGAAAATAAATATAAACTATAATCTTGATACTCGTGCGCCTTTGGAATCAAACATAAAGCCAAACTATACGCTTGGAGGCTTTATATAGTGGCTATAATATTTTTTTACCTACAACTTTAGTTTTATGACGTATAGTTTTATGGTTAAACTCCTTGTATAGTATGGGGACTTACAAGTAAAATTGCCACTGGATGATTTAGACTGATTAACAAAGCTTGCATCGTTTCAAGATTTCGTTAGAGTACTTTTCATTACCTTCAGGTTTAGGTATATGGAATCTATAACGAGTATGTTATAACAATAAATTAATGATAGCAATTATACATTTAAATACCATCAAGTGATATAGTGTTATTTAAATGAAAATGAATGCTACATGCCTATTACAGATATATGTTTGCGACGTAGATCACATCCGATTCAAAAACGAAGCAGAAAATCTACAATTGCCCGGAATAACCGTTTCCGGGCGATTTCTATTTCGACGCTTGCATACAACCGATTTCCGATGGCTGATGGCAAATTTCGTTATTCTAGGGTTGAATAAATGTTATCTATTTTACCTAATGTTTATCGTAGTTTATTTTCGACTTGCAATATAATTACTTTGATATAAATGAATATCAGACACACCAACTATATGGTCCCACACTAAGCGACGCTTATATTATGGGTACCGTATACAATGGACTGGAGGCAAACCCAGTAAGTATGTATTACTTATATAGATATTAAACATCCATGACTTGGGTACAAACTTTTGTGCTGATCACACAGAGTTTGTCCCTACCAGGATTCGAACCCGGGACCCTCGGCACAGAAAGCAGGGTCACTACCAACTGCGCTAATCAGGCCGTCAATATAATATAATATATAATCATGTGATATTTCTGTTCAGTCAGACACATTACAGAAATAAGTAGGTAGATATAAATGAAGAAAATGAAAACTGATATTTGCGTTGAAAGAAAAAGGGCAATACAAATATAAATATTCCAGGGCATGGAACGGTCGGTTCATTTGTTTAGGACCGCTGTTACCTCACTCGAAGGAGATGCTGTTCCTTTCTCATTACAGTTTCTCAATAGACTTAATATTTGCATGCGAGGGATCGCATAAAATTCACACAATTTAAAAATATATTTGGGCCTACTATCCATCTTATTTTTCGCCGAATTATGTTTCACATAGAATATAATTACGCCGTCAACCTTTGGTAATGTTTTGATTTCTTCGATCAAATGGATATATTTGGTAAGATTTTTGTTAAGCCAGAAAGTTAGGCCGAATGAAGTCGTTAATTCAGAAAAACCTTTCGCATCGCCTTTTGCGAACACAATTCTTGTTTATATTGCGTTTGAATCGTATAGCCAGGTCACCGGTGGACAGGCAGCAATATACCCGATAGTACTCACTTTATTAATGGACCCATTATTATAAGTTCAGATGACCACCCACTATTTCGGTAACATAAACAAACGGCATGTCGAGATTTATGATAGTAAAAATATAATAAATAAAACATATAAGTCCTTAGTGGAAAAATCTGGGACCGTACACATTTATATTGTACGTTATAAATTGTGGCTACGCCCTAAGAATATTTTAGGGTGGGCTATGATTTACTGGCCACTTCCTTTAATCACAGAAAGTGTTGTAGCTCAGATAAGACGCCCCATCCTGACCTAATAGCATGCTGAACCGCACACTCTATAAGTAACTGTATTATAAAGGTTATTAAGTTCATTATAACGATAATGTGTAGGTATTTTTATTCAAAATATCGTAGATATGAAGACTAAAGATTAAAATCATATTTTTAACTAGCAGTGAGATTCAGAGTTTGTACTTCAACATTTTGGCTAGGTATACAGCGACAAAAATATCCGAGATATACTCGTAGATCTTGGTCAAATGCCAATTTCCATTAAAATGATGTTGTAAGTAGATTTTCGGTGATGCGCAAACAGACAGACAGTATCGAAAATGGTGGGGGTTGTAATCATCGTGCCATGCAACATCACTAGATGAAAATATATTTTTGTTTAATGTTAAT
Organism: Pheosia tremula; assembly: GCA_905333125.1. NCBI lineage: Eukaryota > Metazoa > Arthropoda > Insecta > Lepidoptera > Notodontidae > Pheosia > Pheosia tremula. Next base: position 4,797,798 of record HG995397.1, read on the forward strand.
TTTGAAGCCGAACTCATTATGAGAAATAAAATGTTGTAATTCAATTATTTCCCAGAATTAAAACAAAAGTGTCGAGGTGTATTAAAATAAATAAGAATGAAATGTATTGGTACATAGAACCTAAATCGTTATAGTTAAAGTTTTTTATAGAAAATAATATGCGCATAGTCTAGGCACCCCATCCCCGCACCTGTCAATTTCCATAATGGAGCGATGTCGGCCTTCGCTGACCAGCTGTTATTCCACAACGTACCTACATAAGCCATAAGCCTATTGTATATAGGTACTAATAGCCTCCCGAAAACGCAGCCTAACTGCCATGACGGACGCTACATTATTACAGATTAATTCCAATACGAATAAATTAATTGTAAGTTCATTTCGTGTACAGGTACTGAATTCTCTTTATGACCCAATACTTGTAATAAAATTTTGTATACAAAGAAAATTATGCAATAAGACAACTATAATAGGTACCTTAAGGTTAAGTTCCCTAAAATATTTAGAGTTGAAAGTTATATTGATTTCTTATATTTACGCGAATACTACACATTGAAATAAAACTAATTTTAAGGATTTTATCGCGGTTTATTTTTTATTTTTACGTTCCCGACGTTTCGTTTAAAATAGTTTTATTTCAAGTTGAAAGTTAATTCTGAAATTTCAAATCATATTATTACAACAAAAGTAACGTTCCCTCCGTGTTAATGCGGTTCGTTAGCCTCCTTAAAATGTGTGAAACTGACGAAATAATGCAAAAATGGCCTACAGTTCAGTTATTAACGCAATAACTAAGTTACAGAAAGCTCAAATGAATCGATTGAGAAAGTGTTGCAGCCGGGAAGGTCGGGGAGCATTGCAAGTGCGCCGCAGACGAAAGCGAAGGTCTCAGTCCCCCAGCCTCCCCACACTCTCCCTTTATAGATGTACGCGCCGGGAGGAGCGCCCGGATCCGAGCTAGAGAAAGTACCTACGATGAAAGGAAACTTTTATACACCACTGCCTTCAAATATAAAACATAGTTATTTAAGTTTAAGTTTAAATTTTATTAAAAACCAAGCTCAAAATTTCAATATGGAGCCGGGCTCATCAGTCAGTCTTTAACATAGGCCCATCTATCTGCCACTTGAAAGCTTAGACCTTGAACATTATTTTACACTATACAGAAGTACCTACTCCCATTAAGAATGGTACGGGCACTTAATTTCAATATCTTAACGCTTGTATTGGCTGTTGAATACTTCCAGTACAACGTAGAAATATAGCGTAAATATTAACTGGAGTGTTGATTATTGTTCTTATTGTGTGTTCTGTTTTGCAGTGAACAAACAACACAATAATATAAGGTTTAACAATAATAGTGTTCAATATTTTAAGGGGTCCATTCCAAGGTCACATTGCCGAAAAAAAATATCAAATGGCTGGTACTGGCTTGCTCTCGCATAGAAAAATCAAACACTGTATACACATATATTTTATACATAAACGTGCATCGTAATGACCTACTTGTAAACCCCTTAAAATAGTTTACACTATCTATTTTCAAATATATATTGAAGTTTTCCACACATAAAACAATCATGGAAAATTTTGATTAATATATTCTTGTCGCACGCATATCCAGCATTTTAGCGCATCGGTTCATATGCAATGAAGTTGAAACTTGAAACATTATTAGCATGGCCTTTGTATACAGCCTGTAATTGGCGAAAACTGATGCCATGGATTCAACTCATGATTCTGGACCCCCAGAGTTTTAAATTTTCCGTCGATCTTTTCATGAATTATTTTATTAATTTCCATGAATGAAGTCATAAAAGAAGTCTCATACTGATTTAAACAATAAAAAATATAATTGCTTTTAAGATACAAACATGCAATGTAAATTAAAACTCGATACGCTCGAGCGCACGCGCCACTCAAACGAGTCTAGTATCGCAAGGAGCATTGTGTTGTGATCGCATGGTTAACGACATATTGCGCGCTCAAAAATATCAACATTTGTAACCCATGACTTTCGACATAAATGATTACAAAATTGTATTATATTCCCTGCCTCTTAAATCCTGGATACATTATTTTAAATAAGTTACACACGTAAAAGTCGCAAAGAGTTGTGGCGTAATTTAAGCTCTCTCACTAACGAGCAGGCACTCTAAGTGAAGCCCCTCTCGTGCACGGCTAGCATTCCTCCAGACTAGATGATATTGTGAGATTTGTAAGCACATTGTTGACGTTGCGTTGCGTGTAAAACAGCGAGATAAGTTACGCAGCCTCCGCTCCACTCCCGCACACATTCTCTTTGCCGTTTTACATTGTCACTTACGTGTAGTCTTTAAATAAAAATAACAATTATTCACGAGTTTCCTTTAGTTTATAACTGTAACAAAACATGGCATAGCTAAACTAATGTTTAATACATTTCAAGGAACTAAACATGAGAACTGAAACAAAATCTGTTTTGTTTCTTAATTATATAAATATAGGTATAAGGTTTAACAAAAATAGTGTAAAATATTGTAAGCGGCTATCAAGTAGCTGATAACGATCATGTTTACGTTCAAAATATAGGTGTATATAATGTATAGTTTGACCGCATACTAGTACACAGTATTATTTTTTAAATTTTTAATAATTTGATTTTCTTTTCGGGAATTTGACCTTTATAGCCTACCATTAGACCTCTTAAAATATTTTACACTATTCTTTTTAAGCCTTTTATATAATGCGATTGGCGTTTGGCGTTTGGCATTTTTTTCCGGCTCAGATAAGTAACTAAAGTGTAAACTATATTTTTCCCCTAACTAAAATAATTATTAATATACGATGTATTCGAGTCATTTTATTATATAAATAAGTCTACGGCAATTGGGTATTACTACCCGTAAATTTTTATAGTATAGATTATTATACTAAATAAAAAAAACACTATGCTATTAACGCAATATTTGTAAATACTTAGTACTTCTGAATAAATTTATTACGAATTGGGTAAGCGAAGCGATGTGAGCATACATTACCGTCGAACATGTTGGACGTCAGCATTACTGGCTCTCATGGATAATTAGCATGGGGAGTCAGCGCCCAGGCGCGGGGCGGAACGCGCCTCGCCTCCCCGCCTCGACAACATAAATACATCCATTAACCATCCCCACTAAATATCACCACTAACTTCTAATTAAAAGTCTTTTAATGTAAACTTGCTCACGAATATGGCAAAAGGTGTCCGAGGTGATAACTTCGCGGATCGTATCTAATTTTACTGTGTGCTAGTGAAGCGTCATCGTTAACGTTTTACAGGTCGTAACACGATTTACCATTAGCATCTGACCGTCAAAGCGAGTGTGATTAATCTCATTTGTCGGTTTGATGACGGTAATTACACTCTCATCACAGATGTAGACGGGGAAGAATATTCTTTTAGGCACGCCGCGCAGCGCGGTGCTACTCCGCCAGCGCCTTGTCGACGTCACTCACCCTTAATGATTTACAACACCATTTCACGCCCATTTTGTCTTCCTGTACCCTTCAATATTACTGCTGTAGTTCTTATCCTTTGATGACAGCTATTAAGTATTGTACTTTCTTACAAATTGATGGCTGTATAAAATGTCCCGAACAAAGTATGCATTCAATTAAATCAGGTGATTTGCTTCTTGAATGAGTCACAAAGATGAAATGTCTTAGTACTAGCGAAATAATATTTTGATATTGATCTACCATTTATTTTGTGAAGGGTTTTAATTAAAACTAATTACTGGGGCTTACCGTTCCGATGGTTCGACGTGAATCACGTGCCCGAATGGCGGCGGGGGGAGAAATCGGCATTTTGCGACGTTTTCCCCCTTTCGTCCCCTCCCGCACGCAGATAATTAACTGCAGATAGCTACACCCCGAGGGCACAGGCATGGGATCAAATTTATCCACAAGTTTTTAGGAGAGTCGGCGGGTCGAGCCCACGTCGAGTGCAACGCGGCCCGCTCGTGGGGCTGCCTCAATTAGTTGGGGTGGCTATGTAAACCACCGTGATTATATTGATTTTAAAATGACATCTCTTTTCACCCTTCAAATTTTGGTTGGCGTGGTGGTAAGCTAATCTGATTTTTTTTAATGCGTTCTTATACATTTTGAAAACATGTGCTGCGTCATTCATACGAGTAGGTATCGTTCAAAATAAGTTAATAACTAGCTAATTTTATATCATGTTAAACACTAGGAAATTATTAGACTCTTACCTATATTATATTTAGGTATGCTAGACGTATAAAACTTGTTTTATACACCTAGCATACCTAAAAGTTGTGTAGAGGCGTAATATACATACATTTTAAAGTTTACTGTTGTTGAACTTTTCAAACACCTATGGCTATTCATAGCTTCCCGATGTTGGCTATTCATATTCAAATTCTATCAGAGTAATCCCTATTGATGTGTTACCCTATGATACTTAATTTGCATGTTCATAGCGCTTTCGGATAACGCTTTGTTTATGGGGCATACTGTAGGGAAGAGTGGTTCATCGGTTTGCAGTATCCCTTGTATTGTCTGTGGTATTAACGTAATACAACTAGTGGCGACGCCAGACGTATAAATCACGTAGCTAATACTGCAGCATCCGGCGCGTCTGCGCTTATTGTTGGGCCGCGGCGACATTTGCTTATGTCGGGAATTGTCGGGTACTCCACTGGTGCACCCTCGGCGCCCTCGGCGGGCGGCGTCGTCGCCTGGTGACGGCAGGAAAAGGGAGCCGACAATTTATTAATTCGCAAAAATTACCTTTTGGCCCATTTGGTCTCGGTCCCGTGTTTAGAAGGTCAATAAACTTAGGGGCCAGTTGCAGTTCTATACTTTTCAAATAAGTCGAAAGCTATAAGAGCCAATACGGCTATTATTAGTTATAACAATATTTCGACATTTAAGGTTGATTATAACTTTTGTCCACCACAAAATAATGGACGACTACAATGAAAAACATTTGGTTACAAAGCCTTTTCTCATGAAGCATATCTGGTAGCATTGTCGCTATGAATGTTCCGCTAAAAACCTCGCTTCGCATTCGCGCTTATCGTGGCTACCATTAAGGATGAAGATAATGGGGAATTTTACCACGGTGAAGTCGCCAATCGCATGTTCAATTGAATTGATTCGGGAACTACAGCATCTTTTGCTAAATTAATTCCTTAAAGGTTTGTAATATTTCGTATTACCCACATTGAGTCTCAAAATCCAATATTCCATTTCGATTTGAAAGATAAATAGACAACATATACTTAAAGTAAGTCTCGTAAGAGCAAACATAAACAATATCTCCCGAAGTTCAAAATTGTAAGAATCGCGCATCCCTTTTACGAATACCGGGGGCGCAGGGATTATGAAGCGTGGAACCCTCCATGGTGTTATTACCATCATTCTCAAACCCGATATTGTGTTGCAACGCTTTTGTAAATTGTTTTATAAACACAAAGCCTGTTACCCGAAATGTAATGAATGAAATCGTTATATAATATAATGTGGTAAATAACAAAATGCAGGGTTGGGAAATGCTACATGGCGATTTCACTATTTATTTTCTCCCCTGAAATGGTCCTGCTCTTGTAAAAGGTAGGGATAGAGGAGTTGATATTGGATTTGTTACGATGGATTTATTTCCGACCTGGTTTTTTATCATAATATATCTATAGATAATATTTATTATCAAATGCTTATTCGTTCAATTACGTTGTAGAAAAATTAGGTTGTGTTGGGTGGGGTACTTATGCTCAAATTCATAGAAGAGAGAATTATTGGGGATCATATCAGCAGAAGAGTGCTTTGTGGCGCAATTGTACATGGATTAAAACTTATTTATGAACTTCGTAATTAGACTGTAGATCTTAAAGCTTGTTTTACAATGCGCTAATAAACACTGTCCACAACTTATTTGATAGATAGCCAAAATTATGTCATATTCGTTGAAAATAAGGTATATCAGCAAATTGTTAAACAGGCTGGTACATAGTAAAATTAAAAAATATGACTAAAGTTAAAAACATATGAATTATTAAACTCGTCTATGTAAAGTTAGTCGATTCACAAATGCCAACAGGTATGTGAACAAAAATGTATTGTGGAACTGTGCAAAAAGTTGGTATAGTTTTTCATGGCGCGTCGGTCGTCTAGCCGAGCGCGCCAGAGATCGATAGCCGGCCTGCAACCACGCAGACAATCTTACCGACTCGGCGACTCGGTCGCAACTTAGGTAACTACTGTTACCGAACTATTATTGTTACCTTATTGATGTACTTTAACGATTTAAAGTTTTGACAGAAATCATCTTTAATTGGTTGTCTTTTAAACTATGACTATTGTATTTTGTTAAATAACATAATCTCTATACGTACCTACATAATAAACTGTAACTTGCCTGTGTCTGTGAATTCGATATTTACAGAAAAATATATCGTACGGCTTATTGTTTTAGCAGATAATTTAACATACTGATGCAGAATCGGCCATTCTTGGATTTTTTGTGTGACTCCATGACAATTAGTATTGCGATATATTATAACAAGATAACATCTAAGATCACTTTAATACCGGTAAATGAGTGGACTAATCCCTGTGTTTCCAAAAAAAATCTTAAGTATACACGAACTAAGTCGCAGGCACTGCTAGTTTTTATTAAAAACAAAAACTACTTGCTCTTCTGCACTTATCTTTTTATATGTAAATGCAAATGGTTTAATATAGGAGTTGTACATCAGGAGTCGGCTTTTATGAGAGTTTAAACACATACTTGACACATTTTTACAACCATTACCTGGCTCTTCACAGCGAGCACGAGACACACCTAGATGTAAAGACACATCAAATACAACCTTTATCGGCTACATGAAAGTGCCGGTGTAAAAGCGTACTAACTGAAATAATCTTGTTTCATGTTACCTTTATTGCTGAAAGTGAACGCCGGTCGCCGATCTTGCGTTAGATAATGTAGCTAATACAAATCCATAACAAAGTTTCCAGTTCTTCGTACGTTTTCAAAGCTGTATAATTTTTATTTTATACATATAAATATTGTCATAGTAGGTTAACAGAATTGTATAATCAATGGTCTCAATAAAAATCAGTACTTTACTAATGGTTATTTTAATTAGGCATATAAAACATGACTAATATCATACTTATTGGTATTAGGTACGTACGTATTAGGTTGAAGTCCGCCTTTTCGTTACATGTCAGTGTTGTTTAGAGCAAAGGAACTCAGGAACATAAAACATTTACGTGCATACCTATTAATGTATTTCAAACTATACTTACCCCTCCAATATTGTGATAGCTAATAAATAAATTATAAAAACTAAGAATAGGTACTTGTAGATACTTTGGACGTCCATGAACACTGATCATATAAATTACTGTATATTAATTAACATAATTTTAATTAATGTCCGTCTGATGACATTTTGCAAGTAATTTGTAAGTGAAATGAGTTAAAGCGGTGATCTTTTGAAAATTAATAAGTTACATAATCTAATGCAATATTAATATAATTTAGGTTCACGATTTGCAAATATGTAGTATTTTAAACATCTCTGTTAATTAAGAAACTTATAAATATATATGAATGAATAACAAAACAGTGGTTTCTAGCGAAATTAATTGTTTTATGCAGAGTTGCGTAATTCAATTACACAACCGTTATCCGTCGTTTTAATATGTTGTCCATTCAACACGCTATACACTTAAGTGAAAATGGTGAAATCCATAAATACTCATCTTCGCGGTCATATTGTAAATCACGGCGGGGAGGGCGTTTGTTTCACAGAGGTATTACTCGGTCACCCGAAATTAAAATGCGATGTCCCACAAATTTTGCTATTGTTCACCCCATCTCTATGTAATGCGAGGTTTTACATAGGTGTAGGTACATAAACACACACAGTGAACGTATTTTAAGTGACTTCCCACACATGATTTAGTGTTTAAAATGCCACTGTACTACACATTTTCAGAAATAGTTATAGTACTAAAGCGAGGTTGACATAACAGTCAGTACTATAGCATTTGTATAAACTTTTAAAAACCTACCATATTTAATTAACTAAGGCCTGCTTCAAATGTGCCGATAAACATTATCCACCATAGTTTGTTGTGTGTATGGACCATTTGTCTCGTATAAAAAAAAGCGTCTATAATTATATCTTTTTTTATTAGGTTTACTGTAGTAAACCTACATAGCTTTTATTTAAAAAACTTATGTATAAGTGTAGCTTTGTCGCAATTTGATCCACTTTATATCGTTAAATCGTCGTCCTCACGATTGATATAACGTGTCAGTCTACCTGGTCGACATTTTTAATCGTTAACGAGAATTCCATAGCTGTCTGACTAGCACGTTGAGTGACTCGCGAGACGTAATTGCTTGATTAATAGCGCAATCAAACACATTCACTATAATTGACCTTTAACTGAATAAAGACGAAGGAGGAAGAAGGAATGACGAAGGAAGAAACTTAGATAGTCATCGTTAGAGTAGGCGTAGGACAATTATAATGCACAAACTTCTTTGACATTATGCAGGGCCCCAAGTCTGCTAACACAATCGATTCATAATCGAACAGCAGCCGTATAGTATCTGTCATTTTTGACAGATATCCCATACAATCTCTGTCAAAAGTGACAGATACTATGCCGTTGCTGTTCGATTATGAATCGATTGTGTTAGCAGACTTGGGGCCCAGGTTTTAAATATAAATATATCGCCAGACGATCACACCAACTATACGGTCCAACACTAATCAACGCTTGTATTATGGGTACCATACAATGGACTGAGGGCGAACCCAGTATATATTATTTATATAGGTATGAAACATCCATGACTTGGGTACAAACATTCGTGTACATCACACAATGTTTGTCCCTACCAGGATTCGAACCCGGGACCCTCGGCACAAAAAGCAGGGTCACTACCGACTGAGCTTATCAGGTCGTCTATATTATGAAAAGATAGAAGATTTTAAATTCTTTGTAAATTGGCTACACTGAAATGTTGCGTCTCTAGGATCTGCGAGTTCAGCTCAGACACGCAAGTGGTTTTAGTAAGCCCAGTCTATTTTATTACGGGGCGGGACACATCGCTTCCATGACTTGAAAAGTTCAATATTGACTCACAAAATTGCTTTAAGTCGTTGCACCCGATAATAGGGAAAGCTTATTTGGAATGTCAACCTTATGGCGTACGCGCACGAGTGGAATTGCTTCCGGGACTTTGGAGCGAGGTGTTGTACCGCTCGCCGCGCTTATTGGCATGTCCTCAAAGCTTCCTTCCGGCACGCTGAAGATGGCGGGGATTTTCCTTCAGCTGTCAACCGTTCAATAATGTTTAAACAACGTTACAGTCTTGAAACCACGGTGTGTACTTTTATTGCATGCTATATTATGAATTAGCTTATTGTTTTACAATAGACATTATCAACGTTTTAACAGTATGGCTTTGATTTATAATTAACCATTTCTAGTGCTATTTTTATTCAGAATGGGCTAAGTATAAGCATTAGTACACTTATGAGCTAAAGTACTTCGAGATAGATTGAATTCAGTTAGGGATCAGTCTAAAAAAGTTAGTTCTGAAACTGGCAATACGTATCGTAGCGTTCTAACGTAGGTAACAAAGTTATTTTGTTACCGGGTGTACCCGACCAAATTAATGAAAGCGAGTTTGATGATACGACTAATAGCGGTTAACTTACATCATTAGGATTGTCAGAAACAAAACATAATATCCTTAAGGGAATACAAATACGAGTATAATATCCTTAAGGAAGGTAGGTACCTATCTACTAATATAAATATATACGGTGTAACAATAATAATATAAAATATTTTAACACAGATAACAGTGGGTTATAAAGATAACATTCTAAAAGAAAATTAAAAAATTACATCCTCTAGTGAGCCTTTACACAATAATTCTATACATCAGCGTGAACCATATAACTTACTGATTTATTGGTTAAAATATTCCATACGTAAACTACTTCACAAAGCTTACTCTACGTTGCTGTAAGATAAATCCTCTTACTTGGATCACTTAGTTAGTATGTCTACGTATTTATTGCTTTAATTTATCTTATAGTTAACGAATACCTGGCTCTAATTTCAAGTGTTTAATCGCCAGTAAACAACACCAGCAAAACTTCGGACCATCTTTCTAATTGGCCAAGTTCGCTTCACTTTAACAACTTCAAGTACCTAGTACCTATGTAGTTGAGTTATGTTCGGACGAAAAAACTTTAGCTACAACTTCTTACTTGTATTTTTTTTTTTTTTTTTTTTTTGAAATGTCTACCTTTAATTATTCAGATACTTCATTTACATTTTTTAAGTTAACTAGACTTATTTATTTAAATATAATTTACTTGTATTAATTTTAATATTTGATATTTATAATTGTGTTGAGTGATTGCCAATTGAATCCTGCTGACTAATACGAGGTCCAGGTTAAAATTCCCATATAGAAATATATTATCTGTATATTTCAGTTAAGTTAAAAAAAGTATGTCATGCTTAGACTTACCCCCTATTTAGGAAGTAATGTTTTTAAATACCGCATATTAAAAACACATTTTGGGGTAATTATTTGGTACTGATATTATTAATATTAATACAGGTACCTCAGTGAAAGTGTTTGATATAGAGTACCTTATTGTATGTTTACCTAATAATGATGAATTTAGGTAATGTTCCTAAAATCTTATAATTAATCTACTATACACGTTGTACTATTGTAAATTGTCACAGCTATCTAGCTTTGCAGCTTTGATACAGGTGTAACCTTAGGCCGTGTAGTGTACCCATATTCCTTGTTTATACACAGCAGGATCGCATAACGCCATCTGTCGGGCTGAATACATATCCATAAGTCCCGTTTTGATTGATCTTCGAGAGATCCGACGTCGTCGCGTCGTGGAGAGGCCGCCGGCATTGAGTTGTTATTGTGTGTGCCAGCCAAGCCAACGCGCTGAGGTCGACGCCCGCGGGCGCCGCGCGGGGGTGCGCCACGGGGTTGCTCCGCACTTCCGCCTCGCTGCGCTCATTTCCGCATAAATAGTACCTGCCTCGCGCTATCAAGATATAGACCTCCTGCCTCCTGTTTATATGCCGGATGAAATATGCTTCAAATTACGGCACCTAGTTTTTCTACACGAAGGTATAGATTTAAAATGCTATGACCGTTAACAAAAATAAATCACCGACTTACCAACTAAACGTACTCCGTACAACTAATCAACTCAAACTAGCTGCAGTTAAAAGGAGAAATGCAATTTGAAGTTCCCCTTAAAAGTTTCAAAAGCGCAGGAGTGTGGGTGGAACAAAACAAAGGCAGGCACGCGCCCGCCGCGGCACTCATGCTGAGTGCTCTGCTTTGTGGCAGGCGAGCGATACAATGCAATACGCGATACATACACACACGCAAATAAGTCGCAAGTCTACTGAACACGGCCAAGTAGGCTTCCACCGCTGGAACTCGTACGCGTCGAATGCGGAACATATTGTGTTACCTGTAAGATTTATGCTTCACACCTACGTATAAATAGGAATGTATTTTCACACACAGATGGCGTTGCAGACGACTTTTAGAACAAATGCTGATTCTCCATAAGTACCTGTAACGCGCTATAAGAGTTTTCGGATGACGTAAAATATACCCAAAATCCAGACAATAGTTGGGGCATAGCCAGACATACCATCCGATGTCTGGAAGATCTTACCTTTTCTGATAAATATACTAAGTACCTACCTAATCAATATTGCTGCAATAGGATAGTAGAACGTAGAATCCAAAACAATTCACGTGTTTTTAGAATCTTGTCACATCGCGATAAGACCGTTGGGAGTCGACCTGCTGTGAGCTGGTCGCCTGGTATGGTCAATGAGTCTCATTGAGGTCATCTTAATTAGCATGGTTACTAGCAAATTTCGGGTTTTTCTGTTGTTGCTTTGCCAAAAACATGGAAAATAAGATCATCAGAAAAAATAATTTTCTTCGAATAGGTACCTCACTTTATTTGAACCAATATTTTTTGTGTGAAAAGAAATCCCACTTGATTGTTGGTGTCCTTACGCTCGACCGTGCAGCGGAGATCATTAGTGAGGTGAACACTAATGAACCTCTCGATCGGGGCCACAGATCGCCGGAGGAGACAAGCCGGCCCATCTAGATAGCTATGACTTCACGAAATATTGGATTTTCCGTGTCAAGAATTCATAACAAGAATTCAACAAGATCCCAGCATCCGGGCTCTCGGTCAGGAGAGCTTTTAAATTTCGCATAATACTTTCATAACGTGAATTAAATAACGAAATCTGTATCTGATAAATCTTTTCCTGAAACATGCTCAAGTATTTTGTTTGCGTTTACAATATGATACGGCGGATTCAACTCAATTTTGTTCATGTAATAGAGCTGGAAGTTTTCCAAAGACGATGTCTTGCATTTTAAAAAGTGTAGTGCAGTTTATTGGCAAATATAAGAGCGCGCCACTCCCCAGCAATCGGCGAGGGCTTATCGAGAGATGGCGAAGAGCGCTCTCCTTACAAAAGAGTTGCTTTGTGCCCTCCACTAGAACCACTTTGTAGCGAGGAAGACATACTTTCTTTCCAATATATTATATTCACCTCATACATTATAATACCTATTTTATACCACATTGGCTTCAATACTTAATAACACACAAACACACACGAAAGTATTTTTAATGTTGTAGGCAAATTAGACAAACTGTAGTCATACATTATCCCTGGCAATAGAGCTATGAGGTATGAGAGTGACACCCTTAATGAAACGTGATGAATATTACCTTTTCGAGTAAAAAATATTTTCATAAAATATAGAAATATTTTCACGACAGCAAACACATTCTTCGCGTGAGAAAAACAAAAGGGAACATGATTTATTTTATTAGTTTCTTTCCTTCTTATGGTACATCTAACCTTAATCGAAAACGCAATGGAATTGGGGTAATAGAATGACGACACTGTTGAAGATGGATGAACCGATAGTGTCGCTTTCGTCTAATTCAGATCTAATGATGTATTAACAGAAGTCGTAGTGGTGTAGGGGGGAAACCAGTTCAATTAACTTATCATTATCTCGAAGAATGGAGTAGAGCAACTTCGCTCGCCGCCACTTATTATTGGGTATGAAAATCCAACTAGAAAGCCGATGCGGAAATTGCAGGGTTGCAAATTGGGTTTGTTCGGCCGCTGTGGTTATTCGGTTTTGCGTAAATCGGAAATCGCTCGCTTTTCTTCTCTTGAACTTCTTCTTGTGAAATAATCGATAAATGTTAATGAAAACAGATTTTTGAGAAGCATTAATGTCGCGGTTTCCGGTGATGGCGATTTACCTATAATTTTATTTTCGAATATCCGATCCCGTTAACAACGCTGCTTCTTGGTATGGGTAATTATTCCAATTTTATTTTACTTTAGCGGGTGCGATGACGTGCAACGCTCCCTGGAGCTGCTGGACCAGGTGCTGAGCGAGTACGACGAGGGCGAGCCGCGCTCGCTGGAGGCGCGCGCGCAGCCCGCGCCCGCCACCCCCGCGACCCCTGCCACCCCCGCCACCGATGACGACTCGCCGCTAGCCGGACACACCTCCGAGGACGATGGATACATGAGCATGAACGGCAGGAGGTAAACAAATTTTAGCTTTCTTCCTAGCCTTGTGTAGCGTCTGTAGTTTCTGATTAGCAATGTAAGCGATGGCTATCAAAAATTAAATTCGTAAGAATTTCCATCATCGCCGGCTCCGTTCTTTATGGCTTGCCCGAGACCATTCCTTGAACATTGCGGTCTTCTCCCCCACGTCCGATATTAAGGTACCGTATGCTGGTGTATTACAAATCGAACTTGTAATTGTTTTTTCAGAGCTAAGTTCGCGCTGGGTTTCCGTCCGACAGAGGAGCGCGAGGAGCCTTCGCCCCCGGACCCGCCCTCCCCGCACTCGCCGCCTCCACCCGAGGAGGCTCAGCGCATCATCTCCACACTCTTGCCTAAGTAATTACCTATTTAGTATCTTTACTCTAATTGGTTGCCGATTAATCTGGAACTTGTGTGGCTGCAACTATTTTACGATACATATAGTTGTTCATGTAGCCTTTTTGCTGTTTCTTCTCTTTATAAGTGTCTGCTTCTAGTCTTCCCTAATTTTCTGACTGATACAATTGTCATCTGCCATCAGAGGCTTGATACAGAGATATTGTAAGAGAAAACATGGATATCATTGTAAATAAACGCGTACTGAAGAATTCGTAGCGATACGGTTTGTGCAGGCCAGTAGAAATAAGGACATCAAAAGGACAGAGCACTTTTACATGGTAGACTTTTCAGGAAATGATAAACTATTTCGACTTATTGAATTTTTTTATCAAATTTACTATAGTAACGTGTAATAAGCACATTACTAGCACTTTCAACTAAGCTAAAGCTTGTGCTAGCAGCAAAGGCTCACGTCAAGACCAAGAAGGGATTGCAGAACCTCTCGCTACTAGACAATACCTTACCTTACCTTACCTTTATTTTTACACCTTTCAATGGGACTAAACATAATATTTATATGTTTCAGGGTGTCGCCAGTGAAGTCAGCCAAACGAACGACGTCGGTGGAGCAGCGCGAGGCGGAGGAGAAGCTCGACTCTATCATCAGCGTCAACGGAATCACCACAGCTACACAAACCACGTTTGTTAGTATCTATTGGTAATATGCATAGCGCCAACATACGACAAGATTTAAGTCTAAATCCACCAATGATGACTCTGATATTACTTATACAACAATTTAATTAACTAAATATTCCGTGGCACTTATCAAAAATGCGTGAATAGCATAAATGATTGTATCCAAGCCAAAGGTGTTTAAGTAATATTGTACTGCGAGCGCCCCCAATCTACAATACAAGCGTTGCTATGTTTGGGACCGTACCTTATCCGTCTAGGGATGACGAGTTATACTTTCTTTTCCAGCCAAAAACAAGGCACCAGCGTCCATACGGGTGGGAGAAGGACAACGATGCGGGCGGCTTCCAGCTGCAACAGCCGCCCGCGCCGCCGGGGTGCCGCTTCGCGTCGCTGCAGCACGGCGCCGCGCGGCCGCCCGCCGCCGCCACTGCGCCCGCCTGGCTGCCGCCGCGCCGCGCGCCGCCCGACCTCTCGCCCGCCGCCGACAACCCACCCGTGTTCCCCTTCATGGGCTTCTCCAGCGAATTCGCAGACAAACCCTACAATGAACACCCCGTCACGATATACCCTGGCCCGAACGTACCGTACAGCAGACAGGCCCACTCGCCGACGTGTAGCGTTCAGAAGACGTCGCCGTCGCACATCAGGAGCTCGGAGAGGAAGAGCGGTGCAAAGCGCGACAGCAGGTCGGACGGGGAGGCCCTGTCCCCGAAAGGGAAGCTCCCTCCGCGGACTCTCGCCGGTTCTATGGAGAGACATAGAGAAGTGTGTAGAGGATCTGCGGAGGATGTGACGGGAAGTGACAGGCGGAGGAGCTCAGCCAGGGGTCACGACGAGGAGCACTTCTCGGACGACTCACTGGAGGAGGCGTTCCCGCCGCCGCCGCCTGTCGCCCCTGCCACGCCTTCCAAGCGCAACTCCATAGCTTGGGAAGTGTCGCTCGATGGTGATGATCCTTTACTTACTCCTGGGAGCACAAAGGTGGGTTTATTACATGAAAGTTAATTATTTAAAAAGTAGATAATTACTACAAGATTTTTTAATTTAAAAATAAATGAAAGCGATAAACAAACACGCCTGTGGTTTAGGAGGTAGGCGTGATGGTGCAGTAAAGTGCAGCTATATTTCACTGAAAGTATTTGGTCCCAATATAATTGGGGGCGAGACTAGTGTCATAGTCTTTTAAAGCGCTCTTCCGCTCAAAGCCAGAGCGATTGGGTTCATAGTCCGGTACGCTAGCCTAGTGCCGATTGGCGAGCTTCACACTTTTCAAATATTATTATACGAATGTTTCATTACAGGTCATTGGGCGACGAAGGAGGAAATCAGGCGATCAGTCACACTCGAGCACGAGTTCAATACCGCAAAGAGTGGACGACGACTGGGGCGACGATTATTGGCCCCCGCCACCGCCGCTTACGCAGTGCGAACCTCTGGCTTCCCCCACTTCCGACGTCGAACCCGATGGTCGACGGATGCAGGATTTGGCGACCGGCACCTACGTTATACGAAAAGGCAAAAATCGCAAGCAATTACCAAGTTTTAATAAAGGCGCAAATAACAAAACCACGAGCAATTTACTCAATAGCCACAGCTTGAATAGAAGTCTGGATACTGATAAGTCGATAGATGGGTCGAGCATATCGATAAGCGGCTCCGGGTCGGTGGGCTCGTACAACTCGAGACCGAGCTCGGACCTGAGTCTGCCGCAATCGCGGTACAGCGCTGACCTGAATTCCCGACTGAGCCGCGAGCTGAACACTCCCAACTCTAGATATAGCATAGACCTGTGTACCCCCAATTCTAGACTAAGTAAAGAGATAACTTCGCCGAAATCCCGTCTCAGTCTAGATCTCAACAACGGTCAGGATAGATACATCGCCCCGGAATACTTCGGTCACAGTCCGAAAAGCAGAAAAACTCCAGAGAGAGGCGGCCACTTGAAGGGTGGCGTCGTGCAAAACAAACTATCGCCTCAGAACAGATTTTCCGATTTCAAGAAGTATTCGTCGACGTTCGATAACATTCAGTCTCTCATAAAAGAAGGTAAGGTGGAGGAGACGCCGCAGACGGAGTGTACTGAGACCGTGGGCGAGCTGGCCACGGCGACCCCGCACATGGTGCGCGTGGTGTCGCTGCCCAGCCTGGGCGCGGAGGGCGAGGCTGGGGCGGGGGCGGGCGGCGCGGGCGGGGCGGGCCGGCCGGCGCTCATCACCACCGTGGAGGAGGAGGAGGACGCGGAGAGCGGCGAGCCCGCCTCCAGTGGCGACTCCTCCCCGCTGCGGAAAATAGAAAACAACATTAACGCTATATTAAGTCAAGGTCGGGACCAAAAACTTTTTACCCCCTATATACCCAAAGACTGGAATATACATAAGGACGAGTACTGTGATGACGTATCTAAGGATATATTAGAATACAATTTCCGTTATAGTTCTAGAGAAAGACAGCGGAGGCACGACATTCAGAAGTCGTCGAGTCACAACGAGATACAGAATCAGAGGTCGATGGACCGCCGCGATCGCTCGCGGAGGTCGAGCAGTATGCACAAGTCTACCAGCGTCAGGGACGTGCCGATCAGTCTGATGCGCCAGCCTTCGTCGTCGGATTCCGCCGTGTCCAGCGGCGGAGACTTCCCACTGAACGTTCAGATAGTTGAACATTCATATAGACACCCCCCTCTCCCGCCGTCGCCGAACTTAGGCCACGAAATGGGGCCACTGCCGCAAACGCCGGAGTCTCCCAAGTTCCCTCCCCTCCCGCCGTCACCAGTGCAAGAAGTTGAAGACGAGTACACAGAAATAATGCAGCCCTCGGAGAAACGTCATGTCAAGAAAGCCGACACCCTACCGACACCTACTATGGAGACTAGAAGAAGGTAAATATGTACTTAATTGAATCAACTGTATACTGTGATGGTTAAATATAAAAATATTTATGTAAATATTTAATTTGCCAGACTAGCGCAGTCGGTAGTGCGTTGTGTGCCGAGGGTCCCGGGTTCGAATACTGGTAGGGACAAACTTTGTGTGATGACCACGAATATTTTTACACAAGTCATGGATGTTTAATGTCTTTATAAGTAATATATACTGGGTTCGCCCTCAGTCCATTGTACCCATAATACAAGCGTTTCTTAGTGTGGGACCGTATAGTTGGTGTGTTCGTCTAGCGATGTTTATTTATTTATTTAATTAATTTATTATAGGCCTTCAGAACCCCCAGCGGTGCCCCCGCATCGCGACACCACGAATAGCCTTAAGACGCGTTCCATGGAGACCAGTTACAACAAAAATAGAAGGAGCAGTAACTTCAAAAGTGGTTCAACCGACAGAAGAACTCTACCTACAGGTAAACAATCTTTTGTTACTTCTAGACAGGTTTATTCAAATTTGTGACTTAACTGCTAAGTAGACGGTTGCTATTTGTTTCGCTCGTAACGGTTGTATGTATTTTACATGATATTTAGGTATTACCACTCGAAAATTAAGTGTTATATATAATGTGTTATTGCTATTGGCATTGACAATTGACATTGGCAAAATACCCGCTAAGTTGTGGGTGAGGCCATTTTCATATCCATTTTATTTCGAAAGAAGAAATATAGGGGGTTGGTTGGGGTGGTATTAGGGTTTTACGACCATAGAAGATGTGGTTGTACTTATAATGATAGTATGTTTGAATTACATAATTACTGAAGTGTTAAGTAAGTAAGTTAAGTTAGGTCCTCCCGTGACCATGGTTACTGTAAGGCAGACGAAACGTAGGGAACGAAAAACATAATATAAACGCGATAAAATCCTTAAAATTTCGGTTTTTTTTCAATGTGTTGTATTCGCGTAAATATAAGAGATCAATACCAAAGTGTGGTTTTTTTTTCAGATATTGGTGCGAGTGGTGCTCGCCGTAGAACGTTGCAACGTCAGAGCCGCGAGGCGGCGGCGGCGGCGGGCGGGCGCGGGCCGCTGCAGACCTCCGCCAGCCTGCCCGAGACGCCGGTGTTCGCGCGCGGCTGTGACGTGCCCCGCACCCCGCCCAGGAATTCCACGGGACCACCGAGAAACAACACCATGAACTCTATACAGTCGATAGGTTAGTTCATACAAACGAGTCTAGCTCAGGCTTTGATCACGGAAAAACGATCGCAACCCGCCAAAACTCCACGCATTTCATAAACTCCGCGCATCTCCAGCCTAGGCGTCAATCGATTGGCACGATAGCTAAATTCGTCGATATTTATCCTGAAAATAACGCACGTAAGTCCATAGGTACATCTCATCTATGACTGCGTACCTAATTAAATGTATTGCGTAAAGTTCAGTTGTACAAGCATTTTCCTTTTAATTCCACATTATTTAACTATACATTTTCCTTTTAATTCCACGATGATTCGACAGTTTTAGGCAAGAAAACGCGTCCACCCTTATCCACCGGTTTATGATAACGTATCTGCAATAAATGATTGTACCAAGCGAAACCATTTACTAGGAGTGTTAATAATATTTTAAATATAAAGTTTGTGCGTTTGGATATAGGGGTTAATCTCCGGACCTACTCATCCGATACTGAAAATTGATTCACTTATAAGAGCTATCCTTGAGTGCGAGCAGAGCGTAGCCGCAGGCAGAAGTTAAGAAAGATAAAAACGCATGTAACATCAATAAGTACTCTACTAACCCCCGAATTTATAGACGATTTATAACTTTATCGAACGTCATATAGTACTGCGCAAAACAAAACCCTTGTGCGCAGTACTATATGACGTTTGATAAAGTTATAGAACGTCTATAAATTTGAGGGTTAGCCTATAAACTAGTATTCCTAATTTAAAAGACGAACTGAAAAGGTCTTATTAATTTATATTGTTAGAACCGTTGTATGTTTCCAATTGATTTTTATGGCTCCATCGTTTTTGTATGTTTGTTCCTTTGACAAAACGCATGGACCGATTTTGATGGTTCTTACGTCAATTGATTTGTCCTATTCTTGCGAGTGTCACTAAAACATAACAGTAATGAAAATTCAATAGAAAACCAGACGCCATATGTGAAAAATAAATAAATATATTAGATAACTATGGTGGGGTGTCAGTGAATAGGTATTTGAAAATTATCTTTAGGTTTCCTTTATTACATTTTATTACGAATGACCATTTAGGATCTATAACGATTTAAAGTTGGTTAGCAAATATTCTCACATATTTTTTCAATACTTATAATAAAGATGTGCTGCTAATATATAATAATCTAAACCGGCTCAAGTCTTCCCAATAATGTTTCCCGATTGTTTTATTTTTTTGTTGTGTTCTGTTTTGTTTTTAGCTTTCTATAAGTATAATTGGGGGTTAATCCGTAGTCCGTTTGTTATATGACAGGAAGCAGCGCTACACTGGGCGGGTACGGGCGAGGCTCTGTGATGGGCGCCGCGGCCGGCGTGTGCACGGGCGCCGACCTGCTGCGCCTGGGCGGCCCGCCCCGGGGCTGGTACCCTCGCCAACGACACAGGTACCACACAACACTCCTATATTTATACACCTGTTACGGGCCATATTCTATAATCCCTTTTCCATAATGATCCTACATTATTCGTCGATTACCTGCCTATATATATATATAGAACCGCTTATCAACTATGGCTTAAAATTAATTAATGATATGATCAACTTTAGCCGTTCCTACATTGTTCTCACATACCTATGACAATGTATTGCTCAAAACTGTAAAAGATCTTTTTTAAAAAAGAGCAACCATAATTTCTTGCCCGTTCTTCTCCATAGGAACGGCATTCCAAATGGGTGGTAAAGTAGTAGCATAATATTTTGTAACTTTTGACGATTCATAAGTACTGTACTTAATGGTCTACGTGAATAAAAAATATACTGATTCTTATTGTGAACAATTAAGCAATACGTTTAGTTTTTAAGGTACCGTTCGCATACTTAATTACTCACTGATATCAGGAATAAATATGGCTGTGACCAGCGGGTCGATGCAACTACTTAACGGCTATGTTTACAAAGTCATTTTCATGATACAGTTTGCTATTAATAACTGAATCGGTCATTACAAGACTTGTCGTAAGATTATAAATCAGGGTGCCCGAATAGAATTACAAACGGAACCCTGAAATGAATGTACTAACTTATTATGTTCATAATAATTTGGTTGGTACAGATAAGTGTGCATGTACCCATAACGTGACTAAAATCCTAATTATCCTTGTATTTAATGAGGTTTTTGAACTGCACTCATTGCCCGTCGAGATTATACACAATTATGTAGGTACTATCGGGGAGTCTACTCCCCAAGGCCATAGCCAAGATTCACTTTGGAGTACCAGAGAGTACCAGAGACATTAATGAGTACCTATGTGTAATACGATGGGTTCTCTAAGGCACTTGCCCTCGAGCTAAGTACTGCCATGCGACAGAGACCTAAGATGGAAAGACGCAGTAATGTCCCCAATACTACCTAGGTACATCGGAATCATAATATTGTTTTATTCATGTAAACCATTAAGTAAAGTAATTATATGAATCGATATTTTTTTTACAAATTGCTAAGCTGCAACTTTACCATCTTTACGTCTTCATAGAGGCCCAAATATTTCACTAGATTTCAACATTCTATAATCATTTGTTTCGTATGTAAATTTATTTTTATAAATAAACACACATAGTAACCTACCCACCAATATGTTACAGTGTCTAATTTGATATAGGGAAAATAAATATATTTATTTACCTCAAAATAACTATACTTTAATGGTATGTTAATAATATTTACCTTATAGGCAGTTACATTAGTTAAATCTGTATTTTATGGGCATGAGTTTTGATTAAGTAATTATAAGCGCGCGGATTTAGGTACATAACCCCGTAAACTTATAAAAAAATTAGGTGGTAAAGTGTTACTGCGAGATTAATGGATCTTGACTACCTGCTATTCATTTATGCGTGTTTTTGTAATCAAAGAAAATGTACGAGTCGATGGTCTGTTGATCTCACATCAATGAAATGATGCTATAACAAAGAATTACAAATACATCAAAGTAATCTTAACAAAATTTTGGATATAACGGCTTCTATAAACCAATAACTATTAATTTTATTAATGCTTGGTCTGGCCTCCAAAGCTGTCGCCCTCTGTAACACGTGTCCGCTTGACGCAGGCCGGCTTCCACCGAGCATCTGGACCGACTAACCGCGTCATCGAAGATGGCGGCCGAGCACCCCGCACCCTGGGAGAGCACCGGCGCCCGCAAGCCCCTCACCCTGCCCCCCAACCTGACGCCCAAGTTCTTCCAGAAATCCCCAAGAGAAGCGCTTCGCAGGGTTACCAGCTTACTAATACGGAAAGGTGAGTTATATTAACATCAACTATTTTAATGGTAAAAAGTACTTACTATACATTATGTTGTGCACATACGGGTTATTCTATCTATTGTATTAGGGGTAAGTTAAGCTGAAACAAACTTGCCTTGAGTGAAAAGTTTGTTGAGGGAAACCTTATCCGATCCGCTGCCGCCGATTATGTGCCATGTCCCTCCGACCTAACCAGGCCAAGACGTCGTCGCCCGCGACACGTACTCTTCGACCCCCCGACCCTCTCACCGTTCTCCTCGATGCGGAAATCGAAGAGTCGGACACTCGTACACAACCTAACAGACACCGACCCCGCCGGCGAGGTCGAAGAGTCCCCTCGTCCGCCGCCACCAACAGGTGCGCCTTCGCACCTACGCGTAATCCGACAATCTCCCCCCAAGCCACAGCCCAAGCCGAGGTCGTGCCCCATGTGGCGCCCTTGAGCTAGTTGCATGCCCCTCCGGCTAGAGCGCACTCTGCGCTCGCCCAAAAAACCCGGTGAAGTTGCAAAGGCCGCATCGGCCAGCAGCGTACTATTCATTCAAACTAACTAACCTTATATCTAGATGCAATATAGAATCGGCGTGTTCAATGGGTTAGTTCGCTAAGTGTTTGTGTTTAGCACAAAATTATATCTAGGTACTGCTGTTAAGTACTTTTGCGTAAAACTAAAAACTAATTTATAAATCTTGCGGTTCAACGTCGGTTGGTATGAAAAGCAATAATTTATTAATACTATTGAGCAAACATATTAGTCATCATAACGTGTAGACAGATCATTTAATAATAACACGCCTACTTGGAATTTGATGATGATGTAATAGGTCTGTGGGCAAATATATTTTCAAAGGTATATTAAGGTAATATGTAAATAGGTGCAAGAACACCAATTATACATTTTCCTAAATAGTTTTTTTTTTCGTTTATAATTTTTATTCTAGTAGTTTGAAACTAACCATATTTTGTAATGTAAAAGAAAACTCTACATTCTCTCTACACATTGCAAACAAGCTTCCAATTCCAATAGACATTCCTAAATTGAAAATAATCAGCTACACTTCTATAACCACGCCCGCTTGTAAATAGTCATTCATGACATCATTTTACAACGACTTATTTTTTTTTTGAAGGTGTCATTAACCTTATAACTACTAGAACTTAGGAAAACGATAAAATAGAGTAGGTACCTATTACATAACATCGAGATCAAAACAGCTTGAACTAGTGCCAAAAATAAGCGGTCGTAAGTAGAGAAGTTATCTAGTAAAATGGGTGATCTTAAAATATTTGCTCTGTTAATGACACACTTTTTATCATGATCCATCACGGTGCGATAATATTATGCTTTTTAATTGGCAATCTCGCCAAAGTAGAGGTTGGGCTCAAGGTAATTTAGTGCTATTAATACCATCTCAATTAGGAATTGTCAAGTTTTGTGTATACTTGAGATTTAAATTTCTTCTGAATAAGTTACCACTTAATATTTTTTTTATTGAAGCGCGTAAGTATAATAAATACCAATAATTATACCAACTTAGTTATTTTATATAATTATAAATAGGTAAGTATGTATTTTCGCCGGGACATTTTGCAAAAAAATGCAACAGGTTAGTGAACGGCATAATAGAAACTAACTGTATCTTCTAATTAACGATGTGTAAAACAAGCTATGTTCTAGGATTAAACTCGACGATTTGCCTTTTAACCGTTAAAAATTCATAAGTGATTTAGTCTTAGCAAATATAGATGGCGCTAGTAGTTTGAAATGAGTTTGTAATTTTTGTAACATGACTAATATACTTACTACTACCAACGCACAAATACGTGTCAATTGGTGTTCATTCCATCCGTTTATAATTAAGTATAGATAATTTATATAACATGGTGAGTAGGTACAATAAACTGATTTCCTCAGTTTATTGTATCTACATTGTAGGTAATGCCTATTTATAACGGCGGTTGTGTGTCCTTGCCTAAAGGGCAATCGGGGTAACAAACCTTGTATGCCTTCTTATAGATAATAATAATAATTATACTTACTTATAAAAAAATACGGTACCTATAGTTAGTCATTACATACTCACCTAGTTCAGATATTGCAGAAGTAGAAATTTTTTTTTTAATTCCTACCTATAAATAAACATTTTATTCATGGACTGCTAATAAATTATGATATTTTATAAACGTAAGCAAAATGTCTATGCTGTGTTTTCTCGGTTATCTGGGGTCAGCACAACAAGTCTGCTGACCGCAGTCTAAAAGTCATCATAAATAAGTCTGGTTGAAAAAGCTATAAATATACGTATCATTTCTCTATTACCCATCCATCCATCTATCTATTCTTTACCCATCCTATATCCATGGATAAAGTGTAACAATAATAGTGTAAAATATTTTAACAGGGCCAACAGCTGGTTATAAAGATAAAATCCCCAGTGAAATGACACCTTGTACTGTGTGCATGGTCAGAGACAACGCGTTGCGCTTGTTTAAAAAAAAAAAAAACATTTTCGTTTACACAATTATTTTATACATCAATGTAATACATTTAACATACTGATTAATCTGTTAAAATGTTTTACATTATGTTTGTTAAACCTTATATTATATCCTTATATACAGTTTCCTATGTAGTATAAGTATACTGGTTAGCGAGTCCAGCGCTTGTTAGTTATAATTACTTATCCTAGTATCCTAGCTAGTTCACCTACCTACTATAAGATTTAATTGGCACGAAGTCACTTTAGTATGATGACTCAATACATAAATATGTACATGTATCATTAATGTATATTCATAACACAGTAACATAACAACTTGAATGTAACCATAGTCTGTGGGCTTAGGATCCTGTTATTATTTCAATCTAAATAAACCGGCAGATCGGAGCCAGTAACAATAAGGCGTTAACAATCGCTTACGGGGACCTAAAAAGTTCGGCTGCACAATAGTGAATAGCACACAATGGCGATTCTGTTACCTGCGACATCAATATGTGCATAATAGTATGGCGAGGCCCGGCACCGGCGCCGGCGTTGCCGCTGCACGTCCGCGCCGCGGTCGCAGTGATTCAGAGCCGCGCGGCCCTGACTCACCGCGCGAGGGCGCGAGGGCGCGAGGGAGGATGCCAATACACCCATATTCCATGATTAATAACCGAGTGAAAGCCGATAATGTCTGACTCTCATATTATTTATTACTTCTACATAAATTATTAATTCTTAGAAACTGTTGCGAGTCTCTGATTACGCGCGTCCGCTGATACGAGTAGATGTCATCGAACGATGCGTCCGCATCGAAACACTAATGCAAATATGAGTTTTAGAGAATAAACGGTTCGTTACAAAGAGCTTGGTGTGGTAAACCGGTCGCTGCCAAAGAAGGCAACCGGTCATGCTTTGAGGCCAAGATCGTAGCTGTATCTGCGGCCTGGCCGCGACGCCGACGCGGCGGCGCCCTACATACGACCCAACCGCTATCTTCTTAATCCACTGACTAAAATGATATCGACGTGGACACTAGAAAAACAATGCAATCAAATTTCACGAGTCGTTGATTTGAGTCGTAAATTCGTCGATGATTCGGTTCTAAATATAGCATTCGACGATGGGGTGTTGGCGTAACCGGCACGTTGACTAAATAACACATAAATTTTAAATATCCGTTAGCATGGAGCAGTATAGGAATTCTCAGTGCGAGTATATTGGTGATCATATGAGTTTCTCATAACACCCTGCCAGTATGCCGCGAACATGTACGATTATTTGCCTCTAAACATACTTGGATGGTGGCCAAACTTGGTTCAGTCTATAAATTCTCACGTTATTTAAGTCTTAGATGTATTTTCAAGGGAAAACCCTTTCGTTGTAGTTGGAATAACGAGCGCAAAACGCATTAAAAACGACAGTGGCATTGTTTATTGAGATCGGATTTTAACCCTCAAACTTGCACTTTGTTTGGCTTCCTTTTTGTGCGATCCTATGAGTTAGCTTTGATGTATATTCAAAATTGTCATGCAAGTACACGAAACAGCGACAAACGAATAGTTCAGATGGTACCTAACTGACTTTAATTAATGTTTTATGTTGACTGATAAGTTTCAATGAAAAAGCGATCAGCAATTGCATGCGCGACAAAGCCAACCGCCTTCAACTTGCCTTTCATATCTGTTGCCCATATCCAATGTTGATAACGATATCTGATATGGAGCCCTATCGCCGATAATAGGCTTCGCCATAATCGACCAACTATACATCTACATCAAGGTTCTCTTGATCGGCATCCTGGATCCGCCCCTGACTTGTACCTATATTTGGAGCCATCATGTTGATGTTATGTTACTGTCTTGCGAAAGCCAATCACTGCTGGACAGCCCCCCCCCCCCAACCCCTCATACTTCATGGTCCCCCGCAAGTCGAATCCATCTGAATCATTAAATTTAATACATTCAGTCAAAAAAGTATCGGGAATGGATGATTTGTTTAAGGTTCCTATTTCAATTTTTGTTTTTTGTTCTTGTTGTTAGATTGGCACAACTGTTTTCCATTTTGGCGCGGGGTTTGAGTTGCATCTGTTATTTAGATTAAATACAGTGCTGTTTTTAGTTATATCATATCTGTGTGTATTGCGAATTTCATAATGGACAAAAACATCGAACAAAGAGTTTGTCTTAAATTTTGCATCGCCAATGGAATTTCGTGTTCGGAAACACTGAAAATGTTACAGAAGGCTTACGGTGAATCGACTTTATAAAAAACACGTGCTTATGAGTGGTACAAAGCGTTTAAAAGCGGTCGAGATGTGATGGAAGATTTTCCTCGCTCTGGTAGGCCATCAACGTCTGCAACTAAAGTTAACATCGCAAAAGTGAAGGAAATAGTGACTGAAAATCCTCATTCAAGTTTGAGAGAGATAGCCGCCGAACTTTCTGTGTCTCACGAGTCGATCCGTATCATTTTAAATAATCACTTGGGTATGAAACATGTTGCCGCTCGGCTAGTCCCAAAAGACCTGATTTTTCTCCAAAAACTCAATCGCATAAGAGTCGCTGAGGACATGCTAAAACGAGTCAATTCCGACCCAACATTCATGAAACGCATTGTTACTGGTGACGAGACGTGGGTTTACGAGTTTGACATGCAAACTAGTCAACAAGCTTCGGAGTGGCGCCTTCCAACTGAACCGAAACCGAAAAAACCACGCCAAAGTCGATCAAAAGTCAACGTCATGTTGACTGTTTTCTTTGACTATCGCGGTGTTGTGCACTCGGAATTCTTGCCGGAAGGTCAAACAGTAAATAAAGAATATTATTTGAGCGTTATGCGGCGTTTAAGATAGCAAATTCGACGAAAAAGGCCAGATTTGTGGAAAAAAAATTCTTGGATTTTGCACCACGATAATGCGCCTTCGCACAAGGCCATAATTGTGAACGAATTTTTGACCAAAAACTCAACAAATACCATCAAAAAACCACCTTATTCACCAGATATGGCTCTAGCCGACTTCTTTCTTTGTGCTAAACTCAAATTACCACTTCGTGGCACCCGTTTTCATTCGGTAGAAGACATAAAGGAGAATTCGCGGCGAGAACTAAATTCAATTCCGGAAAAAGCGTTTAAAAAATTTTTTGATGATTGGATTATTCGTTGGCGTAAGTGTATCGTTTCTGAAGGAGCATACTTTGAAGGTGATAAAATAAAATTGGATGAATAACTAACATTTTGTGTATTATTGATCTATTCCCGGTACTTTCTTGACAGAGTAGTACTTCAATTGGGTATTTATTAAGCCATAGTTTCGATATATACCTACTATTTCAAAACTGTTATAGGGTTCAACAAAATGATTGTAAGTAGTGAGGTCAAAGTCAAGTCAAAGTCAAATCGTTTATTTCGTATAGACCTACGGGAGCACTTACAAATTGTCTTTTCTTAACTCTACAAAGTACCTACCCATTATCGATAGGAGGCTCTATAAAATATATTTTTCTACAAAATAATGTACTTACTGCTTATATGATTATGTTGTGTTGAGACCTCTGTAGGCACGCATTGTCTGAAGTCCGTGGCTCGCATGCAAATGTCGGCACATCCGCCACCCAACGAATAATACGTCCGGCGCGTAGTAGAACTATGGGCCGTATTTTAATATTCATAGTTACGTGGAAAAGGCTGTTATCAAGATGATGACTGGCTGATCAGGTCTCACCTAATAATACGAACATAATGCAGTGATAGCCAAGTTGGTAGAACGCTTACCTCGGTATCGAGGATCGCAGGTTCAAACCCCGGCTCGCACCTCTGGGATTTCTGGATTTCATGTGCGAACCTCTTTTTCAGTCATGATTATCACTTGCTAAACGGTGAAGGAAAACATCGCGAGGAAACCTCCATGTCTGAGAGTATCCCTCGAAAGACGTGTGAAGTCCGCCTACCCGCAATGGTCCAGCGTGGTGGACTATGGCCTAACCCCCCTCGCATTGAGGGGAGGCTCGTGCCCAAAAGGGGGACATTAAAAGGGCTGGTATTATTATAATTATGATACCAAAGTTCGCGAACTCTGCGTTCCTCGTTCGTCCTTAACTATCGGGTTTTCCTTCCCTCAATATACCAGGTAAAGTACGTATGTACCGAGGCAATGTGAGCTACGTCAACTATGTAATCCCTGATTAGCCTACTCGGCTTGACACTACTCGAAGCACTTAACTTGACAGACGCTTTAATAGATTAGGTACACGCATTACAAATTGCTAGAAACTATCGCACTTATACATAGATTTACAACATGTCAATGATAAGGTATACACCACAAGTATAACTTATGAGCATTGATTTCTTATATTTACGCGAATACTGCACATTATAAAACAAATTTTACGGGATCGGGAACGTGAAAAACATTAAATAAACGCGATAAAATCTGTATTTTTTTTCAATTATAATTAATAATTTAATAATAATAATTCCAGCCCTTTTGTTTAATGTCCCACTGCTGGGCACTGGCCTCCCCTCAATGCGAGGGGATAAGGCCATAGTCCACCACGCTGGCTCAGTGCGGATTGGCGGACTGCACATATCTTTCGAGGGGTTCTCTCAGACATGCAGGTTTCCTCACGATGTTTTCCTTCACCGTTTAGCAAATGATAATCATGTTTGAAAATGAGATTCGCACATGAAAAATCCCAGATGTGCGTGCCGGGGTTTGACCCTGCAATCCTCGTTACCGAGGCAAGCGTTCTACCAACTTGGCTATCACTGCTTTTCACTGCTTTTCAATTATGAGCATTGAATACAGATAGTAGGGATGGAAACCTCATATTCAACTAAATTATTAAAAGTTACTTAACTATTTTGTTGCATGCAGTGCCACCTGGTCAAGCTGTTTGTAATTCTTAACCTTAATTCAGCCAGTACGTACCGACCGACCGAGGTTGTCGATGAGTAAGCTTCGCTAGCATCATTACTACGTTGTACCTACTTGATGGATATTGGAAATGAATCTCATATGTACACCGCCTTCACGCCTGACCTTCACCTCGGTTGGAGGCCCACGTGCTCGAAGCCAAGTGTTCTAATACTTGTACGCGTATGTACATTACTAAATATCAATCGCTTAATACATATGTAATAAATTACACGAATTAATTCCCCCATCTCCATGCTATCGTCGGTCGACAAGACGCACGGACAAGTGTCATCTGTACACTGTGAACATTCCTTCGGTACATACTAAGCGATTTGCTTCTACTTTCATCGTGCGAACTGCCAAGGAATGGAACACGCTACCGGCGTCTTTGTTCCCCGTTGACTTCAATCTGGGTGTTTTCAAGTCGAGAGTGAACCTACCTTCTAGGCAATTATGCTCCATTGTAGATCTCATCGTCACTTACCATCAGGTGAGATCGAGATCAAATACTTGCCTATAATGTAATAAAAAAAAAACCACAAGCGAGTTAAACGACCGACGAGCCAGTAGGTTGTTAGCGAATATATCTTTACTAGCTGCGCCCGGCGGTGTTACCCGCGATAATAAGTATGAAAAATTAAAACATCTATCCCACGGGAACCATACATTTTACCGGGATAAAAAGTAGCCTATGTGCTATTCCAGACTATAATCTATCTCTGTGCGAAATTTCATCCAGATCCGTTCAGCCGTTCGGGCGTGAAAGAGTAACAAACATCCATCCATCTATCCATCCATCCAAACTTTCACATTTATAATATTAGTATAGAAGTATAGATTAAAAACACCAATAAACATCGGCGTGGCACGGTACACATGACACCAGTTTATTTCGAAGTGCAGACGCTCTGTGTGCCTATTGGTTATTTATTTTATACGTGAATATTTTGTCTGCACACTTGGAGGGTTATAGTTTTTGTCCTTTTATTTATATTGTCCTTCGTTCGCCGCCCGCCACAATAACAAGCTTCAAAATACTCGGAGTATTAGCCGTTTGATTCTGAAATATCTATTACGTGCTCATTTTATAACAAACCCTAGACCAAAAATATTATTTCGATATTTCAGTAGACTTTCGGAAATGATTTTTCTAAAGGAAAAATAAATTTCTAGAAAATATTTCATTGAAGAAGTGTCTCTGTAAGTAGGTATAAGTTGATGCATGTCACATGCCCGACCTTTGCCGGCGTGCAACCTAAAAGCTTCATAAACCTTTTTATGGGTATGACTCCGTTGGTTCCGTCGACAACCGCCAGTCGGTGCCATATGGCACTGTACAGTCGTGTAAAAAGTAATTTAAAAATAATAAAACTGACTTATCAACAGCAGCGCTATCTCGAAAGTCATTGAGTCACGCTTGAACACAGCGTTCCACAACATTTCGGTTTCGTTTTGGAAAAAAACGTTACGCAACAATTTTCTGAACTAGTTATGCAGAGAGGTGCTTCTTGAGGGGAGATCTTTGAACCTAATCCTCTTAAGTCTAGACCCACTCCCACCACTGTTACTCCTGTAAACTAGAGTCCACATCGGTGACCAACAAAGACGGAGAGGTTTGACTCTCGTAGAGTCCCGGAGAAAAGCTAATTGTCTTAGAACCCGCAACAAAATGAATCAATAGTAAAATAGGAGTTGGATAGAAAATTATTCTCTGTCCTTCATTACAAAGGAAAAAAGAAGGAACAGTTACGCCCCAGTTTTCTGAACTAGTTTTGCAGATGGGAGCTAATCTTTGAACTTAATCCTCTTAAGGCTATTGTGGGTGACATTACAAAGCTTAACCTTAGTGGTATCCTTTCGTATCACACGCTCGAGCGCGGCCTCGTGGTAATCCAATATAGCGAAGCGCCACGCTCGACTTATGGCGTGATTACCCTTCTGTGACAATTCACAATCATTATTTATACATTGATTCTTATAATGGATTCTTTAAACAACTCCTTTTAATGTAGGTGCAATATTACAATAGTACCATTCTCAGACAGATAGACAGACAACAGGAACATTACTATATGAAGTTGTCGACCCCGATAGTGAAAGAAAATCAGTCCACGTGATTTGCACATTTATTTATAGGCAAGCTTATGAATAATGTAAAAAACTAAAGGGGGAAATTATATTAGGTAGCTATAATATCAAATTCGCTGAAGCGGTTGACATACAAAGCCATTTGCCATCTCGAGTGTCGAACGAGCAGTTAATTTATTTTTAAATTCAGAGTACAAGAATAGATAGCGCATGTAGAAAAATGACGCCTGCTGGAGGAATTACAAATAGAAAATCTTAAAATGTGTATATACACTGTTTTACTACACAGTATGTAGCATGCCTAATTAGGCATAATTTAATAAATAAATAACGTCAGACGAACACACCAACTATACGGTCCGACACAAAGCCACACTTGTATTATTGTATGAATACCTTTAATTAAAGGCAAAATAACTTGATGGAGGTTAAGCGCACGCGTCCGATCCTGGCTCTCGAAACACTATGCGGTCGAAATGGTATTCCTTTGCTATTTGGAATTCTATATGCGGGTGTCACTTAGTGGTTCTACAAGTGCCGTCTATCCTACTTCTTGGAGTCTGAGTTTTTAAAATAAATTTGTTTGGTGTCGGTCGTGGTGGCGCGGGCGCAGGGGGGCAGACCGCGTTCCTCGCCTCGCGGGTGTGCGGCCATCACCCACATACCACAGGCCAGTCTCACACCTGTGCACACACATGTTCGTACTTACCTATGCAATTTTACTGCTATAATGGGGCCAGTATTAACTTCGTTCATATACAATGTGGTAGAGCTAAATGGTTCAGCTTCAGATTTAAGACGTATCTTTTTTAATAAATATTTAATGCTGCTGTCCGTTAGTAAGCGCATCACTTGAGCTGCACCGATTTTTCTATTTTCTTTTAAACGTTTGTAATAACATTTTAAAGAATTAAAAATTTTAAAAGTTGGCCGATGGTCCTGAGTCAGCTGGTTACAAATAAATCTAATCATGATATAAGTATGTAGATGAGTCGTTATTATAGAAAACATTATATACTTATCAAATGGGACATTATGTTTTTACAGAGGCCGAATCCATGATTTTCACACTTTTGTCGGTCCGTTTGTGAATCATAGAAAAACTACTGGATGGATTTTGATCAAACTTCGCATGTTTATATGTCATGCCCGGGTCAACATACCTGTAGGATACTTTAACAATAAGTATATTTTTAGTTTATGATTACATTCAATGTGGTTTTATGCTACAACTGCCATGTTGCATACATCTTTTCCTGTTTCCTTGTAACACAATGCAGCATAACGCAAACTCTATTATGTGCATTTAATTAATAAAACAATACTGTTAATATTTTACTGGCCCAGTGCGGGTTGGTGGACTTCACAAGTCTTTCCAGAAATGAATAGTTTCTCTCAGACATACAGGTTTCTTCAGAATGTTTCTTTCACCGTTTAGCATGTGATAATCATGGCGGGAATATAGTTTCTCACAAGAAAGTGAGATAATCCAAAGGTGCGAGTCGTCGTTTAAACCTGACCTCCGTCTACTAATATCTTTGTATCCAGGCCAAGCGTTCAAAGATCTACTAAGTATCGCGCCTTATGTTTCGATTAGTTGATTGAGATCTATAAATGCAGCTAGGTTGATAGGGAAGTACATGAATATGTTTATCACGTGTGTCTACGTCCGATAGGTACATACATGTTATATGTGGCTCATGTGTTGAATCTATGGCGCGACGTTTGTTGCGTTTTGAGGCGCGCGAGTCAACGCCACTGCCAAGGTCGGCGCGTCCGCATCCACTTCACACAATCGCAGCCTGCGATCCATGCGATGCACAGCTGACATCACTCTATAACATCTTAACAATCATCGCTTATCCCACTATCCCACTGATATTATAAATTTGAAAGTTTGGATGGATGTTTGTTACTCACGTCAGAACAGCTTAACGGATCTGGATGAAATTTGGCACAGAGATAGATTACAGTCTGGATTAGCACATAGGCTACTTTTCATCCCGGTAAAATGTATGGTTCGCGGGATAGATTTGTTTTAATTTTTAATAGATTTTTCGCTTAGGTAGTGGTAGTTCAGGGTTAAAAAATGACAGTATCTCAGTCAGTCAATCAGTATCCTATGGGATAGCATACTTTTTAATCGCGGGACGCAGCTAGTTACAAATAAACCGATTACATAAATAAAGTTTACCTAATTAACCTATTAATAGGTTCCTAAGACACTTTCCTCGAAACTCAGGCTAAATATATCTGGTTACTTATCAATTATTTTGAAAGGGTGTGTCGAAGAAATGATTACCAATATCGCTTTTAAAATTATTAACGATGTGACAACGAAGGCGATAATGGAAACCGAGTACAAGGCGGACCTGTCAATGGAATTTTCCGATTTCTATTTAAGGACTACAAAGACAGATACAGCGACTCGACTACAACTTCTAGTTGATACTTACATCTTGTGTATTTACTTAACGTGTTGTAAAGTGGCGAGATGACGATGCGAAATCGAAAATGCGTCGAGGCTCGAGTAACACTCGTTTGCGGTTCGTAACATTGTAGGCGAAGGAAAGCGAAGTAAATTTGCGAGCGAGTGTGCTCGGGTGAACGTTCGCGATGGAACCGGTCAGACAGGCAGCGTGGCAAAAAGGATCCTCCGGGGAATGTGCCGCTGCGGAGCGGACCGCGACTCCCTGTCTCTATGTGCCCGCCTGCCTGCATATTTCCGCCCAGATACATATTTCCGCTTTACAATCAACCTAACTAAATCTTATCGACGCTTTTGTTAGGACGCATGACAGGATGTTGATAGGTACTTTCAAACCAGTTGCACTCGTTCAGAGAAATCCCGTTTCGTGAACTAGATATCTATTCTGACGATAAAATGATTTCATTCGGCTCGTTCCATATTTCCATGTAAGTGTGTAAGTACATTTTACAGTAAAAATGCTTTCGTAAGTGTTGTACAGAACGTTGCAACTGATAACAAATCGATTAGGTGTTGGTAAGTTGATATATTATGTCGATGTCGTCGCAGCCTTATCAACATTATCGGCGTCAGTTTTTGTATCTTTTGAAACGTAACATATAATATCGAAATATTGGATACCTATAACTGCATTACATGACTGGATATAGATACGTATTTCAGACCTAACTTTAGTAATACATTTGTAGATAATAAAATAAATACATTTTAACTGTTGTACTTACTTAGATACTTTAAATAACAAATGACGATGTTCCTTTTAGGAAAACAGCGTTTTATTTAACTGCTTGTTTAATGGGTAGTTATAGTAGATAGAGACATGTGCAGGCTATAGCTAATAATACCAAAAACATACTTATAAAAGTACAAATTGTGGTGGAAATTATCAAAATATAAGTTTTAACAAAAATAGTGTTAAACATTATAGCAGATGAATTAGTCGGTTATATGGATCACGATGATGTATAAAATAATTTTGTAAATAATGTTTCCTGTTTGGGAATGGTATCTTTATAACCTACTGTAGTTCCTGTTAAAATATTTTAAACTATTATTGTTACATTATATTAGTCAGAACATTATGCTAATGGGTACCGAGACTATCTATCTATACGCAATATTGTGGTCAGTGTTCCTACCATACCATACAATATTTACCGGTTTTATCTGTACCTACACTCGGTGTTGGTAAAATGTTTGTCGCGGGCACCGGATCCAACTATCGATAAAATAAATATGTAATATAGCAACACTGATCCACCACTATGGAAATCATATGATGTAACCTCAAAACTCTGTAACTCTTAACTTTATTACCGAACTCTCTATCGGTACTAAGTCGACACTCTGTTGTCTTCATCAAGAGCCGCGCTCATCGCGGTACAGGGCTTCCCTGTTTTGCTTCTCTCGATTAACCTGAGCACCAGCCAGTAGGATCCTCCGATCCCCTCGATGAGCCTCCACACACACCCCTACAGCTCTTCCCTTCCACCATACTCTCGGTGCTCAGGACTCTCAATGCCCCTCTCATAACCTCAGTATGAGAGGCAGCCTTCATACAGCTCTATAGTCTCTCTAGTTAGACTATAATCAAGGTTACTCAATCGCATGACCACCACAACAGTGGGTCAGTGTCGTCTCTCTATTTCTAGTAAGCAGTGGTGTAATAATAAAGGACTTACCTAGGCATTGTACAGTATACTTCACTCTTGCACCACAACTAGACACTTATGCATTAAGTAGGTACACCATTACGCCAAGCAAAACCTTACATCTTGCTTGCTCGACTTCTCTTCACAACCTCCAATTCCCGCTTGTCAAAAGCCAAAAAGTCCCGCCAAACCATAGACAATTTCTTAGAGCAACTAATACAATAGACTTTGATGGAGATCGCGATGAAATCCGCGACACTCCCGGGCCATAGGAAAGCTTGCAGTAATGTGAAAAGGTTGAGTGTCCACTCAGCAATCTTTTCCCAGGCTTTCAAGGCTACCTTTCTCTTAAGCCTTCTAATTCTCTCTTTACATCTGCTTCTACCTTGGTGGTGTCCCTCAGGCATTCATCTAAGGTATCACTACTATCCTGAACCAACTGCTCTTGTTGTTGGTCCATCTCAATCATTTCACTGTCCCTTGGAATGGTGACTTCATTAGGCTGATCTATTACCATACACTCATCAGGTATACATTTACTTTGTTGTGGCATATTTTCTTCAATAGGGGTTGTCATATTCGAAGGCAACTGAACCTCTTGAGAAACCTCTGGTAGTGTTTCTTGGAACTCTTGATTAAATTCAATTTCCAAATGTTTTGACTCATCCACCTCTAATGGATAAAGATGTCCACCTGAACAAGTGAATTTTGTATCACCCTCTTTTACTTTGGCTGCACAACATGCACCATCAGCATCATTCACTAATGAAACGATTTGACCAATTGAATTGAACAAATATTGTGAAATGAACATTCTCTTAACATCACTCATCATTGCCCTCTCTTCCAGCATTCTATAAATGTTTTCTTCGTTACCGTTCCTTCGTCTGTTATTCTATTACTAGGAGAGCTTAGAGACAAACATCTTCCTATCGTAAGGAAGTCTGCTGGTTGGTTAACAGGCGCGTTTTAATAACGCTCTCTATTTGTTTGGCCACAGTATTAAGTTGTGATTCTCTAAGGATGTGCTTCTCTAGGGTCCGCTTCATGCAGTGCTTCACTAGACCGCTCATTATTTCATAGTAATACTTTGTATTAATTTATTGCTATACTCACAGTCTTTAGGAATGAGAGCTGGATTTTTCTTATCATACAGCCAGGTGGTATATGTCATTTGTTTATGACATCTTAATATACCATCTATATCCAGGTATACGAACAACTACATAACATTTCTTGTGAGGTGTGTCTCTTTGCCTGACACCACACACACTCTTCACTATCCAATTCAAATTCTTCCAGGGTATCATGATTTTCTATGAAGTCTGGATTATCCGTGAAATCCTGATCCTCCTGAACCAAACACAAGTTAGTTTTCCTCTAACTCAGTAAGAGAATCAGGTCCATTAAACCAAAGGTCTTGGAAGAATAGTTTTGGTATTGTTTGTAATACATCTCTTTGTATAGTATTCTCTAAACAAGGCTCCACTGTATTCCGTATTTGAAACATTGTTTTAAATTCCATAAAAAACCAAGGGTTCCCTTCTCTTTTGAATGCTTGGCTCTCTGCTTTTCTGAAACCTTTAATCTGCCAGACCAAATCTGTGTTAATCAAATATAAATCATCTCCTTCAATCAATCAGAATTTAACTTTGTTTAATATCTTTTGCACAGATATTCTATCTGTAATGTGTGGTACAACATTAACTAAAATTGCCTTTCGAACTACTTGCTTAATAATTATTTCAACTTTAGCAGATGGACTTAATGTTTTTGTTGGTTCATCTGAGCCAAATGTAAATATTATGAACTAGTCTTCTCTATCCATTTGTAGACATAATCATTTGCTAATTGTAGACTTATATAGCTAAATAGCCAACCACTATATAGCAGAAGCCTACAAATTTTCTCCAGTGTTTGACTGCTTATCGTCCCCGTGGCAGTCTGCAAATTTCTTGGGACAAAGAGCTCTATTGTGAGTGCCATTGCAATGGTAACACCTTTTTCTCATTTCACATTCCTTGAAGTAATGTCCATTTTTAAAACATAAGTGGCATCTAGCTCCCAATTGTTTCTTTCTAGTATTTAAGGTTGGGTAGTTTTTGCATAAATCATTAAAATGATACTCTTCACAGAATATACAGCTATTTCTAAAGCGCTTAATTGCTATATCAGATTTCTTAGCTTCAGTGAGAAGTTCGTGCTTCTTGCCTCGTTTGTTTTCACAATATGGAACTTTAGGTTTTGAAGAAAATGATCTTTTCTTATCTCCAACAAACAAAGCTTCAGTCGTAGACATCTCTTTTTCGGTCATACTGGAAGATTCTCCATATTTGAAAGCAGTTTTCTTAGATAGTTCCATAGCCGTAATTATTAGCTCTAGTTGTTCCCTGATAGCTTTTACTGAATCATCTCCTTTCAAGGTCAGGTTTAGTTCATATATGATTTTCTCCGGGAACTTACTCAAAATAGTGAATCTTAAGTGGTTATTTCCAATATCTTCTCCTAGTGCTTGTAATATTCTTAGAATCTTTTCAATATTGTTTAATATCTTTCGATATTCTTCAACTGATGATCCAGTATCTTTAAGATTATGAAGTTCTTCATAATGTGAATCAATTAATATCTTTTTATTTCCAAACCGTCTTTTTAAAGTATCAACAGCAATCTTATAATTTTGAGTATTAGTACCTAAACCTTGAACAGCCTCTAGTGCAGTGCCTTGAAGTGATGAGATGAGGTAGGAAAGCTTTTCCACATCTGGTAAGGTTTTCGTATCAACACTAGCTTCAAATTGGTCCCAGAAGTCATACCATTTTAATATATCTCCACTAAACATAGGAAGAGAAAGTTTAGGTAATTTTGTTTGTATGGTTTCTCCATGAGAATTCACCGATCTCAATATGGTATCTAAGTTGATAATTATCTCTTCTGCCTTGAGCTGAAGGTCTGTATTTTCCCTCACTAAATCCTGAGAAATATCAGTGCTTTGTTGTATGTAGATGTGTACTTCTTCCTGAATTTTATTTGTCAGGATTTTTAACTGAGCTCTACTTCTATTTAATTCTTCTAATGTTACACCACTTGTCTGTGATCGCTCACATGTTTCAATTGATTGATTTACAGCTTCATTCAGCCTTGTTTGTAACAGCGTCAAGCGTAGAAGTAGAGCTTCATTCATGATGCAATTCTATTATATTCGTAGGGTAAGTATTTTACGCCTCGCGTTATTGTAGCTCGAACTTCGGGCCCGGGGATCGACGGTACCAATAAGAAAACTGGCGACAGGGCTCCAAGTATGTGCGGCTGACCCGAAACACCGCTGATAGAAACTTTTCTCTTTCTAATTACGATCCACACAAACAAAGCAATAAGTAAATCTCACTTTTACACACATTCCACTTCAGTATTTCTCGTTTTTCAGAACTTTTCGAAAATTACAATCACACCGTAATCTTTTTTCCGGAAACGGACGCGGGAATATCACTGTATAATACGGCCAATTACAATTTTAACGCTATTGTGTTCATGTTCTATAAACCTCACAGTATTCCATACATGGTAGGATAATACTTTTGTTTTTATATGTATTATATTTTGCGGCCGTGGGTACTAGCTGTCATCACAAAAGATGATATTCTCGTTAGATTGAATGTTCGACTGGGAACACTCCCGATGTAAAAACGGAACGCAACATCAAAACAAAAATCGTCATTATGTTTATTAGGAAAGTAATAAAACCAATTCTAGTTGTCTTTTATTCATTTTATTATTATTCCATAGACTTGTCGGCAAACATGCAGCAACCTCATGTCAATATAAGGAGCTGAAATCAATATTGTAATCAAAATAATTAAAAATGAACCACCTCGTCAACGTAAAATGAAGCTGTCACCTCATCTCTTGTCCTGTCTCTGTAACAATGTCTTTTCACTGATCTCAACATAAAATTATAATCTCTTTATCTCTGTGCCCGTTCTCTTGTGGGTGAGCACTCAGAACTGGCCAAGTTAAGATTTATAACATGGTTTCGGTTCCCAACTTAATGGGTTAATGCACCTTGACCTTGGTCTCCCCAACTTAATTGGGGTCTGACCAACTTGATAATCATTAACATGGCCACAGCTCTCTACTCATGAGTCAAACAATAGTCTACCTGAACTAGTTCAGGTTGACAGCTCTATCATTGAAGGGACACTGAGATGACAGACCTCCCGAAGACAAAAGAAAAGTGCAGTTCTTATGGTATTTTTTTTTTTTTTTTTTACTGTGATTTATTTTAACTTTCTTGCTTATGTACTACATTCTTTATTTCATGATTAGACCGAGCACCTCCACCATATTGTCGCGGGCACCGGATCCAACTATCGATAAAATAAATATGTAATATAGCAACACTGATCCACCACTATGGAAATCATATGATGTAACCTCAAAACTCTGTAACTCTTAACTTTATTACCGAACTCTCTATCGGTACTAAGTCGACACTCTGTTGTCTTCATCAAGAGCCGCGCTCATCGCGGTACAGGGCTTCCCTGTTTTGCTTCTCTCGATTAACCTGAGCACCAGCCAGTAGGATCCTCCGATCCCCTCGATGAGCCTCCACACACACCCCTACAGCTCTTCCCTTCCACCATACTCTCGGTGCTCAGGACTCTCAATGCCCCTCTCATAACCTCAGTATGAGAGGCAGCCTTCATACAGCTCTATAGTCTCTCTAGTTAGACTATAATCAAGGTTACTCAATCGCATGACCACCACAACAGTGGGTCAGTGTCGTCTCTCTATTTCTAGTAAGCAGTGGTGTAATAATAAAGGACTTACCTAGGCATTGTACAGTATACTTCACTCTTGCACCACAACTAGACACTTATGCATTAAGTAGGTACACCATTACGCCAAGCAAAACCTTACATCTTGCTTGCTCGACTTCTCTTCACAACCTCCAATTCCCGCTTGTCAAAAGCCAAAAAGTCCCGCCAAACCATAGACAATTTCTTAGAGCAACTAATACAATAGACTTTGATGGAGATCGCGATGAAATCCGCGACAATGTTTGTCATCGCGCAGATATAATATATATAATACGCAGATATAATCCCAAAACGTCAGGAACGTAATCCTTAAAATTAGTTTATTTCCATATGCAGTATTCGCTTAAATATAAAAAATCAATATTACGCAGATATAGTTAGTAGGTACCTCGTACCAACATAAAAACAATATTAACGATATTATTTTGTCCATAGGGAACAACGGGAAGGAGAAAGAAAATTCTCGAAACAAAGAAGCCACATCACCGGCCGCACGCTCCGCCAACGGTCAGTATAATAATCTACATAGTATTTCCTTATAATTTTTAGGTACGCTTAGTTTTCCTTCCTGCGACCAGAAATAAACTGGACGTGGACGATGTTCAGCGGCTTGAGCGTGCAGTCACCAGGGAGATAATCGCATATGACTTGAATGCTTAATAATCGAGCTTACAATCGACAAGGCTGGGGGTAGCTTCCCGCAGGCCGGGGCGGGCGGCGGCGCGCACATGCCGTCTCCGGGCCGGGGGCTGCGCGCAGCCGCAGTCGCTACCCCTCCGCGTCGCGCCCGCCCCACCCCGCACCGCGCACCCCG
Source organism: Pheosia tremula (assembly GCA_905333125.1). Taxonomy (NCBI): domain Eukaryota; kingdom Metazoa; phylum Arthropoda; class Insecta; order Lepidoptera; family Notodontidae; genus Pheosia; species Pheosia tremula. The sequence continues at coordinate 4,839,154 of HG995397.1, forward strand.
CTCTGCAGGGACCACAGTCACCACGCGGACCACCCTATCCTACCATATTTTTGCGGAAATTAGAATCCTCTGTTCGATATTTGACTACATCATAAATACCGCTTATCTACGCCAGAAACTAATGACACCACAATAACGTAAACTATAATGAGTCATAAGATAATTTATTTACACTTACTAATCTAAGTACGCAATTCCATGTAACGACTCGTCTAACAATAATAATAATTGCCTTCTTGATACGAGACAAAACAATTGCTTGATAAAGCCTACTAAAGTACTTATAAGTAGTTTACATAACGAGTTAGTTACTAACATTGCTCGGTGCCGTTTACATAATGTAGGTAGCTAAGTATACTATCGACTTTATTTTAATTATCATAATATTGTCGCGCATACAAAAGCGTCCAACGCCAGTGTCATATGATAATAGAAGCTGAAACATAATGTCAGCGTGTTATTAGACGTGTCATATCAATAGGACGAACGAGCAGATAAAAGGACATCCGTCTTCGTGTCTGCCTACTCGTGTTACATTTACACGGCATAATAATTTTGTTAGATAATTACTTGTGAAGCACGTAACTTTACTAAACGTCCACACACATTTATTGATATTGGATAGGTTGGTAGTAGGTACTATTTTTATCCAACTAACAACGTAACATAATTAAGTTCCTAAATACTAATTAAATTTCTAGTTGTGTGTCGTTTACTCCTGTCTGAGCATTTACTGTTCATTGTAGATAAGTAAATAGCTACCTAAATATCGTAATTGACAATTACCCTAATTGGTGTTTTATCTGAAGAACCAGCAGATTCCGGATCCTACATACGTTTCTTCTTAGTGGTAAGAGGTTTAGTCTTTGAGGACTAAATTATGAGTAAACGTAATAGGTATTATTATTCTTATTCTTTTTTAAGGTCAATCGGTTACAAAATAGAACCATTTTTGTAAGTGTCGAGTATTTCTTGATTTTTTTTATACAATGATAAGTACCCCTCATAATAATGATGAAATGAATCCCTTACCGCTCGCTATCAGTAAAGCTATGGATACTTCACTGAAAATTTATCGGACATTTGAAGTCAAGCTATACTATGCTATGTTAAAATGTATAATATAACGATATGAAATTGTTACTAATTTTAAAATAAAAATATCTATCGGTGGAATTAAAAAGAAACCAACAGCCGTTAAATATAGATTGTATTTTTTTTATTAGGCCTTTGGCGGCCCTTTTACTTACCAAACCATTTTTTTTTATAAAGTAGTTCCTACGCTGTACAATGACGTCACAACCAATAATCACCTTTCCACTGGGAGTGAACGACTAGTTAATTGTTTGGAGTCTCCGCGCCCATTACCGACCCGGGTGAGGCAAGTGTCGTGGTATTTGTTAATTGGTGTTGTGACTCGCTTTTATTATCGCCACCGAGATAGCGTCTTGTCTTTTGTCTTGTACTGCACTGACGCCACTTCCAAATACGAGTCTGATCATACAAATCATGAGATCACTCGATCGCTTGCCTATTTGCTGTTTGGGCTCACATTACAGCAGCAATACTGTTCACATAGGTACCTATTATAGGTTTAGCATTGCCACCTCGAAGGGCACATAGGTATTTATAACACACCTATTTATAAGGTATATAGGTATATCTATGTCAGCAAATAACAAAATCTAAATAGTAAGGTAGTTAACTACCTAATAGTAAGTATTTATACAGCGTTATTCAGAAAGGGTATATTGACTCGTAACCCTGTGCTTCTTCAGCGCATGTGTGATCGTTATATGAAGTCAGAAATTCTGTCAATAAAAAAACTGCTCTCAAAGAAATTGTGACTTTGTTGGGAATAAAGTTTATTTTTTAAAATCACACACTTATCAAAATTTTGACTGAAATCAGAAAGTAAGAGAAGCGCATTTATAATCATCATGTGAATTGTGAACATAATGATTTAAAATGCGCTAAAGGGGCGCAGGTTTAAAGCTATATGTTTATTTTTTGGGTCATGCTGTATAAAGTCTCCAAATCGCGGATAATATTTCTCACTGGCAATGTTCTATTATGTATTTTTACCTTTTGCTAAACCTACGCATTCGCGGTTATTCGTAGCCAAAGCTGCTGATAAACACTCGCTTCGTTTCCACATTTTGGATCAGTTCCAGTGTTAAATACATCGGCACGAAATAACTGCTATTGTAAATAAATACTTTCATATTTTTATCCAGTTCCAGTACAGTATTCTAGTATAGTTACTCTGTAAAGTCGGCCGTAAAAGTGGTTTATCAGTTTTAACAATGACTCCCACTGAACATTTTACTAAGGCTGAGATTTTGAAATTTCTAAGTCAATTGGCGAAAATAGACCAGGCATATTCGATCATAAGGTTATAAAGGAATTTATTATCTGACTTTATATTATGTATATTACTGCTAGCAGCTTGATTTAATTAATATAATTCCGTTAAAATGTGGGCAAGCGTTAATTAATTTTCAAAAAATCATTACTTAATTGAATAATGTAGAGCCTTGCCCAGTTGCTGTTGTCATAGTCGGTGGCGGACGGGGTCGACGAACTCCCGCTGAACATACATACCTACCTAACGTTTGTCTACAATTAATAATTCATGTTGTAATGGCGGCTGACCGCGAGCGAACACATTTGGCGAGCGTTTTTTACGCCTCCCTCTGTTGCTTGATGGATCGTTCGATTCGAATTGATGAACATCTCAGCATTGCTTGCGAAGTGGTTACCTACTTAATTCAAATAAAAGGATTTTACGTACCTACCTATATTGATTTTTAGGGTGCCCACACGTGTACCTATGTTGATTTTTAAGATGCCTACAAAATTAGTATATAAATCTACGAATTCTATGAGGGAGAGGGTGCCGTATCTCAAACATAGTATCAATTTGATGTCAAGCCCCGTTTTTGTCGGCATCAGCTAGAGGATTCGAGTTAAAAAATAATTGAAATACTGCTTGCCTTAACTCAATGCAATAAAAAGATACTCCCTTTCAAAGTGAATTGCCATACTTGCCGTTCAACTTCACTGACTGACCATCCAAACCTATAAGATACTTCACGTTGACCTTAGACCACCGAGATTTTTTTTTTATTGGAACTTAGAAACGTTGATGTTCGATGCCTAATAAAAAAAGTCAAAATTATGTGGCCTCGTAAAGTCGGTACGGTAATATACTTAGATACCTACCAGCCCCCCGATTCATAACCTTACGACAAGTCTTGTATCGACCGATTCGGTTATTAAATCAAACCTGCATGATGAAATGTACTATGTCAATACAGCGAGTGGTCGAATCGAACCATTCGGTTGCGTGGTCGTATCGGATCTTCGATTCGGTGACGAAGAATGGCTTTGAAAGATTGTCGTCGGCACAATATTTGTCGAAATGTTCTAAATAGACCCGCAGTACCGGGTACCCTTAGGGCAGTAGTCCCACTCGTTCTAGTGAGCCTTTTATTTGATATAGGTCTAGGCAGCATTGTGAGGTCTAATGTTCATACATTAGACCTCACAATGCTGCCTAGACCGATTTTTACTCTACATTCATATGTAGAGTAAAAATAGCATATTAAGGTGCTAACAGTTACTAATCTTATTTAATATTTATGTATTATATAAGTTTATGGTGTAAATCGTTGGTAGGTTATTACATTTTAGGAACTTATCGGTCAACTTCTCATAATACATATTCTACACTACACACACGCAGATAATTATATACTTACCTAGGAAATGATTACAATTTCCTATCGTAAATTAAATATCAGAGACAACAGTTCTGTTTTATATTTCTTACCTAGGATCCATTGATATCTGTAATGATTAAACGTTGGTAGTCAAAGTGTGCCAGCATGCCGCTTCGGGCGGACGTATCCCACATGTCAGACTCGTCCGTTACTCCGAGAAAGTGTAGGTATAGATATTGTTCACACATGTACCGTCCATATTGACCTTCTTAGCTAGACTCATTTCTTTAGACTCATATCCAATTAAAACTAAATAAAAAATGACTATTACTTATCTAATACCTAAGTAGTTCTACGTTTCGGACTAACGGTAAATATATTGTTACCACGTACGCTGCTCGTTGGTAATTAGTGCACAGCTCTACATTAAAATTGCTCATAGTTTGAAAGCGTCTCCGCTAGTGCATACCGTAGTTAATACCGGCAAATGTATGATTTATTATACTTACTAACAAAATTAATTAATCTGTAAATAAAACGGATAGCGAGACGTAGCCGATAAGAGGTCACAACACCGTTTTATCAAGTGCAACGCCCGAGGAATATATTAATATGTATTATAATGCGTAAATTGCAAAAACAATGTTCGCTACTTACTGACAATAAATTACATGGTACTTAAATCAATTGTATACTTGTCTACCTAGGTAGTTATCAACAAGTTTTACCCATCTGCAATAAATTTATTTGGCAATAACTAATCCTTAAATTTCAATAAATATAATTGGCATTAAGTAATCAAAGTTATTTGAAGTTTTATGTTAAATTTTCAGACGAAAAGTCCTTTTGATAGCCATTGTAAACAGATGAAGTTTTTTTTTATTTTGGGGTAAAAATAACTGCAGGGTTCGTGAACGCACCACGGGCAACCTATCATGTTGCAGAAACAATAACCGGCGCCAGCGGCACCACTCGCGGTCACTGCGGCCGCGCACTCCACTTACGTTTCACGCTTGCGTACAAGTATCGTACTGCTGCAACATTCAGTAGCGACTCTATTCAGCTACCTAAAGCACGTTCCACACCTTAAGATCCTGTCCTAATTATCGTATGAATCGGATAATGTGTAGGGCAATCGGACGCCATACATTTTATAAGTTTAGCAAAACAGATGACAATCACTTATGACAAAAATATGAGTGGTACTGGCTCTAGTCTAAATTGCAATCCGAAAGTATGTTATCACACTGACAATATAAAATATGCTGATAGCTTGAAATCAAAACGATGGAAAGCCCCAATCAAACTAGGATCGCATAGAATAAATACGATAATTAGGATCGCATAGAAAGGTGTGGAGAGCCTGTCCAACAAATGTAAACTATCGACCGATAACTACACAAAACGTTTCGAGATGTACCTATTTTATATAAGATTTTTTTAACGCTTTGAAATTAACCCTTATACACACATGCATGGAAGACACGAAGAGGATTTAGTAACATTACAGTAGCCAACCGTAAGCATATACCTAACTGCCAAAATTATAGAAGTGATCACACATTTAAAATGACATCACAAGGCATATTTAGAAGAAAATGCTCATCATAATGACACTGAAAAAACTGCGTGAATAAACTAACTGTAATAGTTAGCAATAATTGGCAATATAACTGTTGTTGTGTAAGATCGAATAGGGTAGAGGCACAGCTTTACATAAGGGTTATAATACGGTAGAGGCGTAGGGCACGGATTGCGTGCGGGAGGCTGAGTGAAGCTGGGCGATCAATACGTCGTCGGCCGTCGCCGCGCCGCGCCGCCCGCCGCGCGCCTACGAAAGCGAACGCACCGACCTCGCTGCCCTTCACCGAAGTGTCGACGACCCCTACACCCCGCATGCCACGCGGCCCTCGCTCCATCAGCCCTTCACATTTCTCCCGTTCGATCTTCGTGACCCGATTAGTTTAAACTCGTTGCAGCCACCATGGCCACAAGCTTTACGTCTAAATCTCGTCAACGTGAATCACTTTACTGATTCACTTTCGAGGAAACAACGCAGGATTTGTTTATTAAAATCTTTTTTTTAATTCATTTCCGCAATCCAAGATTCGTCATCGTGTATGTCCAACCTAATGTTACATTGGTACAATGTTCTTATGCTTGATTGCTTCGTACGTAGAACAATTGAAAATCGGCTATCTAGATGGTATGGAATACCTACTTAGTATATCCTGTGTACGTAGGTATGTCGTATCGGGCGGGACGCGTCGGGCACATTTGTATCAAAGTCAAATCATTTATTTCGTATAGGCCTACGGGGGCACTTACAAATTGTCATTACATTTTTTCCTTAACTCTACACTACTATGTACATGATTATGTATATACAAAAACAACAGACCGATTCCCATTTCTTTAATATTGTTAGCACAGAATGCCGCCGTCTTTCACAATGATTTAGTAAAATAATATGATTTAATTACAGTCCTCACTAGTTATTACTTTTGCCCACTCTGTACATATTAATCTCGTACTATTTTGCATGTCAATAGCATAAAAACCGAAGCCCACATTGGTTCGCTTTATGTTTGAAATATTTTTATGGCATTTAACATCCTCGGTAATTTATTGTATTATTTATTTGATGCTAATACTTACTTATCCTAATTCCCGGGACACAGATCAGTGATAAAATAACGTCTGGTGTAGCTTTGCGGGGAACCTAGTCAATGAACTTGAAACTTGAATCAGAGAGACCTCCACCGCGGCGCCATGACTAAAAATAAAGATCGACCAATATAAGCCTAAATTTATTTTAGTAAATAAGTATACATTTTTAGACTGTGTTAGTAGTCGTTGGACAGAGGCAGCCTGTTTAAATAACTGTTCATATGTTTTCTAGTCGAATGATCAGATTGAAAGGTAAAGAATAAGATACCTAGATCCTATCAAATAAAATTATTAAGATGCGCCAGTGCTCCCCAGCGGAGTCGGATGTCGGGCGCGGCACCTCACGTGCCCCGGTCCACGACTATTTTAGGCAGCGTGCATGGCATTTGGGACGCGTGCTGGAAACTGCCTACTTACCACGGTTTATTTTCGGATGCCCTACTAACGACTTACTACATCGACGAACGATAGTTATCAGTCAGTAATACCACTAGTACCGACGCTTTCATTATGTCGCGTATTCATGTTAGAAATACAGATTTTTGTTTAGTTTTGAACATTTCTTAAGTTATACATGCATAAAATATGAAGTATATATAGGATTATAATGAAAACATTTACTTTACGGTCTCGTGCACATTACATTAATTCGTCTTAATAAAAAACGTGTAGCTAATTAGGTTTGTGTAAATACAGTGCGCAACAGAAAGAGAACGCACAACTTTTCTTTGTAAGACGCTTTACATAGTAATAGAAAATAAATTTGTGGACGAAATACTTTTTCTCTGTATTTCTCGTCATAGTAGTAGGCAGCCCTAGGTAGAAGATTATCTATCGATCGGCACCGCTCGCAAGTCTCGTACACTTGACATTTGCGTCCCTCGCCCTGCACCCTAGTAGTGGGTTCGCGCACGACTTAAATAAGTATTTCAAATGAGTTATGATACGTAATAAATAAAAACGTTTTACTACAAAAATTACGTATTGACTTTCGATTGTAGTATTCATATGTAAACGTTTAACGCATTCGTGCATATCAGCACTGCAATAAATTTCATGTTTATCGCGAACTTCAACGATTGGTATAGGAAGGACGCTGTAACAATCGTCCCTGCATTAATTATAAACGTACCCATTTGCAACAAGTTAAACTGACATGAATAGAAAAAATATTCGTGAATTTCAAGTCTAACCTCCTGTAGCGGCCAATGTCTACTCAATTTGTAAATTCCTATTTTTTATAATGCTTTTCTTTTTGTCAACAGGTGAGGAGCATCCGGGCCAAAAGCAACGAAAAGGATTCTTTAGAAGCCTCTGGAAAAAATCGCGACACTACTCTTTGGAACACCCGTGAAGTTATTCAACTTGAGCTACATGTTTACCCAATATCCAATAAGTGACTGCGATTGATGATAAATTAAAGTACCTACTGACAGAACTCTTTTGAGAAATACAATCTTTCAGTAGGCAGGCACTTGCATGTGCAAGTTGGCGTTATATAAAGCATCTAAGTACTTCGTTTGTTGTTTTGCTGGGATAAAATGATTAGTTCAGAAGTGGCTGATGCAGAATATGGCGAGCCAAGGTAAAAAAAATGCAGGTAATCTTATAAATATATAAGTACCTACAACCATCTTAGTTTTAAGGTGAGCTGGCGGGAGTCGAAGTATTATTGATTATGTTAAATCGAATGTATAGCAGTATACATTATGTAATAATTTGTCTAATCAATGTTTATTATCAAAAAAGCTGCATAATTTATTTGTAAAATGATAAATTATCTATTGTATTTTATTCACTGCTAATTTCCTTAAAAATATTAATAGAGGTGTAGAAATGTAGATAACCACATAGCAAGTAAACCTGTCGCATCTTCATTCGTTCAGTCTTGTATTTATCTTAGCAAAGTGAACAAGGTTAAGAATTCTAATTCTGCCCAAGCCATGAAAATAAAATACTAGGATACCTACTAACTTACGCTACATACACATAGGTACCTACTTAGTTTCTGGATTTTTCTATGTATTGTTTCGTGATAATTTATAAGATAAGAGATTAGAGAAACGAACGATCCTCGTGTGTATCTTAAAGAACCAAGATCACTTGATAGGTTATTACTAAAAGTTTAACATTTTATACCAATCCTTGTATTCGAGCGTACTTAACTCACTATTGTAGATTTTGTCAAAATGAAAATAAATTACGTTCATTAGCAATATAACCTGGTTTTTGTTCTACTTATCCCAACTACTTTCGATTCAGAATCAACGGAGGTGGTCAATGGAAGAAAACAACTGTACTTTATAATACAAATCGTTTTATTATTAGATAGACACGGTTCCCATCGCTTATCAGAAACAATGTACAAAGCTATAGTAGTAATATCAAATATAAACAATATGCACCCTTCGTTTACTGCAAGCCTTGATTGGGGATACAGGATAAATTGAGCGCTTCTATTTCTGCAGCTAAGATATAGAATGTAACAGAATGCAAATGTTTATTTTATTGACTACACAAGATTACAAATGCGGCACAATAAAAAGAAAGCATATCAGAAAATTGTAAAGTCGGGCGTTGTGCGGCCAGCGCGGGCGCAGCGAGCCCGCCGCCTCGCACTCATGTGTCGGATATTACTCGCACGATGGTTCCAGTGGGACTAGAGATCTTCATTAAAATTGTAATACTTGGGTTACAGTGTCTTTCATTTTGTAACAAGCCCTTACACAAATGCTATTTATAATTATATATAATATATATGTTGTATAATGTTGTTACAGTAATTTCATTACGTGGTTATTATAACTTCTTCAAGTCAAGCAACTGTACATGAGCATACGCGTCTAGATAATTATTGACTGAGCGCGAGTTAAGGTAATAATTTAAGATTGTCTTGAACGCCAAGTAAAGTATCAGATTGCTTGAGAAGAAACCTAAAAAAATCTCTATACATCATGCTCTGAGACCTGCTCGCAAAGCTGAATGCTTTACTATACTGGTCAATAAAAGCAAAACTTTAAAATACACTTTTAACCAATACAGCTTACAATCACTTTATGGAAGCGGTGAGCGTATAAAAAGGGTCCAAAATCCGCAAAGTAATTGCATCTGCACAGTTAAACGCATCACGCACTGATGACGCCATAATTTATCAAATATCAAAACAAATGAACGGTCCTTATCACTTCATAGAATATACAAAATGCAGTTACTTATTTCCATGTGGAAAAAATATTATCTTATAAGTATTCTTAGATCACGGCGCGCTTCGATCTGAAAAAGAAAAAGTAATATTCCTAAAGAAGGTCGGTGGTAAATAGGTCCATCATCTATCACAGAATATTAAATTCTTACTGGATTTACCTATGGTATCTGGATTGCCTTAACTAGAGAAAAACTACGAGAGCAAAAGACTGAATTTACAAATGGTATGAACTCACCTCTAATAACCACAAGTAATTAAATAGTCTCCTAACTTCTCCACTACAGATGCGGCTTGCTGGGGTTGGATGGGTTCTTCATACAGAGAAATTACGACGGCTGTAACAAAACATTTGATGTAACAATTTTTTTTTTCACATCCCATACTAATATTTCCCCATCTACTGTGAATAAGTAAAATACATTAATTCACTAGCATTACTTATTCCGATGTATAATAATATCTACTAGTATATTAATACATATTTTATTTGAAGTTTAATATTATACCTACACATTAACATAATATTGATTTTTCGCAGTTTGTATCAATCAATTGAAACACATCCACGTCTATGTCTAGCCTTAGGATATTGCTGGCAACAAATACACGACAAGTACCATCACCCACAAGAGTGTTATTTTAACATACCTTGCTGTGTCTTCATGCAATGTACACCGACTTTGCCGAGTTTTGCACGTATGATACGGTCTGTGCCACTGAGGTAGATGTACCGCGTGCCCGCTATCGTCAAACCACCGCTCGTTAAAAGTGATTCGTTCTCAAAACCGGCGACTATCTTTGCGACTTCATCTTTTGATATCTGTTAACAAACAAACAAACAAAATTATAGCATAGCAGTGTGCTTCATACTAAACTATGAACTACTATCTGTCCTGGCAAAGTGGTGGAGACAAATTCAAAAAATCAAAAATAAATGTTGTAACCAACACGACTGTTTTATATAGAATGAAGATGTTTTCTAATATTCAAACCCTATGCTCGCTATGATATTGATTGTCAGCAATCCTCAATCAGATTTTTTGCCCACACTTGCTGCAAGATTTTCTTCAACCATTTTAAAGAGTTTGGATATTGTTTTTTTTTTATTACATTATAGGCAAGTATTTGATCTCGATCTCACCTGATGGTAAGCGATTTAATGACATTATCAAGGTCAGGTGGCAAATCATCCAATAACCTTGACCGGAGCGTAAAAAAATGTGCTTTACGCTGAGGTTAAAACACGCATGGAGGCTAACCTGAGCTATCTATTCACAAGTCTGTAGATGGGACTAGTAGAGTGAATTCCTCCACAATAACATCATATTTATGATTAGCACTAACGCTAGCATATTTGATTAAAAAAAATGCCGAGTGGTTTTATCTTGAAACTAAGAAGTCCAGGGTTCATAAAAATCATATCTTAAATATCATTTTTTTAATTTATTTTATTGACTGCAAATTGTGGTTTGAATTTTTATTTCGCTCGGTTCGGGCCAAGAAATCGTTTTCTTTGTCTTGTCTTATACCTACATCTGTAGTTGCTTTTTAATTAAAATCGTTTTGATGGCCTTAGCAAAATTGAATTATTGTAAGTCTAAAAGTGCACTGCAATATTTTAGCAGATATTGTTTTTTTAAAGCTCTTTATTTTTTTTAGTTTGTCATGTTACGATTTCAAAGACAATCGTGTATCATTTTAGATTGATTTAGATTAAATAAATCAATGGATATTTTTATGAATATCAATAATCAAATTTGATTTAAATCAATTAATCCTGGTATTTAGGTATTTCCATAAATATATGGTAGATACCTAGGTAAACAAGTAATGAACATACAAGCCGTGTTTGTGCTTGAATTGTCTTTCTCTGTTGAGGCAATCGGCGATGACGCGGGACTAAACTTGCATTAAACTTAGTAGGTACCTTTTAATTTACTCATACATATTGCAAAGTGTGCGATTTAATAATTGTGCTATTATGTCAGTGCTAAGAATAGGTGTCCATTCCCCATGTGCTTTCATTGCTCTAGATCTTTATGCTGCTATCCATTCCTTTGGAATCTGGATTAAGGTCAAGGTCATTCATTACACTTCCTTTCCTGAGGCATGCATGCGGCAACGACGCCCTTTATTTGTTGTCCATCTAGTTGCATCAATGTGGCTCAGGTTTCTAACCTGTCTTCGGCACAGCTGTGTTTTGCATCCCATTGCTCTTTGGGGAATATTAAGTAAGATAAATAACCGAAGTGCCGAAGTAAAGATGAGCAATGTAGATAGGTACATGTCGCCAACGTCTTTTAAGGTTCCTGGACTTGTATCCCTTTCAGACGTTTTCGATACGGCGATAGTTGTTTTTGCAGTTTGTTTTTAAAGCCTCAACTTTACACTTGACGTTCTTAATTTGTCAACATCAACTGTGTTTTGATCGATTCATCATGAGTCGAACCTCAAGCCTCGCCATGCTCAGGTGAGGATTTGGTATTATTTCGTAGACTGTTTAGGCCAGGACAATGGCGTAACAAAGTTTGGCGAGTCTACTGAACGTCAATGCCTCTTGGCACCCATGATATTGAAGTTTCGAAATTTATATCAAAATGCTTGTTATTATGCTTTAGGAGATAACGGATTGCAGTTTACGCTTTTTTCGATTTTAAATAAGTGACCGAGAACATGAGATGCGGGATGCTATTTAAAGTTTGCTTTTTCAGTTTATTATTAGTTACATAACCGCATTCTTACAAGGCAGATATTTAAGATTATGATAAGTTCAAATTCGATTAGTTAACGTCAATCCATTAGAATTAGATTATTCAACCAAATCCTTTTATCGAAAAGGAAGTCGTCAAATAGGAATCAGGCACCGTTCGAACCAGCGCAACGACCGTACCTACCTATCCACAAATTTATACAAGTTGTTTCAAACTATTTAGATAGCGATTAGGTGCAGTTTCTGGGAGCAAAAGTTCTTCGTAGGTAGTTATATCGTTGTCTATGATCAAACGATTATTTTCGTTAGGACATTTTTTTTTATTAGGTGCATTATAGGCAAGTATTTGATCTCGATCTCACCTGATGGTAAATGATGATGAGATCTACGATGGAGCATACTTGCCTAGGTAGGAAGGCGGCAGTAGATCGAGACGCTACATTCACTAGGCACATGCAGCGCAGCTGATCTGACCCGCCACCTATGAATGGCAACACCGAGCATCATGCCGGAACACGGCTAGGCCGCTTGGCGACATGGCTTTGTTCAGTGGGTGGTGACTAACCACGGCCGAAGCCTACCACCAGTAGAGTTGTCACCTAGTTGGCACCACCCAGGGTCACGTGTAGGGTATCTCGAGGGTATTTAATTCTCCTACGAACGAAGGTGACTCGACCCCAAATTTTATAGGATCCATCTCTTTATAAACCACCTACTTTGCCACTTGCGAGTTTTCTCTGTCCACTATTTTGAATTAATATGTTATTGAAACATGTTATAGGTAGGCCGTTTGCGAACTATCTCGGCAACTATAAATACCTAAATGACCAGCCAGTTTTTTGTTGGACATCCGAGGGCTCAAGGTCACAAATTAACCTTCCCTACCAGGGCAAATGGTTAGGGAATTAATCACGCTCGCACCTGGTGCAATGAGTGAAGCAACTGGCCTACGCATACACACCACCCATATAAAATTATATAATAATGTACACCTACATTTTAGGTGAAAATTTTACATTAGTAGGTACCTAGCCACATTTCATTGGCTAAGATAAAAAGGCTAGGTGTGAAGCCTACTGCGCATGCGGCAAAAATAATAGACAGGATCAACCCTCGCATATTCGCGGACGCCTTTACCTGGTGGGGATAATAATGAATTTAATTTCCTTGAAATTCACTTTTACAACCACCACACCCATTCTTACCTACAGTATTTTACTTACACCTACAGTCATTAATTACACAAAGGGATGAGGAGTACAAAATAAATTCCAAGACTATCACTACTACTATCAGCCGACTAGGAATAGCTTGAAATAGGTTCCAACACCGAATACATATTCGCATTGCGATTTGCTAAGCATTAATTTTACGTCTTCAAAAAGTACCGGCCGGCAATTTTTGACTATGAAGCAGCTAGGTACCTGCACTCCAACGAAATTATTGTCAATTATTGGGCCGAATAGCTACGAACAATGATACCAATGCATAAGTTAGTTTCCAGTTTCAGTACTGGTTTGTAGTACCTAGATATGGTAAGATACGTGTTTCTAATCCAAACTGGCTGCCACCACATGTCGCCATCTTGTCAAACTCGCCGGATAAAGAATTCGTCATCGAACCAGTTTGTTGTAAACTGCACTTAACACCTTTGTTACGCACTAATCATTCAAATAATATGATTCGGCAAATCACTGATCACATAATACTTGCTCGACATAGGAAAAAACTTACTTCGAAGCCTTCTGACTTGGCCCAGACATTCCCGTCGTGACCGGCAATCGCAGCTTTTGTAACACATCTGGATGCCATTAACTGTTTATCGACATAATCTTGCCAGCTCATTTTGACTAAGTTCGACTAAAAATAAAACTACACTTGACTAAAACACAGTCTACTCTTCACAACGAGCAAGCGCTCCACACGAACAAAAAGCACTGCAGGCAATAATGGCAGCATTCATCACCGGAAGCTCACACCGGCCAACATCATAAAACAAAAATAAACTCTATGGTACTATCCAAAGACAAAATGCTGGTCATACAGTGTGTAAAACATTTTTAGGAGCAACGGAAAAATATTTCGGTTAGGCAATAATCCAGAAAAATTACTGCAAATATTTTGATTGTAAATGATTCTCAAAGTGCCATTACCAACAGTTATGGCAAAAATACTGGCTCACTGCGATAAATCGGAAGAGGTCCCAAGATATATTGTTGATGTTTTACGCAAACCTAAATTATACAAAAAGTTATATCATTATATTTCCAGCACAGTAGGATAATTTAAAACTGAACTTTACTGTGAACCATACATTTTTCCGGGATAAAAATTAGCCTATTAATTTTCTGACCCCTCATCTACCTCTACCTATGCAAATAATAATGTCGATCCATTGCTCTATGAAAAATATAAGCAAATCTATCCCACGGGAACCATACATCTTACCGGTATAAAAAGTACCCTATGTGCTATTCCAGACTACAATCTATCTCTGTGCCAAATTTCATCCAGATTCGTTCAGCCGTTCTGATGTGATTTAGTAAAAATCATCCATCCATCCCGTCACATTTATAATATAAGTAGGATTAGTGATTTTGAAGTAGTGGTAAGCTGGTACTAAGAATTTTAAGAATAAAATTTTCCAATTTCTCGAACCATGACCAAGAGCTTTTAATCTTCTTGAACGGAAATAGACAGTATAAATTTAACATTTCTGCTGGCAGCCCTGCAACTCTGCACCATAAACAATCGTGACGAGTATCCGCTATTTTATTTCCCAATTTTTAGCATTACTCAACTTCATAAAATAGAGAACTATTATGAAGACCTAATTATTTTTGAAAATCTTTAAAAAATATTGTAAAATTATTGTTATACTAATTGGGTGTACAAATTTCATATTTCAAAAAATTTATAAAAAAAGCTTCTGTTAACTTAACTTGACCTTGCTTATGCTTTGCTAGTTCTTTTCCGTTCAGCTACCGCGATTGGAACATGTCTTATTCACCTGAAAGAAGGTAAGTTTTCAGTTCTTTACCCTGATTTTATTGATATTTTAACGTGATGTAGCATATCATTGAAGAAATTTCGTACCTTTCATAATGGGTTAGTCAAGTCATAATTTGATGTGTAATAATGGAATAAATTTCAATGTCCCTGTCGCCGATTTGCCAACATGGCGCTGGTAGGAGTACATTATTACTAGGCCGACCAGTGCACGTGTTTTTTATTGAATTAATTATTTGCCCTCTTCAGTACATGCAGAATATCTACTGTTCGAATTGGGGTCGTAAGCAGAAACTACTAATTTACTAGTTATAAACAATAACCACGAACATTCTCATGCGAGTTTGACAGAAGCGCCACTGAAATTTTTAACGATTTTTGCCCATTCATACTCACGAACCATTCGAGAATAACTAGTTTGGTTGGTAGTTGGTTAAACATTGCAATAAAAAATGCATCATCACTATTACACTTCGTAAAATCATTGGTCCTCAGATCAGAAGACTGGCCGGAGGACTCCAAAAATGGGCCATCAAAAGAGCAACCGAACTATGATGGACCTCCGGGCATGGAGCCCGAAGGAGCACTCGACACTAACTGGCATCAAGTCGTGGAAAGCTTTGATGACATGAATTTGAAGGAAGAATTGCTTAGAGGAATTTACGCTTATGGTTTCGAGAAGCCATCGGCTATTCAGCAGCGCGCCATCATGCCCTGCATCCAAGGCCGCGATGTAATAGCCCAAGCCCAGTCTGGAACTGGCAAGACTGCTACATTCTCTATTTCGATTCTTCAGCAAATCGATACTAGTATTCGTGAATGCCAAGCGCTGATTCTAGCCCCTACCAGGGAGCTGGCCCAGCAGATCCAGAAGGTACGACAATATTGTGTTGTGTTTGTAGTGATTTATGCCAGGGTTGTAAAATTAACAGTGTGATATATTTTAGGTGGTGATAGCTCTTGGTGATCACTTGAATGCTAAATGTCATGCCTGCATTGGAGGCACTAACGTGCGTGAGGACGTTCGTCAGCTGGAGAGTGGTGTTCATGTGGTAGTGGGAACTCCTGGCCGTGTCTTTGATATGATTAACCGTCGTGCACTGCGTGCTAACACCATCAAGCTGTTTGTGCTTGATGAGGCTGATGAAATGTTGTCTCGAGGGTGAGTCATCTTAGTTATGTTGTTTTTTTCTAAACATCTACATACTTTTTGTTACTTGTAAAATATATCGATCATGCACATTTTTAATAAGTTATGTACCCAATTTAAATGAGTTGTGTATGAGTAAAAATGTCTGCCCAGATTCTTAGAAGTGTTTTTCTATCACATTGCTTCTTAATATACTAAAGTTTACCATTGTAAATTTATAAGAATAATTAATTTAATGCCATATAAGAAAGAAATAAAATCATAATGTTGATGTATGTGTTTGCAGATTCAAAGATCAGATCCATGATGTCTTCAAGATGTTGTCTGCTGATGTCCAAGTTATTTTACTTTCTGCTACCATGCCTGATGATGTACTGGAGGTATCTCGGTGCTTCATGAGAGACCCTATTCGCATTCTTGTGCAGAAGGAAGAGGTAAATGATTTTGTTGATTATAACATAATTATAATTTATTTATGTATAATGTTTTTGAGAAACAATCTCATCATTCAGTAATAACAGCTCATATCCTGCTGTGGTCCTTTTTGTCATTTTAAATGTGTTATGTGTATTTTAAATATGTGACAGTGCTGTGTCAAAGTGACTGCATTGAATGATTCTAGCCACATGTGATAAACTTTGAACAAGAGGCATATATAGAGAGAGAGAGCAAGAATAGTTCTTTGAAAGTTAGTTCTGGCTTTAGCTACAGATAAATAGGGGTGATAGTGACCACATATTGTTGTAATTTCACTTTGTTGTGCAATATTTATCAGTATTTCAAGTATTTGTGTGTTGCATATTATCATCTCTTGTTTATAGTTAACACTGGAAGGTATTAAACAATTCTACATTGCCATTGAACAAGAAGAATGGAAACTGGAAACCCTGTGTGACTTGTATGACACCCTTTCCATCGCCCAGGCTGTCATCTTCTGTAACACCCGTCGTAAGGTAAAATTATTTTTTACAATTGCTATCTTTTAATTTTTAAGGTGTATGCTGTGATGTTATTTCTTTGTAAGATTGCATTATGCTGAAAAAACTTTTTAGTATGTAGACAACTTAAAGGTGCTCTCATATTTATAGAAAGATTTAATCCATTTACAATAGCATTACAAATTACTTATATAGTGACTATGACTTCTATTTACATAGCAGTAATAACAATTAATGTAATATTGGATTTTGCATTTGTAGGTGGACTGGCTTACTGAGTCTATGCATGAGCGTGACTTCACCGTGTCCGCCATGCACGGTGACATGGACCAGCGTGAACGTGAGGTGATCATGAGGCAGTTCCGTACTGGATCTTCTCGTGTTCTCATCACCACCGACTTACTGGCGCGCGGTATCGACGTGCAACAAGTTTCGTGCGTCATCAATTATGATCTGCCCACTAACCGTGAAAACTACATTCATAGGTTAGTATGTTTTCATATGGCATGCATATCATAGCATTCATGATAATTTTGTGGTAGTCTTGTAAAATTATGTTTTTCCAACATGCATACATATAGTGAATAGCACAGGAACATAATTCTACTAAAATATTTATGATTATTGTTATAATGTGATTTTATTTATTTTCAGAATTGGAAGGGGTGGCCGTTTCGGTCGTAAGGGAATCGCTATTAACTTTGTTACTGAAGCAGACAGGAGAGCGCTCAAGGATATTGAGGAGTTCTACCATACAAGTATCTCGGAAATGCCCAATGATGTGGCCAACCTCATCTGAGGTGTCTGCGCCCTGCTGGTTTATACTTTGTGTCCTGCGTTCTATTGCGATATTTATAAGGTGTGTGTATTAGGAGGAGCCTTCTAATAACCGCTGTGCCGAATTTTTCATTGGAACTCATTTTGTTCGGACCGATATAATCGTTTTAGTTTAATTAATGATTACATTATACTATAATAGACGTATCAATATAAGTTTAATATACATAGTTAGGAGTAAGCCGGCTCGGCCGGATGGCCCCCGTTCCGCGCAGGCCTCTCTGCCACTTGCACAGAGGTCTCATCGGGTACTGGAGAGGCTATTTCAATCACAAAAGTTCTAGAAGGAAACCAATGTATTGTAACTTTTTTTCCAGTTGTACATACTATGGTAACTGTTTTTGTAATACCCTAAATAAATATTTTAATGAAATATCTCAATTGTATTGTTATTGATATACTTGGAATTGTAGCGCTCCATTCCCGATCGGAACCTTAATTTCTCTGAAGCATTGTATTGAATTATATAAATTTTGTTTTACAGAAGATCTACCTACTGAGCCTGTGAAACGCACGGACACAACTATGTGGAAATAATAAATCAAAATTTCCTCAATAAGTTCACTACTTTCTTTTGACAGGTCCTTATTGTATCCTGTATTCCCGTATACATTTGCTTTAGCATTCTACTTTAAAGATTTTTTCTACATGGTTTTTATATTCATTTCGAATTATTTATATTTTTGGAATAAATTTTGTTCGAAGTACTAGCGACTTTTGACGATAATGATAATTAAGGTTCCTATACTTAACGTAATAAATTAGTAATATTTATCATAGTAAGTATTGACTGCAGATAATTGTAATATCTGCTTAGAACGCTTTTGTGACAATTGATATTTGGATATAAAACCAATGACAACCTGTTTTCTAAATCTGAATTAGTATCATTATTCACTTCCCTCTTTATCTCTCGTTACTAATATATCAAAACATAGTAATGGACATATTTATTATCAAATGATTACTATAGGTAGTTAAATGTACAAATATTAAATATTGCATGTGACCAAAGTGAACTTAAAATACAGTAATTATCTTCCAGAATTCCTACAGAGATTCCTGCATTACATTTTTAGTATGAATGATGTCAATTCAAGAAAATCTATGTAGCCAGATGTTCTAATTACTGGCTAAATCTAAACACTTAGTATCTAGTAAATTCGTACCTATTACCGCCTTATGTCGTAAATCCGGATCACAATACTATAATAGGTATTTAGGGTTCTTGAGACACCGTCAAAAGTACTTGGTAAGGCCCGGATTTCTCGTGATCCTTAATAAAACTAATAGTGGTAACAAGGTCGGACGATGTCGGTGGAGTAGCTCCCAACCAGAACTCTGGCTAAATAAGGAAGGTAAGTACCTACTTTGTGAATATGGTAACTAGAAAACCCAGCCAGTTCGTAATATAAACATGATGACAACATGCCCGAGTATTTTCCGTAAGTAAAAGCGCTATAATTAAAACTAACAAACAACCCGTACAATGGACTAGGGGCGGTCCCAGATCACTAAAAAAAATACGCTAATATGGCAGGGTGTAAGTGGCTTCATACCGAAAACTGATACCATGATTCTGGACCCCCCAAAGTTGAAATGTTCTGTCGATCTCTACTTAATTTTTTTTCAGTACTTTGAATTGCTTTGAGAACAAAACCCTAAAAGAGATCCATCTTAACGTAATCTAAAATAAACATACTTACTAATTTAGACCTAAAACTGCAATATCTATACATATAAATAAAATTGGAGTGTATGTTTGTAATATTAAAATAACCGCTTTTTACTAAATGCATTTGGATGTATACACGTTACCTATACCAAAACAACATTCTGTTTGTTCCGGCTAATCTCTGAAATGGCTGGACCGATTTTGACGGGACTTTCACTGGCAGATAGCTGATGTAACAAGGAGTAAAGTAGGCTACTTTTATTTTAGAAAAAAAATAGGATCTCACGAAAAAAAAATAAAACCAATGTTGCAGCGCAGCGCCTGATTAAGTTTGATAGCAACAACCTGCAATGCGTCCCGCGGGCTCAGAATGGGCGAGCAGGCTGTTGTCAACGGTTGTCTTTGTTAAATACCACGCGGACGAAGTCGCGGGCAACAGCTAGTATAAAATAAAATCGATAAGCCCGGGTACACTCGTCACTCGCGGTCATCGGGTAATGCGCAGAGCGTTGTGTTGTGATCAAATGTATTACCAAACAATGCGCGCTTAAAAATTACATTTGTAACATACTTAACTTTTGACCAAAAATATTTCTATAATATTATTATAGGCATTAAGTGTAACTTTAACCCAAAGTTTTCGTTACCAGGCCCCTTATACCCTGTATAATAATTTATATGACCTATATAAATATTCAAAAAGTTTGTTCCTTCTGGTATTCGAGACCGGTACCCTCGACGCAGGAAGCACGTTCACTTCGCCAATCGGATTGTTCTGACTATTTGCCTTAACTATTTTAATAGGCGTCTATATAGCGAGTGTGAGCGTCTTTCTGCCGGTTGTTGGGTCTGACAATTAAAATAGGTATTACGAGAATATAATGGTCGTACAAAATCCCTTTGTCTGCTGTGGCGGATTTTTTTAAAACACCTCGATTCATCTATGTCGTCTTTGTATACACAGTTTTATCTCGCAGCCCACACTATTGTGCATACTTCTGTAGCAGAACATAGCATATACATATAGGTACCTTACCTACCTACATAGGGAAAATAACGCTACGCTAAGCCTACGTACTTGAATATTATGTTTCGCTATTTGATTGCTTGGCAGAGGTAAACCTAGCACATAAGTGCATTTTAGCAAAATTAAGTGTAGATAGTTAAATGAAATATCAGATTTTGTAATAATTAACGATATAATTTTAATGAATAACATTTAAAAATCATGATTAGATAGGTACATACAACAGTCTGTGAATAAAAGGTTAACATTATTTTATTATAATAAACTCTAACAACTTAATAAATTAATATCACACTTCTGGTAATGTTCATGTTCACTATAATAAAATGGAATAAAACTTTCAACAAATATCATAAAAATGCAAAAACTAATATGAGTAAAAGTACAGATATAGGAAAGAAAATGTAAACATACATTCTGGGATGGCAGACGGAAATTAAAATGGAAGAATCAGTTTCTTCATTCTGCAGCCCCTCTTTGGTGGGCACCTCTACTATTACCAATTCATCACTAAAGAAATTTATATCAAACTGACATTCTGTTTTATTCAAACATACCTTGGCCTCTGAATTGTTTACATATTGGAATGTTGGTTTAAAAATATCAAAAATTGCATGAATATCATTTAATCCATTGTCACTATAAAATATGTAGTAATAATATCCATCAACAAGAACTTCGTGAATAGCTTTTAGTGTAGTGGTATTTTCTAGGTAATTAGTACTATTGCACTGTAGGGAAGATGGAAACAAGTGATTCATTAATATTTTATCATGATAGCACTCATGCAAGTTGTTCTCAAAACTAGAGACTGGATCTTCAGGTTTCACAGTGCTGTTAAGTGCATTCCCACCGTGATACACACCAGTGTCCAGTATAGTGTTTGGATTATGCAAATGATCCTTTTTTATATCTCTTCTCAACCTTTCATTTTTCAGTCCTGTGCTATTTGTTTCAATATAATAGTTCTTGTTTTCAGGTAAAATTAGAGCAGAATCATTAATATCATTGTCATTCTCATTGAATATATTCTCCTCTTTTGATTCATTTAAGGATTGTTCATTGGAACTATTTTTTTTATCCTCGCCTGGATTTTCTAAAATTACTAATACTCGTCCTTGGTTCCCCACATGGTGTGAGCCTTTTTGACGTTTGTACCCCTCAAGGATTCCACAGGTGTTCAATATTTTATCTCCTTTAACCACTAATATTTTGGATCCTTTATGACGAGAGCATGCTTTTAATTCTACAGTGGCACCTTTTAAAAGATAAAATCCCCAATATTCCAATGTGTCATCCGGCAGAATCATTGATTTTCTTAATGTTATGTGCTTTCGTTTATTAGATATCTCTGGTGTACCCTTCATTTGAAATGCACTAAAAGTTGTATTCATTTTTAATGAATGCCTTTCACAAAACACTGATGATTGCCCTTTATGAATCTGAATAACATCTGAATTTGATATTTTGTATCTAACATCAGCATATCTAATATTTCTCAAATATAAAGGCATAACAATAAGTATTGTAGGTAAAACAGTTGTTAAAAGGCAAAATGTTATAACTCGCCGAGATCCATTCATTTTACTCCCATCTGAAATAAAAAAAATATATAGGCACAAAAGAATATATTAAATATGTATACAGGCTATGACAATCGATTGACCAATAGATGCTTGATCATTGTACCCAATCAGGAGGCTGTACACAGTGGCAGGTAAGACTTGTCTTGTGTTTAACATAAGGTTAAGATGGTTGGTTATGTTCCACCGAAACTCGCATTACAGTGAAAGCGTGGGCTCTTATTGCAGGTCCTAGACCAGGTGAGTATGTTCACTCAGTTCTATACCAAATAGCTGATTCTATCGCGCCTACCCCCGCGCTTTGTGGGTTCTAGAGCGGTGAGCAAATTGCTGGTAGCAGATCTTGACATAAAAAAAACAAATGTATGCAGGTAAATAACGCACTATTAATAAAATAAAAACAACAAAATAAACACCAAATTTTAGATGTTATTGTGTGGAGCACTCGTTAGGACTGACACTTTAAAGATTGCACTGAATTCTAAACTATACATGCTCGACTTTATCAGACAACAAACATTACAATTGGCTATAAATTAAGACATAGAGGCATCTGTGTTGTTTACTTACAAATTAATTATAATAACAATGTTTATCAATACATAGGAATCCATCACCAATCTGTCAACTCTACCATAGATAAAGAAAAAATATACTACACTTACAGTAGGTTCATGCTCATACTACACTATAACTAAAGTTAACAAACAAAATCAATCAGTGTCTTTCAGCCAGAGAGCTATTTCAGAATGTTTAGTGTCGGCAGCATTCTTCTTCTTTCTTTACAACATGAAATACGATGAAATATAAAATTAATATACCTAACCCACAACTTAGTGGGTATTTTGCCAATATCAAGTAATTCATAGCAATAACACATTCAAATAAATCCCACTAATATTATAAATGTGAAAATTTGGATGAATGGATGTTTGTTACTCAATCACGCCATATCGGCTGAACGGATCTGCATGAAATTTGGCACAGAGATAGATTATAGTCTGGAATAATATATAGGCTACTTGTTACCTCGGTAAAATGTACAGTTTTTAATCGCGGGTAACACCGCGGGGCGCAGATACCTAGTACGCTATATAAATAAAATAATGGATTTGAAATTAAGATATGAAGTCGACAGATATTCTCTACTGCTCTGTTTTCAGCAGTTGATCATAGAATCGTAAATAGAGAAAGCAATAAATTGTTTCTACTAAAACTTAATACCCACTTCAAGAAATCCATAGCTTAATGCGCACTCAAAGCTCATAGGCTGCTTGCTGGTGCCTTGCTTTTTTCGCATCGTTACCTACAGCAATGTAAGCGTCTCCTGAACTCTTGTAACCTGTGTTGTGAGTGCCTTGAATGCGTTTGGCTGGTCAACACATTTACCTTATTTTTCGCGGGATTTTAAGTGGGATTAGAATCTCATTATCCACGCTAAGAAGGAAAATACAACACATTGGCCTACTTAGATCGAACTTGAACATGAGTCCCTGTCTTTTTGCGTAGCTTTACGTACAGTAATGTAAGTGTCTTCTGAACTCTGTGTTGTGGGTGCCTTGAATGCGCCGCCGGACTGTTCTTCACATTTACTTTTTTTTGCGGGATCTAAAGTGGGATTCCATTATCCACGCTAAGAAGGAAAATATAACCATATTCGCCTGCTTACATCGAACTTGAACACATTCGCTTGTCACAAGGAAGTAAATAATTGTAACTTATGTAGAATCACTCACCTTCTTTATTGATATAGGCGTACTGATAATTTGTATTATAATAAGACGTATTTACTGGCCTTGGAAGGTTTTTATCCATCTTGGAGCAGCTACTATTCAAAAATACATAAATGAGTGCGATCACTGTGGTGTCATTTAACTGAATATAATAATAAATTTATAAAAATATAAATAAGTAAGTACTGTCAACGCAATGAATTAATGATAAGGTTATCAATATTTATTATCAGTCACAACTGCTTCTACGTTAGGTTCTGTTCACAATGTGTCCATGGAAAGAATTATACCGATCATTCCGTCTTGTAAATCACGTGATAAAGCACTACAAATATTTAAACATTCGATAGGTATTAGCCTTGTAAGTAAATAAATTAAGCAGGTTTGTTGAATGTTAATTCCTTATTGATACGGAAACCATGGAACTACAAACCAAAATGTTGATAACATTTTAATCTGAAGCAGCATAAGTAGGTAACAACGTATACTAGTTGGATTATATCTACTGAATTGGTTATTTCTAGTAGGTAGATAGTAGCTTAGATAATAATATCACCAGGCTATTGCGGATTGCAGTTTGCAGATGGACGTACACCTCCCCCAATGCACACCACCGAGCTCGGTCTTCAGTCAGACAGACCATACAAATATTAATTTCAGACGTGAGCGACACCATTTTGATATCATCACGACACATCCATTATTTTATTTATAATGTGTATTTATTGAATGTGTTATTGCTATTAATTACTTGAAACTGGCAAAATACCCGTTAAGTTGTGGGTGAGGCCATATTCATATCCATTTTATTTCATCGCATTTCATTTTATAAAAAAAGAAGAAGAAGAATTTCAGACGTGAAATCCTTACTTATATTGCGGGTATTGGTGTCTATTAATATATTTATAATATATAGATACGATACCATAAGGTACCATACGGTACCATAGGTAAGTCTATTTATCGCTCGCATTCCATCTTATTACTGCATTTGTCGTATTTGTTCGGTCACTGTGCTCACATCTTATATCCACCAAAGATGTGTGTGTAGGCCCAGCCTAGTAGATCTACCTACCTCGCTGAAAATAAGCTTGCTGTCGCGCCTATAGCGACCTTACCTCCATTTAATTAGGTTATTGTAAATTCGTTGCTTACCTCTCTTTACTTAGCTTAGCGTTATTTTCTCATGCCTCTTATTTTTTTAGCTACGTTGATTTCTCAGTACGATATTTACAAAACTGGGTTTCTCACAAACGGATGTAACAGTTGTAACCGTTGTAACGAAGTTTGAAGAGTCTTCTATTCTAGTAGTCCTTGGTTTGAACCTATGAACCGCGAGAGAGAGAGAGAGAGAAATAGAGATCGCTAACCAAACTCTACATAACTCTACATATGTAAAAGAGACGGACTTGGTCGGGTTCCATTTTAACCACGGTACGGAACCCTAAAACGCATGGAAAAGACTATATAATTGATCTTTCATGCTCGGCTATGCGCTGTAGTTTGGTATCTACAACAAAATGTAAAAATCCATTAAAAATGTGTACTGACCACTGACCTATACTACTACTGGACTGGAGTGACACATAGTCAGAGATTTAAAGTACGTAGTAGTGACAACTATTCCTATCCATTTTATTTCATCGTATTTCATTATTTTGTGTTATAAATAATAATTAAGTCTAGTAGTTAGTAGTGTAGGTCACTGTCCATAACGCGATTGCTATAGGGAATAACGCTACGTCAAACAAGTCATCGCAATAAAAAATAAATAAGGGAGAAAAGAAATACGTGCGATTATTAGTTTTAATTGTATAGCTCAGTAAGTAATAAGTAATAATTTAATTAATGGCTGATATATTACGGCCCGAACTTATATGGATCGAAGGTAGATGCTATAGGGTTAATGATCCTATAACAGAAGTAGCTGCACTCCAAGAACATGATTTGTATGATAATGGTATGTAATTATTTTTATAGAAGCTACGTACGATAATGTACTTATTACCTATATTACCCTATTCAATTTATCACTGATATGCTTCACTATCCAACGAAATAGCTTATTTAGAATATGGCACCTACTAAAGGTTACATTATCTTTCTCATTCCGGAATTTCAGAGGATCATGACTTAAGTATCACTCTGAATGTTGTGGTGGTGTACTGCCTTTCAAAGATGCTTTACAATCATTAATATCTTTATTTATCTCCTTATAGAAATAATGGACAGCAGCAACTTATTAGATGAAGGGGATAATGAAGAATATGATATCACTATGGTTGATAATTCTAGATACACAACTAGTTTTCATGTCTCTAAGTAAGTTTACTTAGATTATTGGATTTTTTTATCACTCATTTTGTTGATATTAGATATTTTGAAATTATAATTTGCTGATCTGGCTTGTAAACTATGAATAGGCAAAGTTTCATAAAAATCCATCAATTGGTTTTCCCGTAATATGCGAATGAACAGATAGACAACAAATCCAATTATGGCAAGGGTGAGAAT
The DNA here is from genome assembly GCA_905333125.1 of Pheosia tremula. Lineage (NCBI taxonomy): Eukaryota > Metazoa > Arthropoda > Insecta > Lepidoptera > Notodontidae > Pheosia > Pheosia tremula. The sequence continues at coordinate 4,865,930 of HG995397.1, forward strand.
CTCATATTCTTAACTTTATTCAACATTTATTCTAGTTCAAGTTGCTTTACACTGTGATATAAAGTGAATTGTTAACTTATTATTTTTTTTTTCCAGGCACTACATTGGGTCAATCATTGGTAAAAAAGGGGCAACTAAAATTAGAATAGAGAGAGACACTAGAACTGATATAAAGATTCCCAAGCAAGGTCAAGAAGGCAACATTGTTGTTTTTGGACCCTCAGCATCTGTAAGTATATTAGTCATTATACTCATTTGACTGAAAGATAAGATTAGAACATTACCCTTCAGCTGAACTATATGAGCCTCCCCCAATGCCTTGACACATTATGGTCCTTTGCGTGCTGCAATGCATAATGCATTGCAGGAAGTCATTGTGTGGATGGGTAGGATAATTATCATATCATGATCAAACCTCCTTGTGGGCTGTCCTCTCACTATTTTTTAATGCTTATGGTCAACATTCTAGAACCTTTCTGTCCCAATGGCCAGTTCATCAAGCTACGAGCTGTGCCTCAGAGATTACTGCTTAATATACCTAAATAATTTTAATTTTCAGAATGTCAGTGCAGCTAGAAGAAGAATAAACATTATAGTCATGTCATCTAGGATGAAACAGAAACCAACACATTTTATATCCATACCTATGAATCATCCAGATATTATGAGAAGATTTGAACAATTTAAGGTACATATATATTTTTCTTATTGCTTCATGAATAACAATGCTTGTGGAAATATAGCATCCTATATCAAGTTTATATTTCCTTTGTACTATTGTATATTTACATCATTTTATATAACTTAATACCTAACAAAACATTCGGGATTGATAAGATCTTGTGTGAATGCCATACAATGTAATATAAGTAGAGTTTTTTTTTTCTAGGAATATGTTCTCCAGGAATGTCCAAGCCGAGGCTTAGATGAATCTCTATTCATTAGCTCACAAAAGTTGCATCTAACAATTGGTATGATGTGCCTTACGGATAATGAAGAAAGATTATTGGCATCAAAGCTGCTCACTGAAGCCAGAGACAAAATTATTGTGTAAGAATGAATTAATAATAATATATTATTATAGAGTGTTTCAGGGTGCATAAAGGATATATATTCTAATTTTCTTACTGTTAGTAGAACAAAAAAACAACCATCCCATAATAACACGATTTTACAAACCACCACACTTTATTAGGTATAGTTCACTTGAGAAACAGAACTATTTTATACCAATGAAAAATCATTGTGACCTAGCAAATACAATTTATGAATCTAGACATGTTGGCTCACAACACAAAATAGAGTCTATAATTTTGTTCCAGGCCTTTTCTGCAAGGTCACCTCCCCCTCAAAATCAGATTAAAGGGTTTATCATACATGAATGACGATCCAGAACACATTGACGTCTTGTATGGGCTCGTACAAGAGGAGGGCGATGCAAAAGGGTTGGTTCAAGAGTTAGGGGATGCATTGGTGGATCATTTTTATAAAGCAGGTAATTAAGAATAGTCATTTCGAGTATTAATCGATTTACCCACCTATAATTAATAATAATAATTTTATTTGGTTGTGCCTAGTTTTATCTTAAGGAATATTAGTTTCGATATAGAGGTCCAATTCACAAATTATTGTATTTTTTTGGTTGTTGGACTAAACGCACATCGCGAAAATTGTATACGATACTTTTCAGCCCGGGAAATTCCTAACCCATATAACCATTGATTTTACTATGCACTTGATCACCTCGTAGTCGCATGAACATTATGTTTATGTCTAGCTATAAGCTATATCCTAGTTAGAAAACTGTCAATATCTGTCGAGTAGTTTTGTCTTGATTTTTGAACAAATCAAGAAGCAAACAGCAAGAATCCCAAAAATACTTATTCCTAATTTAGAGACGTTTTAAATATTATTAATGTAAAGACCGTTTTATTCTTTTATTTCAGGTTTGTTGGACAGGGATCACGGCAGGGAAAATATAAAGTTACACGTGACTTTAATAAATTCAAAGTACAGAAAATCATCAAGCACAAGCGTTAATGAAGCCGCCTTTGGGCGTTCAAGGCAGTCCAGGGAGTCATTCGACGGCACCGAGGTGCTTAAGAAGTTTGCCGACTATGATTTCGGTGTAACCGAACTTGTGAATGTGCATCTGTCCCAGCGCCACTCCACGGGCCCTGATGGATACTATCAACCGACTTGTGTAGTTTCTTGCAGTGGTAATTAAGTACCTAATGCTGTTATAAAATAAATATTGTTTTATTAAATAATTTTCTTATTTCTATACAAACAGTAGGTACAGAAGGCAGACACGGTAGTCAAATCCTGGTAAAACGCAAACTTTCTGTAATACCATTGAATATTTGTACCTCCTGAGTCATAGATGTTTAATATCTATATTGTACAGATGGTGTTCGTCTGGCAATATTATTATACCTACCATGGATTTCATTTATGTACCTACGTAGGTCCCAACTTAGCGAAGAAATAACTTTTCTTTGACTAGTTACTATCTACATATTATAATTTTCGAATTTAGTTTGGTGTTACTCCTATGGCTCCAACATTTTACGATGCATTAAGAAATTGAGAGTTCACTAATGGAATGATAAGAGCGAAGTAAACTAGACGAACGCGATATGCGTGTGAACGTGATAAAAACTTTTCTTATATTTCTGTCATCTTAGTACCTTGTAGGCATCTACCTCTTTCATTTCGTAAAGAAAGAAGGAGAAGAAACCTACCTATAACAAGAGAATAACGTTACTTAACAAATGGTCTCAGTCCTTGGCCAATATTTTTGCGGCAAGGAGGAATATTCGCGAGATAATATCGCGATCATCGCATTACCCGCCCTTTGGATGGTTTTAATCCGACGTTGAGCTTATTCGAGATTCCGGCCAACGGGCTTCCATCAGCGGGTCTCTATGTTAGGTATCTACATTTTTGCAACGAAAAATGACTCGTAATAGTAATATCGTCAGACGAACACACCAACTATACGGTACCACAATAAGCCACGCTTGTATTATGGGAACCATACAACTGAGGGCGAACCCAGTATAATAAATATAATACTTATATGGATATTAGACCTTATGTTTAAGACTCGGATATAAATATTCCTGCTCATTACATAAAATTTAACATGGCACAGATAGCTCTCAGGGTCACTATCAACCGTGCCAATATAGGGTCGCCAATGAATTGCGATTTAGGAGAATGGTTTTGTGAATTGTTGCTCAGAGAGAGAGAGAGCCATACATCGAGCTGAGTAGGTATCGACCCTATTCGTATACCCTATTCGTGTATTAGGAACCTATTATTATCATGCCTACAACAATATGTATACAGTGTATTTTTACTGGGACGGTATGGAGAAATCCGGATCCATAGCAGAATCGGGGAAACTATTCTTTGAGAAATAAAATGGCATGGCAAAAATTTTGTCAAGCATCAGTTGTCCATGACAATTCATAATACTGTTTTTTTACGCGGGTCAACTCAGTTATCTACATGTAAGGGTTTTATTGTAGGTATAAGCCGGAAGAAAACAATTGAGGACAGCAGAAGTTGATCAAATTTAATGAAAATAATTCTGACGCCCTATAGGTACGTAAGCAGTTACCTACTACGGTGCCTCTATATTTTTAAAAAGGTGCCTACAAAAAAAAACATTTCTATGAGTTGCCGACTCTTCCGCTGATTGACGTCAGCTTCTAATCAATTTGCTAAATTAATCAAATTGCGTGGGTATTAGGTAACTATCTAATACCTACGCAATTTGATTAATTCAGAGATATAGTTATATGTACATAACAACGAAACTGATATATATTCCATGGAGGGGTACACAGAGGCACACTGGTTGTGCATCGTCATTTAATAAGAATAACATAAGAATCCCACCAATATTATAAATGTGAAAGTTAGATGGATGGATAGATGGATGTTTGTTACTCAATCACGCTAGAACGGCTGAACGGATCTGGATGAAATTTGGTACACAGATAGATTATAGTCCGTTTTTATCCCGGTAAAATGTATGGTTCCCGTGGGATAGATTTATTTTAATTTTTCATAGAATACAATTGATTCTGAGGCGGTACGAAGTTCGCCGGGACAGCTAGTATAAAATGAGTTAACTTACCATTTCATGGTTAGGGTTACTGACATTGAGGATCATCACGTCCCCAAGTTGTGACATTCACGAGCCACCTGTATATCTCCTTTATCAAAAGAGTACATTTCGTGCTCATTGTCGCAGTTGGCAGGCTAGGAAGTGGTGTGTGCGGGCAGGGCGGCCCGCCCAACACCAACGTCACAGTCAGTAGGGGCGCATCGCTTGCCGTATGCGGCCGCCCGCCCTTGGCCGCAACCACTCGCTCTACGGCTCGAAGTGAACCTTCGTGCTAGTGTGACTACGGATTTTTCATGAATACGTGAGTAGCTATATGTTATTACTTACTTATAGATAGAGCTTGTAATGTGGTGAAGCAGGTAGGTATAATAATCTTTAGCTGTAGCTTTTCTTTAACTAAAAAGTTGGTAAGTAAATAAATAAATATTTTTTGTTTATTTACTTCCTGGTAATTAATACGCAGGTTCTTGTAAGTAATGTAAGTACCATATACACTTATATGATACATGGTTATCTTAGTACTGCCTCCTATTGATATGTAACGACGACCCTGACTAGCTCAGTTAATAGTGAACATGTTTTCTATGCCGATGGTCCCGGGTTAGAATCCTGAGTAAGGAAAAACTTTGTCTGATGAGTATGAATGTTTGTATCAAGTATAGTTAATATCTATTTACGTATTATATACTAGTTCACCCTCAGTCCATTGTACGGTACCCATAATACAAGCGATGCTTAGTGTGGGATCGTACAGTTGGTGTGTTCGTCTGGCGATATTGTATTTTATATTTATATAAGGTGTAACAAAAATAGTGTAAAATATTTGAACATATGAATCATTAAGTTATATGGGCCACGTTGACGTATAAAATAATTACGTATAAAATTATATAAATGATGTTAGTTTGATTTTTAAACAAGGCGTACCCACTAGTAGCGTTTGGCCGTGCGCTCAGCATGGGGTGCCATTTCTTATATTTTTAATAATTTGATTTATTTCTTTAGGAAAGTTATCTTTATAACCTACAGTTGGCAGTGTTCAAATATTTTGTTACACCTTATACACAGTCCCCCCTTCTAAATTATACATTTTAATTACAAATCTGCATATATGTGTATTTTATCTCTGTATTTATTTGCATGTATTAAGGCCAGGGGCACAAATAACGTTATAAGTCCATGGTTGGATATAGATAGATACTATAGATAGGTATAGGTAGATAGTCATTAAGGACTAGCATAATAATGTGTATTTATTAGCATAGATTATATAAAAAGGGAATTTCGGTTAAGTGGGCATCGCTCGTAAACTAATAAATGTATATCGCGCTTTTTTATGAATTGAGGAACGGACTGCTCTTAACGCGGAATATCCGCGTCGTATATTATTTTTTCAGACTTTAAAGGCATAGTTATAGGCATAGGATAACATAGCCAATGTATAATAGAGTATTTGCTATTTCCAAATTAAAGGAATGTTTAAGATAAATTGGAATAGAGTAATATTAATTTTAAAACCATATTCTTATATTTGATAGAACTAGGTGATACTTATACTTGCTATTTATATTCTTAATATTGCTATAATTACCGACGAAGTAATAAAGTTATATTTGTACCTACCAAAGAATATGAGAGATAACGATTGGTACTGGCCACTAATTAATCACTCCTCAACAGTTTCCGCAATTTACCGCGTTGACATCTTGACAGATTTAAAAAAAAATCTCACAACGCTCGAGTTATAGCTGGTGCTTAGATACGAATTAATTTGACCAGTAATCGTACTGGATACCGTCCCCGCTTAAATTTGTCATAGATATCTACGAAACCCTTTGAAGGGAGCACCCGATTTAAATGAATTCGCCTTCCCTCGGTGTCGGTGCTCTAAATAATGGAACTCATTAGTCACCACTGGACTAAAGAACGCAGTTACAAACGTTTTGCGATTTGATTTACGACATTTTCCGAACTGTCAGTCTTAACCCGTCTAGAGAAGGTTGTGACTCGCTTGCGAATCTTTTAAAAGTGTATTGTTTTATGAAGATGAAAAAAGGCCATGTGATAAACCCACCGACTTGGCCATAGTGGATCGGTCTAATTGCTATAAACTGATTAAGCCATCTGGACTTTTGGGGCTGGGGATTGTTCTGTGGAAATATACCAAAGAAAATTCATAGTAAAGCCAGTATTTCCTTGGGTTCGAATGAAATGAAAACGAGTTTTCTTTGGTCCCAGTGAGAGCAAGACATACAAACAAATTATTTAAGTCTTACGTTTTAGTATACATATATAAGTAAATAGGTACCGACAACTTAGGAACTAATCCAATACGTATTTTTAAATGTGCTATTAATAAGTATTTTTTAGTTTTTTGTTTTTCCATGTATATAACTACTAGCTGCGCCCGGCGGTGTTACCCGCGATAAAAAGTATGAAAAATTAAAACATCTATCCCACGGGAACCATGCATTTCACCGGGATAAAAAGTAGCCTATGTGCTATTCCAGACTATAATCTATCTCTGTGCCAAATTTAATCCAGATCCGTTCAGCCGTTCGGGCGTGAAAGAGTAACAAACATCCATCCATCTATCCATCCATCCAAACTTTCACATTTATAATATTAGTATAGATTGTATGTAATTTATTAAATAAAAATGTTATTCTAATGTAGCTCCAATCAATACGTACGCAATCTATATATATAAAACACAGTCGTGTTAGTTACACCATTCATAACTCAAGAACGAGCGGGTCGTCTTTCTTGAAATTGCCCTGTATAGCAGAATAACTGTTATTATATTGAAAAAATAAATAAAGCTAATTAATTTTTTCATACATTTGATTCTGAGGCGGTACGAAGTTCGCCGGGACAGCCAATATATAGATATATCAGAAAACCATAGGTCAACCCAATATTAGTAAATTAGAGAAGTATGTAGGTACACTGCAAATATTCTTGTATTTTGTGTATCGTAGCATACGGCTCGAATCACCCCACTTTATTGATACCGCCCAGTCACGCGACGCGCTGTTCATTTGGAAAAGCATGAAAAATACTTTCAATCATTCCCATTTGTCTTTGTTTGACGATTTGAATAAAAAAAACTAACTGAATGCTTATTTCCAAATAATTTATTGATTTTTCACATTTACGCGAATAATACACGTTTTTATTTTATTGTATGTTCCCGTGACCAAAACATACAATAAAAGCGATAAAATCTGTAATTTTCGTTTTTTATTTCAATCCTAATATTTTTTTCAGACTATGGGTAAAGAAACCGATAGGTGCAAACATCAAAAATATTACTAAGACCTAGGAACAAAACAATAATACTTATAAGCTAGACGCCTAACCTAGACCCACCTAGAGTTAAATAGAGTGACACCAAGATTAGCTTTACCATAAAAAAAGCCTTTTCTATTGATCCTACAAGATAGGCCGTGTAACTGAAAAAAATTACGTTACACAATCGTTGCCTACTTATGTATTATTTCTATCGTAGCCTTAAAATTCAAGACAAAAGCTCGTGATTTGAATAAAATGTAACTTTTTCCTTTTGTGAATTTTGTTTGTGATTTTATACCTATATTTGCACAGACATAACTCAGATAAGAGAGGCGTTGTGTTTTAAATGAGTTAAAGGTTGTTAAGCACGAGTGGGATGATGAGTTATGGGCGACCGCTGCGCCATACGCCATCGATCCAAGAGGGGCGAGATTCCAAAAGACGGTCATGTAAATATGCCACTTTGACGCCATCTACAATGTCTCTATTAAGTCCTATAACATACAAAAATATTCGTTTGCTCAGCTAAACAAAATATCTCTGTGTTAAACCACTTCTTAACACGGTTTATATTCTATCAAATGATCTCCCAGCTTGTTTGAATGGGTGTTTGCTGATTTCAAGAAAATGTTAAGTGAATTCTATTTCTGTAGCTTAGCAGCTAGATAGTAGAATATTAAGAAGGTATAACAGGTAATATGAGGAAGGTAAGGTTGTGTTCATAGCTAGATCTTCCTCTATTGAAAATCGTACAACAGTAAACTGTGACAAAGTAAAAAAAAAGGTTTTCTTTAAGGGAGTCGTCTTACGTAATCAGCGTCCTCCTTGTTTTCTCAAGTGCAACTTCGGGCGCTTAGTTGTTGGTCCCCGGGAAGGCTGGCCGTTTATAAATGCGAGGCTGTAAATTCTGATAACTATGACATAAATAAAGCGGGGAATTCGCCAGTGACGTCAGGCGTTACGATAGATCGTGATTCGAACTGGTGAACTGGAGTTCCCATTGGAAGTTTCCTTTAATTGAGAGTAATTAATTAGAAAAAAAGTATTCCCTTTTCGAAGAAAGTACTTCTGTTAGGTATGTAAATAGATTTAGGTTTTGTCTCACGTGTGTAATCTACAGAATAATTACGCTTTTCTGAATTTCATCTGTCTTATATATAGTACAAGGTGTCTATGAATATAAATATTTGGCTCCGAATGTTCCGATATATTACGAAAGCTGGAGGGTCATAGTCTGCTCCGAACCGGGAAGCTACTAAAATTAGATTGGATGCGATAATAGCTATCCCATTCATCGACGCGGATAAAAATATGATACAAAGGGAAGTATATGGGCTTTCGTTATATCACAAAAAGTGTGGATTAAAATAAACGTATGCCATGCCGCTGAGGCTACAGTTGCCTTTTGCTAAGTATCCATGTCACTCGATGAACAATGAAGGCATGCTGAAATTGAAAATCACTGAGGTTACGTTTACTGTAAGCATTATTATCAAGCGTAAACTATATCATACCATATCATATCATATCGCCAGGCGAACACCCAAACTACACGGTGCCACACTAAGCAACGCTTATATTATGAGTACCGTACAATGGACTGAGGGTTAACTCAGTATATAATACTTATATAGATACTAAACATCCATGACTCGGGTACAAACATTCGTGCTCATCACACAAAGTGTGTGTCCCTACGGAGATTCGAACCCAGGACCGTCAGCGCAGAAAGCAGGGTCACTACCCGCTAAGCTAATCAGACATCACTTTAGTTTGTCGATATTCTATGAGCGCGAGAATTAAGTTGTTGAATTTACAAATTTTATCCGCGGTAATTATCATGCCACAGGTACTCATCGTGGTTGTTTTCAAAACTTGACGCTGTGGAGAGCAATCCACTCTCGTTTGTATGGGGGACGACACTAAGAGCCCATTGTTCGTTATGAAAACGTCTCAGTGTGATTGCCTTGTAAGCGCGCTCTGCGCAGCGCTAAGGTTTTGTTAATATTGCATCCCAAACATTTTTATGACCATTTCTGTACACAAGCTGATTTGTTTGACCTTTATAGAAAAGTGTCGGAGGTATCCTTACCAAAAGAACGATAAAACAAATTGCATAGAAATTAATTGGGAACCATTCCTTTAAATGAAGACAGTTAGTCTTAAGCGCTTGTGGCGTTTTCTTCACAGTAGCTACCGTTATATATCTTGTGATGCACTTATAATGGAACCTACTATTCTTGGTAGACCTTGATCTAATTAGCAAGCACGAGTCATGACGTCACTAGGCAGTGTGGTGACAACGCAGTGAATGCGCATCCGTGCGGACGCTCCCAACTCCCGTTGTGGACAATGGCAATACTCTACTATCGTTATGTTACGTAACGTTAGCACGTCACGTGTGCATCCGTTCAATAGCTCTGGGTCTGGAATAGGGGCACTAGAAAATGAAATGGAAATTTTATATAGTTTTGTGTAGGTAATACTGGAATAAGAGATTTGGAAGTAGGACATATATAGGTATATATATAATGTTTCAGGATGACTGTAAATAAGCCAGGAACGTTATTATGTTACTATCTTACGCCATCGACTTCACCAATACGCCTGTAATACCTGAATGGGTAGGCTGAGCTGTACTGCAGTGCACCTACATTTCGTCAACGGTATATGGTCCCAGTGTAATAGAGGGCGAGCGTATTGCCATTATAACCAGCACACCAGACAAAAACACTCAATGTGAGCGGCCATAGTCATAGCTGGGCCTAGGGTGGGTTAGCGAACTTCACAATTTTGGTATGAGAACATATGTTTTGCTTGCTGGGTTGTTATAGGTACATAGTCGTTCTTGAGATTTGTTATGTAATCATCTTTAATCATACTATACTTAGGTGCAGTAAATTAGGAAGTTTTTTTTTGGCAAAGTGATCTTAATGAGTAGATATACTACTATCTACCACATTATATTAATATTATTAAATTGACCAATACAATTATCTCGATCGCTGTTAATCTTTCCTTGAATGAAGCCACGTCTTTCTTGTTACTTATAAGTTATACTTTAAAGTTATGGTTCCCTGCTCGTCCTAGTGCTCGTTACGTTTCGTCCGAAGGCAGTTTGGGTAATAGGAAGGTTGTACCTGATCGTCGAGAAAACGATCGCTCACCGTTGCTGATTCCGCTTTTAGCTACTTATCCTACAATGTTTAGCGAGCTAGCTGCTACTTTTCTATTAGGTATTTTTGTCCTCTTTTGTAGCTTCATAATCGGATACCTAGATCAGACTCTAGTATATGAAACACATTGAGATCTTATAGGTAATACTTACGTTTTGATAGCTTCAAATACCGACTGAGTTATCGAATCATTCTATAGGTATATCCTACTGCCTAACAATTTGGGGAATATACTGTCTCTAAAGTAGGTGATTGACAGAAGTGAAGGTACAAGTCAGTTCTATACATAGTGATTTATGAAATACGTGACCTGCATATATATCTTACTCAGATATAATACTTCGTATTATATAGGGATGATACGAATTTACCAGGATTTAAAACCAGGACTTCGCTTCGAAGTAGGGCGCACTGGTACGGGCGGGAAATACTTGCAAGTATGAATGTACTTGCAAGTCACGCGCGAGGCTTGGCTTTCAGGGCTGAAAATACTTGCGTTGGAAATCGATGCTTATTATAATGTAGTTAAAGGGCAAAATCGTATACACGAATGAAAAATATTCTTTGCACTTACAAGTATGTTTATCGCTACTAATTTGTATGAGAGTAAGGATCGATTATCAATAAAAGTATTTTCAGTTGTTGTAGCCGGGCCTCGCGCTCGACTAGCAAGTACTTTCACACTTGCAAGTATTTACCTGCCCGTACCAGGACGGCCCGAAACGGGCTAGCGCAGGTTGCGAGTTAGGGCTCGGTGGCCGTGCCCGAAGTATTCCGAAGTTCCTCGAAAGCACGAACGGAAATCTGAATTGTACTTTGAACACGTGTGACTCAGTCGGTCGGGTCGAAAGCTGCCAAATACTTTCAAGTATTCTAAAACCTGGTTTTCGACCCTGGGATTACACCTAAGATATACTCGTACTTGTAAGCCCTGGAATTGAATATTGCAAGTATATCTCATCCCTAGTATAATGTTACATTGAAATTCGAGTTATTCTCGTTTTTCCTCGTTTTTCGTTGGCACTGACATATAGTAGATATGACAGAAGATTAAGATGATCTGTTGCCGCTTGATGTCGTGTCCGTGTTCACTTTATTTTCGTTATGGAGCAAATTATAGGGCAGCGACACCTCAATCATGTCAAGGACAATATTGTGGTACACTACGTAATGCTATTTAGCTGGGATGATCATATTTCCTACCTAATAAGAGGTTGCCATACAAACATGATGGGTACTCATATTATTTTATGTAGGTAGGTATATATATTTTACTGAAAACTTGTATAATATTGGAACTTCTTTGTGTCCTCTGCACTAAGCACAAGATTGTAACGCAGAAAACAATACGTCAAGTTCGAGATTATTCGTAAGCTTACCGTATACTTTATAGTCTATCGTATTTAGACATTTTGCATGGTGAATTGAATTTTTTTAAAACCGTCCGCTAGGGGCGATTTTCAATTCTCCATACAAATTGTCTAAATACGGTAGACTATAAAGTATACAGTTAGCTCGCACTTGACGTGCAGGTGAGTAACATAGATATTGTGTATCGTATGTTAACTTGTAATACGTATCTTACTGGTGGTAGGCTTCGGCCGTGGCTAGTCACCACCCACTGAACAAAGCCATGTCGCCAAGCGACCTAGCCGTGTTCCGGCATGATGTTCGGTGTTGCCATTCATGGATGGCGGGTCAGATCAGTTGCGCTGCATGTGCCTAGTGAATGTAGCGTCTCTATCTACTGCCGCCTTCCTACCTAGGCAAGTATGCTCCACCGTAGATCTCATCGTCACTTACCATCAGGTGAGATCGAGATCAAATACTTGCCTATAATGAAATAAAAAATAAAAAAAATAATAGCAAAGTAACGCAAAACAATATTACAGGGAGTTGTAACTCCCTACTGGACTTTACTGGAGCTGCTAGCGCTTTATTTCATACAAAAATAATAAATTAGCTACGTCGTATCAGTATCAATTTAGTTCTTAGATTCGTTATCTAGGAACTTATGTATGTCTGGTAAATGATCGGTATAGTTTCGTTTCACGACGTTGGCGCGCCGCCCTGTCTCGGGTGGCTTCATTTTGCCTATGAAACTATCGATTCAGAATTTCAGCATTGTAATGATTGAAGTGATTGAATTGAAACTGAATACGTAACATTACTTATTGATCCATTAATAAGTTGTGTTGCTTGCATGCAAGCTGCCTCCGTCAACCTTATAATCATCCCACTAATATTATAAATGTGAAAGTTTGGATGGATGGATGGATAGATGGATGTTTGTTACTCAATCACGCTAGAATAGCTGAACGGATCTGGATGAAATATGGCACAGAGATAGATTATAGTCTGGAATAGCACATAGGCTAATTTTTATCCTGGTATAATGTATACTTAGCGTGGGATAGATTTGTTTTAATTTTTCAAGAGCAAAGGATCGACATGATTTACAGAAAAGGACATACTTTTGTTTATCGCGGGTGACACCGCGGGGCGCAGCTAGTAAGTAAATATATTGTATTACATTATCTGTTGGGTATATGCTTTCCCTAGATATTTATTTGAAGACCTTATTAGCTCAGAGGGTAGTGACCCTGCTTTTTGCGCTGAAGGTCCTGGGTTCGAATCCTGGCAGGGACAAGCTTTTTGTGATGAGCGTAAATGTTTGTACCCGAGTCATGGATGTTTAATATCTAATATAACTATTATATACTGAGTTCACCCTCAGTCCACTGTACGGTACCCGTAATACGAGTACACGTGTTGCTTAGTGTGGGACGTTATAGTTGGTGTGTTCATCTGGCCATATTATTATTATTATTAGATACTGCTTTAAAAGTAAATCATGCGGTACCACCCTAGTGTATTCTATTGGCAACTGTGATGAAAATCTTCTCGTGATGCTCTATGAATACATAGCGTTAGACTTGGTTCCAACAGATGTCACAATCTTTTAGTGCTACGTGATCCTAGACGTGGCCTTATTTTTACAAGAGTGGTTTTTCGTAGAGTATGTATTACCATAATGTAACGTCTATGAGAGTATAAAGGAATGATTTTCTAACACAATGTAGTTATGTAATTTTAGTTAGCAGATAAAATAAAACTGCTCTTCTGCGTTACGTAACTAAATATTGCCTGTGTTACTACCTAAGCAAAGCACTATAAAACTACAGTTCTAATAATAAAATAATAATTCCCACACCAAGCAATGCTTGTATTATGGGTACTGTACAATGGACTGAGGACGAACATAGTAAATAATACTTATATGGGACATTATACATCCATGAATCGGGCACAAACATTCGTGCTCATCACACAAAGTTTGTCCCTATCAGATTCCAACCCGGGACCGTCGTCGTCGGTGGCGCAGAAAGCAGGGTCACTACCAAATGCGGTAATCAGGCGATCTATACTATGAGATCATATATTTTTACAGTACATTCAAAACGCATCGTTTCTAATACAAATCAAGGAAATGTGTTTGCGACATATTATGGAAATAGTTATGGTCATTTATTAAAATCGAATGATATTTCGTTATCCTCAGCTACTTTTCACGACCCTTTGGGAAATTGTTTTGTATTAAATTCTTAACCACGCGGATGTTATTTCCTTAACCGTGAATAATTTCAAGTAGGGTAGTAAATGTTATTGGCTAGGTAGCCTCTGGGTGCCAGGGGGATGGTTGTTATCACGTAGGTCTTATTACGTCTTCGTTGTATACTAAATACTTCTTTAGTATTGTTACAATTGTGTTGTACATTATAATATTTATACATACAGAACGTTTTATACAAAGTTATTAATTATTTATTTGCCTTATATATATTAATACTAATGATCGCGTTAATCACGTAGGTTGCTACGAAAATACTGCTACGGTTTCGTAGTCACGCTACAAATTTTAATATACATTATTTTCTTCATCTGGCACAATTTTTATATTCTTGTTTTTGTCTGTGCTGTCTATTACTTTCTGGGATTTTGTATGGAGGCGTTAACGTAATAACTTTACCTATTTGATGACTTCTAAAGCTGAAGAGGACATTATATAAAAAAAAAAATTGGGTAGGATTTAAAATTATATTTTCTGATTAATGAATTCCAGACTTTCTATGAATGTACATACTTACCTTCCCTGTGTGTGAGCACATGAGAAAATGTTAAGTGGTAGTATAATGTATACGAAAGTGGGTCAAGGTAGACAGAATTGTGTCAGACGAATTCACAAAATTTAGTAATTCATTCGTTCGACCCATTTTTTGTTTGTTTTTGTTTTCAGATCTCCTTAATTGTATAATCTGGAGTACTATCGTTAATTTTACTCTTTATCTTTCAGGAGTGGTAGAACTTTATTTCTCTAATCATTACAGAGCGACATAAGAAGCCTGATGATTTTGGCTTGTCCATTTGAAAATAGTCTTCCGAGAGAACCTATCCCTCTCTTTCTATTATATATAATAGGTACAAATATACTAACTATAATTACTACCTATAGGTAGAAAAACATCTCTTCTTGGAACCGTGATAGCCGAGCAGGATGTGTGACAATATAATTTTATTCAAGCAGAAAGAACGCTATTCATTTGCATATAAATTGGTAACATTTTAAAGCCTCGAATGTTTCCTTTTCCCGAAATAGGTTTAATAATTGTCGCACGAAAACTGTCAGCCACAGATATGGTGTTAGGAATTTTGCAGAAAAGGGAAGATCTTCCAGCCAGGCGGGTGGTATGCCTGGCGGGGCGGCCGCTATGCCCCGACGGTTATTGTCGGGATCTTGTATATATGTTACGTGTTCCGAAAACTTTTATTGCGCGATTCAGGATTGTATTGAGAATTGTCTATTGTTCTAAATGCGTCTGC
Source organism: Pheosia tremula (assembly GCA_905333125.1). Taxonomy (NCBI): domain Eukaryota; kingdom Metazoa; phylum Arthropoda; class Insecta; order Lepidoptera; family Notodontidae; genus Pheosia; species Pheosia tremula. The sequence continues at coordinate 4,881,422 of HG995397.1, forward strand.
AGCTCGAGCTGTGCAGCTTGTGGCGAGGTTGAAGAGGTCGCTACAGGAATAAAGAAATTTCCAAAGCGATACTGCGAAAGCCACTGTATTCTGGCAAATTAACTTATATATAGAGATCTGTGTGGTTATAAAAATAGGCTAGGGACGCTGTGGTAAACAACATAGATGCACTAAACATTCTGGGATGCTCCATTTAGATAACTTCATTCATTTAAATTTTCTTTATTCATTACTTATTGTCTACTTTCTTACCTAAACGTATACTACGTAATATACAGTAGTTAGGTTCGTAAATTCTTTGACTCCCATTTTCAACCTTGCAATGAACGGCCCAAAGCCCCTCTCTTTGGGCCGTTAATTGAGACGACTAACAGAAACTGTAAGTCGTTTAACGACCAAACAACTGATAGCTTTTAACATTCCTATTATTATAGCGCGAACGCGCTTATACTTTTTACGTTTGTTGATCTGGAAAGTGGCTTAAAGCTGCATTATTGTTATCAGGAGAGGCGGTATGGCTTACCGCCATCTATTGGAAGCGAATATTTCTCTTCTTAGTTTCTTCGTGACTTCGGGGTTTCAAATGGTTTTTGTAGAACACAAAACCAAGTGTACAACGCCATCTACTGGAGGGTGGTTCGATGTTACGTAGTTACGTTTCGTAGCTCTACTGAATGGTTCGTGGAAATTCGACGACAACGACATCTTCAGTCCATTTTCTAAATAAAAATGATTAGTTGAATGGTGTCTTAAGTTTTCTTCAGTTATGTTAGAGGGCGCGTTTTTTCTCCCAATATACCTATTATATAATAGAACCTAAATATAAGTCTGTGTGTCACTACTTACCTACTATGAATGAATCCTTCAAGCCGCATAAAATATAACGACCGTACCCATTGTGGGTTGTATAAAAATTTTACTACTTTACGTAGATTACACCGTCATCAAATCAATTTTATATGATCGGTGTACAGGTTGCTATGGTTCCACCCTATCAGTTTTTATTTACATAAAAGTTTGAAGATTTCCCAAATAATTGGTCGGTTTTGGAGGTCATGTTTGTAATAATGTTACGTTATTGTAATAAGTATACTTTACTGCACTTTTATCGTTCTCTTGACTTTCTGTATTCAAACCTCAAATCTCGAAAGTTTTCACATCAAGTCAAGCAAGCGATACTATATTCAATATAGTATCAAAATACCTACATTCAGTGCTTAGAAACATTCATAAAATTTAAAAGCATTCATAAAATTTCTGTGGCAACATCAAAATCAAACAGACCTGCGCGGTAGTGACCTAGGCCGCGAATGCAATTATAGTGCACTGTTTTATTTTTGGATGCAGATAAATAATAGAGACACTGCAGAAAATCGCTGTATGCAAACCAAGTAAGCGTGTAACAAATTAGAATCGTACAAGCATTCCATTTTTTTATGCCAGCTATTCTATACATAGTTAAGTAGAGTTATAATGACGTCAACGTGTTTAGTATAAGCTCTATGTAAAGAGGTCCTATATTAGTAATCAATATACATAAGCAATAGCTTAATAGAATTCCATTTTTTATCTGAAAATTAAGTATTTACTACGGGAAAGCCGCCCAAGCCTGCTGCCGGGCGGGGGCGCGGGGGTGCGTGGAGCCGCCACGCCGCGCGATCATTTTGCAGCTAAGGGCGGCCGGGGTGCACGTCGCCAGGCCCGCACCGCTCACGCCACCCACATACAGTTTCTTATACTATAACCTCATTAGTCCAAGTGACGTAAACCATCCATATATACGTGTATAGTGTACACATACAGCACCGAGTATTGAGGACAACGTGGAGCTATTTCGCTGGATTGTAGTGTATGGGGGTATAAAAGATAACCTCGTTCACTGTATTTATTATTCAGTTGCTGCGTTGAAACAAACAGCCAGGATGGCGTCTTGTACAGGTGAGTTTTTCCATGAGAGTTTGGAGGATTCTCACGTTCCTAACCATTTTTAATATACTTACCTATTTAATACAATTACAGCCATTCGATTAATTAGTACAAATCAATGTTTTTGTGTCAATATCATACATTTTATGTATTCGGAAAACGCATTGACTGTAAGGTTCAATTTGCCGTGCACTGTATGAAGAAGTGCAATCATTATCCGCCTGCATTTTTCGAGGTGCGCAACTCCTACCAACTATTATAAACCACGCTCGCTAACAACGCTGTCATTCCAGCATTGATTCAGATTCAGTAAGGTTTTTCAAAGGTCCTTGAAAGAAAATATGTAAATAACATGCCAAGAAGGTTATGGTAATAGTTGTAACTTAGCATTTATAACAACATATTGCGTGTTATTTAACCATGGGAACGTCGTCTTTGTACTCTGTGCGGATTTATTACACCTCTTCAAGCGGTATAACACAATGTAGCGATGTGGTTAATATTATTTTAACAATATCAGTGTAGTTATATAAAGTAGAGCAGTAAAATGATTGGTGTAGAGTAGTGTGGGAAGGGCCGGTGGCGGTCGTAAGCGCTATTTACGGTGCCAACACCGGTTCATTTGCCGTCGGTCACTTTATTGCCGTGGCAATGTCGACGTGAACTTTACTTAATGCAATCCAAGCGCTACCATGTTTTAAGTATATTAAGTATAAAAGAATAATTAAACATACTAATGATAGCGAATGCTCACACTCAAATATCTACTCTACATCGAAAAACATAGTTGGAATGTATAGGGAATAATAAAAAACTAACTTATTACTTACATGGGCGTAACGAAAAAAGATGATTTAGGCATGTGACTAAATAGTTGTAGGTATAATGTATGTATTATACATATTTACATACAAACCTAATATAATAATTTCAATAACTTCGATTGGTCCATATGGAGACAGAGCTACCTTGCTAAAGTTGCCTACACTTAATACTGTTATTATTATCAGAACACGCATTGAAAGTTGATCAGTTTTTCTGGCATTTTCACTGGCATGTAATCCGACAAATTATAATTGATATCCTTTTACAAACAGATTTCATGTCGCAATGTAATCCAGTATAAAGGCATAACTATTTATTTTTATGTAAATTTGGCCATCGAGGCCGGCCTTTATTGGCTTGTGGAAAACCACCCCAAAGGAAAGTGTATGGCTCGGGTTTCGGCTGGCATTTTGGCAGTACTTGTAAGAGGGATTAATGGCATCGGCTGAATGTAATCGAAAAACGTTATACATTACACCACTCGACGTTTCTTAGGAATAAGTGAGCGTGTAGCCTGACTAGGTTCTATAAAACTATATTGGATGTGGTATTTAAAAACAAATAATTTGTACGGCGAGTATTAAGCACTACCTAAATCGATATGTTTGAGCAAGCGAATTGCTCGTGACGTCATGTCATTGTATGAAAACAGGAGCGGTAGGCACTAACGATTCTCTGAGTTACTCTTTAGTATCGCTAGAATCGCTAGTGCCTACTGCTCCTGTTTTCAAGCAAGCTAGAGAGCTTTGTGAAGTTGTGACGTCATTAAGTAGTATTCTACGTGGTCTTAGACTGTGCGTGTTGCTTTGACGAACAAAGAGCGCTCTACCCTTGCATTGTCTTACATTGAAGATTTAAAATAAACCGTGCTAAGTGCTAAATACAGTATGGTTTCGTAAAGTCGATCTCTATTGTTTTGCTTATGGGAATGTTTTATCCGCCAGCGCCATAAGTCCACGTTATACTTAACAAACACATAACCCGATTATAAACGATTGGCATGTTGATAGTGTTTGATTTCCAACGTAGATTTTCTTTAATGGCAGTGATTTATGCATGAGATTTCTTACTTACCACGAATACTAACTGGGCAGGTATAATCAAAGAAACATTTTTTTTAACAGCAAGGAGGTCAAATATTTCTATTACAAGCGAGAGGAACTCCTTCGATTTTGTTTATTATTCTTTATATAAAATGAAAGGAGTTGTTCTGGTAGGTACTACATTGCTTTAAACCGTTGCCGGTTTAAATAGGGTATAACCTACACGGTATTACACAGAAGCATGTGGTGTCGCGCGGCGGTACTTACATTGTCGAATTAGCAACGTAGCAAGAGTTCAGTGTGTCGTAATAAAAATATATGTATATACAGAATGATTTTTTCAAGTCGATTAGCGAAAAATGCTTAAAGGACATTGAGGCCGATTTAGATCAAAACTATAACTGCATCATTCGATTTTTGAAAAAAATATTTCCGTAGCCAGATAATTGGAATTGAATGGTCCATATTAAAAAGCTATTGGTTTTCTCAACGCAATTTCACAAAGTAATTTGAATATAATTCAGAAGGGTTTACGCAAATTGTGAGAGACTGGTGCAAGGCCGAAGGTAGGGGGGGGGGGGAGAAATGGGGGTTCAAACTCCTCTGAAATGGCTTAGTTCAACGTTTTATACATAGGTCCTTACGGACTGTTGTTCTTGCTAATTGTGTTTTCTCCAGGAATTGACCAGGAATTGGCCAAAGTGACTATTACAGGAGATTGGACGGACGGACCTAGACGGATATCTATTACCAGACAAAATAAAATAAATCATTGGAAAAAAAACAGTAAACACACATGAGCCAAAAAGTCGACCCCGTTCTCTAGTTCGAAAAGCACTTAAAAAGTCGATAATTAACAAAGTCAGGTCATTACTGAATTTTAATGGTACGTACCCTCTGTAGCCCATTTCAAACTATATCTATCTAATGTCAGTTGACATTAAAAAAGTATACAATTAAAAGCAAATCAGATCTCATTGTTTTTTTATTCGATGAATTGCGATGCGAAGTTGCCTCAGTCATGCGAATCGAACGATTATAGGTAATAGCTGAAAATATTTTTTAATCTATAGTCTAACTAAACTTTGGGTGTAATAACTTTATGTACATTTTCAACGTTAGGTCTATATTTAGCCATCAGTGTTGTTTGAGGGCTTATCGTTTACATAATAATGGATATAAATAGTATGAGTCGAGACTAAACTGACGGCTGGCTGGCGTCTGGCAGCCGGGGTCTGAAAGTAACCGTCTCGACGGCGGGACTGCCTGTAGTGTGGGATAATTCTCTGGAAAGATCACACACAGGGGTCTTGTTTGTTCAAATCTACGATAAGTCCTAATTTAAAATATAGTAATAAAACATATAATTCCTATCGATAGAAAATATCTACGCATAGGTATTTGAGATTAATTTAACCTTTGTTGTCATGCTGCTCTATTAATTGGTGCAATTAATTTGTTGTACTTACCTATCTAATAGGTGAGCAATGAACCAGTACATACGTTGTTGATATTTAAAAAAAAATGCAATAACATATCGTCAACGACTTTCCATCACGGTTTTAATTTCATTGCTTATTAATCCTTATACAAAATAAACTAAAACAGAAACTGTCATCAATGGATTGTTCTGGAATCTTGTGTATATTAAAATAAAACAATATAACTAGCGATAAAAGCCGATTTTGTCTAAAATTTCGATCTGATCAATATGAAAGCTTGTACTATATGTATATTATTAGATACTTCCGAATACCGGATTGTAGAGTCGTTAGTTGAAGTGTTAAGAGCTAGTGAACTGTAACGATTAGTGCATGCTTCATTACCGACGCTTTCTGTCTACTAATGATCAGTATAAAGCGATAAAATCTCTGAATTTAAACTCATTATAGAGGCACTCGGCTATTTATTTTATCAATTCGTTTAAAAAAATAAAAATTTAATTTTTGTTGCATTGGGCTTCTCTTATTACAAAAATGGAAATACTAACTCCCCGAGAACAATGCTTATCCTATATCTTATATAACACCTCCAGTGATAATGTTCACCTCTATAGAGCCTTTCTAACGCTTAATGATATAAAATGCTTAATTTAATACTTTATTAATAAATAATAATAATACACCATCACGCCCATAATCCCCGAAATTGTAGGCAGAGATGCACTGCAGTGCACCTATAATTCTCCGATAGTATAACTTTCGCCTAATGAGTCTGGTCGCTACTGTGCCACCCTTATATCTCCCAAACATAAAGCTTTCACAGCTGTATAGTCCTTGTCTAGCAATTTTAGCTTATTAGCATCTTTAACTGTTACTCGAAGAGGCTAAGCCTATACAAAAATTTGCCCAATCTAGAGGTATAGCGGGGTTAGAACACGCTATAACCCTAACTTTAGCCGTCAGCCTAAGCTGTTGACTTGCCCTCCCTTGCATCTCTTATAGCTCCTGTTAAATCGCAAAAATGTTAACTGGGCCTATACATATACTTGGCCTTACAATAGAATAATTATTATTAATGTTTGTGGTTTTATAAATAAGTTTTCGTGGACGTTGGGCCGCGATTGTGTCGTGCGGCACTGGTGCTATCCATCATGGCGACGGCCATTAGCGCGAGCGAAGGATGGAGGCGCGCCCGGTCACGCTACCCCCACGATGCCCGCGCAGTACCATATCACAGTTATAGCGCGTGGATTCAAGACGATGCGAAATGGGTCCTACAAGCACACTACTATATTTAATAAAGTTTCCAATGCTCTATTTAAAGTGTAACTCAAATGTGTGCTAAATAGTTTTATATTTCGTAAATATATGCTACCTGTAGTCAGGCCGTCGCGTCTCTGAAAATCCAAAACAAGTGTTTCCAGAGTTATTGTCCTTGTGTTTGATTTTTCAAGCATCAGTGAAGTATTACTGGATCGAATTTCAATGGTGTTTTCACAATTGGATCTATATATCTATAAGCTGAAATACGTCCACTGCTGGGCATAAGCTCCCAAATGATTTTTATACATCACGATCCTCTGCTACACAAACACAAGCTGTGAACGCTGGAGGCGTTCAGCATTCTGCGGGCGGAGCTACGGGCAAGAGCTAGTTTTATTTATTTTCGTCCGTGGTGCTCCTGGGCCTAGCAATTGATGACGGTCGGTGTAGTCGGCGCGGCCACGACCGCACGCTGTAACCCCGCGCTATAAATATTTGATGCGGCGGCGTTGCCGTGAGAATCAATAGCACACACCATACGAGTACGTGTATCTATCTTGTCCCATACGTTCTAATAACACGAAATAATGCCCCCGTTCTGAGGTATTCGCATCCCCGAGAGTGTATTAGGGTAAGAACGCACAGTTTACGCGTTAATAATAAACAAAATGAAATACCTTCACTGCTCTCTCAGCTTCAGTATACAGAGTAAGACGGTATTTCAGTATTCAAGTTTGTTTTAGAACGAACTGTATGATACTGTATGGCGTTCGATCGATAATTTTGTTATTACGGTTGGACGGTCGTGGTGAAAGGTGACATTAATTTTATTGCAACGTAAGCGCAGTTGTTTTGTTAAGAAAGTAAAATAATATTAATATGGACATATAAAATAATAATGATGTAATGTATTGCTATGTAAAAGCGTGATTGAAATGCTAAAAATGTTTTCGATTCCAAAATAAAAATACGTGCTCAAATGATAATTTCTGCTGAAATGAATGATTAACATTATGAAATGCTAAGCGACAATATCTTAGGACATGAAATAGTTATGTAATATAGTGATGATAATTGTGCACGCCTATCTGAGACGGACTCTACTATTGGTGTTCTTCCAGCAATTCTGAAATTTCGAAACTATGACATAACGCTTAAATTATATTGATATAGTTCTTCTAGGTTGGTCTACGCCCAGAATGAGCTAAATGCTTATCATGAAACAATTTTATCCTCCACCACTCGCCCTACTTATGCCAAAACAGAAACTGAAATAATCTCACAGTGGCATTTATATCTAGATATTTGCCATATAAGAAAGTTGGACAAGAATCGATTTAATTCATTATATAATACATGGTGAAAGTTTTTTATTTAGGCAAGATGAAGCTAGTAGAAAAAGCTTTGTTTCAAACCAATGTGGAAACATAAAGGCTGACTCGGTAAAGGTATGACTCGCTTGATTTCAGTAAAATACTTCATTTATATAAATCTACAATGCATGCGGACATCCATAAAGGCAAATAAATAATTTACCTTATATAAGAACTACAGGTACTTCGATTTTTTTACTCAGAATGTTGTCAAATAAACTCACGAAAACGGTAGTCCAATTTCAACCAGACTCGTATTTAAACCTCCAGAGTAGTATAGGTATTAGGGATTACTTAATTTTTGTAGGGTATATAATAAACACCAACAAAGGGGTCCGTTTGGACCTTTTGGTCTAGGTAGAACTATAAAAAAAGTAATATGAATGACCACGGAAGTTCCACGTTAGAGTTCAAATAAGTGACTTTTTACATAGAAATTTTCGTTCCTGAATAAGTTGCTTTAAGTACTCCCATTCTACTCGGGCGGGCACGAGGAGCACGAGCCACTCCATTTGTGCTGAATTATCCTAAACAAAGATCGTTACATCTCAGAAATTAACAATTATAAAGCTGAATTGCTTTATTAGGGCGCCTGTACGGGATTGTTTGGGAACACAAAAGGTATTTTCACTTTATTTTAGCGACAAAACAAGCTTTGTTGATTATTTCTTGACGTAATTTCTAGCATAAACAATTAGTATGAAACAGATTGAAGGTTTACCGTAATAGGATTAGTTTCCGGATATGCCCTAGCAGGAGATCAATTAAGCATGCAGCTATGCGCTACATAGCGTGCTCTATTTCTACAGACCTATCTATCTAGTTATTCTGAATAGATATAATGGCTATAAGGGATGGTACCCCTTCAATTATGCGCCTTTACTTCTCATACTTGTTTCATTCATCACCCTTTAATAATAAACAGACAATATAATACATCCTACTGAGCTGTTTGATTCGCCCTTATCTCCAAATTATTGTAATTCAGCAGCCCCGGCCACGTATAAATAGCTAATATGTATTAGATTGACATAGTTGCAATAAGGCTTTCCAAGTAGCTTTTAGGTGTTATCTTTACAAATTAATTTCATTGTTTTAGCCCACAAGATGTGGAAAGGCGGGATTGGGAGATCGTTAAAGAAAATAAGATCGTGTTTATATCTCAATGTGAAATTCGTAAAGTGCCATTAGAAGCCACGAGTTGGTGGCGGAGTAAAATTCAATTAAATCTCTCACTTATCTAAGGAGTTCGTTCTCTAGGGACATAAAATGCGAAGTTTTCTGTTTGAACCAATGAGCTTCGAGATAGTGACTGCCACAGACAATCCAGTTCATTTTAAACTTTGTTTTATCGGTAACTTTAGAACTCGCAAATTAGACCTATTGTTTTATTTTAATCACTGTTTGTTTTGATTAACGTTGCCTTTGTTTTAATGTTCACGTACTTCGATATGTACGTCTGTCGATCTACCTAGTTAAAATAAGTAGGTACCTAAATGAAAGAGTTTAAAATATGTCAAAAAAGACAAGCCCGCTGAGTTTCTCGCCGGATCTTCTCAGTTGAGATCGCGTTCCGATCCGGTTGTAGAATTAAAAAAAAAAAGACAATTTATATGAGTCCCCGCCGTATAGGCCTATATACGAAATTAATTATTTGACTTTGACTAAATACTCACAAAATAACTGATAGAACTGAGAGTTCTTAGGTACCCAATTTAATGGGCACCAACATATTTCCGCTCGCAGGCACCAACCAATACCTATGCCACCTTTACCTATCCAATATATTCCTTTAATATTGCGTTATTAGCATATCCATGAATTTTATATGTGTTTTTTGTGCTGTGTGGGTGGGGGCATACGATGACCTTGTTGGTATTGCGGGCCTGATTAACGCACTTGTTAGTTACCTTGCTTTCTGTGTCGATGCTCCCGGGTTCGAATCCTGGTAGGGAGAAACTTTGTGTGACGAACTCGAATGTTTGTACCCATGTCATGGATGTTTAATATTTATATAAGTAATATATACCGAGTTCGCCCCTAGTCTATTGCACGTTACCCATAATACAAGCCTTGCTTAGTGTGGGACCGTATAGTCAGTGTGTTCGTCTGGCGATATTTATTTATTTCGTTGAAAAACACATGTGAAAACAGAGTTCGAGGCGGAAATCAGTTCTTAGCTGAGTTTGTTTTTATAGTATTGTTATTCTTTAATAAAAATGGGCAAGGTCGGTCGGTTTATGAAGTGGGTAGTGCGTGCCGGGCAGGGCCCGCATGAAACACGGGGTCTCATCCGCCCTACTTTGCCGCCCCAGCCTACCGGAAGGACGAAAAAACGCCCGCTTACAATATCCGGCTGTGATCCGCAATATCGCCGCGTATGGATTTAGGATATAAAATTCAATGATTATAACATGACCCCAAGAGTTTTATCTTGATATTACCCTTTAGGATGATATTCTTTGAAGAAATCTTTGTGCCTGTTCGTATTCTCGTTATATCGTGTGTGCACGCGTGTGTTAGGTAATTTTCCTCGAATGTTCTAGTTAGTAGTCTTATAAAGGTATTCGGTATAACTTATGTTTATGTAAGTAAATGTAACTTGAACTAAATAAGTTTAGGTGATGCAATACCTAGAGGTTATATTAACAACTTAGGTCGCTAGTCCGTAAATACGTAAAGTTTTATTAAGTCTATCACCGGGACTTACCCACCTATAAGTTAGGGAGACGAGAGTCTTCTCTCGTGTTACTACGTCTTCGTAGTACTTATACGTTAAATGGAAGTAGGTTTTCCTGTATATGAAAAAGTCAGGCTAGTAGGTATGGAAATAATTAACACTATAAATGTATGTTAATAAACTCTTTGGCTTGAACTGTCTACAATCTTAATTAATGATCTATACCTATTCTACTCTTGATTCTGAACAAAACAATTACAGGTATTGCATTAATTTAAATAACTACCACAACCTTGTAGTTGTGAAGTATTTTGTAAGTGGTAAGTTTTTTTTCTTTATCTGTCTATAGTAACCATGTAGTCATTTCTTTCCCAGGTAATCATGAGGATCAAAACTACTGACAACGGTAACGTCACCGTGTACACCGGACAAGACGTTTTATTAAGTAGGAATTCTGAAACCAGGGGCTGGCTTACTTTGAGTAACGGTGAATCCAACGCGTATGAGCGTACAGCGGATAACTTACAATTTAATACTAAAGACTCTACAGAGAATTCGATAAATTACACAAACGCTGACGCGGAGATTGAAAGTGACGCTTCAGAACTGAACCCAGGGCTGGTATGCAACAGACAATACCGAATCAACCGAAGAAACGTAAATACCATTGAATCCTGCAATTACAGTGAAACGGCCAAACTGGACGGACCCACGGATACTATCTGCGCGTCTCGTGAAAGCTTTTTAGGTAGTTAAAGTGATCTGTTTAGTACAATGCCTTTATCAATTACTGACAGTTTGTTTTTTAGTTTTATTCGTGACATGAATTCTTTTGTTGGGCGCAAGTTGACGTCAGGAAGGTTTTTTCCTCGACATTTTTGTTGTTTTATTATGAAAAAGAACTCAAGATCTAACAAGACTTGTCAAGTCAAATTAATCACGTGTTAAACTTAAATAATGCTATGATTTTCAGGTAATAATACTAATGTATATACTGACGTTACACCCGCTGATGAGGAACGAGCGTTTGAGCATTCTGACACAGATGAGATGTCTGATAACGGTGGCCATCCTGTACCGAGGGGAATCGTGAATCCGAACTATCCTGGCTTCCAACACTTAGCACACACGTTACAGGTAAAGTTTCACACAAGGAAAAAGGAAGCCTTGGAAGTGTTTTAAGTTTTCCCGTTATGGCGACACCAAAGAAGCCTCAGTTGTTACTGGATACTACTTAGGTATTAGCAGCATGTATACCTACGCTGTAAGGACACAATCAAATCAAATATAAATTTATATTAAGTATTTAGGTACTTACCTATATTTCTTTTATTACAGTACGAACGTATCATAGTTAATTATTTTTATTTTTCTTGACAGGATTATTCGTCCAACATAGAAAATTTTTATCATTCTGAAAATGATATGACGGATGATGATGTTGACATAGAAATTACGGAGTTGGCGTATGAACCTGAACCTAATCAAAACGGAACAAACATTGATTATAAAAACATTAATAACAATAACGTCAATAATGAGTTAGCGAACACAAAACTAATATCGTCACAAAATAATCCATACACACAAACAAAAAAACTAGATAGTCGAATACAAAATGAAATACCCGATCTTATAAAAACTGTTTCCAAGAATAACAATAACAATGATGACGCATTCAGTTACGATATAAACTGCTCAGATGCAGATTTAGAAAATAATTTTCACACCAAAGATATAATAGGTGATTTTAATAAAGAAATTGAAGATGAGATAAAACAGCTACTTAATTATAATATTAATATTCAAGACGATTTGGAAGAACTACGCAAAGATATAAAAGATACGTTTGCAAAACCAATTGAGAATACTATTAATAATATAAGTGATGTGGTCAATCATGTTATAAAGAAATTAGTTGAAACGCAAGGTGAAGGTGGCGAGGATGATGAGAATAAAATAGGAAATAATTTATTTCAAAGTCAATACGTAAATGAAGAAGTTAACAAGGACAATGAAAAAAATACTCAGTCAGAAATGAACCAAAACAGGCCCACATTTTTGTTAATAGACGATAATACTAGTAGCAAAATACAAGATGCTGTCCTTTCAGATGGAAAGGATGAGATTAACATTAATGACTATGACCCCGAGAAGTTGAGTCTTAATGTTGAGAATACAATTAAGCAGCTGAGCACTGAGCTGCGTAAGATAATTCCAAAATTAGATGAAATGCGCGAACGCGATCGACTATGGGCTGAAAGTGTGAAAGAAACAGTTATTACCGATGGAAATTTTAATGAAATCACTAATAGTACTAAATGTTGCTCTATAGCTAACAATGTAATTACACAAGATACACCAGAAGTAAGCAAAAATAATCACATTAATAGAAGTCATTCCGCCAATTCTAAAATGTAAGTTTAATCTACTTCAGTAATTTCTAAGTAAATCTTTAAGGTAGTGTCACTATTTATTTTAGTTACCTAGTGTAAATGAATGTGTGATATGTAAGGTATAATGCCATTCAAGACATATCATTTAAAATGTAGAAAGTTAATTTTAGGTGTCTAAATTACATCATTGCGGATTTCGTTAGATGCAAATTAATCATCTCGTACAGTGCCTCATTCTTATACAATGTGTAGGTAATAAAGTTCAAAATAGATTTGACGTACCCAGCCTGTACAACTCTGATAAATTGAGGAGTAAAGCTTACGTACGGATGGTCGCCGTTGCTAAATCATTTTAATTTAGTTACATAGTAAATATTATAGTGGTAGGATTTATGCAAATGAGGCGTGGTTGATGAATTTTGTTTCGCATTCAAATAGTAAACTTTGATTGTAAATTCAAAAATGTGTTCTCACTCCAGTGAACCTAAGCCGACGAGGGACCGACACAAGGAATCAGCTTCAAGTAAAAGCTGTTGCCGCAATGCTCAAAAAAATACATCCGTCCGTAAAATAGATAATGGGAGAGACTTAGATCTCGGTAAGTTGCTCCATAATATCCATCATTTTAAAGGCTCTTCGAGCAAGAGTCTTCTTCTACTTTCTATGTAGGGCACAGTGATTTTAGAGAACAGAACGCTAGAGAGATTTTTCATTAAATAGGTAATCAGAGGTCTCTACCATGCGCTCAACAGTTCGCACACACGTATAATTTAAAGTAAGTTTTAAGTACTTGCTTACTAATTAAAAATAAGTCTGTACTGTACCTAGGTAGGTAAAAAAGTACTTATTAAATTTTATTTCTCCAGGTAGTTTCGATGTATACAATATAGAAACGGCATTGCCGAAATTAGATTTGGATGCTATTGAGAATCATCTGAAGGCAGCGAAAGAAGCAGAAAGACGGGTGAGTAATTACTTAATTCTTATCATCTATCTACCTACCTACTTATTAATTTTCGTGCTTTAAACTGTAATAAGTAAGTACTCACTGAAGTAGGTACCCAACTATGTAAATACTTACAACGAAATATAATTTGAATTACGCGCTGCTAAAGTAACGGTAAATGCACATTCGCACTTGATCCACGTCTGCCGCAGCCATGTGTAACAGTTAATTATCAATAGGTAGTTGGTAGCTTTCTAAGGTGAATCAGCGACGCAGCACAGCAGACTGCCAGTCTCTCGTTGGATTTGCGTTGAATAGTCATTCCGCAAAGTGTGCAGGCAAAGGTGTTGGAATTGGTTCTTTTGTTTAAAACTTTTGCCAATTATTTAGTGATGGCGTCAATGCCGTATTTTGTGAATACAGAACAAAGACATTATAAAAAGGACACAAGATTTCTATTGGATTTGTACACAATTACTTATGATAACCATGAATCAGTCGACAACATTTGTTGCTTAGTAAGTTTATTTTATTTTTTATGATTTTGCTCCTTTCTACAACTTAACCTAATTCTATGGGGTAGTAAAATGAAACACATCTTGATTTGACCTTGGCCTAAATGTCATCTTGACAGGATTGACAGGACTGCTTGCTTGCTTTCATTCCATTTTTTTGTTTACCTTGTATCGTTTTGATACTCAAAGTTCGTTTAAAAGTAATCCGTGCCATATTATTGCCAAAATATCGAAGACTGATTAGTTATAAATATGTTTGAGACTTTAGTTAGTAATATTCGTAGGAAATTTAGCAAAACATCTGATGAAATTCGCGATAACGCGAACATTGAACCAGTAGAAAAGTCTGGATTGAAACGAAGTTTACATTTATTTAAATCAAAGTTGCTCAAAAGTGAAAGCGGAAGACTTCCCGTAGAGAATCGTGAGGATTCTGCTTTAAGTCCTAGGGCAATTAGTTCAGTAGATTGTGCCCTTACAGAAGTTGAGTGGCCTAATCTCACAGACAATAACCCTAACATATTGGACAGATTTACCAGGATTGTGACCATAGCCGACAATACACCTTATAACAAAAATGTAAGGTTACCTATATTTATTATTATTAAGTATATGGGTATAATGGAATATAGTGCCATATAAAGATCAGTGCACTAAATGCTAAAAGATTATTGTTGAAATAAGTGTCTTTGTTTTGTCATCAGAAGCGCAATGACAGGGAAGAGATACGAAAACGACTGGCGATGGGAGCTGATGCAGATGAGTACTACAGTTTGGGACACACAGACCGACCTGGCAAGAAACCAAGTCTCCATTCCCGACTTCAAAATGGTAAGTCCATCACCATAGTCATGAGTTTCTGTCTATGAAAATAATTATTTATTAAATATATGTACTTATATGGTATTGTTGTCTTTGTGTAGTGCCAAAAAATAAAATCAATCAGTAATTGTTTTTCTCATATATAGTACATAAAATAAAAAAACAAGTAAACAAATAATCATTATTACATCAACTTCAAACAAAATGATTAAGACATATCTACTTATCTGACATGAAAACTCATTGTAAGCTCATGTAAGTAGATTGATGATTAGGAACTCAATAAGTAGAATTAGGGGACGCCATTTTCATTTCATCATGTCACATCCATTATTTTATTTATAATGTGTATTTATTGAATTTAATATTGCTATTAATTACTTGACACTGGCAAAATACCCGCTAAGTTGCGGGTGAGGCCATATTCGTATCCATTTTATTTCATCGCATCTCATTTCGTAAAGAAAGAAGAAGTAGATTGATAGTTTTTTATGGCCATAAATGTCTGTGTAGAACCATGTTTATAATGAAAAATAAGGCCAAATGTTATGTAAAATAGAATCAGTATTAAATACTTGTGAGTTATTGAATAAAATAACCTTGGCTTCTTCAGAGCTAAAGTTGGGTGTCCCAGGAATAAATTTTGCATCAAATACATACTTACATCATTTCTATGTATGTTAATGGTTAAGTGTATAAAAACCTAATTGCTTCATATTACCTCTATGGTGCTGGAGATTATTTCTGTAAGTCATTTGTGAATCATAACAATCAGCCATGTACTAACATCTTTCCATTTTCCATTTATGTAATTTACATACATAAATCACATTTGATTTTGGAGTTCTTTGAATAATTTAAAAATATGTATTACCTGGTTTTGAAATACATATAATTTCAATAGCATGCATGTAAATTACATAAATATTTTATAATCATCATTCATCTGCATTTGGTTTATGGTATTTCCATATTAAACATGCTGTGTGTGGTGCAGGTATGAACCTACAAATATGTTTTATGAACGAGACCGCCTCTGACAATGAATCTCAAGCGTCAGACATAGAAAAAAATTACAGTAACACAAAAAGTTTATCACGGTCAAGCATTTTCAGCAAGTCAAACTACAATCATCCATATCAGACGAGGCCTCTCTCCGTTAATATTACGAAACATGACAAAATTAGCACAGTGCAGAGTGGTGAGTACATCCTGCCTATTGTTTTGTCGCAGTCACAGCAGTGTGGGAAATTGATTTAACACCCTACCAGAAGGCTACTCCATTCATCATTTGTCATTATTTAAACGCTTTGCTAAACCTTGGCTATTCAAAAAACTTTTGGTGTAATAAATCTATTCTATCTATCTCTAATATATATAGTCTAAGGTGTATTTAGAATTTGGAATTATAGTGAAAACAGGAATTAAGTACTTGTCTTAGAACAATACTAAATCAAATGTAGCATTAACATTTGTTATACAGGCCGATTGAATACACAATGTATATAAAGTTTTTAAACCAAAATAGGTTATATACAGGTTAATTCATAAAGGGTATACTAGCAATGCTGCTTTTTTTTTAAATTTACATTGAAAGAAAAGAAAAGTTGTATGAATGTGTATTTAACAATGTTTGTATGCAAGGACCGCATCATGTGGTAAATCTACAAAAGTTGACCATATCATCATATTTTTGAAATTAATTGACAGGTGCAAAGTTACGCCCCACATCATTGACATTGAAAACAACAAAATCTAGATCATCACATTCCCTGGGTCACATTGAACTGAAGGAGTCTGACTTCTATGTACTTCAAGCAACCCTGCAGACCGAAGCCAGGATCGCACTTGCACAGGCGAAGGAGATGGCTCGCGTACAAATGGAGGTAAGAAGACTTATAAATAATCAAAAGGCCATAAGTCTAATCAAAAGAATATAACGTCAATAACCTAGCTATCGGATATTATGATCCAAGTTATAATCATATTTAAATTACATAAACAAATAAATTCATTCATTAATTATCAACCATGGTTATCCCTTGCTAAACGGCGAAGGAAACATCTTAAGAAAACCTGCATATCTGAAAGAACCCCTCAAAAGACGTGTGAAGACTGCCAACTCGCACTCGGCCAGCGTGGTGGACTATGGCCTAATCCCCCTCACATTAAGAGGAAGCCCGTGCCCAATAGTGGAACATTAAATTAAAGGGCTTACATTTTTATTATAGTTTTATTTTATCCCACTAATATTAAAAATTTGAAAGTTTGGATGGTTGGATTGTTGCTCAATCACGCCAGAACGGCTGAACGGATCTGGATGAAATTTGGCACAGAGATAGATTACAGTCTGGAATAGCACATAGGCTACTTTTTATCCCGGTAAAATGTATGGTTCTCGTGGGATAGAGTTGTTTTAATTTATCACAGAGCAAAGGATCAATATGATTTTTTTGCATAGGTAGTGGTAGTTTAGTGAAAAGGGCATACTTTTTAATCGCGGGTAACAACGCGGGGCGCAGCTAGTAATTTTGTAAATAGGACGTCCTAGATTATATCATAAAGCAATGTCCTATCCCCTACAAAAACAATGATGAAATAATGACTAATTAGGTGCAGCCACCCACAACCACTAGGTCGTTGACTTCCCAGTCAATGTCGTGGGAATGGATAATGATATAAATGTGTGACGTTGCAGCGCGAGCGGCTCGGGCGCGCGGTGTCGCCGGTGACGGAGATGCTGCAGCGCAGCATGGAGAAGGCCAACGCGCCGCTCGCCGGCGACCGCCGCCGCGTCTCCCGCCAACTGCTCACCGACATGAACATCGCACAATTGCAGGTATTTTTTAAATCCCGTTCTAAAATGTAGGTAGTACTTGCGCTGGCTAACACTGTAGGGTTATCAACATTTTGCAATTAAAATGTTTATTTAAATTTCGAACGATAATATTTTTAAATATGTCGACTGATGTTCCTTGGGGAAATTTGTTTGGTTTCATGAGTATATTCATGCCCTACTATTATATTATATTATACCTATACAACGAACGTTTTTAAGTTAGCGTTACGTTTAACTATAGCGTGTTTTATCCCGCTAACACCACAGCTATCATACATATGAATGACAGTGATAGCATGCTTTGCGATTTCATTAGGATTTTGCTTAGGGCATTGGTCGCCCCGTTCAGCATTCCCTTAAAACTACTACTGAACAGACTTTGTTGACTTCACAACGTGAAGATGTTTCATGAGAAGGTAAGCGTCGTTGGGGTCGAGTTACCTTCGTCCGTAGGAGAATTAAGTACCCTCGAGATACCCTACACGTGACCCTTGGTGGTGCCAACCAAGTGACAACTCTACTGGTGGTAGGCTTCGGCCGTGGCTAGTCACCACCCACTGAACAAAGCCATGTCGCCAAGCGGCCTAGCCGTGTTCCGGCATGATGTTCGGTGTTGCCATTCATGGATGGCGGGTCAGATCAGTTGCGCTGCATGTGCCTAGTGAATGTAGCGTCTCTATCTACTGCCGCCTTCCTACCTAGGCAAGTATGCTCCATCGTAGATCTCATCGTCACTTACCATCAGGTGAGATCGAGATCAAATAAGTACTTGCCTATAATGTAATAAAAAATAAAAAAAAAAAAAGCCCATGCTAAGCCGTGATAGATCTAGTGTTGGCACAAAAACAAATAATAAAAAATGGTCTAGTTAATTTAAGTGATTAGACTTGACATTTAGTTCCTGATTGGATGCTTTACTCCAACTTCCCAATTCATCTGTTTTGTGGCCTTTTTTTATTAAGTCTAGGCCCTGTTCTTCTTTGGCTTTCTCTACGCTTAATTTTGTTTGTGTCGTGCCAATTGTATTCTTATTATTCTGTACATGCAATAACGTATATCAATAGGGTCGAATATAACGTATATATATATATATATATATATATATATATATATATATATATATATATATATATATATATATATATGTTATATATATATATATATATATATATATATAACATAATTTGTTACGAAACTTGGCATTTATGTAGCATCAACAGCAACCCACTCAAAACATTTTTGGTGTATTGCCTTACTGTGTTAGTATGATTCATATACATGTTTCAACAACCTCCACACGACTTTAGTGCGACCAGCTATTAAGCTTCAATACATCTAAAAGATTGTTGGAACCTAGATTCTATATCTAAACGCGCGATGTGAATTTATTAGTGGTTTTTTATTGCGCCGCAGTGCGACCTTGACAAAACAAAATCAACTCGACGTCGTTTTTTAAATACGTGTCCACCATTCATAATGTTCTTTTATAAAACGAGCTGTATTACTTAGCAGTTAAAGTTTATATTTAATATGTTACTCAATCTGAATAACACATTATTACATGCAACTGTGGTATAGCGTGCGCCGACTCGTGCACAAAGACCATTATTACAATGGAATTGTTCAACCACAATAAGCATTGAATAAAGTATCTTTGTTACGTCTAAAATTATTATAAATTTATGTATACTTATTAAAATTGTAAATGGAAACTTGTAGCTTAGTGGGACAGAATTCTGTAGACATATTTCTACAACCAATATAATTTTATTTACTAAGAAAGAAGTGTCATTAAATCTTGATTATTATATAAAATAGATTCTAATACCAAAACAAGCTTCATTACCATAAACAAACACAGTAAAAGTCATAAACAAAACTTAACCCTTAAAAAATATACATAATATGCCTTGTATATTTTCTTTGCAGAATACTAAATAAGAGTATCATGACTTTTTGTATTTAATCACATGCTTTGGAAACATGACAAACAAAAACTTAATAAAAAAAATAGATACTAGGTAATATTTACAAACCGAGTTTAAAAAAAAATGGCCAATGTGATAGCATAACCAAGATGCTGGCCGCATTTCCTCGCTAAAAACCCGTAACCACGCGCTGATCGAGGAAACAATAGTTCTCCTTGATTAATTATTCACTGGTGCATAAAAATTATGGTGATGATTGTGTATTGTCTACAGGTGATAGTGAACGAGCTGCACTGTCAGATCGAGTCGTTGAACGACGCGCTGGTGAAGCTGCTGATGGCGCGCGACGAGCTGCACATGGGGCAGGACTCGATGCTCGTCGACATCGAGGACCTCACGCGCTACCTGTGAGTACAACACACTACACATACCGCCAGCTAGACCTCCGCACTTACCTTTGCGTTAGTAATATCCAAAATATAAAAAAAATATCGTCATTTAGTTGAGAACTTTTTTTTTAAGTCGTGATAATTGTGACTTATAATAATAACTAATGCGCTAATTAAGTCCAGGTACAAATGTTAGTATTCCCCTTTCTGGATTGCGTAGTATAAAAAGTGATGCCTGCTCTCAGAAGTTGTATTTTACACTGTGACTATATTTTAATTTTCACAAGATCCATTGATATTTTTGCGTGTTCCTCTCACTGGAACCGATTTTCAGTGGATAAGTACTTCCTTGCTTGCCCTTTTTTCTTATGTTGTCCCTTATTATTATTTAAACAGAGTGTAAGTTTTAAAACTTTAATCAATTAACTTACTTGTGTATATTAATTTTTTATTTAATTATTAATTTTCTTTTAAAATAACACGTATCATAGATATGCAACTGTGAATTTGTCCGATGAAAAGTTGGAAGAGAACAACCAGAATTATAATGAAATAGAAAATGAAGAGTCGCCTAATCTGTCGGTATACACGCAGACGTCACATCTACTCATTTTAATTGCGTAGCATTGAGTTTATTTAAAATATTTTCAATGGACTTTTTGGGGGTAGTCGAAGAGAAAGATTATCAATTTTGTTTTGTTTTGTGAAAAATGTGTTTCTCTGAAATATAATGTGCAATTTTCTTGCAATATTAACCATTGCCTTCATAAACGTGCACGAGTGTGGGGAAATACAACTAAATAGTAAAACATAATTCTTCCAGTTCCCCCAAGAAGTCCGGCAGTTCGTCAGTAAAGTATCCTCATTTAGGTTAGGGGGGGTTATTATGCCTAGTCTACGGATTAGGCCTGCATATAACCTCCCATATTTAATATAAAAAATACACTTGACACTGGCAAAATACCTACACAATGGTGGGAGAGGCCATTTAAAAAAAAATATATTTTCATTTCATAGATTTTTTTTTATTTAGTGGTTGTTTGTCATTTTACAATCAAGTAGTATTTATTATTGATTAAAAGTTGAAAATGATGTTTGAATATGGATAAATAAATAATGAACGTGTAAAAATTTCAGGGGTGTTAAAGAGCAAACCAAGAAGACCAAAGGCCCTGCGAAGACTGGAGGACGCATGCGCGGACTTGTATGTTTAGTGCACAAATAAGTACACGATAATATAATATTAGGCTTATTTATAACTGCGATTTATCTGTCACATACGAATCGTATGATACGATGGAGGCCACAATGGCAGTGGGAATGTAGACACTGCATTCAAAAATCATAACAATATACACTTACCTATCAATGATAAAATTAAAAATATACTATCTAACTGGCGATTCGCCCGACATCAATATGTGATGAATAAATCTATACCTAATAAACAAATTCGTATCGTATTGCTCTATAATTACGCTCCATATCTGAATTTAAATTATTTTTATGTACTTAACATTTTAGGCACAGGAAAAGAATGTTTTAAATTAATCCCACTTATTCTGTTACATTATGTCATACAAGTTACACTTTATGCAGGGTGTAAGTAGATTCGTAACGAACACTGATATCATTTCATTTGAATTCAACTCATGATTCTGGTTGAAGATGGTGGCAATAAGTGGTATAGAGCAATGGGAATTGTATTTTATGAGTACATAATTAACGACGACTCTACTTTGCACTGAACATCTTGGAGTAATTTAGAAAATTAATACCTCGCTTTGGTTACGCGGTGGCGGTAGAAGGCATATGCCTATTATTTAGTCTAGACCTGATATAAGCAGGCGCGGTCGCTGCGTGGTTACTCCTTACAAATGAACGCGAACGCGTCTGCGTCAGTTTGTTGGAAGCCTTAACTAGGTACTCGCTATAATATCTGACGGTATGTACATAATATAAGCAAAATTAAAATAAAGTTGTCTTGTGAAAGTGAGAGGCAGATGAATGACCAGTGACTATACATTTGCATGTTTGCTAACGCGCTAACACTGTATAGTATATGTTAAAAGTTTTATCGCATATTTTATATGCTACGGTTAATATACGTGAACTGTGTATTACGCGTAATAACCGGCTAGATCGCAAAAAGTAGATGCCATAGTTAATAAGCAAATATGTTCAAGACCGAAGTGGCCGGCCGCCCTATTAGCTAAGAATTTGCGATAGCAGAAAATCGCGCGGTGATGGCTCCATCGACGCGCGATGAATCGCTTCGTGTCAAAAAAAATCGTATTACGTATGAGATCGCTTCCTTATGGCTCACCGATGGCTCCATGCACTTTTCGCGGCGACAATAGCGCCAAAAACGATTAAGTAGCGATAACAGGAACTAACTTAATGTCAAACAGAACATCTGTTAGACATCAAATAGTCGTATGCAAATAGAAAAACACACCGAAATCTTACAATATTACCGTGTCGTCTGTTTTGTGATAGTTTCAAGTCGCCGACCTACGATTCTGTCGGGTTCAGTGTTGTATTTGGATCCCAGCAGTCATAAATTGTTTATAAATACAAAGGAATAAGGTTAGGTTATAATGTGATCAACTCAGTGAATTATTTCTATGAAGACAAATAGTGCTTCGTACGACCAACTGGAACATCTCTTGGTGGCCATTAATTGGCTTGCAAAGCATCCCGCTTTAGCCAAAGGCGGCGTGATGATGTGATGGAACTCACGTGAAAGCAGACCAGCAGGCTGCTAGATAGGGAACCTTAGTTAGTTTACCCGTGTATGTGTATTATTAAAGATATTTAACAAGTAATTTGCTTTTACTATCTTACGGTATATCTCCTATTTCCATAGTAGTTTTACAATGTTTGAATAAAATTAATAAGATAGGTACATAATTTTATTATAATCGCGCCAAGACCATTGATGGCCTACCTACAGAACAAATTCGATGGTTGCGCAGACTGACCTAGTTCTATCAGTTTTTCTGTATTGCAGGACAAAAAGACAACAGTTTCATAAACACTTACTTTAGATTATTTTCATTTCATTTTTTTTTAATGTATAGATATCCCCGTACAGTAAGTAAACTTTTGATAACTACTTGAAACACAAATACATTTGAGTAAAGGATATGAATAATAGTATATTGTAACATGGGGATTTTTAAAACACAACAAATGCAAGCACAGTAGGTATAATTTATACATAAGTCAGAAAAGTATACCTTGTCTTGATATAAATATAATTATAAATGAAATCATTTCAAAAGAATACACATAAACCTACCTTCTTATAGTATCACATATCATTACGCCTGTATACGTTTGAAGATGGTTTGAATTTGGTCGCGCACAATATAAACAAACCGTCTGTTAAGCTTATAAAATACACTAAATGAATTGATTTTATAGAAAAAAATAATTAACGTTTCAAATAGTTAGTAAGCGAATAGAGCGATAGGTAAGCCATCGGTCAACATCACCTAAAAGGTGATCGCAATTTTGACAGCTCAAACGGCTCTTCGATGGCTATCGCTTTGCTATTAAAATCATACGTGATACGAAATATTTAGATGACAATACAGAAAAATGCACATTTTAGTTCATCGATTGTTCCAAAGAGGCAGCACTGTCATCTTTCTGCTATGGCATGGCTATCGCTGATACGTAATACGAATTAGCCATTCTAAAGCGAATATGGCAAAATTTTCGCGATCGCTAACCTTCTGCAAGATACGTAATCGGACCGCGGATTGTGTGCAATCTTTGCTTAGTCAAAATCTTTGTGAAGTGAACGATAATGATGTCAGTAATTAACAGAATAAGACTGGCAAAAAAATATAGCCAAATGAGCCAATTTAGGTTTTCGAAACGGTGAATATAAAGCTAAACAACTCGATATTGCAAACGTCACTGTCGTTTCGAAATAGTTCGTCGGCGCTGTCGGGAAATTAATAAGTAATTAATGATGTACTTTTGTTCATCTCCATCGTAATATAAATATGGTAATTACCGAAAAGGCTTACTAATACGTTCATTTTGTTACACCTCTACCATCTTTCTTCGATTCGGTTCATTTCTTCGGTTGTTTCACGATATAACCGGTTACAACGCGTAATGTGTGGGACCGACTATTAACATGAATACGCTCTCTCGTCAATGAGGCGACTCCGTCAAAGTTTCCCCTATTTATATATGAGAATATGTGCATATTGGAACTACTGTATATTCATATTATAAATGTCCGCTTTAAATACATACATATTAACCCACCTAAATATATTGTACGATTATTCGCAGATTAGACAAAAATATTTTTTCATAATAGATAGTGCTCATTGTTATCGGTCGATAATGTCTATACTTTCGGATGGAGTTATGTAACTATATCCTACACGTAAAGAACTACGGTCGCTATAACTGACAATGCAATACGCGTAGCGGACCCCTGGGCGAGAGGATTATAATTTATAATGCCATAATTGTCATGCAAATAATGTCAAATAATTTATCAGCTACGCGAATACTACACATTGAAATGAAACAAATTTTTCGCGTTCATTTTATGTTTATACGTTCCCGACGTTTCGGCTGCTTTACAGCAACCATGGTCACCGGAGTAGGAGTCCTAACGTTTATTAGTTTCATTTCAATAATTCATCAGCATTACAAAGTAGTGTGCGATTACAGTTAAGTACTACAAAAACTACTATAATTCGATTGCTCGTTATTACTGGATTGATGTAATTATACTATACTGTTACTAACTCACACTGGAAGTATAGACTTGAACTTTTTAAACTGTAGTTTACTCACGGTATATAATAGTTAGATATGTAGTGATGCACGTGTCATCGGTGATGCCGGGCGGGTCAGGTCGGAGGCTTGTCCGTAATGGACTTAGCGGAATGCAAATTACATTGTTGTATAAATAGCGTATGTTCCGTACCTAATCATTAATTGAACTGTCACTATCCACTGTACTTACGGAATAATCTGCATGAAACTAGATATATAGTTGTAAGTTTTTTTTTTATCAATCTTTTTACTATATAGTACAACATTTTTATTCTATTCAACTATCTTAGTGTTAAAATGGTTTTGTTGTATCATTATGCCTTTGCATTCCAAAGAGTAACGAGTATTTGGTTGACTGGTACTCTGTTTTGTTATGGTTACTATCAATTAATGGTTCAATCAACCAGTAATTATGAATATGTTTCTTGCCTTATCCAAATAAAAGATATGATGTAAAGTCGAATTTAATCACCTTAAGGTTGAATATCATTTGCACATCGTAGAATCGCAAAGCCTATTTTTGTAATTTGTTATTAATTTGAACTTAGAACGTATCAAATATGAACCTTAATAGATTATTTCAATCACTTTCATGGCGGCACTTACTTTCATACAGTTTTATGGCGTACACAACCATATGTCATAAGATTGAAAGTGTGATAAAATCGATATTGTCTTTATGATTTTAACAGCACTGAGACGAAATGTCTTAAAGTATTATTATATACTTTTATAAGCCTATCGTTCCTCTGCAACGCATACAAGCGCCCGTCCTCTCCTATTCACCATGGCTTTCAGTTACCAATATACTAATTTCGGCTATGGACATACACGCAGTGGCGGCGAAAGGCGTGGGCGACATGGGCCACCGCCCACGGCCTCGCACCTCGACTGTACCTATCGAACTTTCTTCAATTAATAAAAATATTTGAGATTCAGTTCTTACAAAACTTTTCATCGATAAGCATTTTATATTTCCACAAACACAGCTAAAGTATAAAATTCTCGGGGGCCTCGCAAAAATTATCTAGCCCATATCTATTTACGATATTACACCGCCACTGCATACACGTCCACTTAAGAAAAAAATGTATTCTATTAAATCTAATTTCCTCCTGCTTTAGGCATATTCAAGAGAAACACTATCGTTCTGGATTTTTTTTTGTAATACATAGCCGATATAACAGTTGACATTTTAAAATATATCCACGAAGCTCGGTTTTCTATGCTTCGAGGATATAAATTATGATTATTTCCTTATAAATGTTTGTTTTATTATATTCGTTTTTTTAATAATGTTTGTACATGTACTTGAGATCTCAAGTTATATTCCTACTATTGTGTACCTATTGATATTAAGGACTTTTCACATTGATAATTATTCTGTGCTAGTATTAGTTACCATTATTCTTAAATTTATATTAATTTTGTGGTTATTTTTAAGTTCGTATTTCTTACGAGTTAAGGTTGATGTTTACATATGAACATGAGCATGGTGGACTTCTGCTTTTACGCCGATTTCGTGGTGATAATCTATTTGTATATTTGTGTAATTAAGTTCTACCAAGTCGCCATATTAGCATGCATAGTGTGGCCTCAACCTTACTTATGTATTTTAATATGTTACACGCATATTAAAAATAATTTACCTGTTAATTTATTCATTTTTTATCAGTCCTTGGAAGATATTAATTCATATTGTACTTTCAGGAGTCGCACTCGTCTATCGTAATTGCATCTCCAAACTTCTTTTTCTTATTAAATAATCTATTCATTCATTAATTCATGATAATTATATTTAACAATCCATTATAATGTAGTAATATTGTTTATTGACAAGGCAGCCAGGGTTAATTTGACTTCTTATACATTTGTTTTTGATAA
Source organism: Pheosia tremula (assembly GCA_905333125.1). Lineage (NCBI taxonomy): Eukaryota > Metazoa > Arthropoda > Insecta > Lepidoptera > Notodontidae > Pheosia > Pheosia tremula. Next base: position 4,908,508 of record HG995397.1, read on the forward strand.
TCTTATTAAATTATAAACCTATTCATCCCATTCACATTAATAAAATAATATGTAATTTTTTTATTTACTTGTGCATCAACAGAGTGCGGCTAATTAATACATCTATATTTAACCTGAAATTTCCCATTCTATAACTTCCGAAATAAGTTGACTGAAGACGATTGAAAGCCATGTTTCGTAATGTAAGTACTTTATGCTATATAGTTTTATTTTTGTTCAGAGTAGGTCGATTTATTTTGTTTGTAAACCGCTCATTGATGTTGGTGTAGTGGATGCAGGTTGTTGACCGATGCTCACGGTGAGATAGAGAATGCTTGGCGTGCTTATTGTCAAACTCTTACCGACATGTGATAAAATATAATTGATTATTCTAAATAAACGGGAAAGTGTTTATTATTGACTTTTATTTCATAATCCTAATCAAAGTGGTTTTTAGTACCTACCAATGTAGGTACGTAATGTAAAATCTTAATTGGTTATGTGGCGAGAAAAGTAAAACAAAAGAAAACGAAATGTCTCAAAACTTAAATAATATATTTTTTTAATAGCGACTGAAGCTATTCCCACAAGTGTGTGACCACGTTGTCAAAACCATCGCTGACCCCAAAATGAAATAGTCACCTGCGTGGCCCAGGTGCGCAGACGCAATTAATACCATCGTCTAATAATAGACACACCTCGCTACATTATTTATTTGTTTTATTGTCTTATCGCTCGCTACAGAAGAATGCTACATGTTAATCGCAAAAATCGAAAATATATGGTTTCCTTTGTGGCGAATGCTATTAGAAATGTTACAATTTATTAAGCCCCTTTTTTATCTTAATTGAAAATATGGACGGGGCTATTCGAACTAAATTATTTTATAGCGTGTGTTAAGTGTGTGAAATAGCACATTTGCAATCTTATCATTGTTTTATTGCGCACCGGCTTTTTGGTACAAGTTAATTTCCTATGGGAACTAATTCTATTTATAATTTGTTGAGGACTTTTTAAAAAAAAAATGCAACCCAAGTCATAAAAAAATATTTCGCCAGGCGTCTTTATTTCCTTGGGTACACTCGCCGCGCAGAGCAAGCTAGTGGATGTCAGGGGCAGAATACCTCGCGTCGAAGTCATTGAGGGAGGCCTATATCCAGCAGTAGTTGTTCCATCATATAATTTTTAATGCGAGCTATTATTATTATACCTCGAACTTTCAAAAGACTATCAGCCAGACGTATGAATGACATAGAGACGCTCTACAAATAAAGCTAAAACTGGGTGCTATACCCACCTTCCTATACCTTAATATATTATTTAGATACTTTTTGTTTTTACCTTTTATTCCGAAACTTAGATACCTACTTTAAAATAAATTAACCAACAGATTTAAACCATCATATAAAGGTAGATACGTCATGTGTTATTTTGAGCCGTGGAAGCAGTTAATTTTATCGCGGGTGCTATCTGCCGGCAGGAGGAGCATGCAAATCACCGCGGTGCCAGCCGCGAGCATGCGGGCGCCCAGCGCCCTCACCGCATGCTGGGGAGGCGCGGCTTTTAACATAACCTGGCTATTGAAAAATAATGTTTTATAAACTTATCCAATATTGCTATATTGGTGGCTATAAAGCCTCCTAGTAGCACGTTTGTCTATCGTGTTGTTGGCGTAATCTCAGAAACTGCTGAACTGGTTTTGTTCCAGTTTTCATTAGGCATGTCTACACGTGTGAAACTGGAAGCTAGTTTCAGGTAGGTAAATAGAAATGGTATTCTATCAACGTAGATCAAACATTATAGTATAAAATTATCATTATACTCACCACATAGGCTTTTTTGCTTGTTAAAGGCGAACAAATTGATCAATGTGAAATGTTGACAATTTGGAACTGTATGTAGGTACAATATACCTACTCGTTAATAGCTTAGTTACTACAGGTAGGTATTTACCTAATGGTTAAATAACATATTATTATAGCCTACAAAGAATTGACAAAGTACAGCTTCAAGGAATGATAGGGAAAAGCACACGAAATAAAATAAGTATGGTAGCCGGAGTTAGCATACGCAGCTTTATATAATCTTTATAGGATTATGGTTAGTGCGTTGTGTGACTTTAAATAGGACTACCTTAACAACTTGCGCCTTGCTTTCTGTGCCGAGGGTCCCGAGTTCGAGTACTAGTAGGGAACAATCTTTGTGTGATGATCACGAATGCTTTTACCCGAGTCATGAATGTTTAACATCTATATAAGTATTTTATTCTGAGTTCGCCCTCAGTCCATTGTACGGTATCCATAATACAATCGTTGCTTAGTGTGGGACCGTATAGTTGGTGTGTTCGTCGGGCGATATTTATTAACTTAATTATTAAGAAGGTAGCTACATTATGAGAATATATGTTTATTTTTTCAATCTTTTGAGACATGTTCCAAGCATCCCGCGTCACCCTGGCTTCAAGCTGTTGAGTTCAATGTCAGTGGTATGGTCGCGGCCGCGGCAGCGCCATACGGGCGACTAGCGATGACGCTCCACCTTGTTTTATTTTTATTCTGTTTGTTCGAACCTCGTTGACACCATCGATATTCCTCACAAAAAAAGGCAATTTACAAAATTTTGCACGCCTAAAATTGGCTATGAATTATAATCCGTGTAGGGCGCAGAACAATGAACCCCATCAACCGAAAAATGATTAAGTAGCGATTACGCTGACGGATGGGCGGCGCGCGCGCACTGGCTTCTCTATCCATAGAACGTTGACTCTATTAAACAGTCTAGTCACCAAACCAACCTATTATCTTCAGAAGAACCAAGCTTAACTATTGTTCCTCACTAGTATACCTACTTAAAGTAGGTTAAAGTTCGCTAAAATTATTGAATAAGACCATGTCACTTTCAGAATTATACTAAACATGCATACCTATAAGTAAATTTGAGCAGCTGTGCGGATTGTTGCGTGTGTGTTGCAGAAGACAGTTCAGTTAGTTAGTTCTATTTAATCTTCAACAAACCTTTGATAACCTTTGATAAATAAATATTAAGTATTCTATTTATAATAAAAATAAAATGAAAATACCTGCATCTATATGGTTCCCAAGTCTGTGCTGCACAGTTTCATCCCTGAGTGAGCAGCGCGCGCGATGCGCGGGCGCACGTGCCGCGGCATATGGCGGCGCGCCATACTGTTTGTTTGCCAATCATAACGGACATATTTCATCAGATAACGGCCCACCGCCTCCGACATATTGCCTCCATCTAAAACAATGTGTAACAATTAAAACGTCGTCACGTTATTGCGCAGGATTAATCTCGTGAGCGATTCGATGCGGTTTTTGACAGACTTATTAACGGGGCCGTTAACGATTGCAGTTCGCTCCCAATATCATACACGTGCCTAATTAGCAAAAAAATAAAATGATAACGAGACACTAACTTGGTGATGATATAGTTAATTCTAACGATATTCACCATATGTAGAGCTTGGTAGAGTATAATAAAAATATTTTTACCCGGTACAAGTATTTTCATGAGACAGCTTGCGGCTTTTGTATGATATTATGAGTTAGGTATATCATATCAAAATTAATATGGTATGATATTTTGTACATGGATATTATCAGACGGGCTCTATTCGAGGAATAACAGTACATATATTATATCGCCATTACCACTAAAATTGCTTATAAAATTTAAAGTTGTGTGTAAATGTTACTAGTAACAATCAGAGTTTTACTCGCAATTGAACCGATAGATCGCATGTCACAATATTTGTGTAATTAGTGGTTTGATAATGAAAAGCGATTTTTTTTTGTCATTGAGCGTTATTGACAATTACATTTTAATGAATACAATTTTTAGGATTAACTTGATAAAATCAAAACAGATTTTCCTCGTGGTATCATAGAAAATATTATCGTAAACGTTATCTTTTGAATACATTCCGTACCGGTGTCAGTAGCTCAATTTTAAGTGCCAACAATTACACTAACACCGGTTTGACATCAGACGTTAGGTCCCCCTGTTTAATTCAATGAGACCAATTGATATAAACCTGCAATTTGGAGCGGGCACGGGCGCAGGCGCATGTCGAGCGCCATATGGCGTGAATCCATCGCCAGCGATTCGAGGGATGCCTCACAAACCTTATAGCTACGTTATTATACATAACATGGATACTTGACAGCTGGATAGTACCTACCTATAAATGTTTGTGTGAACATTGAGAAAAAATGAATGGCGGGTCAGATCAGTTGCGCTGCATGTGCCTAGTGAATGTAGCGTCGGTATCTACTGCCGCCTTCCTACCTAGGCGAGTATGCTCCATCGTAGATCTCATCATCACTTACCAACAGGTGAGATCGAGATCAAATACTTGCCTATAATGTAATAAAAATAAATAAAAAAAATATACCATTCTTGCAACAGGCGCGGATACAGGGAGGAAAGGGCCCCCCCTTTCCTCCCTGTATCCGCGCCTGTTAACTCCCTTATCTTACGTTAATATAAACAATTTAGTATTTACATACGTTACCTACCTGCGCGCAATTAAATTATTATTTAGCTGCCAACGTCGAAAGGGAAATGTACTTCGATTTATTAAAGAGTTAGCTTTGCTGTGTAATTAATGCTAGGCGATCCTTCAACGGTTAAAGCGGCGTATTAAATTTTGCACTTTATATTACTGGGCCTGCTGGTATACCAAACATGCATTATTCATAGCAGTAGGTATATTTTTTTTCGTTACTTATCTACAGATACACTCAAGGTGTTATGTGAAGTCAATAAAAAACTGTTTGTAAGTTTTAATGTTTTGAGAGCCGCGGCTCATCCAGCAACAAAGTGGTGTTTATACTTCGGTTACAAACAGACTGCTACCCTGCTGTACCTACCCCACACAAGTTTTTTGAATAACGAAAAATTTCTTAGATTTTTTTATGACATCATAAGGTATCTTATAAAAAGTGTCGCGGTTTTATTTTACCCGTGACTGTTGACTAGAAAGTCGTGAATATCATTTTGAATTTATTCGGAGACTAAATGTTGTTGTATTTAGATAATAAGTTATTAGGTATACAATATTTTATGCCTTTTGAGCCAACATTTTGAGGGTTTTAAAGTCATACGGGTAACCCTTATGTTTTCGCCATGACCTAGTAATATCAAATCCATATCACAATTAATAAAATATGATATCATACACAAATTATCGGTACCTAAAAAGTTTTGGAGTGAGGTCAGCATGATATTCCGTAGCCATATGCCGTTGAAGTCTTTTGTACTACCCAAAACTGCGTAGCTCTTATGCACTGATTACTTACTAAAAATAATGTTTTTGATGATTTGCAGTAAGTAAAATGGCTTGAAATTAATAATATCGCCAGACGCCATATTGCCACACAAACACACCAACTATACGGTTCCAAACTAAGCAACGCTTGCATTATGGGTACCGTATAATGGACTGAGGGCGAACTCAGTATATAATATTTATATTAGATATTAAACATCCATGACTCGGATACAAACATTTATGCTCATCACATAAAGCTTGTCTCTACCAGGATTCGTACCCGGGACCCTCAGCGTAGAAGTCAGGTTCGCTACCCACTGAGTTAATCAAGTCGTCACTATAGTCTTCATTATGGTTAATTATTAAATCTAAATTAAAGTTTATATTTATAAATAACTGTGGGAAAACTATTAGTAGAGTTGTAGTCACATCGTTAGGGCCGTTAGCCCGGATCCTTGTAACGTCTAATGTTTTATTGCGTCGCCGTTCGTGCCTGCATTGCTTAACTATTGTCTAAGTTACTTTTAAGTGTATTCCCTTGTTACAGCACACGTGTGTTTATTGAATGGCTCCGTAAATTACGTAAAATAAAACCAGTTTAGTGTGTATTTTTGTCATGAAATCGAGAGTATAAACAAGAAATTGGCTGAATATATAATGTTAAGATATATTTTTGTAAGAGAGGTAATGAGGAAATATTTCTATTTCTGACATTCGTACCTTTTTAAATTAAGAAACATGACCACCTGCAATTTTGTGGGTATTTGGAAAAGGACTTTCCACGCACCGTAGTATGTCACCTTGAAGCTTCCCAGACGATAAGCTTTCCTCATCTTGGATAATGCAATCCATACTTCTTCCTTTAAAAAATAAGTGGATAGTAATTAAAGGTATACCTACCTACAAAAACATAATATTATGTATTCATAATCTCCCATTCGAGTAAGATAGAACAATTTATCTTCGTCGGTGTTTATATCTTAATTGGTTTAGTATGTTTACTTTGCCATGCTACCCGTGGGCGACGTGGGGCACCGCCCAATGCCAGGCAGTCCAAGGGGCGCCTGGAAGAGGTACCTAAAGTAGTAGACAACCTACCTATGCAAGTTTCTTCATTATATGATAAACATCTTGCTAGGACCTTTAAAAGCCATGATGCGAGTAAAGATTTTACTCATCGTAACACTATATATCCCACTGGCCAGCAAATATCAAACTACCACATATTTCGAGCGCTAAGCCCTACCTTCAACCGAAAATCAAGCTTTCGTTTTTTGTTTTTACCGAAAAATTGTGATATCTATCTTGATACTTTATTCCATAGGGGGTGTGACGTTTAAAATTCATTGTAATGTATTCGTCGCAGCCGAATTATAGAATCCGCCGCATTATGAACGCTAGCCGCTTAACCACATTGCTCAAATTATATTTTTTTTTATTTTTTGGTGAAAAAGTTCTTACAAAACCTTTTCTGGATAAACGTTTCACATTTCCAAAACAAAAAGCATAAAATCTGTCTTCCTGTACCACCAGAGGGCCTGGTATAATTTTCATGCATGGAAATATGGCAATGGCGTAAAAAAAATGAATTATTATAACTACCACCCGAATTTATTCCTATGAACAGAGTAATTTAATTGTTATAAAGTAAAACAGATTCACGGGAATGTAGAATTAGATTGTAACAAATTAAAATGTTTAGTACCTCATTGATTTTCAGTTTAATGGGTACCATTTCAATTTGTTTTGGAAAACTTATTTTACAACGAAATGGAACGTCTGTTAACAGAAATTTCTGTGGCAGGTTTTTTTCGGAATGTATTACAAAAATTGTGAGGGGACATTACAAAGAAGGCGCGTGGCATGTTGGCTGTCAAAGTCCGAGCTGTAGTTGGCTCGCGTGGCGCGCGTCTCGGCGCGTCGCCGGCCGGCGGCACCGGCTAGATCCACCACTTACCGGCTAACCCATTTATACACTGCATTGAAACAGGACTAAATGAATTAATGCAAATTTATACTATAAAAATTGTCGCAGGTGCGCGAAGACGAGTTCCAGCCATCGTTGGATTCGATTTAACGCGCTTGCGCTGCGCGAAAGTTTTATTTATAGCCGCTTGCCCTCATCATCTATTAACCGCTCCGAGTACCCGTAATTTGGCCGACTATTATATCGACATAACCTACGCCTAGCCTGACAATTTGTAGGATAATGTTACAGGTTTTGTTAGATTCTAACTACTCGAGACATTAGAACAGTTAAATCATTAAAAGTACCTGTTTCACCTATAAACAGGTGGGTGTTTCTGACTTCTATTAATTAGTTGTTCCTAGGTACTGCTATATGTGATAAGACATTCCCTATTCATTATCCATTTTAACGGGGATCAGTTCCTTTTATAATCTGCAATAAAGTTTTTATTCCGTTCAAATGAGGATATTAAAATATCTAATTGCTTGCTATGAGTGGCTCTCGATTATGACTTTACCGTAATAACTTAATTGTAATCGTAAAATGTTTATCTTCATTTATACAGGTTGATCCAGTAAGGGCGCATTTGTAATCGTGTGCAGACAGAATTTCAATACGCCAATTTAAAAAAAAAACTGTTAACGAAAAATCTCTAAATTTATTTTTTAAATCGAAATTCTGACTTAACCTAATGATTAAGATTACAAAAAGAATGATTACAAATGCGTTATATGAAGCGCAGGTTCAAGAATTAGTATACCCTTTCTGAATCATAATGATATACCCTGTATATTCCGCTGTAAAAGATACATCGCCACTCTGTACTTTTGTGAATTATTGTAGGTATACCTAAATAGTTACATTTTAGTTGCTAAATTCACTAACGCTAATGTTATTAAGGGTTAAGGGTCTGGGTAAACTATTAAAAATTCAATATTAAATACATTTTTGCCAGACAACAGTGAACGCTGAAACTTACCTATGTTCCTAAACTAAGAAATGTTTGTATGATTGGTGGCGATGCAGCGACGATAATGTTATGTCTACACATTGCGCACAATTATTTCGGTTATTGAAAAAAATATTTAATTCTTGCAGCGAACAGCTACAACAAACAAACCAAATACAATTTTGTTATTAGTGGAAGCTTTAGTAGAGGAAGATTTTGACGACCTGATTTCCTCAGTGTGTAGTGACCCTGCTTTCTGTGTCGCGGGTCCCGGGTTCGAATATAAAGAAAATTAAATTATTATACAAAACTAATATATTGATTTCTTATGTTTACGCGAATACTACACATTGAAATGAAACTCATTTTAAGGATTTTATCTCGGTTTATTTTTGATTTAACGTTCCCGACGTTCCCGTGACCATGGTTGCTGTAAAGCAGCCGAAACGTCGGGAACTTAAAATCAAAAATAAACCGCGATAAAATCCTTAAAATTAGTTTTATTTCAAAACTAATATAAATTAAAAAGAGTATGGAAAAGCTACTTAATATTTACAAAATACTTACCAAGTACTTAAGTTCGTTACAATGATACAGTTTTATATTCTGGGTTCTTTTGCTGAGAAAGTAGTCTATCAGATAGATTGTTGTCCCTCCAAGAATTTTGTACTTCCAAGAATACCTTTGAAAGAAAACATTTTCTAGTTGTTAGTAACGCTACACTGCCTTCTATTCTATGGCAAGTAATCAGTGCATTCTACTTAATTTACTAATAAAACTGCTCTATATAGTACTAGTATGAATCACCGAGATATGATATCAATTTATTGACGTACCTACTTATGGTTCTAGATGCAATGATAGTCTATACCGCCCTAGTCTCCACCCCACATCCCGTTGAATCTTTGAGATATCTTCATTTTCGATAATCCATCCAATACAGAATTTACTACGACTATTATGAAAGCTTAATGCTGGTACTCAGCTTTCGATTTTACATATTCTTACATAGGCATGTTTGATTGGAATTTTTAAAAGCACTTATGCTTTTATAGTCATATATAAGGGTGCCCACAAGATCTCGGGTCTGATGAGCTTTATCTGTTAGTGATAATTGAGCTTAAGTATAGACTATGTTAATGGCAAACTTAAAGATATTTAGGAATTAAAAATAAGGCATACCAAAGACGCTAAACTCGGGGGAAAACATAAAGTTGTGAAAACGCGGTAGTGAGGCGAAAAAATGCAGCTCTATCAATAATATACCTATTTATTTGCCGATAAGCAAAAGTCCACCACTTTTATTGCATTCTGTACATTTTAATTTGTACAAAGAGGATTAAGTGGTCATTTGGTTTTGATATCTTAAATGCCTGGACTTGATACCTACCTACTTAATTAAAATGCGTAACTGGCATCTCTAGAAGTTTCAGATACGTTGCTCCGCAGGCATATCCCGAGTGCTAGTTTACATATTAAGTACCTATCCCATGTGGGGTATCAATTTATGTGAAACAGATTATTAAGTAGCTACTTCATCTATACATATAAATAAAATTGGAGTGTCTGTTTGTAATATTAAAATAACCGCTTTTTACTAAGTGCATTTGGATGTATACACGTTACCTATACCGAAACAACATTTTTTACAATTTTTGTCTGTTTGTCTGTCTGTCTGTCTGTCTGTCTGTCTGTCTGTCTGTCTGTTTGTTCCGGGTAATCTCTGAAATGGCTGGACCGATTTTGACGGGAATTTCACTGGCAGATAGCTGATGTAACAAGGAGTAACTTAGGCTACTTTTATTTTAGAAAAAAAATAGGATCTCTCGAAAAAAAATTAAAACCAATGTTGCAGCGCTGCGCCTGCTTAAAGTTTGATAGCAACAATCTGCAATGCGTCCCGCGGGATCAGAACGCGAGCAGGCTGTTGCCAACGGTTGAGACGTTGTTAAATACCACGTGGACGAAGTCGCGGGCAACAGCTAGTTTAATAATAAAATCGATTCGAATACATAACAAAAGCGCATGTTAATGATTATTTTATTACCTGTATATGTCAATGTTTCGTTTTTTGATAGAAAATTACCATAAACATATTTCAAAGTTTACGAAGTATCTATCGGCTATAAAAAAAAACAAGAGTTTAAAAGAAACAAGTTATAGGTTCTTTGTTATTTTTATTGAAAACAAAATCACGTTTTGATTTTAGTTTAGAGATGAATTACACAGATCTAAACTAAGTAGGTTTATTGCCAAAATAAATTACCTAGAAATGCTTTATTTTCTGCCGCATTTCTCAAAGCACATTTTTACTTGAATAAAAAGCCTCATACGACATACTTACTCACCTGAATGAGAGCATAGGATCGTAGATATGAATATATTGTTGGTTGAAAGTGAAGACAAACCGGAGGCGATATAATGGTGTTGGAATGGCGCATGCGCGGGCGCAGGAGGCGCGAGCGGCGCAATGTGCGCGCGCGACCTTTGCGCGTAATTATGAAGCGCGTGTGCCTCCACGCACACGCACTCGCCGGCTACCCGCTGCCCGCTGCTGTCTGCAATACGTATATGGAAACAGCTACATTACAATACACTCGCCCTTTGATTAGCATTTTTTGCGTTTGATTTTAAGCATAATATACAGAATGATTCAGAATGGGTATACTAACCTTTAAACATGTGCTTCTTCAATAGCGCACATGAATAACGATATAACGTTTTAAAAAATATTTTTTTTATCCAACAAAATAACAATTATATATTTTTTTAATTGACCTATCGAATTTCTGACTTCGCATAATGATTGCAAATGCTCTAAAGAAGCGCAGGTTCAAAGTTTAATTCACCGAGGTGTCACGATATATTTCGAGACAGATTTCTGAAGTTCTCCGAAATGGACGAAGAGACATGAGAAAAAAACTACCAATATACGCACTCAATTGTCAGCGCATTAATGGCGGCAATTAAATCGGTTCACATCGACAGCGGACCGGGCGCCCGCGCGGCACGCTCGGCAAGCCCGTTTTTACTACCCTTCGGTCTTTAAACTATACTTAATGAAAACCAATGGTTCTGTAATCTATATTTGCTCGCAAGAATGATCCTTTGATTGTAAAAAAATATAATTTCTTGATCCATAACTGCCAAGCTTCAATAAATTGCTATCCCATATAAATTGCACATAGCTAATTACCTAGAGGTCGCAGAGAACATTGTTCATTATTTAATTGCTTATCCTTATTTTTGTGTTACAATATATTTTGTTTTATGAGGAAATCTGTGCAAACTGGGGCTACCTATGGTAGAAATAACATGGGAGATAAATAATAACCTGAACAGGTAAGAAATCCCTTCGTTTTTGGTTTTTTGTTTCTTCAATAACAATCCGATCAAATGAAAACCCGAATAATGTACCTATCTAATAAACTCCTACTACAAATGTAGTAGATTCTTAATGCCGTTATTCATAGATTGCTTATAATTACTTGAGAGCGAGTATGGATGCCTTGATAGGTAGGTACTTACGTAGTGAATTATCACGGACCGTTTCTCAGATTGGAATCAATTAACTGGAGGCGACGCGCTCCTGGTCCCAAAGCGGCCTTCGCGCCACCTGCCGTCGGATCCCCGGTCCCCACGAAGGCGAGCGGCGGCCGGCCAGCGTCGCAGCGCCGCCGCGCCGCCCGCGCGCCCTCACGCCGCGGCCACCAAGACGCAACTCCCTACCACGCCGCGGCCAACCCTGTCTGGTCGCTTATCAAAGACGCGTGATTGCCCATTCATTATCCGCAAGAAAAACTGCGGCAGCTTTGCCAGTTAATTGCGCTAACCCAATTTCATTCGTAGCCGAATTTCAATTGTCGCCCGTTACGCCACATTGCGAAATTTATTTCATTTGTCATGTATGATTCATGTCGTACAGAGACATATTTGTACTAATGCCCTTCGCATTTTCAACTTTTTGCGGAAAAATATCTATAGGTACTTATAACTGTAACTAGATTATAATAATACATAATTGTATAGGAATTTGGAATATTGGATTTTATGCCGATCTGTTTGCGCATTATAGGAAAACTGATTGACGGACTGTGATGACATCTGACTTTATGGTAGCTTAAAACTTTTTTTTTTGTGTTCGCTGGGAAATTTATGGGATCCAGCAGGATTAACAAAAATCCTTCGAAAAATTCGCTATGTATACGATATTTTTTTACTCAGTATAGTCGAAAAGCTATATTATAACTATACAGCTGGTAAGTAGATAATAAAATAACTAATATTATTTTTTAACGATCGCGCCATTCTCTTGTTGATTTCATTCGATGCCAACGAATAATCAATGTCGAGCCATCGAATCACCGAGTGCAGCCGACGTACTACCTAATGTTGTATATCTGCGCCTTCGGAACGTAAAATCATGATTTACCAACAGTAGTTAAAGCACTCATTAAGCGGACATGAGCAGCGACCGCCGCCGCGGGGCACGCGTTAACTCGTCCAGACATCTTCACTGCGCGTCTGCAATCTGCATCTACCCAACGCAAACTCATCATCTGCAAGTGAAACAAAAACATGAATACTTTTTAATAAAATAGTCTATAACCTCGACGGCGCAGTCTCCGATTCCGATTTCAGTGTCTCGGTACACCAAAGGCCAATGTCTTTAGTCCTAGAACTAGTGGGTACCATTACCAAAATATCATTGAAAATCGCCAATAACCTGCTAGCGTGACCACGCCCCTATTGCACTATTTTACTTTTTTACTGGAGCCCGATTTTAGTAAAAATACAAGTTTTGAATTAGTTGGAGGAGTACCCCAGGACTCCTACTTGATCATTTGTTTATCGCACATAACTATATAGGTAAATGGAAAATAAACACAGTATTCTAGGAAGCTAAACCCTAACACACAAATTAGAAACAGCTAAAATCACGATAACTACAAGACAATGGGAAAATAAATATAAAATATACATCACAAATACTTTTTTTTTGTAAAAGTCCTTAAAGCTGATGCATTGTTACCTACGTGAAATGTGAAAACGAGAGGTTTTGTTTCTAGGTATTCATTTTATTCCTAGACGCCTAAAAGACCGAAGAAATCCAAGTATGGTCAAACGTTATAAAAACATAACACAGGCTTGCACCTTTCCAATCAATTACCAATAAACAGCGTATAAGATAGGCTAGAGGAGGGCCGCGGCGCGGGCGACGAATTCCGCGCTTCACTGCCTGAAGCGTGCGCATACTTTTTGCAATGGCAGGTGCAAGTGCATATGCTATTAAATTGTCAAAGAGTACACGTACGCGCGCCCGTGTATGCCTCTGATAGCTTCCAATAATCAAAAGTCAAGTAAATAGCCGTGTTCTTTTGAAATACACCATAGATGCGGTCGTAACTCCGTATTTAGTGCCTCACGCGCACACACGAACGCTCCATCGAAGCTGGCAATCATTTACCGCAAATTATGTATGCTTAATGATTTATTAATACAATTATTAAATATCAATAACGAAAACGTTATTTTTTGCCGGTAACGCGCGTACTTGTTACACACACAGTAATCGAAAACCGCAGTATAGCAGCAGTCAGACGAAGTCGGGAGCATGTGTTCTTATAATATGGGATCGCAAAAATGATCTCAATTAGCGTAGATGAGGCGAGTTTTTCGTTGTATGTGCGGGCAGGCGCGTTCGTGTTCAGTGCACAACGTGACTCTACGGCCGCGCAGCGTCGCACGCGCATGCCTACGCATGCGGAGCTTTAGAGCTTTTACGGTTTCAGCCGCCCGCCATATGACTGGCTCGATAACCATAGTCTTGTAAATGAAAAAAAAACATGACGTTCTTTAAGTAACGGATGTTTAATCGGTGAAATAAAAATCAGGACTTTTCTTCAAGCTCATAAAACAAATTTTAGGATTTGAGTTAATTCAGCTACCTATATAATCGTAGAAAACATATTTGCAGGAGCCGTTATGTCGAGCCCGTCAATCGGTCAGAATGTGCTGATCGATATATATTATTATAGGTATTACCCATGTCTACAATGTTGCATGAAAGCTCCCGGCTTACAAAATGTCACTATTACACCGGAGTACAATATATATAGGCGGCTACTGCTAACATACCTACCTACCCATTACTCCATTATAACTCAGACATTGCTCTCACTAAATAGAGCTCTGCTATCACAATTGCACATTCTTCTGCGTGGTTGCGACCTCAATGTAAAACTATATATACCTAGATATTTGTTGCGACTTACGACGAATTTCAAAACGACTTCAATAACTGGTCATATAATATACTAGCTGTGCCCCGCGGTGTTACCGGCGATTAAAAAGTATGAAAAATTAAAACAAATCCATTCCACGGGAACCATACATTTTACAGGGATAAAAAGTATGGTTATTCCTATGTGCTATTCCAGACTATAATCTATCTCTGTGCCAAATTTCATCCAGATCCGTTCAGCCGTTCTGGCGTGATTGAGTAACAAACATCCATCCATCCATCCAAAATTTCACATTTATAATATTAGTGGGATAATAATCAAGTGGGAAGTCCCTTTAGTTGGGCCTAAGGGCAGATGGCAATCCCTCCAAGTTATTTCTGCTATCAGCCAAATCGTAGACATAGTGAAGGCCGAATTCAAATATGGAAAAAAAGTTAGAAAACAGATTTACTACATCTGTAACTTACTCTTGCCTCGTAATTTAAAGCAAGGCGTTAGATACGAGGTGTGCATACGTAAGTTGCCGGTGTACTATGACGCACAACAAGCGCGGACGTTTTAATAAATCCGTTAAAGGCACATGCCGCGGCGCGAGCGCAACGTGGGTCGCGTCGCGCGGTCAATCTTGTCTTGAGACTGAGGGTGCTATCGGTGGGCGGGCGAGAATCGATTCTAATTTATCGATATAAGAAATACCATTTAACTTGTAATGGCTTTCTATAGTTTGGTATTTGTATAAAGATTAAGTAATATTAGTACCTAGATGTAACTTCTAGTTGATCTATCATGAACGAGAGTTAATAAAGTCGGGCAAGTATGGAAAATAAGAAAGGTCCTTTTGTATTTATACAAGTCCAGAAGAGATGGTTTTATACATCGACTGCAAAAGTTTTAGACGATTCAAAGAAAATTATAGGGTTGAAATATGGTGATGATATTTCTCGTATCTGCTTACTTTGTGTAAGTACCTATTTAGAACATCTATGTTAGTTTGTATGCTATGTTTGATTACTTTGTACTTTCACTTGGCTTTCTTTTAAAATCACGCAGTCGACGAGGTCGGTAGGCGACGCAATGCGCGGCGCTGGGAGCATCCCTACGCGCAGCCACCTGCCGGCCGCACCCCCACGCTATATTTTATTCCACTTAATCGTTCTTTCCGTTATATTACTTTTTTATCCACACTCAAAGCAAATATTCTCGTTCCTATAAACGCCACAATGTCGATGGTACTATTAACTATAATAGATAGACACATTTAATTGAGAATCTATAAAAGGTTTGGCGAACTGTTATCCATATAAGGGATAAGCATTCATCATGGTAGCCGGGCATCTCATCTGCCCAATTAATAAAAGTTGACTGTAAGGAATGGTCGCGGGGACAGCGCGTGTACTAGGGTACCGGTTCTGCGCGCCCGCAGCTGAAACATAGCTGCGCTTTAAATGTTTTCTTTTATTTTGATTTACTTATCTATCAAGCGTGTACGCGCATACTTTATGGACGTGTTTAAGGATTTGCACAGTTTTTATCAAGATGTATCTGCCACTACCAACTCATTTATTTATTTTTATAGATATTAATCTAGGTAAATTCCGAGACAGCTGTAGGTATTTATAAGCCCCGAGTCTTTTATAAGCTTTACCACTTATATACTCCATGTAAAACTGCCTTAACGGTTACATAAAATCTTTAAGTACAAGGATATAATTTAAAACAAAACGCATCAAAAGCTTATCAGGACTACGATCGTGATATTTTAAATCCGGCCTCATTAATTCGCCTAAAATCGAAATGGAGGCCTTAATACGAGTTTCGAACAAAGGGAGAAAACAAAAACAGCAACAGAAAAAGAATTATAATAAAAAGCGAGGCGCGCGCGTGCCAGCGCGACATGTGCACGCGCCGAGGAGCCGCGCTAACGGGCCGTGACGCGCCCCCGCCCCCGCCCCGCACGACACGCGCTCGCCGTTATGTTTACAGCCCCCGCAGCCTCCCCGCCCGCGGCGCACTCGCCGCCCCCTCCCCGCGCCCTGCACTGAAGCACTTCCCCCACCTGAAACCATACATTTCCGTGCCGCGCGTAACAAAACACGCAACAACCAAAGCAGATTAGCCGGTTAATTGAATTTCCCGAGATTGTCATTACAATCGCTTAATGAAGTGGTAAAATGTTCGATCGAAGTGATTAACCACAATGACACAGTTAAAGTTCACAACAAAAGGGATAGTATACATTTAATATTTTCCTACTTATGTTACTACTTATTTTTATTTTTTTACATTATAGGCAAGTATTTGATCTCGATCTCACCTGACGGTAAGTGACGATGAGATCTACGATGGAGCATACTTGCCTAGGTAGGAAGGCGGCAGTAGATCGAGACGCTACATTCACTAGGCACATGCAGCGCAGCTGATCTGACCCGCCATCCATGAATGGCAACACCGAACATCATGCCGGAACACGGCTAGGCCGCTTGGCGACATGGCTTTGTTCAGTGGGTGGTGACTAGCCACGGCCGAAGCCTACCACCAGTAAAAACACCTGGTAAAAACCAGTAAAACTTAGGTTAGGTTAGGTGCTATTCTTAGCTCTATTTACTTTTTTTTACTTTCTCTATTTACTTTACTTTACATAGATTTTGACGTAACACAATCAAACAGTTTCCGCGATTATAAAATGCTTTACTTTTATTGTCTACACAAGTCTTCTGAAATACATCTCTACGTATGTTTCCTAGAGAGCCAGTCAAACCATTGACATGCCTTATACCTATACCTAATTAAAAATCTACTACTGTGTGCTCCCAAACAAACCTAAGCAACGCGTTTATTTTGTACCTTACAATATACTGTAGTCCGCCAACCCGCACTGGGCCAGCGTGGTGGACTATGGCTTAATCCCCCTCGCATTGAGGGGAGGCCCGTGCCCAACAGTGGGACATTAAAAGGGCAGGTATTATTATTATAATAGACTGGGGGCTATCTTAGTAACAACCAGATCACAACTAATTAGAGAAAGCTCTTTTTTAAATGTATACTCAAAGGGAAACAAACTTGAAACTACCCGCTACAGTCAGTCGGGCGGCTTTCGCTGAAACAACGGGACCATTGTCATTTATTTTAAAAATTCTTATTTGTATTTTGTATTTTATTTATTTATTTCGGAACATTATCTTTATAACCTACTGGTGCTGTTATAATATTTTACTCTAGTATTGTTCCACGTTATATATACATATATTCAAGTCAGTGTATATTTTTAAACTAACGGAATAATCTGTATTTAATAGAGTAGCTACTATAAAGTGAAGAATGTGTGATTGTTTCAGTGAAAAGGCTTCTAAGCTGTATCTAAGCAACGCTCCGCCCAGCGCTAGATGGCGACCAATGGCGCGCGATGGGCGGGGCTTCCGATCTGAGAATTCTAAACTCGCACGTTACTTAATCACAGTTTAACACACCAAATAAATTAACTTTGGCAACCAACTAAACTGATCTACGAATCTTGCTTGCCAAACTCTGTTTTTAGTACCCCAACGTGTAGTTAGCATCCCCCGACGTAGATAATAACCAGTTCACAACAAAAGATTGCTACGCATAGGTAAAAACAAGACATTAATGTCACAGAGCAACCGCTTATTTGTGGGCATTCATTCTTAAAAGTAATTTTTCAGCGTATCCTTCGCGTCGTCCGTCGACGCAAACGCAACCAACAATTAACCGGTGGATGCGAAGACGCGACGCGAGCCACCTGTCAAGTGGCCGTTTCATCAAATCATTTCTTTATAGCTCAGCCTCCGTCCGACCTCTTTTTTGTTGGCAGAGTTTTGAAAAAGGACGTTAGTGTGGTAGTAGTCGGGTAGGTCGCGGCGCGCGAGCCTCCTTCAGTCAGGTGCCAGGCGCCATACGCGGCACACTGCGCGCTGGCGAGGTTTCCGATCCCGCGCGGCCTTACGATTTTCGCGACGTCAATCGTAGCTTTTTCATTGTTCATGAACCTTTTAAAGGACGTTATAAAATATTAATCTGAACATTTTTCCGTCACTTTTAATTTTATAATGACGGAATATTGATGGTGTAATATGAACTGAAATAGTTCTGAATCGTACAAATCCTTCAGTGCAACGTAGCAGTGAGTGAATTCGAAACTCGTAGTCTGCAGAAGTTCAGCCCAAGGTAAGTTCGTTTGTGTTTAATAGATTATATTTACATCAATGGTAAATTAATAATAAATGGAAACATATTTATTTAAATAAAGACATACATAGCTATCACTTTTACTATTAGATATAAATCAAATAAGTGCATATGACTCTCTATGCCTATGTATACATTTCCGCCTTTTGGTAGTATAAATAAACAGCTCTTAATTATTTATTTTATTTTTAATATACGTTCTGCATATTATATCCTATCCTACATCAAAATCGGTTTCGAGGGGCCTGTAAGAATTTTTCGCTATTCCCCATAGTTTCAGATTTGACCATCCAGCATCCACTTTAAAAATTCACCCTGTATATTTGTGTATATATTTCTGTTTTAATATATCTATGTTATACGGGTTAGTATTTTTTTTTTAATTCGAAATTTTTTCAACTTTGATCAAAATGTGGTTACCTATTTTAAGTAATTATTATAAATATTTGAGTAGTTACTTTTTTTCTGTATGATCAAGATTGCGATACCTATACCTATATACACTTAATTAATTGATTATAAGTTAATTGTTTGTAATAGAAAAGGTAATAGGTATATTAAAAGCTATTGCGGCAATCGTTTATTCTTTAATACAAGTGTAACAAATGTTGAGTAAAAAAATGATAAGGTGAATAAATCAACACTTACACACAACAGTAATAGAAATATATTTGGGTACTAGCTTTTGCCCCACGACTTCGTCCGCGTAAAAAGTAAAACATAAAAATTTCGTTTAAAAGAAATCCCTGCCAACTATGTGTGAGCTTATTCTTCAAGGCTTATCTAACGAACTCAAACTTGGTGGGTTTAATCACTCAACGACCACCCTTCGGCCTCATCATCATACCATGGTCACCCTGGATAAATGTCCTCATAAATCCCAATCAAACGAACCCATACTTTATGGGAATAGCGCGCTCGAAGAAATATTTTACTACGAATTTTGGACCCCCCTTACTCCTAAGAAATTGATTTCTAATAAACTAAAAACATCTCTTCCAACAGCACTATTTAATAGTTTTTCTCCATACACACTAGAATCCCATTACAAACCCGTGGGAGCTTTCTTTTGGAAAATTACGACATAGTTTTCGATTAACACTTACATACAGTCTTTTAACAAAGATTCAAGCCAATCGACCCTCAGAATATAATTTTGCATACAATCTTAGATCCCCTTTTTGTACCTCTTAGGGTCCATATTTTACAAAATCATTTCTGAGTGGGCGTTTTCAGAACTCAATGACCACTCCCTCCAAATATTCCAACGGTCCAGGTTATGCGCTATCTGTCAATAAGTCAGGACAAAAACTTTTAAATACATATATAGATAGAAGACAATTAACTAATTGTCATAAAAAAAATACATTTTCACACTGCGTAATAATTTAAACGATTATATTTCATAATGACTGTTGCACCGATAAGGTTATATGCGTTCCAATTAATAGTCTTTCACAGTGTTTGCACAAAGACAATATTAAGGTTGGTATACGTAGACGTTCAAACGATACGTACCTAAAGACAGTCTGTGAGGATGCAGTGCAGCGCAAATAATCTGCAGCTCTATTTCACGTAGCAATATGCAAACACGGCCAAGTCAAATTTGTACATGTGTTTTACGTACCTAGATATGTCGTGTACAAAACAACGTGGCTGCATAAAACCCCAGACTGTGGAACATTTTTTCGTCTCCGAATGCAATTGCAATTTGTTGCTTTATGTACAGGTATGGGGATAAATATATTGCATAGGTTAGCACAGCTGAAGCAAATATATGTACTTACATATCGCCGATAGTCAAAAAGGGTATACTAAGCCTTTAGCGTATCATTATGTGCAGACAGAAATTCGATCGCCCTAGGTATGCACTCAGGCAGATATCTAGGTGCATACCTTGCGGTCACAGTTATGTTATAGATATAGCGGAAGGCATATTAGACATGAAAAACTGAAACATTTTGGAACGTTTCTAAATTAATTTAATATGACCATACGCATATACCTGTATAGATACATAGGCTATCATTTATCTTTGTCATGGATTTAGGACTCCCTATTCATATGGTATCATATAGTTTGAATATGATTCTATCTAGGATCATAGCTTCCGGAAGTTTAATACATTTTATCGAGAATAATATATAGGTATTATTATGATCGATATCGTAGAATATTGTATTCAATGTTAGGGAGACATTGAAATGACCCACATATTTTTTTAAATAAAAACATTATAACGAACTAATTTAATTATTATCTTAATTAAGTACATAAATCGTTCCCAAAAAAACGTTGGTAATTGGGCAAGCCGGACTCCGATAGATCGGATTCTTCATAATTTTTAACAGCAATATATACCTATAGGTTGTTAATTTTAAAGATTTATTGACTTGCAATTTATAATAGCGACAAGCACTTAATGATCGTTTCCCGATTGAATACATTCAATATTCATAATTAAATAATGTAAGAGTGCAAACTTATTAAAACTTTATTTGCATTATCTGTTCAAACAATCCTCACAATACAGATTCAGATTTACCTATCAGACAGTTTTAATAAACACCTGCCTGGTTCAATAGATATGGGACAGTTAGTTAGCACCAGACGTTGTATTGCTGAATACTTAATAGTCTTTGAACAATAACTAAACAATGTGTAAAATCAACAACTCATTGATTTTCTCGACATTTGCTCATGTTCCCACTACGCCCGCCGTTGGGAAAAAAACGAGGTGGCAGAGCCGCATCGCAATTGCTCCAATCGGTATCCATTAAACTTGTTTTATTGAAGCAAAAAATTGCAATACACAACCCTCTATTCTTACCTGGTTAGTCTATTAACAATAGATGTTATAAAATCAATCACTCAAGACAGTTAGTGGGATAGTCCACATCGCGAATTCAATCGATATCTTTATGCGAAATGCTTACAATTTGTTAATGAACCCTCTGTGTGTAAAGCATTATCCGTAATTAGGATTTTTTGCGTATCATTGTCCGAGATCATTATTTATAATTTGCCTACTGCCAAGACCGGTATGTCCCTTGAAGCTTCTCGAATTTTAATCCCTAATGGACACGGTGTGTCATGTCGTAATACTCGTCCGTTAGTTCTGTAATATGTGTTAGAGTGTAATGAAGATTGTTTTATTTAGTGGACACTTGCATTATTAATGCGCGCACGAAGCGGGGCGCCCCGCTGCCAGCCGCCGCCGCCGCCGTCAACCACTTCCATTATTCTGATTCTTCATTTGCTTGATTGAGCTTTTAATACGATTCACTGTCAACAAACAAGCGGCCGGATTAATCGGCGAGCGCCGTCAGCAAATACGTGGCCCGATGGACACTAATGACGGCGGTCACGTAAAACAAAGATGATATCGCAACATTTGAATTGATCAATTCCGACCGTAAAATCTTGATAAGTGCAACAGTTGCCTACGTTGAGTTGTCTTATTTATCCAGGTGCTCAACATCTCAGGGTCCATTTTTATGTGCAAGTATCATGACATTATAGTGATATTTGTGTATGTAGGTATTTTAATGTTCTCGCTTATTACTTTTCATTTTATATACTTAATATTGAGTAGGTACAGGTACCTTTTTTTTTTTTTTTTTTACCTAGTAAACATTAATTGATATTGTTTTAAGCCTTATATAAGGAATTTAACTCTTACCTCAGTACAAAGAATAATATTTCCAAATAACCAAGAATGATGCACTCGGCACTGTTATTAAAAAAATATGATTTTTCTGGAATATTTTTCTTATCAGAACGCAAACCTACTTGTCAACATCGCACGCGTTGTGGGAACCAATTTGCATATCTGGGTTTGTCGATGTGTGATGCGTATGGTACTTATTTACCTACAAGGTTGTGCATTTTGTACAAGGTTTATTCCAAAGAACAGAGTATCATAAGAAACAGCGCGTTGTCTTTAGACGAAATTGTGATGACTTCAAAAACCAACACTCTGTAGAGTTCTGTAGTAACTTTGTTTTGTTATGGTGAAGGATGTCTCGACACGTGCTGCTGTCCCGGCTGGCGGAGCAGTTCCAGCCGTCGTCGCCGCCGCCGCCCGCCCATCGGTTTCCTTCACCAGACGGCAGCGTCTCCCCTCATTCCCCACAGTCACCACGATCGCCTCTTTGCTCACCCGATTCCCTGTCACATCAACGCCTGGATATGCTCCAGTTGGGAGACATTGAAATAGCTGGGCGGGCCCTCAAACAATACGCAAGAGCTACGGGTAAGTTCACACGATGACTGGTTTTTGTTAGATACTTAAGTACACATACATTCTTGTTGTGTACTTTCCGAGTAATTCTAAGGATGTCAGGGAAATTTAAGGCTAATAAGTAAAATTAAAAAACAAATTATGAACGTTTCAAAGAAAGCGTATAGCCGAGTGAATCCACGGTAAGGACACTAATCATATTTATGGCTACACTTTCACAAACCAACCAAAATGCTATATACAATGAGACAATCCTTACAATTGCGGCCTGATTTGCGCAGTTGGTAGTGACTCTGCTTTCTGCGCCGAGGGTCCCGGGTTCGAATCCTGGTAGGAATAAGCTTTTTGTGATGAGCACGAATGTTTGTACCCGAGTCATGGATGTTTAGTATCTATATAACTATTATATACTGAGTTCGCCCTCAGTCCATTGTACGGTACCCATAACACAAGCGTTGCTTAATGTGGGACCGTATAGGTGTGTTCGTATGGTGATATTTATTTGTTAATTAGAGCTGGGCGCACTGATGTACTGCAGCGGGCTGGGCGCGCTGTACGGCGGCGCGGGAGTGTGGCCGCTGCTGATGCCGCGCGCCGCGCCGCACTTCGCCAGGCCGCCCTTCGAGCATGCGCGAAACACACCACCTCGAGATGGTAAACACCTATTTTTTTACTATTCTGCAGGGTAATTCAGGGAGTTCTAACTCTTGAAGCTGCGGTTCTTAAAAGCATTTCTAATCATTGTGTAAACTCAAAATTTATTAAGAAAAAAATACATTTTATGGAAATTCCGACTTCACATACCTACTTACTTCAAATGCGCTGAGGAAGCGCATGTCAAAGGTTAGTATAAGTTTTTCTGAATCACCTGTATATAATCTATATAAGTGAAATATTATAAGTTTTTTTTTAATAAGTCGATAATCATTGCCCAAAATGAGTCGTAATCACACTATATTTTCATAATTATTTATTACTGGTACCTACACCATTGATATGGAAACCACATTAAATCATTCGCAGTAAGTAATATTATTACCTACTGCGTATGATTATTCAGAAGATGTTCTGAACACAGCATCACTATTAATAGCCACATTTACATTATGTGAATAGATTGAAGCAGGCTGCAGTATCATGCGCGCAGTCAATGTCAGCAAAGTAAATAATTTGGTCTCCACCGATGTCAACGTGACTCATATTACCCTAGTTTAATACTAGAACAAACGTCTGGGTGTCTGGACATTATTTTAACGTCAGTACATAATCGCGCATCAAAATCATTTAACCACTGTACACACTTACTTATTCACCTCGCTTACCTAGCGGAGAATTTAATGCCATCGCGATTTCCAATTCATTTTCAGACAAAATTGACCTATATATTTGCAATTACTATCACTCTGTTCTGTAAGCACGTAAATCAAAGTCATGTGAATAATGTTTTTTTCATTCAGAAAGTGTGTCGTTCGATATCATTGGCGATACATTCGAATTCATATAAGCAGAGGGTATCGAGCTCGGTCGGACTGAAAGTGTTTTTACGCGTTTCAAGAATCCTAAAAATGGTAATTAGATACGATTGTGGTGTTACAAAACATCGGTTCGCCTCGGCCTCTTTACTCGGTGTCTTGTGAATAACACTCATTAGAATAGCTATCAGTGTAAGGCACCGATTAATAACTCGAAGCGCTGATATGTCGTCATTTACATGTCGTTTACCTCCGACTGCGGAGCGAAGTCACTTGCTTGCTACACCCCAAGGAAAAGTGTCAATTAGTTACCTACAAGACCGCGACTCATCGTCGCCAAACAAAATATTGAGTACCTATTCCAATTGTTCGTTATCCGCGCTTGTACCGGTTACGACTCAACCTCGTAGATAACGTGGAAACCGGGCTTTGGAACCTCGATGTAGTTTGTTACTTACTTGATTTTTATTTCCACTAAGTAATTTATTTACTCAATTTCTTACGATAACAAAATAGAAACAAAATTTATAAGTTTTAGAACACATTATTAAGTATTCGTATTTTAAATTAATTTAAAATGGTTAGGTAGGTGGAGTTATTTTTTTAATTTATTAGGTAGGTAATTAATTGCTTAATTGCTTTGGATTGTTAATAATATTTCAGTTTAGTTTACGTTACAAAACTGGAAAATCGACTTGACTTCATTTGGAATGTGTGAACAATGCACCAATAGCCCCTGCTATTTGAATCGTGATTGATTTATAACTGCTGCATTCGTAGATGTAGGTAGGTGTATCTGAAAGTGTAAACTATGCAAGTTTGAGACTGAATGTACAATGTATAGCAAACAATGATGTAACCGTCGACAAATAGTGGCGCACCTGTACTGATTTCATAAGTCATCTACAGACGACCGATTTGACTCGTCCGACTTTAAATTAACTATGATAAAAGCGTGAAGAACAGTTGGAGACGGAGAGAGACTGCTAACGGCACATATACTTATAGCACATATCAATAGTGTTGGCATCGACGCGATCTCCTTGGCAGTTATTATATGGTTATTTTTTTTTACGACTTGTCATTATTTCGCCTATTATGTCCGCAATGAAAATTTTCCTTTAATATAATCTTCTGTGATATTGTATCCCTCCTGCTGTTTTATTCTCATCCCAGCGTGTGGCGGTCCTGCGGCCACCGCTTACAAGTTTGTTCTCCACTGTCTATTTGGCATGTTTTTTTAAGTAAGCACAATTTACTGTGCCTAACCATTTTTGTTTAACCGTGCACTTGTTTGCAG
Organism: Pheosia tremula; assembly: GCA_905333125.1. Classification (NCBI taxonomy): domain Eukaryota; kingdom Metazoa; phylum Arthropoda; class Insecta; order Lepidoptera; family Notodontidae; genus Pheosia; species Pheosia tremula. The sequence continues at coordinate 4,934,161 of HG995397.1, forward strand.
ATGATGAGGAGGAGCTACCACTAAATCTATCGACAAAGAATCGCCATATTTGGTCGCCTGGGAGTGCGTGTGAACGCGAGAGAAGTGACACGGGGGCTGAATCACCCTTATCGAAGTGGGATATGCAAGATGACACGGACGCTCCTCTCGAATTGGTGAAAAGATGTCGAAGTAGTCCCGATGAATCGGAGCGCCCGCCCAGCGCGGAGCCGCGCCGCTGCCCGTCGGCACCGGCTCACCAGTCGTTCCCCATCCAGCCTCCGCCGTCAGGAGACCTCAACTTCTCCCTGCTCCTCAAGAACGAAAATAGAAATGAAAAATCTTTCCAGGTATGTACGGATTCACAATCCGCCGCGCCACTAGATAGCCACAACCATTAACAAGTCCGGAATAACGGTACAGTTTCCGTTCAATATGCTTTAAAATAGCAAACCAGTATTCGTTTTAGCCTCTTTAACAAATCAAATAGCAAAAACTGCCCCCGGCTTATAAGTACTGGTGGCTGGGAACGGGTCGCGGCCGCGGCCGACTCTTGCTCGTCTTCTCGCCATTTTTATACCTTTCGTTTTTTCTACGCGCCGCCGCCGTTACAAAAATCCGCATCGGTTTTAATCAAAATTCCAAATTTTAATATCACGTTGTAGCAGCTTATAATTGGACGAATAATTACTTTGCGTCATACTGCGATACAACTGTTGCACCTCTACGAACTAGTTGTTTCCACAGTTTATCAATAAATTAAACTCGGTGGCTTTGGTACAGTGGTTTTAGTGGGTTCCTATTACTTTACCTATGCACATCACTAACTGTAATGGCAGTCGTTTACTGATATGAACTTTAACTCAGTAATCCTTGGTCCATATGTGAATCTTTAATAAGCCTGTTTAAAATAATATTGGATCTCAATGAATATAGTAGATAAAAATCGGCCATATTGTTTTAAAGTTCATAGGTATACAATATATTCCACTTATGTGTTTTGTGTACTTAACTATTTAATGAAAGTATGTAGGTGCTGTGTCTTTCTTGTTTGTACATACTTTCCTATTTTAAAACATATGCGATTTTATTTCAAGCTCTAAGTAAATGAGTGCGGTGACACACACACACACACAACTCAGGTTTAGCTACAAGTTACTCGATAATTTGAGATCGACAAGGCACTTTAAGGACCAACATGTCCATTGGTTAGATGACTGGCGGCCATCACTATTGCGTATTTGTAATTTAATTTTATGCTGGCTGACCTGACAGACGACCTTTCCTGAATTTTCAAATTTTTCGGAGCACTTTTATTTTTTTCTCTACTAACGTTATTCGGGCTTTAGTATAATTAGCACTAGGTATTGAGGCATGCATGGGCGCAGTAAACTGTAGCAAGCGGGGGATCGGAGGGACGGCGCGTGCGCGGCACGCGTCACTTTCACGCCGTGTAGTGTAGGTGCTTTAACTAAACTTCATCGATTGGAACATTAGTCTTATATACAACTAATATGAATGAATATTTAAAAAAATGCAATGAATGTTTCCATTGAGCTCTAAAAAAGTTTGGAACTAAATAAGAAGTTCTGTGATGGATCTAGCGCCTACAGTTAGAATTGCTTTGTTTGAACGTTCATAATTTAGTCTGAATACAATAATCATATGCCCTTTTTAATTCATAGCAGGTTTCACTAAACCGTTAATAAAAAGTCAAGCTCATAAAAAAAACAACTCCTCTAGAACTGTTTTTAATTCAAACGGCCGTCATAAAAAATCGCCTCGATACGTGGTACAAACCGATAACCATATGTGGATGGTCATACCCTAGCACCTGTGTTGTTTATAAGAGAGTGCATCGGTGGAATAAAAAGGCGACCAAAAAAGTAGCGGTTTTTGTGAGGCGCGAGGCGGTGCAGCTGCCCGGCCAACTGTCACGGCACTACGCGGATTTGCGCCCAGGATTATCATGGGCCGCATACTTAACAACTAACCACCCGACTAATAGCTCCACTACATATATATTTTATAGCAATAAGATAATTAATAGAGACCTAATTAGCTCAATTTATTCTTATTGGAATATCTAACTGAGTATGTTACCGCATCGATCAATTAACATGTCTCTAAAAGTTTTACCAACTTACGTTACATAATAAAAATTCAATGAACCATACCACAACCCTTTAATGGTGTAGCGACTACTTCAACCGCACCACAAGCTACGTAGATGGCACTACAGACGCATTCAGAACAATAGACAAGTGACGTCACAATCCTGAATCGCGCTATCAGAGTTTTCGGTGCAAGTAACATATATACAAGATCCCGACAATAACCGTTGGGGCATAGCGGCCGCCCCACCAGGCATACCACCCGCCTGGCTGGAAGATCTTCCCTTTACCGCTAAAATGGAATTTAAACACATTTCCAGTAATATTGTTTTGGATAACAACAAATAAAGAAACTAAAGGTTCACATTAGCAGTACTATTTAGCATAAGTGATAAGGAAATGTCATCTATGTAAACCATAATAAGACAATAAATTTGTAGCAGTGGAAGTAGTTACTACTATAATCAAAGCTGACAAGTAAGCACAGTACTGTTTGACAGATAAAGCTAACAAATATCATCTAAAAGCATATTTTATGGGCGATATTATACCTGTGTGACGCCGCTGTCGCTTGCATGATTGTGAAATGTTTCACAAAAATCCGTGTCTAACGCTTTAATCTGTGTACCGTATAAACAAACTAACTTGGAAACGGAATTATTCCAATGCATTCCGAACACATCTGATTAAATAAATCTAAAGTAGAGTCATAGTAGTATGTGAGTACTTCAGTGAAAATCTTTTGTCTGCCGCACAAACAAATGAAAAAAGACCATACATATATTTACTTTACAAGCTTTGTTATAACAGAGTTTTGTAACCGCAGTGTCCTCTTTTAGGATAACTTTCGAAATTACAGACAGAACCGCGTGTACTACTGATATTCTTAGGAAGTATTCCTTATAGAGGCATCAGTCAAACAAAATGACCCCTACCTACGAACAAACAAATACACTACCAACATTACCTAAACTACCTATTCAAAATAATATTTACAAATCTAAACAATTTATATTTATGCCCTGTAGTAGGTATTATTGATTTATTTTTTATTAGGTAGAGGAAGGGTTGAAAAGTACTAATAATAAGCACTTAACGTACGTTAATTACTTACTAGCATTAAAAAAACTCATAGAACACGATCCTTGTGGGGAAATCAAAGAAAATTATAGAAAGGGGTTGGATGTAGCCTGTAATTAGTTTATTGCTAGTTGTCACAGCCGTAGTGAAGAAAGGTGATGGGCGCTGTCTACCACGCTTATAATTAGTTATTAATATCCTAAATAGTAGGGACTTAATTATCAGATTCCTTCTTTTTATAATAATGCTGAATGAAAATAGGGCACACTGCTCAGATAAGTTTTCCTTGAATAAGAACATGAATAATACTAACCAGCCCCTTAATGTCGCACTGCTGGGCACAGGCCTCCCCTCAATTCGATGGGTATTCAGACCATAGGTCATCACGCTAGCCCAGTGTGCGGTGGTGGACTCAGTCATGCAGGTATCGTCACGATGTTTACCTTCACCAAAATTAAATAATCCATAAATCCCAGACGTGCGAGCTGGGGTCAAAAGCAGTATGCTGGGATTTATGTATTTGATATCATATTGAAAGCTTTTGCAGCTACACCCATTATATCGGTTCGGACCTGCTGGGTTATTTCCAATCATTCAAAATCGATATCGGAAACGGAATCGAAAACTCCGAGCTGGATTACCGCAATCTTTATTAAAATTTCCGAATTTGACTATCTTCGATGTATTTTGATGAATATACCAAATCGTTTTTTCAAAAAGTTTCCGTCGGAAAGCTCGTCGGGAGCGTCATCATCATCGGTAAGTTTCAAATCCGTTTCCGATGTCGATTCCGAATGAATTAAAATAACCATGCTGGTGTACTTAGTGTAAATACGTGTTAAGTGAGCATAAAATTATACTTCTTTTGTTTCCTCGTCCAGTGCAAGCAATGCGGCAAATGCTTCAAGCGGTCGAGCACGCTCTCGACGCACCTGCTGATCCACTCGGACACGCGGCCTTACCCCTGCCAGTACTGCGGCAAGCGGTTCCACCAGAAGTCCGACATGAAGAAGCACACCTACATACATACAGGTTTGTGTCTTCTCCTCACTACTCACTGCTCATGGAATCTGCAGAAATGTATAGCATAGAACTTCAAATATGTATGTCCCGCTTGGCTTCTGGGCGTCAGCCGAGAGGGGAATTGTCATGAGGCGCACGACCCAATATTTTTTTGGAATAAATTATCATATATCATGATAATTAAATCTTAAATATGTACTAGAATTATATAAGTATCAACCAATAAGAGTTATGAAATAAATTCGATTGAATATAATCTGTGAAAATAGTCGACGTTAACAAAAGACAAATTACAGTTCTACCATCTAGTAAAGCGATAAAATACGAATAAAATTATACGGTGTACGTTTCAAACTGTGTTAAACTCAAATTATTATGACAGAGTTAGACGTAACTTATGTCGGGTGTTAACGGTGATGGTTCTTTACACTTACTTTGTGTCGCCTTGCCATTGAGGGACACGTGTTGTATACTTCCACTAATAATTATGAAATTAATGTTAATGTACAAAGCTGTTCGACTGACTTTTCGTATGTAATTAGGGCCTAACTTAAACGAGCTGATTTAATGATAATGTTCGTACTAGGATCACTATTCTAGACCTCGTCTCCAGAATACAGCCACCTATTAACATGATGATAACACTACGGCTATAAAAATATTGATTCGCAAGTACTAAATTGATACTTGTATCCGAAAATATTGGAACGGCATATTTACCTTTTCTACTTCAGTATTTTAATGTATTTCATGTAGAGTACTAAATAAAAAAAATATAAGTATTTTTATTAGTTATAAGTAACTCACCGTGAGGATTTGCTCGTCGTGAACTTTTGATCCGAACTTTATGGTAAGGTTGATCCCGGCCCACATCATATTTAAACTAAATAAGGTAAGTGAGGACGTTGGAACGAGTACCGCTTTTTAGACAGTTAAAAAAGCTAGCAAACGGACACTTAACTTGCGAAAAAAATTACTAAATCCCAAACAAAGTTGCCGCAAAATAAGATTGCGTCTTAGTATTGCAGCTGACGGCAGAAGCAAAAATATGCGGTACTGTATGCGCGGTGAATGCTTGTTAAAATGAAAATCTCTACTGGACATCCCATAATAGATTGCCTCGTAGAGTCGCCTGATAGTCCAACGATATTTTTAAACTTGATTGTATCTAGATTTAACTTGATTACAATGTATCTGCAAATTTATTTATTCCATAAAATTTTACTTTCTCAATTAGTAGACCGCGATACCGGCGTCCGAGTTGAGCGTGTAATGATAGGTAATCTCCAGCGATTGCCCTTTTAATCGGCATGACAGTAAGCAGCTGCTGAAGACGTTATCCGACTTTATCTTTCTCGATTTATTAAGCGGCATGAGTGTCTAGGTCTACGTAATATACTGTTATAGCCATTGAGTTATTATATGAATAGCCAATGGAATAGCTAGGCTCTGTAAAACAAGTTCATTAAATTGAAAACGTATATAAGTGCGTCCAATAAAAGCAATCATGCGATACAACAGAAACGATGCCTTGGGAATTAAACATTTAAATGCTGTACCTGTACAGTTACCTCCTGGACGGCAAATCGCAGCCGGTCCTCGGCGTGTTAATAAATTTCCGATGAGCAAAAAATACGCCAAATTCCGGGAGTCGGCCGCGTGCTTGCGTCGCAATACGACACATCGGGCTATCTACATTACACACAGCTATATATACATAAGTAAATAAGTTCTACAGAAATGTTAAAACCATAGACATGTAGAACAAAGATTTGCAATTGTAAAAAGCTTCGTGCGTAAAGATTGACCACTGGAATTAATCCCGTCGACGTTTCGATAGTACGACTACTTCCAGTAAACCCAACGAGACGAATTATAGTAGCGAAAAAATGTGGCAGACATATTTGTCTTGGCCGGAGACATCTCGTCACGTCTCTGCCCCGTTTCGAATGATTTACAGCAGCCGTACATGGTGCTCGTCCTCCCGATAAATGCCTCATCATCAATATTCCAAAATGCGGCTCGGCCTGCAATTAGCCCCGCAGCCTTCACAAGCCTTCACGTGCACACCGAGCGCGGCACAAACAAAAAGTCAACTTAAATCCTGTTCTATCTATAAAATGACATTTGCATTTTTTGCTATCATTTTATTCGTAAACTGGCGTTGCGAATTAAAAAAATAATTACATAAGTATATAGGTACACGATAAGCATAATCTGTCGAACGGAGTCTCAGAAGAGATGATTGAAACGTTCTATCTAAGAGCCCAAACAGACAAGAGAGAGTTCAGTTTTCACGATTCACTTTCCGGGTTCAATGGGTTTAAATTTAAAAGATGGTAAATTTGGCAAGCACGCCAGCATAGGCGGAGGGGCTAATGGGACTCCGTTAGCCCTTCCAACTAAGCCAAAGATTGTGCTAGCATCAGTAGGCTCATGTTTTGTTTAATGACTGGATGGGAGGAACCACTGGATTACGAGTGACGCCCCACTAACCACTAGACTATTGACAATTACTAGCCCTCACTATAATGTTGTCAGTGGGACTCAATATAAAATCAAAAACCGGTAACTAGATAACTTATTGCTCGAGGAAAACTTGATAGCATTATCGAACTACAAACGATTACCGTTAAAGTTAATAAATACCTACCGGTGTACGAGGCGATGTTGCATATTAAATCAGTTCGGGAGCCGATCCGTAAATAATAAATAGTCGATAATACGACAAGTATTGGCCCATTTATACAGGCTTTAATTACTTGTCAACGTGATACGTAACGTCTGTAAGCATATTACTTATACCATAGGGCAATTAGCTGGGAACATCGAAACATTGTTTGTAAGTCACGAAACTATTAAGTATTCACAACATGATAGGTACATTACTTAATACGTATGAAGAAACTCAACGAAACCCAATTAAATTATAAAGTTTCAGTGCTAAGTTTATTTAGGTGGGTACTTAGTTAAAGAGATTTTGAAATGTCTAAGGACGTTTTGATTGAATTTTAGGGGTCTTTGTCATTTTATGTTAGAAAGCAGGCACAATATAGGTACTCATCAGTAGTTTTAACACGAAGGAATATTACGTCACCGTGTGTAATGTGAATATATTTTGTTTCAGGTGAAAAGCCCCACAAATGCGTAGTGTGCTCAAAGGCGTTCAGCCAAAGCTCGAATCTGATCACACACATGCGCAAGCACACCGGATACAAGCCCTTCTCGTGCGGGCTGTGCGAGAAAGCCTTCCAGAGGAAGGTGGACCTGCGCCGCCACCGCGACTCGCAGCACGCGGAGGCGGCGGACGCCCCCGCCCCGCTGAACGTGCCCCATCGCTACAGGTTCTACGGAGACGAACCGCCGGCCCCGCTCGCCACTTTAATCACCAACTAATCGTAGGTAACGTCTATTGTATCTATAAAAATAGGTATTATAATTTCCTACGAAGCAGTGTCTGATCTAAATTTAATATTCTACGTCCTCAGAATATAACTGATTGATGATTGAGAAGCCAAAGATCGAGACATCGAGCGTATGTTAAAAAAATAATTCGTGAAGTGTTCAATTTCTTTTTAACTAAATTTACCATTAAAATTTAGAGAAGTGAAAAATATTAAAGATTAAGTTATTTGTTAAATAAGTACGTACCTCCTTAACATCGTGATTGTTATGTCAAAATTAAGTCACGCCCGAGGAGATATTACCTATAAACGAACATTCGGTGTTAAAATAACATAGTGATGTGAAGTTTCTTTCGATTTCAAAATATAAAGGATGTATCTATGATGAGTTATGTAAGTGTACATAAAACCATAATGTTACCTTTTAGTGCCTTAGGGAAACGCCTGTGAAATAAACGTTGTTACTTATTTAACCATGTAAGGTAACTACCTAGTTTGATATTTAGGAATATACATTAGAAATATTGAACATTACCGATCGTCCGTCCCGTGCAACAGTGATATTTTAATGTTATTATAATATTTGTGTAGGAATTATTTCTTTATCAACTGTATAACAGCGACCACGAAAACAATAAGTAATAATATATACTTAGTCTAATAATATACCAAAGTAAAGTGTCTTAATTAGTCGAGTGTGAAACGCTTTATTTATTTAATCTACCTATTGTGTGAGTTTATTTGTTTTGATGACCTGTGTGTCACCTCTTTACATTGGCAGCGCTCTGTGGCCCTTTCCTTAATTCATTTGCCTACGCGTCGTATATTGTACCTATAACAAATATAGTTATACTAATTTGATTTGTGTGTCTTCTATAATATTACTTAGGTACCAACCCTACTACAGATACCTATTCAATTATTTTAATTCAGTGCCTAAATCAGTAGGTAAACATGTAATATATCTATATGTAACTATACTAGGTAGGTATTTACGATAAAGCGTAGCGTGAATTACCATACCTGTAACTTAGGAGACAGAATAAATAATTATTTATGGTGTTCTTTTATATGAAAAATATAATCAAGATATTGTAATTTTGATAACATTAGAATAAGCAGATACTACAATCATGATGAGGGACATATTATTGTTGCCTACCACTCATCGGTGTGTTACCATTTTAGGCCATTCGGTGCGATCCTATTCATAGTCGTCTTTTAACTAGCTGCTAGGTACCTTTTTTTTTATGTGGGGAAATGCAATTACGCGTCCCCTCTCGCCTGGGGGGATGAGAGGGGTATGTGGTCCCCGGCAGAGTGCCGGTATACCCACTAAAACCCCACGGTCCGCCTTCACCGCGTTTGAGTGGGGCGCCACAGGATCGCACGTGGCATACTACTGTGGCGCCCCTGCTGCTAGGTACCTGACATGACTGATATGATAGGTATACTAGGTGACATTGTAAAGTGAGCACAGGTGATTTTTCAAGACATTATAAATTGATATAGCCGATATATATATTAATATGAAATACCTACCTTAATGAGTAAAACGAATATGTTTTTTTATAAAATAAACTGGATATAATTACCTACATTTTAGTACTGCAATTATTTTAAAAGAACATTATTATCAAGTATTGAATTAAAGGGGTAAGTACTTATCGAATATTATTCAATGGGACTTATCTAAGCTGTTAAAAAAGGCTATCCGTAAAAAATTACATATCCAAGTTGTTTACCTAAACTGCAGTTAGACACGTACTTAAAAGACGACTATAATAGTAAACTGTAATTATTAACACTTTGTAAAACGCAATCATTAGTTACTTATAGTACCTAAGTATATTTTTGTCATAAATACACTGACAAAACTAATTAGTCGAACCTTTTTGGTTATTTCCAAAATAAAGTATATTTTGTTAAAATTAACTGAACTTTGATTACATTTACAAAACTGAGTGATACTAGTAACAAACCTAGTTTTGTTACTAGTAACACAAAGTTCGCATGTCACAACATTTGTGTAACTTGTAATCAAAGTTTATTTAAAATGAAATCTGTTTAATGCATTTAGTTTAGTAATAAGTTGTTTTACAAAAAAACGATTGTATATATTATAAGGGTAGTTCAGTAGAGGCTATATACCTAGATTTTGTGACTGCACAGAACTTCCCTAAAAGAAAATAACCGCCTGGAAACATTGTAGGTTTGGTTGGTTTTCTAATGGTCGCTGTGATTAAAGATGTTTTTCTTTAATGGCTAGGTAGCATTTGTAGACAGACTTAAATACCTAGGTAATTACTATCAAAACGTAAAAAAGTTGGCCCTATTTTTAATGAATAAACACAAGCAAGGGATTATTTCTAGGGTCTGTGCCTTTATTATTATTGACTTATCTACAGGTTGCTTCAAAAATACTGTACATAAGCCTTGTCCCTGCGCTTATTTAGCGATTTTTAATCATTATAATGTGGTCAGATTTTTTATTATTCGATTTATAAAGAAAATTGTTTCATTTTTTTTTATTTCCGTATCGAATTTCTAACTCGAATTCATAATGATTACAAATGCGCTAAAGAAGCGCAGGTTCAAGACTTAGTATACCCTATCATAACCATACTGTATACGCACGAGTACGTATACAGATAACTTAAAGATTTCCTAGTGTATGGCTATGATTTAATTTTGTTAAGGAATGACCTACCTGTTATTTTTATGTAATCATTTTTATAGTGACAAAACTCTATGATATTTCCTTCACTAATCGATAGTATTAACGTAAATACAAGATTGGACCAAAAGCTCTCAAAAGCAACGTGCATATTGGGGTACCCAATTATAAGTGTGATGTCACTATCGGAAGATCTAACGGCTAGAACACCAAAGAGAGTACAGCGATCAGCTATGATTGTTCTGTCTACCGTTACATAAGTACCTACTTATATAGCATAGCGATATCAGACGAACAGGTAAAGGTTAGAAGACAAAAAAAACATGTTTGTCTATGTTTGTGTTTAAATCCTAGTTTTCTCTAAAATCGCGGGAACGAGTTGTGGCAGTTATGCCAGTTACATTCTTCGAATAATTTGATAAGCTATTATTACAGGAAGAGAAGTAATAGTGGCGACACTCTTAGGTATTTTATTAGTGGCTGATTCAGAAGGGGTATACAAAGCCGGGAATCTGGGCTTCTTTAGCACACCTGCAAATTTGGATTACAATATTAACATTTTAAAATTAAAATGGTATGTTAATTTTGTTCCCAACAAAATGACAATTGTAATTAAGTATTTGCGAACGGAATATTAAAATCTATCTATCAGCCGATAGACGTCCACTGCTGGACATAGGCCTCCCGCAACGACTTCCACACATCACGGTCCTCCGCCACTCGCATCCACAGGCTTAAAATAAAAGATGATATATCCAAATTCTGTCTTATATGTTTATATATATATGCAACAATTAATGCCCGATAATTAAAGGGGTGACTTAGTTTGGGGACATACAGCTCGTTGGTTCGTCTGGTGATTTTTATGTGACGCGGTGAATAATAATGTATCAATATTTAAGTATGTGTACACTCTTACCATTTTTCCATGCATACATAAATCCTATGGTGACCAACCATCTATGTAAAATATTTCGATGATAGTGAGTGACTGACTTAATACGACCAAGCATTTACTTAATACTTACTTGTTTAGTGTATAAGACTATCTTTGTACTTATAATGATACCAAATCGAGGTAGAGTTCTGCGGTTAAACCGTGATAATTATCAATGTAAACTATAATTGACCGTCACTACCACCATATCTATCGGGGTATGATAAAATTGTAAAAGTCATTTCATATAAGTTTTAAGTTGTAATTTATTTAGGCCAGTTCAATATACATATTTATGAAATATTTTTTTATTTTATTTATGCTACATAAATTTTGTATCCCATTCCCAATAAGTAGAAAGGCGCGATGTGTTCTACGATGCATGAGTCGACGATAAACCGATTAGGCTATAGTCTTTTTATCTGATAGCTGAGGTATTTACAGTTTACCGTATTGATGTGGTTTGTAATAGATTTTGTTTTCCACGGAATCGCCAATCGCGGCAGTTTTCTGATAGTAGGTACTATTTTACAGCCCTGCTCACAGATACATACCTGCATTTTGAATAACTATTTGGCATATTGATTTCTTACATTTACGCGAATACTACACATTGAAATAAAACTATTTTTTTTAAGGATACAATCAACAATTAAATATGAGGGTAGCCCGTCTCTAACTATGACACCAGGACGTCAACCACCTCAGTCCTCCCGTGACCATGGTTGCTGTAAAGCAGCCGAAACGTCGGGAACGTAAAAACGGAAAATAAACGCGATAAAATCCTTAAAAAAAATAGTTTTATTTCAACTATTTGGCAGATACAATAAAGATGGCACGGTAAATTAAAAAAAAAACAAGCGTGCAAAATACTACCCTAGCGCTACTTTAGTAATGCCCTACGAAAATAAAATGAAGAATTATTAAATTATTCACACAATTAGAGGACACTTTAACAAAGGTATATAACATATATTACATACATACTTACATCCTGTTAATGTCAGCTAACAATTTACTATATAGGGTAAAAGCATAGATACCAGTATTAAAATTATAATAATTGACAACACATTCAGAATTACTTTATCGTGTTTATGAAAACACTTTCATTTCCAAGTTGTAGGTAGATAGGTACCTCTGATGTGTAAGGAAATCAAAATAACTACTGTCGCGTGTTAGTTATTAATTCCGTGAATATCGTGGCGCTAAAAGAATTTGGTCGATTTCGTCCAATTCAATTATTTCAATAGCTTTATGTTTATCTTTATGACATTGTAGCAATTGCTTAATATTTTATAGACCAGTATATACTCGTTGTAGTTATATAAGGTGTAGTAAGTCCTTACTTACGTAAAAATAGTACCTATCTACTTAAAAAAAATAAAGGTAGATTGGTAAATATTTGAGACAGAACTATTAGTTAAAATATGTTGGCACTCCTTACGATACCGAAGATGTGTAATTTTTATAATATGATGTAGGATCGTTAATATGTTTTACCACCAAATTTATAGTGTTCGTCCATTGTTATGTAATTGTAAACTGATTAAAATATTTATAAATAAGAGGGGTTAGACTTGCGTGCATATAATTAATTGCTATTGTGTTAATAGGTTAGGTTAATCGGTATCATAACAATATACATCGCCATCTTCACCCCCGTTTTCCACGAAGGAGTACGGCAGGGTGCACCCAATTTGCCGATAGTGTTAATGCCTGGTTATATCGCAAAGAAGTCAGATTCTGGTAATATGTCAATTATGTCTAATACCCTACTTACTGTCAGGCCTCCACGCAATAAGAGACGAATTCTTTTTTTTTCTTGTTTTTATTACATTATAGGCAAGTATTTGTATATCTCGAACTCACCTGATGGTAAGTGACGATGAGATCTACGATGGAGCATACTTGCCTAGGTAGGAAGGCGGCAGTAGATCGAGACGCTACATTAACTAGGCACATGCAGCGCAGCTGATCTGACCCGCCATCCATGAATGGCAACCCCGAACATCATACCGGAACACGGCTAGGCCGCTTGGCGACATGGCTTTGTTCAGTGGGTGGTGACTAACCACGGCCGAAGCCTACCACCAGTAGAGTTGTCACCTAGTTGACACCACCCAGGGTCACGTGTAGGGTATCTCGAGGGTATTTAATTCCTACGGACGAAGGACTCGACCCCTAAAATATATAGTCCACCACACTGGCCTAGTAAGGATTGTGGAATTCGCCTTTCGAGAACTTATTTAGTTATAGCTCCTCAAGACATGCAAGCTTCCTCACGATGTTAGTCATCACTGTTTAGCAAGTTATAATTATGGTCGAAAATGAGATTTGCAAATGAAATCTGAATCTGATCTGGTATACCAGAGGTGCGAGCCGAGGGCTTGAACCTGCGGCCCATGATTCCATGGCGGGAGGTCTACCAACATGGCTCTAATTACTTAAAGGTAAGTTACTTAGCATTATGACAACAATCTTGATAAGTATGTAACATAATAATAAGAACGATCGCGTTGTCTAGTGGATTGAGCGTTGGCCGCACGTCTCACTGGATCGAGTGGTCGCGAGTTCGATTTCCGAGCGGGGGAAAATTCGGAAATAGTCCCCATCGTACCGTCGTCTTATTAACCCGTCTTATTGAATGAGTGTTAGGATCCGCTCCAGTCTATTGCATATAGAACATATAGTTCTGTTTAGTTTGGCGCCATGTCTAACGATGTTTTTAGTGCATTCTACCCAAGATACCTACATAGAAGTTACATAAATTGAAGCTCGGCATCACCCCTCAACAACAAAGGTGATAATTTACCCACTATGTGCTTACAGAAGCCATAGACACAGCGTCAACAATGGGCTGGACATTGCACTACCCCTTTCCTGCCCACCATTACGATTTTATAATACAATTAGGGAGGATGTAGACGTGAACGACATGGGAAACCTTACGAAGTGCTGCACTTGCATTGGTAAGCGCTTAATGAGATTTATTTGCTAGGTATCAAAGGAAGGCGTGACACAAATAAAAATTTGAATAAAACCTACCTGTATAGTACGTAGGTACTTATTATATAACTAAGTATGTTTCTTTCTAGGTAATAGACGCATACGTACCAGAGTTTATCGTTTCGTGTCTTTGAGTAGTACCTACTAATATAATTTTGTCGGAGTAGTGTCGATACTATAACTTACTTATCACTCTTATCAGGAAATAAATAGAATTATATATAAACAACCCCTCGATAATAAGTAGGTAGGTACTTTACTTTCGGTTTGTTTACGCGAGAACGTAACGCAAGTAACCACTACACTCGTGTAACCATTACAGCAAGTAGTTACGAGGTAACGATCGAACATACGCCCGGCATAGATTCCCATACATATCTAAGTTAGCTACCTACTTTTTACTTCGCTTCTTGAGACTTCCGTCTTTACTTTCCTCATGTAGACCAAGCATTAGTAAATTGGGTAGATATGATAAACTAGTATCAGATAATTGCAATGATATGATGCAGATAATAAATAAGATAAGTAACTATTCGGTGACTGAGATTCAAAGTGAATGGGTTCAGCACAAGTGAAGGAGGGATAGGTACTAACATTTTTTTAAATGTAGATTGTTTTGTGCCACGCCCGTAATTTAGTGCCAGAACAAGAATAGTTATGCTGGATGAGATCAGTCGAGTAACTAATCAATCAATTTTAGCATGAAGTACTTAGGTAAGTAGATATGCTATAGTACTTTATATACAAATGTATATGATACAGAAAAGTGTTAATAGGATTTTATTTAATTATTTCACCCATACTGAAAGAAAATGCGGTGACACTTGTAGTCTCCGAATGGGTAGGCAGAGGTACACTACAGCTTGGAAGTGTAGGTAAGGTACCTGCTTAATGGTAAGGGGCCACCCTCTGTTACAATGATTAGATGATTAGGTATACTATATAAATCTCGTCCTCGGAAAAAATACTTATGCAGGAATTTATTAGTTTCTTTGTTACCTTTAATTCTAGGAAATCAAATTCATTTATCTACTGACTATACGCAATCTGCCTCGGGTAAATATCGCGCGCGGCAGCGTCTGTTTTGAGCCAAGCCATCAGTTCATCCGGACATATAAAGCCTCGCTGACACCAAGACAAAGCAATATATATTTGCTTTATCTTCCCCAAGTCACATATCTATATCGTAACCAAGTTCTAAAGGTTATCACACATTGATTTGAGTATGTTATTCATTATTGTTTAACATTTTAGTAATGCTTGTTTATAATTAAGAGTATTTGTTTATTGTTCAAAACTAAGATCAATACGAAAAGTATTATCTAAAAATAACAAATCTACTTGCTACTCAAACTAAAGGTAACTAAACATGATGACCTATTTAAAAAACCATGTAAAAATGTAGGTAGGTATATTCAGTGTTATAAGCATACAATAATTTTATAAATAGGAATGATGATAACTTGGGCCTCACTGATTGCAAGTCTCTTAAGTTGAATTTCATACTTATATTTATACTGATTGGGAAATTAGACACCTTCCAAAGACTAGCATATCTAATGCATTCAGGTTTCATTTACCATTATTATCCCATGCCCCTGACTGTCTGTAATAGATACTATTATTGCACATTCCCAAGTATCCAAAAAAATAATATTAGGTGGCTGGATATTGAACCTCAACATATTTTGACAAATACAGGTATGTACATTGATGTATTTACAGGCTTTACAAAAGGGACTACAAATAAAAATTGTTTTAACTAAAGGAAATTATGTATTTTAGTTTAAAGTGCATGTGACACTGATATCACAGGATTAACATGGTTACAACACTAACAATCCTCACAAACCAATGCCTCCTTAATCGTCCCAATTCACTCGATGACAGTCATGCCACACAAAAGCTCCTTTTAATGACTGCGGAGCTTCCAGGGCCAAATACAAGGGAGCCCGGGCACCCCGCTCCGGACTAAAGTCCCCCATGCCTTTTGTCATATCGGTTTTGACAAAACCTGGGTGCACACAGTTAATTGACACTTCTTTATCTTGCTCACTAAACTGCCGCTGCTGAACGAACGTCAGGGCTGACATAGCCACTTTTGACACTTTATAATCACCATAATGGCCCGCAAATGATATAAAAGCACT
This sequence comes from Pheosia tremula, assembly GCA_905333125.1. NCBI lineage: Eukaryota > Metazoa > Arthropoda > Insecta > Lepidoptera > Notodontidae > Pheosia > Pheosia tremula. Next base: position 4,950,534 of record HG995397.1, read on the forward strand.
TTTATTACTTCTAGATGCATGCAGAAAATCATTAACAAATCGTAAAATTTCATCAACAGTAAGATCTTCTTTCACCAAAGTATCCAACCAATTCTGTTTACGTATATTAGATAATAGTCCCCAATCGCTGCTGATATTAATTATTCTGGCTGTGTTAGAAAGTAGAGGATATAATAATTTTGTTATAGTTAATAAGCTCATAAAGTTGGTATCGATGAGTTTTTTGGCGTCTTCGTACGAAGATACAGACTTATCAAAGTCTAGAATGCCGGCGTTGTTTACCAAAACATCTATCGTCGAGTGGTGCGTTGAGATGTGAGTAGCGAAATCTTGAACGCTATTTTCACTGGTGACATCCAATATATGGAATAGAGGTTTAAGGCCGAGGTCCTGCAACTTTTCCACGGCCCGCAATCCCCTTTCTTCGTTTCTAGCTGTAAGGTACACAGCACCATCAAACTTCTGACAAAGCCCTTTGACAATCTCAAAACCTATGCCCTTATTACCACCCGTCACTACTGCTACTTTGGTTTCCATTTTGTACATAAAAATTTAGAAACTTAATAAAGGTACGTAGAAAATCCTACGTTAAAAAAATAAATATTTATTATTTAAATCAGAGGGTCTAATGACATTTTATTTATTCAGCCATCACTGACATTAAATAAAGTCGACATGAATTGACGTGATTGACACTAGCTAGACTAGACAGAGAATACAGTACATGCAAATAACGGCAGTATTGACGGCCAAGAACCGGAAAGCCTAGAAACGGGTATTGATTGGGTTTTAGTTACTTATTGCTGTGAGATTTGACATATGACCACCCATACCACCCATTAAATAAACAAAGCTAGTTGCAAGGCTTAGTAGACAGCCAGTATAGCTTATTACTCCATACAAGCTCATTAAGCTTACTTCCATACATGCTTAATGAGCTTGTATGGAAGTAATACTGTACGTCTAGCCAATTAGTGGGACTAATAAACACTGCAAAGTTGATCCCAAATAGTTGTGTGGTACAATTTTCTGTTTGTAATAGGTACTCGTGGGCACAATCATGAACCAATGCTACAATACCTATTACATGACTAACTAGAGATGTTATTATAATTTATTTCGGAGGCAGTGTGGGATAATCGTATCGATAGTAATCTAGGTGGAAGTCCTAGGGGAGGCCTTGCTTGGCGCAAGATATATCCGGCAGAGGTCGCTTTTAAAAAAAATGCCGGGTATACTTTCAAATAGGAAGATGGCATTGGCTCTCGGTGCAATAAAAACAATCATATAAATGAATATGGTGTTTATTTTAATGAGGTCCTATAGATAAAACATTTGTATGGCTTGCAATAATTATCAATAAATGTATTAAAACTAATGCAAATGAGAATTTCAACTGGTGGTGCACTGGCCGGTACCATACCGACCTGTAGGCACAATACAGCTGTGCGTGCACTCAGTTGGTGACAACAAGCCAATCGAAAAGGCGATTTAGGTGATTTTTGCTACATTTGTATGGTTATGTTAACTTGAAATTATAATAAAATTAATCCTTACTTTATTACATTATTTTAAATGCATTAATAACCTACATACCTATTTACACCATCATAATATGCACAATAATAGATCGCCAACGAAAGATCTTTGCTCAATTTCATTCATCACACAAAACAACTTAAAATATGGACTTGTTATTGAATAAAATTAATCTATCTTTACGGCCGCATAAATTTTTCTTATGAAAGTGTATGCCGCAAAAAATCCAATGGTTCCAGTCAAGAGCCAAAATGTAAATACCATGAGACCTGTAACATGACACATTTTATTTGATTACTATTCAAAATTAAAAAGATCTACAAACAAATTTAAAGTAGCAAACTCACCTGTGTAACCAATATACAGTAAAGTTGGTATGAACTCTGTTATTTCCAATTTGGTAAAGAAGTAAAATATTGAATATATCAAGATATATACCGCAGAGCCTCCAGAGACGATAAAACTCTTCCACCACCAGTGATAGTCCTAAAATAACAGAATATAATTTAATGACATGTCACAAATTATTGGAGAATTGAATAGTATGACTGGCAAAACATTCAATCTTTGATGGAAAAAACTCCCCGAGAATGTGAGAAACAAGAATTTAAAATGTTTATAAGTGCAAAATTAAACTGTACCAGCACACAAATAGAGTCGTAATATTCTGTGCGGTGTCTATGATGTCTCGCGAGGTTTATCGCAAACCATCGTTCGATTATAATGTAAAGCAGCAGCCAACCTGTCATCGCGAATAGTGCAGTACATCGCAAGAATTGACTATACCTATATCTATTATTTATTTTGAGGCAATACGACTATGTCCAATCAATTATTGAGAGAACTAGGATCTTTTTAAAATATACCTAAAAATATATAGTACCTCTCCACATAGTTGGAAATAAACCATGACAATAGATATTTGCGATACGGACACCACAAGTATACAAAATACAAGAAATAAGAATCCGAACAGGTAATAAAATTGATTCTCCCATAGAGCATTGAATATGAAGAATAGCTCAATGAACACTGCTCCAAATGGAAGGATTCCAGCCATCAGTATACTGAAACAATACACAATGTTTGAGTTGATATTGAATAATGATGAAAAGAAATACCGTTTGTTATTTGATACTTAAACACCGAACTAACCACGGTTGCAAAGCCCGGCAATATATATTTTAAATATTTTTGGTAGAATCATGGCGGCCGACAGCATTCACCGAGTACAGCGTGTAGAGGGCTTTATAATACAAGCGCTACTAATTTTGGATCATATGATCGCTATGTTTGTCTGGCATTATACTGAGTGGTAGATTGAGTTCAGCAGTTGGGGTCTATCTTAGCTGTTGTAGCTAAAGGTAAGCATTCTTGAAACACTAACATTTGGGAGTCACTACCATTTATTCACGGATCTTGAAAAACATGGTACAGTCGGCAAGAAAGTACGAGAATTGTCCAATTTAGATTTATAATACTGCACATGCTCATGATACTTACCATATAAATATATTCATATACCAAACTTGTTCCGGCACTTTCCTTGGAATAAAATTTGTCCTTACGGGATGCTGGAAAGGCTGTTTCCTGCACCCAAAGTAGTAGCCTAGATACACTAGAGGCAATGAAATGCAGAACCAGAGGCACAGTAGCGCCATCATTGTCGAAAATGGTACGGCACCACTGGAGTGTTTTCCCATAATGAAGAAGTTCAAAAAGAAGCAAGTGCCAAAGACAATAGCTGGATATAGAGTTGCAGTTAGGAAGGCTGCCTGTTTCCATTGTTTTCCTTTCATAGTGTTGTACAATCGCGCTGAGTAGTAGCCCGCGATGAGACCCATGAACACGTAGAGAAATATGGCGGCGGTCATCAGCGCGCCGCGGCTCGCCGGGGACAACATGCCGAGCATAGCAACAACTGAAATACAATACTTTGTATTAATAATAATATTAGCCCTCTTCATGTCACACTGTTGGGCACGCTCCTCCCCTTAATGCAAGGGGGATTAGGCCATAGTATAACTCGCTGGCTCAGTGAGGGTTACCGGACTTCACACGTCTTTCGAGGGGTTCTCCGAGACATACAGGTCTCTTCGCGATGTTTTGTTTTCACTGTTTAGCAAGTGATAATCGTGGTTGAAAATTACATAGGCACATGAAATCCGGGGTTTGACCCTGCGACCTTCATTATCAAGGCGAGCGTTCGACTAACTTGGTTATAACTGCTTTTTTGTTACATTGTATTAGAGAGGCTGCTCTCGTAAGCGTTAGGTTTCGCTTTCAAAAAAATGTTTGCTTATTGTTACCATGACATGGCGTAAGCTAAGCGCACATTACTATTAATATTGTTTTAAGAAAAAATGCTATAATACATAATTCATTTTAACTGAAATTTATAACAACACCTATGAAATATAAACTTACATATGGTTATAAGTGCCATCAAAAACACTTGTATGCCACTGCCGATGACAGCTGCAAATAACATCCTTTTGGGCGGCGGCCGGAAGACATCGCCATGCACTAGCTTCCAGCCTGTTTCCTCCATCATGTCATCAATGCTCTCGTCGGAATTGTAACGGGCTATGTCGCGTCTGAGTGTGCGTACTATGATCATGGTTAGGATACCTAGAAGTATTCATTTATAAGCTTGAAAAATAAAAGATTAATGTGGTGAAGTGTTTATTGGATTGACATAAATATTGCTATTTGTATGTATTTAATAGTGCATATTTTTATCCTTGATGTCATATAGGTAACTCCACTGGTTAAAGACTGTAAAGTATGTAGGTTAATTAATGATTCAATTATATTGAACATCTGAACCGAATACTAAATATATTAAATTATATTATTTACAATAATATATTTATATATTAAATTATATTATTATATAAAATACAAATAAGGACAAACTTTGTATGATGAGTATGATGTTTGTACCCGTCAAGGTCATGTTTAATGTCTATTAAAAAATATCCAAAAAATTAGAAAGTAGGTATACTAATATCTTACCTGACAGGAAGAATAGCACCACAATAGAATTAACAATTGAAAACCAATGTATTTGTACATCTATCATTCCCAAATATATATCCCATCTCGATGCCCAGCTAATATCCGACTCACCCCACTCTACAGAGTATGTGAAATATAATTTAGTGCCAGATTCTTCATTTACTAGCTGTGGTGTTGGGTCAGATGGGAACTGGCATGATTCATCAGCAAAATTCAACTCATCTTTATCTATAGATATAGTTTCCACTTCAAAACCAACAACCCTGTAAGAATCTCTGAAAATAATTAATTCATGACCATAATTATTGTATCCAAAGATATAATACTTACATAGAAAGAAGCTAAATAATTTTACTTACTGGCTATGCTTGTGATACTTCAATAATAATTTTAAATGATTGTTGATGTAAGCTTTGTTCTTTGACATATACCCTAAGCGGTAACCTTGTTCAATGCTTCTCTCTGAAGTATCAGTGTTAATAATTTTTGTAGCCACTGGTAAATTGTCTACAAGCCTGGAAAATTAAGTCAGTCCACATGTAGTATAGAAACAAATAAAAAAGTAAGACCCTGTGCAGAAAGAAGAACATTCAGCATTCCACTAACTGCTTTAGGGTTTAAAAATAATAATAAAATATATACTAACAAATGCACAAAGTATTCATGCTCAATACGGCTTGCAACTTTTTCAGATTCTTCCACACTCCAATTGATAGGATTATTTTTCTGATGGCATAGTAACTTGCACTTAATATTTTCCAGCATATGGACCTCGTAAGGAGTATTGACTATGCGATCACCACGTAACACTTCGCCTAAGTTTTCAGATTTATACACAAATGTACCATTTTTAGGTAAACATAACGGCAATGAGTAATACTCGTAAGGGAGTTGTGTGTGTATACTTGTCATCTTAACAGCTTTAACTTCAATTCTTTGGCCTTTTTTGAACTCAACCGGGGCGACCCCGGGGACATAGAATCCATTACTAAAAAGAATGAAGCTGTTAAGTAGAAAATACTGTAAAAGAGCCTGAAAACAAATAAATGATTAGTTAGATGTAAAATATTTCTGTTATAGGGCAAGTACAATATACAATACTCACCGTAATCATATTAGAATTAACAATAATCTTTTAAAAATATAGGAAATACAAACATATTTCCTACGAGACTGCTAGCTTGTTGTCTTGTCTGTCTACTGTCAGTTGTCACTGTCAGCCAGGCAGGTTCCAATCTATCTATCACCAGTGTCATATCCACCATTTTTTTACTTTAGTCTTTGGCAAAATGAGATTTATGTCCACCATTATCCTTTATTCTACTTCTTTTCGTAGGTTGGCAATAGTCTACAAATTAGTGCTATTTATGCCAGTGACGAGTAAATTGTTGCATCGTTGTTTTCAATAAAGGTACCCCTGATGATAATGATGGGATGAAAAATTTATGCGAGCGGTACGTCAGTCTGTGGCTACGTCATACGCCATGGAAGAAATTGGGGCAAGATTCCAAAAGACGATCATCTAAATATGCCACATTGGGTGAGGCCATATTCGTATCCATTTCATTTCATCGCATCTCATTTCGTCAAGAAAGAAAAATAAGATATAGGTACCCCTAATGAGAATACACAATTTATATATAAAACAACAATATTGACAATTTTACTGTTCAATTTCTCGCCAAAAAGAGCTTTGGATATAAATAGTTGATGAGATAGTCGATTAATATCGAATATATTAATTTCGATTGTTAGTAATTAATTATATAGATCACTGACTGTTGTATTATTGTTTTTAATTTTGGTTTACGGCCCTGGGTGCTAGCCCTTCAGAGTCTTAACTGATAGTATCGTAACCAGTGTGACCATATGTGGCAGGATCATGACATTTTGGCAGGATTGGCCTCTTATTTTATTAATACACATAACAGAGTTCTGTTTCAGTTTTTTTTTTACCACAGACTGGTAGGATTTGGTAGGTTAAAGTAGCTTCAAACCAAAATAGGGCAGGATTTGTAATTTTAATATGGTTACACTGACCGTAACTAAAAAAAACCGCGGCGTCGTCGTTAGTCACTCAGTTTTTTGTTTTTATTATTTCTGGCTTATGTCTGCAGTATTCCATTCGTATAGTATTGTTTCTATAATAAGGAATCTTTATTTATAACTACCAAGATTAAGTGTATTTACATCGTTGTTGTTGATGTAAAAGGTTATCAGACATCATGGTGCAGGTGATTGTTTTGATGTTTCAGCATGTGATTTTTTATTGAGTATAATTCCTGACAATTTTTTGTAACGAATTTTCAAATTTTGACATAAAAATTACTTTCCATGTGGTTAAAAATATAGTATTTCTTTCATCAATATGCCCCACACAAATATGTCAATGTTCTGTTTACAAAAATTAAATTTGTAGGTGAAATATAAAAAAATTGCGTTTGTTTGCAGGCTACCGAAGAAATGGAGCAGCCTGACTTGCCTCAAGCTGTTAAACTGCTGACAGAGATGAATACAAACATCCAGCAAGTGTCCCAGCTCGTGGACAACATGCTCACGCGTGTCAGGACTGGAGAGCTCTCTACTGACAAAGGGCTCAGTTTTCTTGAAATGAAATATCAAATGCTACTCAGTTATTTAATAAATTTAACTTATATTGTCTTGAGGAAATGTTCTGGTGAAAAAATTGAATCTGACCCTTCCATTGACAGACTAATTGAAATAAGAACGGTCCTGGAAAAAATTCGTCCTATAGATTCCAAATTAAAATACCAAATAGATAAACTTGTTAAAACTGCTGTTGTCGGTGGTTCCACGGATGATGACCCACAATCATACCATGCAAATCCTGCTAACCTAGTAAGCAAAATTGATGCATCTGAAGAGGACTCCAGTGTAGCTTCAGATGATGGTGAAGACAAGAAGGACAAGACTAATAAATCAAACATTTATGTGCCACCAAAACTAGCTGCTGTACATTTTGATGAAACTACATCAAGAATTGATAGTGAAAAGAGAAATAAAGAAAAAACAAATAAGCAACGCTTGAACTCCAGTATAATGCGTGAACTACGCGAAGAGTACTCCGAAGCACCGCTTGAAGTGAGTACAGGGAACCATGTAAAGCAATCTATATCAAAATATGAACAGGAAAAGACTGAATACGAAGAAAACTACCTAACTCGTTTGTCGGTCACCAAAGCTGAGAAAAACCGAAGGAGAAAGCTAACAACAGTAGGAATGATTGCAGATGAAGTCACAGGAACTAGCAGCCGTAGGCCTTCTACTAAACATAAAATGAAATCCAAAAAAGGCAAAGGCTTCAAAAGAAGGCGTACACATTAATACTGAGGTATACACTTTTGTAAAAATAACAAAATTGGTAAACTATGTATGTACCAACCTAGATTATTAAAAAAACAAATCCTTATTGTAGATCCCATGTAAGTGAAATTGGCACCTCTGTCCAATGTTTTAGTTTTGTATTATTTTCGTTATGTTGTCATGCCCACTGCCCACTGGTAATAATTTACATAGTGCTGTTTTGATTGTAGCTGCAAAAATTATTTTGATGTATCATAATAGATGCAGCACTTCCATAAGAATAACTTGTTTATTATGATACTATTTCGAAAAGTCTAATCAAATAACAATTTGGTGTTGCATTGTAACCATTGAATTCATCGAATGTAATCCATCACAAACAGTGGCGTATTTACCCTTGGCTAGATGGGGCATGGCCAGGGGTGGGGCAAGCTGCTCCTCGTACTTAGCTTATAGCACCATTCATATTCACTACCTATATTTCGTTAATTTATGGGGCAGCAAACCTCATAGGCGCAGGGCTCCAAATCTTATATTACGCTACTGATCACAATGCATTTTTCTTAAAATAACAGCTTTTTACTTACTCAAAATTGATAAGTTTTCACATAATAGAAATGGATAGAATAGGATGTGGAAAACATGACAAACATTGGTAGCCTGAAATAATTATGAAATTGTGTATAGATACATAACATGTCCGTTGAAATGAAAAGTGACCTCTGAAGGAGAGCTTAGACCCTTATTTTCATAATGTTACATAAATACTGTATTTCGTTGTCACCTGTTTAATGCCATTGTTGGTTTAATGGTTTACTTATTAGGTTTGTTGTATTGAAGAAAAAATTTTTTAAGCATGTTTTATTGTTTCTTTTTTACTTTATTTCATTTTGTGTAATTTATAATTCGTATGAACAAATGTAATAAAAATGTTTGAATTAGTTCTTATTTTCATTGTTATCTAATGATTTGTTCAAGGTTGGAAAATCTTGTAGACAGGTGGCAGGATCAAACGATTGATAGCGGAATAATCTCATCTGACGAATGTGGCCAATGGGCGTGTGGGTGTCGAGGCACTGGTAGTCACCGCGCGGGGGCGCCGTGCCGTGGTTATGCGTCAAATCCGAACGAATCACACGGTTCACCAGCCACGGCGTAGAGGGCATTGTTAACTGAAAAGAATAATTACCTAGCTGTAATAAATTTTTATCAAAACAATTCCACATTCCCCGGAATTATTACTTTTTCTGGTCTCTATTACCTAAAATGTCAGTATAAGCACGCCATACCATACCACACCTTCCGATCTTAACAAATCTTATCCTAATTATCGAATAATTAGCATAGGATCCCATATGAAAAGTGACTCTATGTAGGTATCTTACTAGCTAGGACGGGTCTAAGTAGCAAGCAACAGGAAGGCCTGTTGCTTGCTACTTCTGAGATAGATACTTGCTGCAAGGTAAGTAATTTAGAACGTTTAGAACTTATTTACTTATAAGCGTCTTACGTACCGGTTTCATAACGCCAGGATAAGGATTCCGATAATCGTCCTGTTGTGTTGAGAGATAGTCCATTACACCGAAATCTGCAGGAAGTTGCGCTAAATTTGCGCTCTTCATAAGTTTATTTCTACCTGGGGTGCTAAAAATAAAATCTAGCGTACACAAACTTATAAGTAATCAGACACTGCTTTTTTACTATTACGATGCTAAATGAGCGTATAAAATAAACAACACCGCTAAAAAAACGGTAATCAGAGCAAACAAGATAGAGCTCAATTAGCCTCACACTTATAAATTTTCAGGTGTCACGGGCATAGTCGTACGGAACGCAAAAAAGTCTACCGGTACATCTATATCTACATAAATAAAAACTCCCGACAAAAACAAACGTTTAAAAAGTGAGAAATAATATTATCGTTCTATTCGTTTTAAAATGATTATTGAACATAATGGCGTCGGGTACCGTTTAAGATATTAAATTTTTAAACTTTAATACTTGTGCACACCCAGTAAATGTTCACACTCTTCGAGCCGTATCGAATGAGTTCAAACTGAAGTGGGTCTGTCTACGATTGATATAATTGAGTTCCTGTGAGTAGCTTCGTGCTCCATCATCAGGTCCTGGGCACGGTTCGTTGGTAAGGGCATCACTTGAAAACGGCTGGATCGATTCCGTTAATTTTAATTTAATATTCGTAATAAGTGCCTAGTCTGATTGGGTTATATGGAAAGAAAAAGTTGAAAATTAAATTTTGACAAAATATTGTCTGCTGGTCAGTTAGTGCAAAATAGATTTGCTTAGACTATGGTTCACTTGATGGCAACGTACGACAGGTAGGTAAGTACTAGATCAAGGTCATTCCTACCTGTTGGCGGTAGTAGTACTTACGTGAGTTCGGGGCTCGGTCGCTTTCCTTCGAGTGCATGTGCATTCGCTGTAGTTATACTAGAGCACACGTAACTATAAACTTGTTTAGTAGATAAGTAAACCACTTACTCGGTACAGGGATAGGAGGTAAAGTTAACCAGAGGCTTGAAAGAATACACAGGATCGGATTTAGTGAATATCTGTGCTAGCATGTGACGGGTTTCTGTCATCCGCACGCCTTGGTCTTCGTTCCCCCACCGTGTGTAGGTACTCAAATGGTTACTAAGCTCATCGCGATAAACGTAATTATCTTTTTTCTCCGCATGTATAGAGAAATCCCAATTCTCCACTTTCGTCTTCGGGCCATATGTGTTTTTGGAGAATAGGATTTGTTGTGGCTTTTTCGCCATTGGATTTTTGGTCCTCATATTTGAGCCTTTATTAAAGTGGCCGTGGTTAATAAAATAATATTACCTACTTAAGTAATAATTCAACTAAACTTTGGTTACTATAAAACACGTAGAAAAACGGAAAACCACTACAAGTTACATTTTTTTGTAAATGTCAGTTGTCATACATGGTTAACTTTTTTTTAGGGTAAGCAGTCCTAATGTAATCGTAACGTCGTCATCGGGAAACATGCTGTCGTCGTCAACGTCATACTTATATATAAAAATTGTGGTTTGAGAGGGATGGAGGACGCTTACGTACTGTAAAAAGGATTGAGCTGAAGCCTACGAACTGTAGCTAGCCGCGGTCCCACCTACTTAGGTAGAGAAACGCGTAGGTATTCTATAAAGAACGTACTCTATATGTGTTTCTTAGGTATACACATGGTCTAAGCCTGTGGTACACACAAACAAAAGGTCCCTACCCACCGCTGTAGCTATACACAATAGGTATAGTTAAGGACCGTTCCCATTAAAGGCGACCAATTCATGTAGAGTTTTAGTTGTTTAGTTTCTTGTTTTCTCTAGAAATATAATCGTCTGAGCAGATATTGTAACTTAAATTTACCTACGTATTGAGATTTATCGCAATGCGTGCAAAGCCACCCTGTCACGTGGAGTCGAGTGGACCATCCGCGTTTTGAAGGCTCATCTGTTTAGATTCAAAACGCTGCCCAGACAAATGACAAAGGCGCTTCGGCTATTTTTAAACGGCAATCTCTAGCTGCAATAGGCATGATGACAGTAACTAAGAATCACTAAAATAATGTGTTTATCTAATCAGATAGGATTAATAGGTTCTGAAAAATGCATTTATTCACAGATTTAGGGCGAGATTGATAATTTATTTAATAAAATAAAACTACAAAATTCAACAGTCCGCCATGATAAGTTGAACACCAATCAGAGTGAACTACGTCACGAGCATGTACACATTGTAAACATCGCTAAGTTTCGTACGAACTTCGACGATCTCTGCACTTAGTAATTGTTTTTACCTGCGTTTATAAAGTATTTCGTGATTTCTATCGATCAATTACATGGTTTTGTGTTCTCAAAACATGGAACAAGGATTTACCATTTTTGACACAAACAATATAAAACCTGTTGCTAAGCAACCGCAACATTATCAGCAAAGAGTAATAAGATAAACTCCATACTCTTTACAATATTTATATACGTAAATTACTGATTTGTTGTGTTTACGGTCAGTTTGCATAATAGTGACATCACAAGCAGACGCCATGACACCGGCGATCGTTTTGGAGCGAATTTTAAAATTACAATTTAAATATCGTTTTTTTCTAATAAAAATTAGTTTCCTGCCGAAATAATATATTTTTTTGGAAATAGTAGATACCTTAGAATATTATAGAACAGTTTTTGAAAATCAGTCATCATGCCTATTGTAGAAGCGTAGCAACTAGCCGCAATCAATACTAAAGTTGCTGAACTATAGTGCTTAGCAAAGAATATTTACAGCCAGATACATTTTCATCAAAGTCCGTTTACGGGACCTTTATGAACATAAATTGCTGTGTTACGTTGCGTCTGGGATTAAAGTAAAAACACATTTTATGTATACATCAAAAAAGTGTAATTAAATATAAATAATGGAAAATAAAATTATAACCACCTACCTATTTGTGTCAGACATTTGGTTACACTAATAACCTACCAATCAAATTTGATCATCACTTTAGGTAAGTAGGTATGACAGATTAAATATACCTAGCAGCTATTCTGTGCCACCATCATCCATCTTCTACTACGATATAATCCGGCGGGCGTTAGGTACCTATATGGAACTACATACCTACTCTAAAGGTATCTAAGGTTACATGTACCTTGGTTGAACAATAATCTATGAAAAATGCTCTATATATATGATGTTTTCTATGGTATTCTCTCACTTCTCTATGGCGCCACCTTGACATTGTTTGTTCTAAAAATTCTATAATTTCCACTCCAGGGCTCATGGTATATTTACCATGTACCAATATAATAGTAAGAACTCATTTAGATTTTGCTCCCGCGTTTGCAGCTGCCAACTCACTGTTGGCGCGGAGAATCTCCCTCAGTCTTATCTCTTCGTCTCTAATTCTGATGCTTTCCTCTGTACACGCGACGAATGCTTCGAAAAACTCAAAAAACGTAATTTCTATGTCAAGATCCATAATTTTATCGCGCTCGGATAATCTTGGGAAGATGTTTGCGAATATTTTTATGATGCATTTGCTTGATAGATTACCAAAGTTAAATAGTTTTAAGTCACCGTGTTCAATGTTCAGTTCTTCTTCGGGAAGTACGTTATCATCTAAACAAAATTAAATAGTAGTTGATTAAATAAGATCCCAGTAACTACTACTACTATTTATTTACGTACCTAGCTTCCTAAGTAGTTTTAAAATTATCTAATGAGTCGGCTATGAAAACATCTAGTTACTTAAGCACCTTTGACAGAATTCCTGAGATTTAAATTGTTCCGAGTTCAAATTACTTAAGTAATAGGTAACAAATTACGAAATTAGAACATCAAATTATGTGCAAATCATGTTCAATCTAAGGCGATGAAATCATTTCTTATGGCCGTAATCACATTAATAGGTAGTTTGTAAAACTCTTCTTTGCCAATTTTCTCACCAGTAATAAAAGTCATTTCATCTCCGAATATGTAGACGTTACGTCCTAGTGGGAGGCAGTCGTAGGGAGGCTCCACGAGATCGGGCTGGCGTTGGTCTATGTAGTGCGGTGGTTGGCGCGCGGCACGTAAGAATGTGCGCACTGTATGCGGCTCTCCCAGTGAACGATACAACGCATAAGCCCCTTTGAGTGGCACAAACGTGCCGAAAACATTCACTAATCGACCTGTAATTTTAATTAGTACTTATGCTGGGTTTGAATAAGGGAATAGGTACCTAGTATACCTACGTGAGTATACAACCTTTAATCTAATCTTATAAATAAATGTCTTTCGCCTTCATTAGAGTACGATCGGTACCTACCTAGAATGTGATGAATTGTTACTTACACATAAGCACCAATACAATATTAAACATAAAATTATAGTAAACAAAACCCACAATGGATTCTGTAACATGACGTGTAGGTAGGTTGCTAAGAGAATAAGTAAATAAAATTCAGTACGTATATGAATAAGTAGGTATCACCTCTCCGGCGATCAGACCCCGGCAAGATATCCACCTCCATAAACGTTCTGAATGCACTCGCTAGGATCGTATCGGGCCTTCGACCCGGTAATTCTCTTTTAGCATACAATTTTCGGGCAACTGAAATTAAACTGTGTAAAAACTGCCAAAAATATATTTTCTCAAATGGACAATGCGCTGTTCTTGCGAGCCATTCTGGATTCTGGTAAAACAAATCATCAATATCAATGAGAGTCAGACCTTTCTCGTGTAATCGACAATCGTAGTATAATTGCCATAAGTACAGACGTATCAATATTGGCGTAAAACATATATCGTCAGTATTGCAAATCTTTGCATACTTGTAATAAATATTTTTTAATTCAGTTTCATAACATTTCAGTGACTTAGCCAAAGAAGTCTCCTCAAATTTTATCAAGTCATCCATATTTTTGTGCTCACACGATTCATCGGAACTTGCAACTCTATGAATCTCTAGTGAAACCGCTCCTTCTAGGAATTTATTATTCTCAATATAATCGTTTATTATATTTTTTCTAACTTCATGTTGCTTGTCGATATTTCCGAGTGCTTGCTCAATATGATACAGTAGACCGACTTGATCGTCACATATATCAAATTGATACGGTTCTGCTATTGCTGTGCATTTCATATCACGAACCCATTCGTTTTCATTTTCATCCGTTATTAGTGATCCAAGATTGTCATCAATGAATAACTTTTTATTTTGTAGAATAAATCCATTGTTTGTAACGAACTTCCCCACGCCATTTTTTTTATTACTTTTGAAATGTCCTTTATAATGCGAACCCAAACCTAGACCAAGATTTAATATACCATATCCGTTTCTCTGGCCCTTTTCCCAAATTCCACGAAACGCAGTAATTGATGGTAAAGACATTGTGTTATTATAATAAGCATCCCATATGTATATACCGTAACCGGACATAACTCCATTCTTCCATTCACCCCTGTAAAACTAAAAAATAGTACTGCACGTCAAGTGCGAGTTAAGCGGACGGTGTTTAAAACTTTCAATTCTCAATACATAACGTCTCAATACGGTAGACTATAAAGTATACGGTTAGCTTACTAATAATCTTGCACGTGACGTACAGTACGTAAAATGCGAGAATAATCGTAAGCTAACTGTATAGTTTATAGTCTACCGTATTTAGATATTTTGTATGGAGAAATGAACAGCACCTCTAGCGGACGGGATTTTAAACATTCAATTCTCCATACAAAACGTCTAAATACCGTAGACTATAAAGTATACGGTTAGCTTTATATAAAGTATACGGTTCGATTTTATAAAATGAAGCGGCTAGCTCACAACTTTAATCTGTCATCGTGAAATATACCTGCACCTGGGAGTGTTATGCATGTTCAAGTAAGTAATCTTTTATCTTTCAGTAAGTAGGTATGCTTTTCTGTGTTGGTAACTCACGTCATGATTTGGCCATATCATCAACCCTTTTCCTTCTCTCTCATTATGATCCCATTCTCCCTTGTAACCGCTTGATGCGCAATATTCACGTGAGCCATATCCGTGACGTTGATTCTGAAAAATAACTTAGGGTATCTACTTAGGAATCTATCTATCTAGGCATTTACAAAGCAATTAACTCCCACAACCAATGACTGTGTAGATTATAGCAAGGAAGGAAGGTAATTATGTGCGGAGTTAAAAATGGCCCTACGAAAGTGTAGGTAGAAAAGTAGGCACCCTCTGTGTGTCTATGCCATCATAGCTCCCAAACAGCAGAGCTGGTTTCAATACGGATTTCTATTAAAAGGATGATTTTACCGGGATAGATCTTAGCTATGTTTGATGGAATTGGTTCAGCTTTTCCTATAGTAACCCATATCAGAGCATAAGTAGTTGGTGTGGAAATCTCCAGCCGTAACGAGAGATCGACCACAGTTCTCCCAAATGAAAAGAAAATTCACTCACACACACACTCTATCCTGTTTTTAAAACGTTTAAAAGCCCAACAAAAAATGGAATACTTGTTTACTGTTGTCCTTACACTTATAGCAGTCCCATACATCAAATTTACAATTTTAAACGTGTTTTGTTTTGTGTAGTCTTTTATAATGTTTTATCTTTTTATACGCACGTGCATCCATTGTCCGTCATAGGAGTTTTTTAAATCTTTCCTATAGTATATTACACCCTCGCCATGTTTAGTCCCATAGTCCCACCCACCGGCGTATGACCTTTGCCTTCGAGAATCCACGTACAACCCTTTACCATGACGGATATTGCCAACGAAATCCCCTTCGTACCAGGTATCGTCTTTCCATTGAATTAAACCTTTACCGTTTATCTCGTTGTTATTAAAATTACCCTGAAACAATGCTGTAACCTTTAAGTATCTACCTACGTATCGAAGAATATTGCGAGATCAGTTTGCCTTAAGATTATTGCAAAAAATGGGATTCATTTTATCATCATCGATATCACCATTATCATCAGCGGTACCACTAATACTTAAAAACGGTCACCGATTTACAACCGGATCTGCCAAGGCCGATCCTATGATTTCAATAGGTTTACAAGTCTTTGGAAACAACAAAGCCAAGACCAAACAATTGCCAACAAAAAAAAATGTGGGTTATGACTATGGCGTAACTATAATCCTTTTTTTTTTCTCTGGGAAATGTATTTACGCATATCGCCAGAGTCCGGGGGAACTCATGCGATTATGTGGAGCTCCTGAACGTCGTTTTTTTACATGTTTTTAATCCTAGTTTACCTACGGCAACCCTAAACATGTATAAGAACCTACGAATAAATATATATATTATTAGCTCGTTGATACACACCAAGTACACGGTACCATCAGCCCATTGATATCGACCCTCCCCGTGCATGCATTTCATTGAAATGTTACCCTCGTACAGATTGCCGTTCCGGAAATAAATAATCGCCTTTTCATCTGGACCCGACCACCAAGATGTCTGCAGCGCATCGTTCTGAAAGGAATTTTGTAACTAACTTAGGATTGTTGGTAGTAAGGTAATTAGTTTTTAGCGGAAAAGGGAAGATCTTCCAGCCAGGCGGGTGGTACTTATACCTGGTGGGGTGGCCGCTATGTCCCAACGGTTATTGTCGGGATCTTGTTGTATATGTTACGTGCTCTGAAAAACTCTCATATTGCGATTCAGGATTGTATTGAGAACTGTATATTGTTCTAAATGCGTCTGCAGCACTATCTGTATAGCTTGTGGTTGAAGAGGTCGCTACAAGTTATTATGGTCATTGGTTTAAAAGCTGTAATATTTCTACACGCTAAACAGACTTATTAAGTAGGTATAAGCTCGTAACTATGGATGTTTTAGTTAACTAAACTAACTAGATTGAATATGCTTGGCATATACAATATGGTAGGTGCTAACTTGACGCAGCAAAACCCCTGTGAAGGGCTTCAAAATATTGATAAGGAGTACCTAGTTAGTATCACGTAGGAACTATTACCTAATCTGTGGTACCACTACGAATGAGATGTATTAAAACAGAGTAGTAGGTTTAATGTAAGAATCGAAAGTAGGTACCTACACAGAAGTTAACCTAACAATAAATATGTATGTAGATACTTCTCGGTACCTGTGCAGCATCAAGTAACTCTAGCTTCGATCGGCTACGTTTATTGGTTTTAGATGGTTTCGCTGTAGGAAATACATAATTTCAATTTAAAATGTTAAGTTAGATATAGGTACATAGGTAAACTAAGCTAGTCAATATTAAATCATCATGAACTTACCTATACCTTTCTTCTTTTTACCCGAGAATGTTATATCACTGGCTGTTTTTCCGATGTCCATAAACGCGCTCTCTTCATATTTTGGAGGCACGATCAGTTCCCATGATTCTACCATGCAGTCTAACATAGATTCGAAGAGCATCGTGACTAGTTCCTTTTGGATGGATCCCTTAGGTCGAGTCCCCACGGAGGCTGTGGAGTCGCTATACAGTGGCGCTATCGATTGACCGCGATTTGTTGACGTCACATCATCGTAATCTTGATGCGTCCTCTTTGGCAGAATTAAAGAGCTGTCCCGGCGCGTGATGGTGCGTTGGGAATCAAGGTAAAACATTTTTATAGGTTGTTGATAATATAAGGATGTAAGTCCTTTATATTTTTAATAAAAGCAATAGGTACACAAATGGTAAGTAATAAATATAAATGTCTTCTTCAGTTTTCTTTTTAATGAAATTTTACAAAACACCTACCTATAAGGAATTATTAGTGTGTCAATTTCAACAAAACTGAAGGATGACAGAACGAACATTTAATTTGCAAACCTTTTTCAGATACTGTTAAAAATAAAGTAGGTCTATATACAAATGAGTAATAAATAAATGTTCGTTCTAAACTCTGATACTAATATGGCCGTAACAAGCCACGCGAATTACTGTATGGCCGGCGGACGATAGTATACATGGGATTCCAAACCACAATATGTAGCTATTTGAAATATTTTTGGAGCTCGACGACATGTTACAACTCTGTCGGCCACCACACTAATGTGCTACTTATTGATATTGTATTTAAACATTATCAATATTAGGTATGCCACTATCGGTAAAAGCACTCTCCCACTAGTATTACAAATTAAAAACTCAAATTTAAACAAAATATAATTTTAAATAATTTATTGAAACTCTTTTTAATTCACACAAAAAATATAACAATAACCCTAAATGATTACAAATAAACAACAAATTATATGTACCTATACTTATAGTACAGTATTAACATATTATATATCGTTCTTACGCGCTTACCTTTATTTTATAGTTTATTCTTACTAATAAAAAATATTTACGAAAGTTTTGATAGAATAATATGGATTTTGCATCCTTACGATAGTACGAAAACAATTTACTAGAAAATTACCAGCATCGCTCCCAGCAGAGACGAAGCATGATCGGTTCCTAAATGTATCGAAATACACCTATTCAAACGCGAATAGGGTTGTCAAAAGCTGTTAAAACTTATGCTAGATCACCCAGTTAAACGTTATAGTATAATAAAAAGAAACAAACACCCCTTTTAATAGTAGGCACGGTCTGCCCTGTATGCGAGGGGATTCAGGCCATAGTTTACCACGACTTCCCTAAGCCTTTCGATACTGATGAAAGTAATTAAAGTTACAATAATCGTTATAGTTGTAGTATCAAGTAAAAAAAAATACAGAAAGTAAAAAAATAAATTTACATAAACGTTTTCTTATCACAGTTACATAATTTGGCTATTTGGCGGTTCCCATAAACCCATAGGTACTGGCAAGATATAGCTTCCTAGACTAGAAATACGAGAATAGAGTTCTATCATAGACTATGAACTATTAATAATAGGTATACACGACGTCTTCTCGAATAAGCTTTAAGCATAAATGACTAGAGAAGTAGGTATCTTATCCGATTTTGCATTTGACGGGCACTCGTGACTCTTACTTGTATTAAAGTAGTACTTAATGCACTTCTGTCTTATAACATTATTGATTGACGTACGTAATTATCACACCATTTAAACTAGTCTTATGTTTACTATAGTTATTTACTACAAACTAAACTACTAACAAGTAGGCTATTGCAATCAATTTGTCTAATTTTAATAAGGTCATAAATCCACTAAGATAAATTGTTGAGTGTCTACTTCTTTGAAACGCACAATAGCTCTTAAAATGGAAACCAATGAAAATAGGACAACGAATGTTTGCAATTTCTCCATATCAAAACAATAATTTTGACCGAAAGTTCAAGCTACAGTGGTTTTGGTACGAAGTTCAGAATCGACAGACACAACTGTTAATTATTGTCAAGTGGGAATATGACCGACCTAATGACTAGCAATAATAAAAGTATTTACTTCTAGAAGTACCATCTGTGACCATATCCTAATATCTTTAAATTCCAAGCTATAAATAAACGCGTTTAATTCATAAGCACCGATAACGTTTCACGTTGCGAACGGTTAATTATAGCTATATCGGTTAATTATAATTATATTTACATCCAGGCACTTGCTTTTAGGTTGTCCACGATGGTCGCGCGCCGGCGGTGGCCGACGCGCATGCATGGCTCCCAGGCCAGTCTGCGCCAAGGTCACGACTCGTGCAGCAGCCGCTGGTAATGCGGGAACACCTCGGAGGGCGGCACGTGGAGACCGAACTCGAGCGCCGCGAGGACGGCGAACTCAAATCGCATCAAGTCTTTCCTGTTCAATCTGAACGTTGTTTCTATGCGCTGTGAAAAAATTATATCCTTATTTACGATAATTTTTTTAAAATTGTTTTTGTATGTGCCTACTGGTCAACAATATTTAATTAAGCCTGATTGGTTATTTTCCAGGATGTCCTGTCGGCGGGCGTACCTAAAAATATGCACTTACTTCTATCAGCGCCTTTAACGCTTCTCCCTTGACGTCGTTGAGTTTAGCGGACAGCAGTAAGCACGCGCCCGCACATAATTTCCTATTATCTTTATTAATAAGATTGGCGAGTATCAATTTTTCAAAATAAACATACGCTTGGGCGACTGACAACAAATCGATCCCTCCGTTGTCGTGTTTCGCAATCTTGCGCATCTCTTTTTTAATACTGAAAAAAAAAAGAAACATCATTAGTCCTGGAATAACTGACTTCAATTTCACTCTTATTTCACGTCAAAACCATTACCTTCTCAGTTTACTGAGAGTTAACTTGATATGAGGAAACTTTTCTCTAAACTTGTCGTTCAGTTCCTTTTTGAGGTCTTGAGGGCGAACATAGTCAATTATGGATGTCATGTAAGACGTGAATGTTAAGAGCGTCCGGTGTTTCCCAGCAATAAGTTCCGGGTCATCCAATACATTAGGACAATATTGCACCTGCACAAAAGATAATATTTATTCAATACATGTTTCGATGTTATTTATTGATATTTTTTGTAAATAAACATTACATACATATTTTTGAGACAGCAATGATCCTTCTTCCCAATCAAAAGATTTCATGTCAACAGATGTATGTGGTGGTGATGGTATAGTACTCCTTTGAGACGATTCATATGAAAAGCACCTAGAATCACCATTTTAATTTGAACATATAACTTTCAAAATTGCATAGGTACTTAATCATTTAATTTTCTTATCGCTACATGCAATTAAGTTAGTAAGTATAACATGCCCTAATAAGTTTGAGAAAGTATTCCACTATAAGTAAATACAGTCTAAAATCATGCATTTTTAATTAATGGACGTGGTTTAATTAATGGATGAAATAGAAATCAATTAGAAGTGTAGCAATGATGTGTTGATGATAATTGTAAAGCATGGATTTGAATGGTGGTTACTCTAATAAATAAATGTATGTTAAGATTATAATTTATTGTTAAGATATGTCTTAAATGAGACTTGATTAATTTAGCAATTTTTTCCTATGAGAACCAATTTATTCCAAAAAAGACAAGCTATTATGGTCACTGCACTGCACAACACCCAAAGGGAAAACAAATATGATTAACCTGTCCAGCACTAGGTACTTCGAATTACAATATAATAATACAAAATATAGCATTCAATATAATAACTCATCAGGATAAATGCTATGAATCTATATTCTCAGCAAAGATCAATTATTAGCATTAGCAAAATCTAAGTGTTGCACGGCATAATGTGATTCAATTGTTCAAAGTTTACCATTTTTTATCCTTGTGCCTCGTCAATAACTTAGTCCTGAAAGTCAAATTTGTTAGTGATGAAATGATTGTGAAACTGCATGAAGTTCAAATGCTTTTGACAATTCATATGTAAAGTGCAAAACTTACACCACAAAAGTGTTATACTCACTATTCAAATAAAATCACAATAGTTATGGGTTGTGGGATGATCTTTTGTGAATCATATGGGTATCTGTACCCATTATAAATGCAAGGATCTTTTTTTACGATAGATATTTTAAACCAAGTAAATCTATCATTTCCACATTACAATAGGTTATATAGCAACAGATTATATTACAAAAAACTATAAAACTGCAGATCACCACTGACCACTCCTTCATGGAATACAGGCATGATGGTGTATATCAGGGGTTCCCAAACTTATTTTGTCTACTGCCCACTTAGAAAATAATTATAATATTTTTTTAGTGCCCCCATTTTTTCACCTACTTAAAAACCACTATAATTTCAAATTAAATTAATTATTGTAAGCCTCTACACAATGCTCCATTTTTTTTCTGGGTCTCTTACCCCCCCCCCCCCTTTTAGGCCTGCATCGCCCACAAGGGGGCATTATCGTCCACTTTGGGAAAGGCTGGTGTATATCATCAGCTACAATCATAGTATTTATTCAGTAAGTGATAATAATATGCATATGAATGTGACAGAGGAGAAAGTCCCACACTTATTGGAAATTAAAACATTCAATGACATGCATAAGCATTTTTGGACAGCTGTTTGATAGCTCTAATTAAACAATGATAGGTCATGGCCAAATAGAAGGGGAACACAGATCTTAGAGGTAATGCCATTGTTTCGCCTTGCTAACACACATCTAAAAGTTTTAACATAACTTTAACACATTAATTAATAATAAGAATGCATAAAATACCTTGCAATAACATGGGGATGACGATTCACTACTTTCCAATTAGATTTGTCTGTGAAATCTCCTTCGTACATCTTCTTGTATTGCACTCTTGTAGAAACTTTAGATGGTACCAGTAATTTAGAGTAGGATATTTCTTGCCCATTAACTTCTCTTTCTAAACCAAGGAGATCAAAGGGATCCATACCATTGTCAGTAATTGCTGACAGTGGTCTTGGTCCTGAAGTGTTCCGCCTCCTGACTCCATCCTTTCTTAAGTCAGTACTGTAAAATGCAGTAACATTAGCCCACAATAAAAAAATAAATTTTTAGTTATAATATT
The DNA here is from genome assembly GCA_905333125.1 of Pheosia tremula. NCBI lineage: Eukaryota > Metazoa > Arthropoda > Insecta > Lepidoptera > Notodontidae > Pheosia > Pheosia tremula. Next base: position 4,973,335 of record HG995397.1, read on the forward strand.
TTATATAAGTGCATACCGTGGATTGCGTACTGCCTTAGAATATGGTATGGTACTGAAAACAACACATGGTACTCCTTGTCCTGGTACAAATGCAAGTCTTTCATCCTTAAACGTTACACCTTTAGTAGAACGTACCAAACGCACTTCTTTTAGCAATGCATGATTTTCAGGTATGCATGTATTGCTTGTCCTAAATCTCCCTAAAACAAAGTAAGGTAAATACAATCACTTGCACATTTTGTATGCATAAAAAATATTTATGTATCAGTAAACATTAACAGAAAGACAAATAAGTACATACCAAAGTTTAAACTCTCTGAACTACTTTTGTCATCTAAATTGATTCCAGTGAGTGGGGCAAGATGGGATTTCTTGCTGCGAGCAGTAGAATGCTTATCTTTAAACGATTCTGTATTTCCAGATGAACATCTGTTTACAAACATATTACACTAAAAAAGTTGTATTTATATTCTCAGCAAACTTTAAATGTTAGTTATATGTTACCTTTCTCTGTATGATGTATTTAGTCCACCCTTCACAGGAGTAATAGTAGAGGTATACTCGGAGTCGGAACTCAGGGAATGACTGTCTGCGCCGAGACGATGCACCGGACTTGATTGCAAACCTTTATTTTTACTGTGAACACTATTCCGTAATTCCACGTCTATATCTTTATGAATATCCACGGATTTAGCCTTCGAATCGGTTTTGTCAGGTGATCTATCCGCAATTCGGCATAACTTGCCGTCCAGTGAAATATTCGACAAAAATGTTACGGCAGCCAAACGTCTTCGAGCCTTTTCATATTTATTACGATTATTCGACATGTTCACTAAATAATGTGCCTAGGTTACCAAAAACCCGCAATCAATTATTTACCTAGAAAATTATCTTTATACTTCGCTAAAATAAAAAAACTACAAATATTACATTACTTTATTTTTTTTCTGTATTAGACCCAATTTGGCGTGTCCCACAGTAGGTATTTAGCCAATATCAAGCAATATTTTATTTTCATATATATTTACATCAGCCGCTTTGATTCAAGATTCAGACATATAATAGAGCAAATTTTAAGTAAAATGCCACCCTATGCACACCATCCCACATTCAGCAAAGTGATGGATTTTTAATTATTACAAGAAGCTTGTTATTCATTTCTATCCTCTTTTTAAAACTAGTAATCCATTTCTTTATACATTCATAGACCTGACAACACTGCATTTCCCTTGTCAAATCAACAAAAGTTTTGATTCTGCATTCATTCATCGAGCCCTAGTTTTTATCATCAAAAACGAATACATATTGTTGTTTCAATGGAATCTAATATTTCTGGGTCCTCAGCATCTTCTAGAGCTACCAGATTTATGATGGAGGGGGTAGGAGCGCGAGTGATACGAGGTCCAGACTGGAAGTGGGGCAAACAGGTGGATCACTGTTTATTTTTGATAGACAGCGACAGATTCTTGTTTTCAGAAATCCTTCACGTTGGATGATTACTGGAAAAGTTTTTATAACGTTGCTGTTTGTAGAAAAAAAAAGTGGTACTATTTACTTTGAATCTACATTGAAATGAGGTGCTAGAACACCTGTATTCAAAACTATATTATTTCATTAATTATATTTTATCAATTAAAAGACTAGAAGAATCATTTATACAGAAGAATAAATCATAAGATCGATAGGAATATTAAAAAAACACTGGGTTATTTAATTATTGATATCAAACCACTCATAAAGTTTTACTTTTCAGGATGGTGGAGAGGGTCATGTGGGTACAGTGAGAAACTTCGAATCCCCCGAGGAAGTAGTTGTGGTTTGGGACAATGGAACAGCTGCAAATTATAGGTGCTCCGGGGCTTATGATTTGCGCATTCTTGATAGTGCACCAACCGGTGTCAAACATGAGGGTACTATGTGCGATACATGTAGACAGCAACCCATTTTTGGTATGTAAAGTTAAGTCTTAATACATATGCATAAAAATTACCTACCTTCTATATGTATACCAATATGAGGATAGCAGTATTTTTGTAAATATACATATTTATATTTATATACCGGGTTTATTTCTTTACTAGGCCCTCATTTCAGTCAGTCTTTCTTAAAGGCATAAAGGTTGGCACACTATAACTTCCAAGCCTACCACAGTGCCTACTGTTGTCTAGCACCCACTCAGTTCTGATTTTGGCATGCCAGTCCAGTTGGGCCCATCCTCTTTTTTATTTGGCCATCAGAAAACCTATCTCTATTATTCCAGTTTTAGATTGCAATATGGTTTGTCTAGTTTAGTCTGTCCAATTGATTCCTAGAATACTATGTTCTATTGCAATTTGAACCTTAAGGTGTTGTTAGATGCTTGCTTAGAAAATACTACACTGTTTATGTGTTCAGTTTTGTACACATTAAGATAGTGATCTCTTCTCCCAGGTATCCGTTGGAAATGTGCTGAATGCAGCAACTATGACCTGTGTTCAGTTTGTTATCACGGTGATAAACATAATCTCAGACACAGATTCTATAGAATAAGTGCACCTGGAGCCCAACGCTGCCTTGTTGAGCCTAGACGTAAGAGCAAAAAGCAAGCTGTGAGGGGCATTTTCCCAGGAGCAAGAGTTGTCAGGGGGGTGTGTACACATTGTGTTTTTTTTTTGTGAAACAGTGGCACATAGCAAGAGCTCTGAAGTACAACCGTTAATTAGAAATAATGATACTATACTAAGAAAAACAATGTTGGTATTAATTTTTCAGTGCCTTGGTGTAGTTTTATTGTTGTCTGTCATTAAAATATAGACCACTGTTCATAGTAAAGTATTTTAATATTTCTCTTGTGTATGTGTTAAGTATGTCAAACATTTTATTGCAGGTTGATTGGCAATGGGAAGACCAGGATGGAGGGAATGGCAGAAGAGGAAAAATCAATGAGGTACAGGATTGGTCGGCCGCCAGCCCTCGCTCTGCAGCCTATGTTGTATGGGACAATGGCGCTAAGAATCTCTATAGAGTTGGATTTGAAGGAATGGCTGATTTAAAGGTAAATCTGATATAATGTGCAATATAATTTTATCAGCCTGCTGCTATTGATACTTAATATTTCATTTTGGATTGCAGGTTGTTAATGATGTGAAAGGTCAAAATGTTTACAAGGAACATTTACCACTTTTAGGGGAATTAGGACCTGGGCGGACTGGACCACATGGTTTACAAGTTGGAGATCAGGTATCAATTTATGTTCTTTATTAGGTAGGTTTCGTTGTGTGAATTCTATTGTTAAATGTAGCCTGTATACCAGGACTGGCGGCAGGGTTATACCAGGGCGTCATCTATCTTTTTTACAAATTGTGTTGATAACGTATATATTATCCAGCGGAATGACTAGCCGAATGGTACAGAGCTATATAAAGAAACAGCTGTTTTATCATCAGATTTTTTGCATCAAATTTTTTTCAAGCTCTGTTTCTCTCTGCTTGTCATTGCTTTGGATAATGTATGGGCCGTTTACATTCAACATTTCATTAAAGATGGTTTTTCATTCCCTATCACCAATTTTTTGTTCTCTGTTTTTGTTGGAATGAAACTACAAGTTAGGTACAAAACATAATTGCAACTAGAAATGTGTTTTTATTCTAGGTGAATGTAGACCTTGATCTTGAAATAGTGCAGTCATTACAACACGGCCACGGCGGTTGGACTGACGGCATGTTCGAGTGTCTCGGCACCACTGGCACAGTGGTGGGCATAGATGAAGACCACGACATTGTTGTCACGTATCCTAGCGGGAACCGGTGGACTTTCAACCCTGCTGTGTTGACTAAGGTACATCAGTTATGTAATAATCTTAATGATATAAGAGAATTTCAGCCCTCATTCAATTTACTAACAGAAAGATAATGAATTATATTCAACCTTAGATTTAAAAACAATACAGACGAAGTGTTGTGAACAACATATTGAGCACACAAAACCAAGCCGATTTGTGTAATACACGCGAATTACGTCCTTACGTACACGCAACAAATCAGCTTGGCTTTTTGTGCAGTTTCCTAAACATGTTGTTCGCGCCACTACGTCTGTATTTTCCTATTCGTCTGAGTATGCAACTATGAAATAAACAATTTTACACTGTGTACACTATGTATGTACAAACAATATTATTGGTCTTAGTAGAGGATAATTATTAATTAAAATGAAGGAGCATGATTCAGAAACTACCAGGATCATTATGAGTCATAAAATATCATCCAATATGAATGACATAGTATATTGTTGAGTGGAGAATTTCAAAATTCTCCATAAATTGCGTTACGTAATACTTGAACGCTCCCTAAGGTATTTCCTGGGCTCCCAGGTAGTTATATTATAGAACTATGATGGTGTGTAGGTGTGCAGCGGCAACCTGAGCGCCTCTACGTCGGCGGGCGGCGGGGGCGGCGCGGGCGGCGCGGGGGGCGGGTTCGCGGTGGGCGACCTGGTGCAGGTGTGCGCGGACCAGGAGCGCGTCAAAGCGCTGCAGCGCGGACACGGCGAGTGGGCCGAGGCCATGGCGCCCGTCAGTATACCCATCATTATTATAACTGAAAGCGGGGGACGGAGCTATATGAGAAAATGAGATGCACGGCATCTGTCTTCATTTTTCTTTTCAGCTGACCCATTTTCAGGCGTAATTTTACATATTAAAAAAAAATACTGGGTGGGTTATAAGAGTAATGTCTGGATCGTACATTGTCTGTTATTATATCTTCGGGTGTTATTTATTTGCTGTCTTTGTTAATCTGCCTGTGGATTTTTTGCAACAGTACGAAGGAACGTTTGATAACTGTTATCAATTATTTATTTTGTAAAAGACCTACAGGGGCACCTACACATTCTCTTTTAACTTTTTTATTTTACAACCTGATAGGATCGCGTTCGGCGGGATGGTCCTTAGCAATGTTTATGCCGTTTATGAAATACACCCATTGGACAATATCCTTGTTCACATATTGGGCCCACTATTCGTTCACCATGCTTCATAAAATTCTAGATTAAGTACTGCAGGGATGGATTCAACCCTATTTCTTGTTATAAGAGTATTTAAAAAATGTGTTAATTTCAGACGCTTGGCAAAATTGGACGCGTGCAGCAGATATATCACGACAACGATCTTAAGGTCGAAGTGTGCAATACATCCTGGACGTACAACCCAAATGCTGTGACCAAAGTGGCTTCCTCCGACGGCAGTCTCCCGGGTAATTCGTCAGGTAAGAATCCACCGAGAGTGACGTAATCACGCCGTATACTAATGACGTAACTATTTCCATTTTTTTATAGCCTATATTTCACATCTGGACAAAGGCCTCTCTTTTAAACCAGTATCTGCTATAATTTGCGCGCAAGGGTGCCTAAATCGTCTCGCTATTTTCAGTTTGGTATTCCGTCCATGACCTCAAATCTGCTTACACAATCGACTGACAATTCAGTTGCAATGGCCATGTCAAATATGAAATTTGGGGCTCGATCCTGATATAATTTGCTCACCTATGCTATTCATCCGAAGTAGGCAGCCCAATTCTACTTGCGCCTAAAACCTATGCTGCGCCCCGATGCTCCGTGGCAAACCTTGAACACGGACCCGTCTACAGAGGGATCACTATCAGAAAAAATAACTGAATAAATGTGTTTTATCTCTGGTGTTGAGTATCACAGCGGTTGATGTAAGGCGTTTGTTGTAGGCGAACGTCTGTCGGCGCTTCTCAAGAAGCTGTTTGAATCACACGTGACTGGCGATGCGAATGAGGAGCTCGTTAAAGCCGCCGCGAACGGGGACGCGTCACGCTGTTCGGAAATACTCGCGAGGACCGATGGCGGTCACGTCGACGTCAACGGTTTCTACGGGGGGCATACCGCATTACAGGTAAGACAATTGATTTCTTATATTTACGCGAATACTACACATTGAAATAAGACTAATATTACGGATTTTATCGAGTTTATTTTATGTTTTTTACGTTCCCGCGTTTCGGCTGATTTACAGCAACCATGGTCACGGGGGACTGAGGTGGTTGGCGTCCTGGCCAAACGTCGGGAACGTAAAAAACATAAAATAAAGGCGATAAAATCCGTAAAATTAGTTTTATTTCAAAGTTAGACAATGTTTTTTTTTATGTCAGAGGCTCTAAGCACCGTTTGAGTTGAGTTGCTTGTGTAAGTAGAGTTGGGGCGTGGTCGTAGATGCATCCATCGAACGCTCAGGGCCTCAAGTCTGCTAACACAATCCATTTATAATCGAACAGCAACAGCATAGTAACTGTCACTTTTGACAGATGTCCCATATAATATCTGTCAAAAGTGTCAGTTACTATGCGGTTGCTGTTCGATTATAAATCGATTGTGTTAGCAGACTTCGGCCCAGTTGGGTGTGTGGTGTAATGACGAACGTACGTTGTCAGGCGGCGGCGCAGAACGGTCACGTGGAGGTGATCCGGTCGCTGGTGGAGGCGGGCGCGGACGTGGACGCGGAGGACCGCGACGGGGACCGCGGCGCGCACCACGCGGCCTTCGGCGACGAGCCGGCGGCGCTGCGCGCGCTGGCCGCGGCCGGCGCCGACCTGAGCGCGCGCAACCGCCGCCGCCAGACGCCGCTGCACATCGCCGTCAACAAGGGCCACCTCGGCGTCGTTCGCACGCTGCTGCAGCTCGCCGTGCACCCCAGCCTGCAGGTCAGCCGCCACACGCACCTACCCGCGCCGCTCTGCCACATATTACCTTATCAAACATAATACGTTTTTGGGGTCGAGTCACCTTCGTCCGTAAGAATTAAGTACCCTCGAGATACCCTACACGTGACCCTGGGTGGTGCCAACTAGGTGACAACTCTACTGGTGGTAGGCTTCGGCCGTGGTTAGTCACCACCCACTGAACAAAGCCATGTCGCCAAGCGGCCTAGCCGTGTTCCGGCATGATGTTCGGTGTTGCCATTCATGGATGGTGGGTCAGATCAGTTGCGCTGCATGTGCCTAGTGAATGTAGCGTCTCGATCTACTGCCGCCTTCCTACCTAGGCAAGTATGCTCCATCGTAGATCTCATCGTCACTTACCATCAGGTGAGATCGAGATCAAATACTTGCCTATAATATATAAAAAAAAATACGACCTGATTAACTCAGTGGGTAGTGACCCTTGCCTTCTGCGCTGCGGGTCCCGGGTTCGAAACCTGGTGGGGAAAAACATTGTGTGATGAGCGCGAATGTTTGTACCCGAGTCATGGATGTTAAATATCTATAAGTATTATATACTGGGTTCGCCCCTAGTCCATTGTACGGTACCCATTTACACAAGCGTTGCTTACTGTGGGACCGTTTTGTTGGCGTGTTCGTCTGGCGATATTTATTATTATTATTATAATCGACATACATCTAGAACAAATTTGATCATAAGCAAAGTGTATGAAACTTTGGCGGTAATGGGAAGAATCTTACCAACCTGGCCGGTGGTATGCCAGGTGGGTGATACGCCAGGCGGACGGTATGCCTGGCGGGGCGGCTGTTATGCCCCGACGGTTATTGTCGAGATCTTGTATATATGTTACGTGCTCCGAAAACAATCATAGCGCGTTTCAGGATTGTATGGAGAATTGTCAATTGTTCTGAAAGCGTCTGTAGCGCCATCTGTGTAGCTTGTGGCGGGGTTGAAGAGGTCGCTACAAAACTATCATTTAAACAATGACATAGCAGCGATAATATTACGATTGCAACGAACGAAGCTCGTTAAAATATAATTAAGTGTATGCCTTATCTAGATTACTTAGGTCCCTACTCATTACTATATTCGAGGCATAGTCATCTCATGCAGGTTGGTGAGTTTTGTTAGCTGTAAGGCAAAAGCATACTGGCCGAAGACCTTTTTTTTAAATTGCGGATGTCGGATACGTAATGGCACATAATAAATTGAAATGTACCTAATTAATTGCACGCGTACTGACCATATATTTGCGAGGTATTTTCTAAATTCTTAGTTCAAACAGTCTCGGCGAGGAGAAATCCTAAGTACACTATCTATTTGTTCAAATGTTCTCCGAGAAAGAGCAAACTGTAGCTGGCGCGGCACTGAGCTCGGTTTATGAGAGCTAGCTAAGCTACCGACTACTTTGTTTTGAAACTTGTTAGCGTAAAGGTGCTCAGGAATTTGCTATGTAATTAAAATGGTATCTAGTTCAGTGTTTCCAAGCGGAAAAACCATGTCTCCCTGTTAAACCGTAATAATTGATTACGTGGTTTAAGTAAAGGACACTTGAACTATCGGGGAAGTCTTAACTACGCTATTTGTTTAGACGCGCTGTCTCGAACATTAATCCCCATCTTATCCGAAGCTTGGCGCGGTATTTTCTGCGACTCGTGGACTTTTAATCTAGCCGCGTCGAGTTTCGGTCGGTAATGAGTGTAGCGACAGCGACGCTCTCAGACATGCGGTCTCCATAATTGCCAAACTTTGTTCAACCCGAGCCCCGCGCTCCTCGACGCGTCGCGCCATTGTTCGCGTGGTGACGCGTGCGGTGGATGCCTTGACTCAAACCCACTTGTAACTTCTCACTAAATTAAGGATGATTACGTGCGATAGAGTTATAAATTATCCCCAACTTTAAGCACACACACATACATACACACGTGTTATGCCATGCCCTATCTAAAGTAAGAAATTACGATGATAATATTATAATGATCAAGTTTTATCGGTGGAGGGTATAGTAGAGGCCTCTATTGTATTCCTTTGTTGATTATTTTACGTACATACGTATTCCATATCCCGACAACGAGTACGAGTAACGAGCTACTATTAAATTACTACGACTGATAACTGGAAATTCTCTCCGTGCATAAATATTGTTCGCAAAACATTTATCAAGTTCTGCGAATTGTTTCGCAAAGTATTCTATGATGGGAGCTTAACTCCAGAATCTTTGTTTAATTATATAACTATACCGACGAGCTAGAGCCGTATTGAAGCGCAATTGGGCGTAAAGCTATTTAAATCTGAATAGGGTATTGTGAAGGCGCGCGTCACCTTGATTCAGCGCCGAGTTTCGTCCATAATAAAGTTAGAGTGCCGTCGCTCGCGGACACCCATTCCGTGAGCCGCCCGCCGGCGCCTCGGGCGGCTCTCGGAATCATCTTGTACAGGCTAAATGCCTTTCCCCAACCTCTATACACTCCAACTAGTTTACGCGCAACGGACCATGACTATTTCTAATGGCACAAAGGGACATATAATTACTTTGATTGTCTAATAATATATTTGTCGTAATATTAATGGGATTATGTGATATTATGCAATCCCTATCGGCTATTTAGCTTTATGTTGCGATCTGTAGTCGATGGGATTAACTGAAGACCGACAAATATTGCTCAATCATAGTCCGTCATTATTATACTGCGGCTTTGTTCAATTTATGGCAACATTGTTTGTGGAATGTCTACTTTGGTTATAAATTCATATCTTATTATGGCCCCATTTTTCATATAAAACGTCACCATATACGACACGGGCGGCATGGCAACATTTTAAGAGTTTATTTGTTGACGGAATTCTGAAACAAGAAGCGCAAAATAACAATGAGAAAATACTTTTAGCATTTACTTGATCAACATCACAGATACGAGACTGTAATTGGGTTTCTGCCAGTCGGAGATGTATACGGTGCAGATTTGTTATGTACTCAATATTACATTGCTTTGTTACGCCTCAGAGCTCGGTGTCAGAAGTCAGCAATGGCGTCTGTTACGTAAATATCGGCCGGGCGTGTTGCGAATAGGACGGAATACGCGATGAGGAGAGGACGAGAGTATATCCCGTCTTTTTCATATATAAGTAAATGTACGCATTCAACAACGAGTTAAAATAAGTTTATGTTCACTTCAATACGTGACACACAACTCAATAATGTTTAGATAATGTTATGGGGTTCGCGTTAATATTTCAGCCTACGTTCTGGGCGCTGGTTGAAACAATAAAAACGTTTGACATCTGATTTAGACTAGAACTAGTGCCACCCATATTTCGTAACTGATTGTCACCTGTATTGTTGATCTTGTAAAATAACTAAATAATCTGATGAAAAATCAGTTCTCATTACGAAGTCCCGTAGCTTCAGTCCTAACTACGTCGAGCTACGGTCAATATTGCTACCATCCCATTAAAATCTAATTTGCGTTAAACTTAAGCGAGTCTTTCAGTATTAAAGCTTTTCTTTTACTTTGCTACTGCTTCAACGACTCCCCTTTTTTATTTCGACTTTTGTGTAGTTTAGAGTACCTACCTGACTCGGTGATTGCAAATTGAAAGAAAGACATCTCTTTAAACAGTGTATAAGGTCTGAGGGAATTGTATGTAAAAAGCGTTTCTTTTAATCGAATTAACAATAATAGAAATGAATTTGTTTGCATCTAATATATTTTAAGAGGCAACAGTTGAGCACGAACGTTCACCACGAAACGGAAATTCACAGCCCTTCCATTTCTGGGTATGCGTCGATTTATATTCTGCGCCCACTCGCCGCCTGAGAAATCTCATGTTGGAGGTGCTCTTTCAATTTGAATCGGAACACTCGGATCGGGGAATAATGTATTTCGATATCGACCCCCCGCTCGGTACGGACGGATCCTCCTGTTTATCGCGGCTCTCATTTATTCGGGCGTCGTCGTGCCTTTATTTTTTCAACGTAAACTCGGTGTCGCGCTGTTTATCCGAAGCTCGCTACTATTAACAGGCTCTTTGTTTTGAAAGCCAGTCAGATTGCTTCTCCCGCTCGGCTGAAGGATAATTGAATTGACACATTATTAAATCCATCATAATACCTGCCTACAACGTTTATAAATCTCTTTTCATAACATGCAATCATATAATAAAGTTATGATTTAATTCCTGAACACTTACTGTTTTTTTATATTAGGTGAACAGTTTGTAGTCCACAACCACGGTAGGTATATTGCTTTTAAAATGAAAGTCGAAAAGAGTGAAATTCTATTTAGTTGGCTTATGAAATCAATACTATAGATATACTTAAGTAGTCCTATAGTATGTACAAAAATTGAATTAATTAACATATAAAACACACGTATAATTTAAATTAAAACAAGGTATTTGGCCTGTAAGTTGTCGTTATAGAACTAAACCCTTCAGTAAACCGTGGATTCCTGTAGAATAAGCGGGCACTCCTAATGTAATTGTTGAGATAGCACGCCGGGCACTGTCGTTCTTATTTATGAAATCTGTGGTCTGAGTTGGACGCATGACTTTTACGTTACCGTAAAGCTATCGTAAAAATTGTGCTTGACCACTGAACATTGCTAAATTGTCACCCCTATTATAAGAACGACATAATATGGATTGGGAGCAATTTAAAACTTTCGAGAATACGATTTTAATAACAATAATCGGTACACAAAAGTATTGCTATGGTAACAATAACGATAGGTTTTTTGGTAATACCTATAGAGGAACAAGAGATTCGGTAATCGTTCGCCTCATCAGGCATTCGAGTCGCGATACGGTTATCCTGCGGACCCTTTACCCGCGCCCTATTTCTCCTATTTGGAGGACTATTTACGTCGTTTTGTTTGATAATCTGCTATTGTTTCGTAGGGCTGCGCGGCCTCCCTGTGAGAATGATGCGAGCTATCTATACAGAACGTGAATTGCGTTCCAATATGTAACGAACTAGATATCCGCGTTGCTACGCATACTTGTACACAGATATTGTGGTCAATTGTGATCTTTATTTAAACATGAAATTATACTGAATATGTACCTATAATACAATCCGATGTCGAACAGCGACCAACAGACGGCTGATGGCTAAATATTAATAGCTAACAAATGTTTATTAGGCACTGTGCTGACAGGGCTTGTCGTGAAGCTTGTCGAGCGCCAATATCGTTCGATGAAGATTAAATTTTATGGCAACCATTACCATAACACACACATTTATGATAATTAGATTTATCAGAATGTATGGCGCTATTTGTTTTACTTAAATATTGGTATCTGCTTTAGTGAAGGATGTATTGACTGTTGCCTAAGTTTTTGTTAATATACCTTGTCATGCTCGCTTTACACAAGGACTGTACGCAAGTACCTTGAAAATGTAAGGAAGTGTATTCCGGACAATTGTTAGCCACATCGCACTTGCCGACGGTTTACATGGGGACACTTATTACATGCGTACTAAGCTCGTGTAAATCGAGCATTTCCTACATTCTAGATGAGAATGTGTTGTCTAAGAATCAGTTGCCTTCCACTGCACAATAAAAGCTTTGCTCGGCTAGTTTTCTTGTTCAATTTTTCTAACAATAAATTCTTTGTAATCTCCTCCCTTGACAAACTGTCCCCCGATGTGACTCGTCCATACGATTCATGAAGCCATTTCATTTCCGTTTATATGCCTATTTGTATTCTCTTTTCCTTCGCGGTTAGAGAAATCTCTATACTGAGATGCTCTTTCAATTTGAATCGAAACGGCCGAATTGGGGGCATAATTTATTTGGAAAACTTCTTTTTTATTCAGAGCAGTGTCTATGTTTAATGTGTTTTGTCTTTATTGGTGTCTGCACGGCATAGTGATAACACTCTCTACATTATAGTATCATCTGCCACTATTATCTAGATAATTTACATTTATAATCATCTACTGTTACATAAGTACTATGTGGTGTTTAAATTGCGGGTTCCCAAAACAATTTAGCATTTTAACCAAGGTACGCCTACCCAAAGATGTTAACTAGAGGTGAAATACATACCTATGTGTATATTGTTCCAATTTGTTTCGGCCGTTTCGGACTCGAGAGCCCAAATTAAATTGCGACCCCAAAGCTCTTGTTTATTTATATTATGCCACTTCTATGTATTAACTTCCCCCGTCTGTATTTTCACTATACCGACGTGTATGTGTATTAAAGCTTAATGTTATCGACTATAGGTTACTACATATTAGGAGAGCTTGGAACGTAATTGTTTCTGTAAATACCCAATTATAGCTATAATTTCCGCGTGTAACATATATAAAGCTTTAGATGGGATTAGGTGTTTGTTATTTAATATGTCTGTCGGTATGATTAGTTAGCAAGCTGCATGAGCGGGCAAATCTCGGGGTATGCATTGCACGAGCTGCTGACATAGCATTGAAAGGCTGATCGTGACCGTCTGTGCATTACCCGGCTCCGACTTAGTTTGTTCCATGCTTCGACTCAAGCGTCTTATTGAAATCTAATTTTCGTTAATCCTCGAAACGAGTCCGCCTGCCGCCGCCGTCGCCGCCGCGCCGAGGCGAAGCCATTACCAATAATATTATCGTTGTTATTACGCCGAGGAATGTCTTAGATTCCTTTCGCTACATCGAAAGGCTGTGTTAATGTTTGTAGAGCTCTAGGCAGGATTCTTTTATAATTGGCTAATTCGAAAGATATTTTACCGAATAGCAACATGTTACATCATGATTACCGCGTTATTGAATACGGACAATTATTTACATGATGACGCATACAAATTTTTGGAGTTCCGTAACCAAAATATCCAAACGAAGCCCTATCGTTGTCCCAACATTATCGGGATGTCCGTCCTCCAGGCTCCTAGCTTTTAAATAAAACGTCAGAGAAACCTGAAATTTACACACGTACAAAAAAAAATCTAAAACAGTTAAGATTATAAGAAACAGGACGGCCACACTTGCAAACGTCTATGTCTATGAATTTAAGGGGCTAGATTTTTTTTTACTCACGGACTAAGTTGTATTTTTTTTCTTTAACACTTTAAGCCGATTGGTTTAATCTCCAATGCTGGTTTGCCGCTTCGCCTGCAGTGGGACGTATGACAGGCGCTTAATTTAGCCACGGCTTCTGCGTGCTGCTCCGAGCGGTCTTGCGGCGCGAGGCGCTACAGTCTGATTTATGTTATTTGCACGTAAAGCGGAATTAATGGCTTTATTACTCTTCTCTGTTTGCTGATCTCGAATGCCGAGCTCCATACGCTTCCACAACTCCGTTTGAACAGTCAAAAAGCCCCTTTCAATCGGCGCTTCTGCAAATATCTAATGTATTCGTAAGTTTTAAGCGGATTTCAACATTTGCTACTGCCTCCTTAAAAGTTAAAAGATTAACGGCATGATATGAATACGAATTTTTGTCTTTAGTTATTGTAAGACGGCACATAAATCAGTAAATCTAATTTATTTGTTATCTTTCGTAAAATAAAGCTATTCTATTAACCGGTCGCCATACCCGGCCACCAAAGACTATTTACTCTTGTCGAATACAAAATAGGGAAGGGCCATCACGCGACCGGTAGTCGACAAACACTACTACACCACTTAGTCAAAAATGTTATGTAACAAAATCATTTATGTCTGTATGTTAACCGGGGTTTCATTATATAATGTCATTATTCATGTGGGAGTAATATCCTGTACGGCACATTATCTGGCGCGCCGCGGCAGGTGAAAAATTTGAGCGCAGCCTCGTTGTGCCGCGAGCTTAATGTTTTATCTCGGCTTAGCGTTACGAGGATTTGTGGTTCGCTAAGTAAGGTTTTATGTTCCCGGAACGGCAGCAAGTTAGCTGCTCCCTTGATAAAAATCTATCTTCAGTAGGTAGCTACTTCGGGCAACATTTCCCAAAGAAAGCCTTATGAGAAATTTTCTCTTGATGAATCTCGTGATTGTGTAGTGAACCAGCAATGCAAATAAAAATTCTGCCAGGGAAAATGCAGCTGGAGCAACAGCGAGCAGCGAGCTGCAGGTGGATTTCCTGCACAATCCAAGTTGCGCCGGAACGACTGGTCGTAAATTACGCGTCGCATTCGTGCTTCCTTTCTTCTGCTTTAGGGAGAGAACCTTGGAATTTGTTAGCAACCTTAATATATCATTAAACTTTCCGTTTATACAGATTCAGTGTGTGTACAAAGGCTTCGATCATTATGTGTATTGTTTTCATTCATCGCGTTGTAGGTAGCTTTATAATAAATCGTGTATATCCACAAAATTGTACACGAATTGTTGTGAGTATCGAGCTAGTGGTGTGAAATGGATTCGTCGCGGTTTGCCGCTCAGTGGTGGCTGTCGTTGTCGGTTAGGGAGCTTGCAGGCGATGCAGCAAACCATGCACGCAGCTGCAGACGTACGCGTGGAATGCGGAATGCCCAACGTTACACCTCACATTGCGCTAATAATTTATTTATATGCATTGTTCTGTGTGCATCTGAAATATATGATATTTTGTTAAAGTTACAAGGTTTTTAAAAACTGTGAAATATTATTGACACGGAAGCTTAAAATCGACTTTTATAGCTTAAACGAAATCCCCTATTTAAAACCTACATTCCTTATGCGAAACGACATGTAAAAACATCAAGAAGGAATAAGTAGTTTAATTCTTTTGATCTTAATGCATGAGATAAATTCGCACCAAATATAAGCTTTGTCCCTTTATGAGCTCGTATTATAAATGTCTTACGCCAAACATTCAGCTACTTTTATATAAATATGCTCTATGCTGCAACACAACTGCTAAGCCTGTAAATTAAAGCTCGTTACAAATATGTCAAGCCCTGAAAGTAAGGTGAACCGTGATGATAAAATCACATTTTTTATATAAAAAAATACTATTTATATAGTACGTAGTATATTAATACGTACGTGCCTTAAGTAGGTAGATACACTACTTTATATGTTGAGATTCATGCGGGGTGGGAACTGTATAACAAAATATTCTGATTCATCAGCCCTCTGTCTTGGAGCCGCTTTGCTAGCCCGCTAGTGTCGGTAGTCGGACGCGAATTGTCTGTGTCGATTGTTTACTTCGTTAGTCGAGTCTCTATCTCCACCCGCACACACGACGCTCCAACGAACTTGGATCGTGTTATATACGCGAGGTAAATATTTTTTCAAGAAGCGTTGGGATAATGAAGTTGTTGATTGGATATGTTTAAAGTTTTCAAAGAAATAAACCGCACAACCGTCTAGCCGCACCGCGTCTATATTTACGCGGTGTTTACTATTAACATAGCGTTTCGTACTTGCAATAGTAGAGGCTTTGCTCTTAGCCGCTGCACCTGCGCTCTACCCTGCACAGCCTTGTTTGGCTAGAATTTATGAATGCTTTTAACGCGTGCCACCTGACCTCTGGTACCGAATGTGTGCTGGACAAACGAGCGTCTGTCTTAATTTCAATTTAATAGTTATTCTACATTCTTACCCGCCTACCTCCTTTTGTAAACGTATAATATGAATTTACGAGTGTGTCCTTATGCCATTATCTTTATCTCAGAGTTATTGCCAAGTTATACGTGTAACTAAGCAATAAAACTAAACTACGAAAATATATCTGTTTTCATGGGATTTTTTATATACGATTCCTTTAATTGCAATTGAATCCTCGCCCGCTTCTTTTGTAGCCGAAGTTCTTATAGTAAAACTTTTTTAATATAAGGCGTTACGGGCTGGGCTGTCCCTTCGATCGGAAACACCTATCGGAAACAGTGAAAACAAAAGGCTTTTTATATGAAGGAATCGCGAGTAGAATTGTGATCCCGGCCAGGCTGCGGATAAAATTTATAGCGAAATGTAATACCGTCCTGGGGGACACGCCTTTGCTTGCCGGCCTTCCTTTTGCACGACACTATCTCGCATCTTACGGTCCAACCATATTATTTAATAAATTAATGTGCACCCATCAAAGTATTTCAAATATACTTCCCTTATTGTTTAATTTTGTAATTTACGAGTAGATATAAGGCGCTGTAAATCTTGGAAAAGCACAAATTTTCAGTTACACGGCCAAATTTCTACCCCATTTTCAAAAGATTTTATTTTGTCATGAAATTAATAAACACTTTTTTATTGAAACAACAATTAAATACATCGCTCGGATATTTTTTATCTAAAAATGTGTTTATTGAGACAAGTTATGTTTGTGTAAAGTAAATGTGACAAAATTATTTTTTAAGTGATACAGCCCCAGCATGTGTAGAAAGAAATAGATGCCTAGTAGCAAAGATATTGTGGAGCTATCGTTATCGGCCAGATTTAGTTCACAGAGAGATACACTCCACTTTAATGTCCAACCTCTTCGTGTACGGCACGTTGGTCCCGACGCTATCTATGTACGATAGCGGCTTGGCTTGTGTACGGGCATGCTTGTAGCAAAGAAAACTAAATATTACTACGTACTTGAAACTCGGCATAAATACCTCCTGCTACTGTGCTATAAGCTCAGTGACAAGTGGTGTGCACTGTTTTTATGATCCTTTCCAGTCAGTACAGAGGATTAGCTACATAACAACATAAGTAGTATTGATATATGAAAATATTAAGCATAGGGTTGATAGGTCTTATGTGTAGTAAGTACACTATTTGAGTATTTGTATTTCTATGTGCATAATATACTGACAAAGTGGTTAATTAATACAATGCTGACGGTTGTGCATACCCAACTGAAACATTAACCCGATATTTCCGTCGAACAGAATAGGAAATAAGCGTATTCATATTCAAATATATTCTATTTAGTGGCACATAGGTGGAGCAATACATTCTTTGTGTCGCCCTCCACCCTCCTATATAACAATGTGTATGTATATTGTACATGAGGCCGGGTTATAATAATGGTGAGTACCTATTCAATACAAAAAGCCTAGGTACGTTAATGATTACTAATGTCTCAATTAAAAGCTTTGGATGAGATTTCAGGAGGACGATTATGATTTTTTTTTTCATTTAATATCGCAGCGTAAAATATATTTAATTACGCTTAATATGGAATATTCGTGGAATGAAAATGGACAAAGCTTTAGTTCACATACATATTAATAAAGTTGGTTTGTAAGCATTTGCTCATTCTATAGATACTAATGTCAATCTTGTAAATAATAGATAGATAACCTATGGGGAAAGAGGACCCACCACGGACCCTCGGTTTGTCAACTTCTTCGATTATAAACCAAACAAGTTCCCCATAGGTTAACAATGGATTTCCGCCAAGTATCGCCTAGTTCTATCAATTATATAATAGACTAGCTGTTGCCCGCGACTTCGTCCGCGTGGTATTTAACAAAGACTCAGCCGTTGGCAACAGCCTGCTCGTGTTCTGATCCCGCGGGACGCATTGCAGATTGTTGCTATCAAACTTTAATCAGGCGCAGCGCTGCAACATTGGTTTTAATTTTTTTTCGAGAGATCCAATTTTTTTTTCTAAAATAAAAGTAGCCTATGTTACTCCTTGTTACATCAGCTATCTGCCAGTGAAATTCCCGTCAAAATCGGTCCAGCCATTTCAGAGATTACCCGGAACAAACAGACAGACAGACAGACAGACAGACAGACAGACAGACAGACAGACGGACAGACAGACAGACAGACAGACAGACAAAAATTGTAAAAAATGTTGTTTCGGTATAGGTAACGTGTATACATCCAAATGCACTTAGTAAAAAGCGGTTATTTTAATATTACAAACAGACACTCCAATTTTATTTATATGTATAGATGTATAGATAGATAATTAACAACCGGTAATACGCAGTATGTTATAATACGTCAATGTTGTGGTCTGTGCGTTTGGTGTATGTGTATGGTGTGCAAATTACCGCAAAATGAAATATTCACAATCGATGCAATTCTAATGGTAGGTATGAATGTACTTACTACATTCCTGCCCAACTTAGTTTATTCTTTGTGAGGGACGTCTCTCAACATTTATAATTTCCATTAAAGTTTTAGTAAGTGAAGTTTTACAAGTTTAGTAAACGAGAAGTTGTTTTAAGTAGGTATTCCCCTACCGCCGTAGTGTCCGCCGCGACGGCCGGGCGCGCCCTGGCGGCCCGGGGCGGCTCCGACACCACACTCGGAAAACATCGCCCGAGATGCCACAAAAACTTCACCCTCGTTTTATTATCACTACGATGCTAATTAAAATAGCTACGAATAGATTACGGGCAGCTTCTGGCGGCGGTGCTTAATGCGCTGCCTTTACGACGCGACGTCACGCTTTATGCTCGCTCATTAGCGCCGTCTTCTAATTCACTGTTTTTATGGATACACATTTTCCTTTAACAAAAAGTTGGTTTGATTTTTTACAGGTTTCTAAAAACGAGATTCTATGTTGAGCTTTTATATAAACTACATATTTTGTTAAATATACTCAAGTCGCAAAATATTCTTGTTTAAGTTTTCTTATACTATTTGAAAATACTTCAATCAGTAATAAGGTTGTAGACTTTTAATGAAAACTAATACACATTATTCATGTTCGCTGAAAATTCAAAGTATAAACGCAAATGTGTGCCAATTGTCTGAGTACCTAAATTGTTCAAATTTTGAGGTACAGTCAATATAAAAAAACACGTCCTATTACAAGACTCACTATTATACTAAATTTTCAATCACATAACGTCATTTTATAAAAGCTGAATAATCAATATAATAAAGAGTAAGAATTTTGTCATGAAAACACTGAAATATATCACTACTTACATCACGTATTTATTTGCTAGTGGTAGGTATATTGTCTGACCTCCTTCCCACATGTGTTGGTAGGAGTTCTGGAGCGCACGTAACTTTGCCTTTTCGCAATTCTCGCTGAAAGCTGGCGCCGTCGCTGCGGACCCCTCGCCACATACACCCTATTGTGGCCTTCACTGCTCCTCACCACATAGTGTTTATATGCCCATCTTACTACACACAAACGGATATTACCTACATTGTTTGATAGAATTACTCTAAACATTATTCTCTAAGGATTGATTCATTATGACTTATTAATTACATGTGATTATTTATAGAATCTTTGATGGTAAAACATACCTAATACTTCTACCATAAACCTGTCAAACTAGAAGATATTTTTATTAAAACCATACAAAAATTGTATACGATCATCTTAAACTGCGCTCGAGCTATCATTTGTTAGCCAGCTGTGATGAAATACTGCAGGCAAGGGTACCCATTTTCCCGGAACCCGGGCCTTTGTGCTTTACTGTCGGTTTGTTTATGTCGGGGGCCTGCCTCATAAACACTCGCACACCGATACACTAAATTTATGCCGGCCTACTTTATTTTCTCTCCAAGAATACTTTTTCCTTCGGTAATAAAAATCTCTAATCCATTTTGTTCGATTAACTTCCCATTACTTTAATTTATGAGCCAAAGGGCAAGCGCTGAAAGCTTTATGTTACTTGGACTTTTTTGTTTTAAGAGTAGATTATATAAACCGCATAAGTACATATATATTTGTGTATAGCAGAAACATTATATATACCTAAACTGGAAACTGATATAAGCAGGCTTCCAACATTAAAAGGTTTCCGGGTTGGTTGCGGTGTCGGAGAGTGCACGATCCTCGTGGAAGATAGGTGGCTGCGAGCCGCGTCGCTCGCCTGTGCCCGCACTTAATTTACTGCCACGGTAACGCCACAAGCACGCTCCATATCCACCGCGTTATTGCCAACTTGAAAGCAATAATGGCATACACATTTCCTTCATATCTTTAGAATTTAAGTGTCTGCCCATTCTAACATTTCGTTATATTATTTTAATACAACTCATTTCAGACGAGTGTCGTTTCAGCATAATGTCTGCTGCTTGTAAGAATTTCTTCTCAAACAGCATTATCGCTGTTTACGGTCATTATAAACAGCCAAACAAGATCGAGATAGATACATTTGATTAGCATAACTCTTTGTTTGTTGTCAAATGTATTTAAAAAAATATGAATCCACTATTTAACTATTCTATTTTACACACTTATAAAAACTGTGTCAAAATGAGGCAAAATCATTTGCGTAGGTAAGACAGAAACGCTCGTCTATGCTTGTAGCAACAATAGTTTTAAAGATTTGAATCTATAACCAGTATACGGATGGTGATAGTGTTCAAGGCTCGTGTACAACACCTTTATTACACGCCGCCAGCAGCGGCCGCGAGCGAGCGCTTTGTCACCTCTTCGAGAGGCTTACACCGTGAAAGGAGAGGGTATTTTTCATGACTTTTCCACGCGGTTGCATTCCACCGCTTTGCTTCAATGGGTTTGCGAGGTACCTAACCTTTGCCGCAAAGTTATAGCAAAGTGCTTTCATTTTCACGCTCACATTGGAAAAGACTTAATTCATGACAGCTAGAAATATTATTTCGTTGTTTATTTTAAAACTTGATAAACGTAAGTGGAAGATCTTCTATTAAAAACGAGAATATGATTTGAACATTGTGACTTAATTAGTTGAATAACGAATATAACTTGGTAATATAAGCAATTAGAAACTTATTTGACGCTACCGGCCGCCTGTTCCGCCTCGGGCGCAGGAGTCATGAGCGGGATGAGCCATTACGTGCTTTCGTGGAAGTTTTCCTTTTAAAAGTCGTCTCTTACTCTTTTGAAACATATTATATTGGATCATTCGGCTGAAAATATGAATATGATGGCCACAACTTTAGTAATTTTACAGGGACGTAGAAAAATTCTGCCGATTACGCGATGATAAAGAGTATTATTCTGCGTATAGCCCAGATTAAAGGCTTATAAGGATTTTCTTTATTATAACGTTAGCATGTCGTACCATCGAGTTCATTGCTGAAAAGTTATGTAAGTTACAAATGTTAAACGGATATTTTACTTCATTTAAAAACATTTTACGAAAAATACTTACTAAACTAATTAGCCAAAATAATGCAGTACAATATGTTGTGCCACCGTAGGGTTACACAAAATAAAAGATTCGACTTTGACTTCTAAAGTCAAGAAAGTTAATTACTTTTTTGTCAAATTTGTATCATCAAAGCTAAATATTTCAGTTGTATTTGCTCTGCCTCCGTGCGTAGCGTACATACTTGTATTACCAATTATGCAAAGCGTGTTCGGCGCTGTGGCGCGGGCGCGGGAGTTGCGGGGCCCAGGCAGCGCGGCTCTGTCGCGCTCTTTCCTCACTCGTAGCGAAATAACGACCTCAATTTGCATAACAATGCACGTCACCCCTTATTCCCCAACAGCGACTTTCGCAGGCTACCCGGCTGTGTCCCGCTGGACCTCACACCTTTTATAACTTGTGAAATCTACTCAGTAAGTTTCATTGGCTTTATAATAGCGGCTAATATTAAGTTCTAAAATGAGTATACGTTCAACATTAATATGAATTAGTGTGCACACTAACAAATATTAATGTTCTTCAGTTCTACTAGTTTGTACTGCAGTGTAAACTTGCAGAACTGAGTTTAACTTTTGATTTAGTGGAGATCAGCAGTGGTGCGGCCGCTCCGTCGTCGTACGCGTCGGGTGCGCTGTTCCAAATCCGGCCAGTTTGCGCGAGCCGAACCGAACACTTTCGGCCGCGCTCATAACTTCTTCGTCCAAGTTTCAGTTTTAATTGAATCAAAGTTCTCGGCTTTTTGCGGCGAGCGTGCCAGCCACGCACGCTTCCTAAACTTTCTTTATTAAATTATTGGAAGTTCAGAAACGTTCGCCTTTGAACGTGAATTCCGAAACAGAATTGTGGATATTCGTGAGTTACAGAACAGTATTTGTCCTCCTCGGACACATAGGTATAAGTAGATTTAAAGCCTTAAATAAATAATGACTGGGTACGCCTGTGTTGGGTCTAAATTACAGGCAAAAGAACAGTAACGACAATCACCGGAGAGAATTCAGAAAGCAACGAGTAAACAGTTCATAAGATGTACGATTCTCTTCGCTAACGACTAAAGCATTCGTCCGGAGCATTGTTTTGCGGCGTAGCTTTATCTGGCGCGGAACGAGTTGTCGTTTCAGTAATTTATAGATCTTTCCCCGCCCCGGGCTCCGAGTAACGTTTGGGGCCGAGGAACTAGTCGCAGCAGTTCTAGCTGCGAGCCTGCCCGGGCCCCGACTGAATGCCATTAACGGTCACGTAATGGAATGCTGACTTCTCACGTGCCGGATTCAAATTTGAGTAAATATGTCGCCGACGCCCTCTTATCGTGTTGTTCCTTTGTATTTGCATTTACTTTGTGCTGTTTTGAATGTGAACGTGAACAAACCCTTGTCATATATGATTGTTGTGTGAATTGGGATGGTCCTTTCATTCAACTTCATTATGCCAGCTATATTTTATAACACTCGTATGATGATTGCAATATATAATTATTATATTGGAAAATTAAACAAAAATACCCGTAGGCGCCTCAGGCGTGCCTAGTTGATAAAAGTTTCAATGATATGACATAGCTTCAATGGTATTTTAAAAGTAATTTTACAGTATGCATTAACTTAAACATACGCGTAGGCACCCATTATATTTTGTGAAAAATAAATTCACGATTTCGTATTACCTGTCATCAACTTGTTATATGTAAATAACTAATTATAATAATAATTTCATATTCCTTCCGAATACTTTCCTTATAAGAGTTTCCTGGAACAATGATAATCTATAATGCCTTATTCATGGCTTGCATTGAAAGTGTATTCATATATGTGGCTTTTCTGAAGCCGATAGCGACGGATATTGAAGATTTACCTAAGTGTGACGAGATCCGGGAAGACTTCGTGCCGGAGCTTTAGTGTCGGATCTCCGAGACACATACAATGGCTTTCGGTAGTACCCAGTAATAGTTCTCTTCATCTGATATCGTTTATAATTTTTGTTAATTTAATTTTTTAGTTAATACGTTATTGCGTAATGTTAATAAATATAAGATTGGTTTGAGATTTTTGCCCTACATGAGGTGAATTTTTCGAGTTTAATATCCTTTGATTATTTACCAACACCATATATTTTCCAATCAAGAATCAAGTTAGATGAAGCTTTGTTAATCCGCCGTAAAAGCACCAAAATAAAGAATTTTCAGTAACGAACAAGTTCCTAAACATAAAACGTTTCCAAGCTATTAACAACGGGGTAAGTGCGACCGGCAGGTACGTTCCCGCGATGACAGTGCTACGGCTCCCAGTGGGGCCCTTCTGCGATCCTCGTAAATTGCGAATATTAGATTATAAGTGCGGACTGCGGCGCGGAGGCGAGAGCGCGGGGCCGTCAGCCGAATATCGAACTCGTGCGTCGGTTACCATGCCACCGTGATCTGAATCTCATTTATAATAATCCCAATCGTACTGTTTGTCCTGTAACCTGTTGCCATTTTTTTGCTGATAAACTTACGTAAATCGTTTTAAATATTATATTAATTAGTACGTAGGTATAAATTTGCGTAAAGATAGAAAAATATATAATTATTTGTATAGGATCATTCATGTTAACTTAGTTATATTTAGGTTAATACTTGTATAGAAGACGTATCGTTAAACACTTACCCCCAAATTTATAGACAGTTATAATGGATTATAATGTCACTATAAAGAACTTTTCAGAGGAAAAAATGCGCTATAATGGCTTTATAATCCATTATAACTATCTATAAATTTGAGGGTTAGAATCTTAAACAGGATTAGATAGAGCAGGATTGTTTTGAAATTACCTCTTTATACTGATCATAATAATAACAACAGCTGTGCCAGTGCGCGCCAGTGTTGGTTTTCCCATTTCTCGCTTCCTTACGGCTTCATTAGGGCAGCAGCGAGTTGGAAGCGCACATCCGCGAAACAGCCCCCGCCACGAAACGCCGCGGAGCGATACAAAACCGGTAGGTCCCAGCCATCCCAGAAGCACTAAATCAGTAACCAGTCCCAAAACCAAAGAATAAATTGGCAATTATAACAATCAAAAGTTTCTTCTTAATAATAAGCATAACATCCCTAATTTAATAACTGGTGTTGTATCAAATTAGCGATGTTGTCTAGAAACACTGATTAACAGTCTCCTTTTGCACTAGTAAAAAAACGCTCAAGCTTTTACTTTGGTCGCAATCTAATCACAAGCCTCTTACATGCTGCCACGCTGCCACACTCCTATGTAAATATTACAGATCTTGTGAAAACGTGTGCTTAATTCTATTAAATTTACTTAATCTTCAGGGTTTATCTGCTGTACATCACTATGTATTATTATGCAAATGGATTGTATTGTATTGTAAAAAATATAACTGTATTCAAGCAAGCATACATATACATGTCTAAACGACAATTAAAATATGCGTTACGTATACTTTAGGCTCTCGGCTACTCTGTATAGCGCGCTGCTCTTTGGCCCCGCGTGGGCCTTCCGCCTTTGAGAACAGCGCGATGTCTGTAATTACTCTGGGACTATGGGAAATAGCTTAATGGTCGCGAAAGTACTTTTGTCTTATTAAAGATAATTAAACTAGAAAATGAATTAAGTAACAAACGTCATTTGTCAATCGTCAATTATAGATATACGCCCGAAAAATACCGTAAAGTATTTTAACAAGGCACCGTAAAATGGACTGGAAGCGATGCAAGTATTACGACGCCTGTGACTCTAGCAGCATGTTTTACGTAGCATTACAGTAACGTAATCATCTTCCATCTTGTTCACATAACCGGTTATAAATGTGAAGACAGTTACAGCATGCTTTCAGATGTTAAGATAATATTAAGATTCCAACATACTTTATGCGTCAAATTACGAAAAGTTTTCCGAGTTTGTCTGGTACTGTGAGCATACGATCAAACCATTAAGCCCAATGATTGTCTTACAACGTATTTTGCTCAAATGTCTCATTCTATACAGGATATTATCAAACACGTTTCCATCAAGTCATAGATTGTATATTGAAGGTTTCTTAAGTAACAAATGAAAGTTATCGTCATATCTGAGTTGGGAACTTTCGCAAAGACAAATTGGAGTGGAGGCGGTAAATAAAATTTACGATATGCGCGGTTATCAGGAGAGCACGTCGAAGCGGGCCTGGTGTGGGGTAGGGTTACCATTTCAACATGGGTTGTCTGGAATTACAATAACATTCTATAATTACGGATTTAGAGCAAAGGGTTGGTGGTTTACACTGTGGTTTATCTAGTTTTTTTTGCAGGATAGTATATTCCTAGAATATTTTTTTCTTCGAGTGTTGCTAACCCGGCAACCCTACGATGCAGGGAGTTGTGTTCAGATCTATAAGCAGGATACATCTCGTGTGCCCGCTTCCTACACCTGCACGTATTAAATACCTCTTCTTGCTGCTCGTTATCTCTCCACCCTTCTCCAAATTAAGAGCTTTGTATGTCTTCTCGTGTTCCGAACAAAATCGTAATTAAATTTATTACCTTCCTCCCGACCTGAGTTACGTATCAAATCCTGTGACGTTGTCCGTGACGACTTGAAAGAAAAACTTAATGTAGGTACTTCGGGATAATGTAGGTGTGTTGGTCGATGTAGGTAAGTGTACCAAATGTAAGGTTCAGAGCATGTTCGTAAATACATTGATGTGAAGTATGCTTTAAAAATTCTTTTTACACACAGCGACCTCTGTAAAGTTCCACTTAGTTTCGTCCGCCGTCGTCGTACCGTGTCTAAGTAAGAACTATGCGAGTGGTTGTAAATCCAGGGCGCTTTTAAGACGGTATCATAATCTTCTCATATCTTTATTAAATAAATAAATATCTCTACATTAACGTTTCCTTTAACTCTAGATTAATTAACACGTAAAAAAAGTTTAATCAAAATGTTAGTATTGTCCTACTTCATAACAATTTGCGTGTAAAAATCAAAGACAGTCGGGATTTCAGATTTATTTACGTTCAGCTTTGCGTGAATTAATAAGGCTTAGCGCATATTAAGCAAAACAGCGATAGTTCACTTAATATAATGTAAATAAAACTTAATTAAGCTTGTAACGTAATCTGGAAATGCTTTGCAACGCACTGAACGACATGGGAATATTTTTTTAATTATACCTAGTTTAAAAGCTTGATGGCTATTTTGAAAAATAAATGTATGTGATGTGACCCGCTCAGTGTGCGCTAGCCTTTATGAAACAACCGCTCCTAGCTCGGCTCGGGAAAAGTCCACGTCTCGCGCCGCGCCCCACCCGCCCTCGAACTCCCCCGCCCCGGTCCTCGCTCCCCGCGCCCCGCGCTCGCCCTACACCGCTACGAGCACGAAACTGACTCCGTGAGCGTAGAGATAAAACGTATGTTCATTTTATTTCCACATTTGTCAGCGTTCGTTTTGTGCCCACTAACATAAATTGGACGTGGAGGGAAACCTCGCAGGTGAATGTAAAATAGCCGGGTTTTCCCAAGATAATACCACCGAAATTTTACGACACCATTATGCGATTTATTGGTCGTGTCACATTTAGAAAGATTAATATTTCCTCAAATATTTTTATAAAATATATCATTCGAAAGCAGTGTAGGATTTCACAAGTATCCTTCTTCTATTCTATTTCTTTTTTCGATTGTGGTAAAGATATATGCAAGGTGAAGCCGCGGGGTGCGCACGGCACTGCGCATGTTGATAAGTATCGTATATTTATTTTGCTATTGTTATATTTCTATCAGCAATTCGAAGGTACGAACGGCAGCTCAAAAGTTCAGATATAACACACTTAAAACAATAATTTTAAAATACACACTCAAATATACATGGATTAACAAAAAAATGCACTTTACATTTATGTAGAGGTATCCCTAAAGAAGTAGTTAATGATATCTTAGGTATTTACTCACTTTATTTCATGCATTTCGTTTTAAATCTGGAGCATTTCTGAGGCTGTGTAAGACTAGGAAGGAATGGACGTTCTTATAAGGGTTCCATGTAGGGACTATGGAACCCTAAAAGTGTGAATAAAATCAGACCCCGCTCTATCTTGCTATAATCACAGTTTTATATAGATTGTAAACCTGTGCCATAACCAATATACGAATCGTAGGGTGCTACGCCGTAGTTTGCACACCTACGCAACTACTTGCTACGCGATGCTACGCACTACGCTACGCGTGGTTATCTCCGGGCACCCCAAACCACCGACTCGCTGCCAATAAACTGTTGTCCTGTGCGCTAATGACTGAAGCTGGCTTTTAATTAACGGTGCTAATTAGCCTTCCCATAGCTCCGTTAAATGTGATGCACTGGATGGGTGTTAGCGTAAATTCTGAACTTGATAAAATTTTTCATTTATATACAAATAAGTGCTGTTCCGAGACTGAATATTCGCATAACCCTCTCATAATAATTATTATAATTATATAAAATCTATCGACAGCGGAGCATTTACCTACCAATACGTGTATTTTACTAGAATCAATACCGAACATCCAAAGATACGTTGGTTCGGTAGGCTAATAATTAGCTGATGAAATCCCTCTCGGAGTCGTTGAACTTCATAAATATTTTCCTTATTGCCTGTTACCACGAGCTGTCGATAAATTTATGGAAGGACCGTCGTCACCTGAAATTTTATGGTTTCTTTCTTCGCCACTCGCATCTGATATTTATTACCTAGGTACCTTTCAAGCCCGACGTACTTTAATAAAAAAATATGTAAGATTTTTTATTCCACTATATTGTGAAAGAAAAAATGTTTTGTCTGCCGCTTCTGACCGTCACATATTACTCTCAATAATAAAGACAGTTTATCAAATTCATATTGTACTCTACCCCTTGACCTAGAATCTCCAAATTTGGTACGAAAGAGGGCCTCTCCTTATTATTTCGGCTTTTGTGCTAAGGCATAAAAGAAGGAAGAATTAAAATCATAAATTGTAGTTTATTACAGGACAAACGTAATTTGCGGTTTAATTACAGTGTCTACGTAACAGTATAGAATCAGGTTTTGTTGTCTATCCACAATTCCCATGAAAGCAACAAAATATTCATTGCTGCCTAAAAAATCACATACTACGGAACCCGCACTGCGCGAGGCCGGCTCGCACTTGTGTGGTTTTTTTAATACAAGGCAGGTATGCTGAGCCGAGACAACTTGTAAATAGCATAGTTTGTTCCATATTACAAACGCCCCATCCTGATAACCTGCCAACTTGGTCCTTTTGACCCCAAGTTCGATTCCAGCCACATTACTTACACCTGTGCTCTGGTCGCAGTGCACGCTCCTTGGAAAACTAGATTCGCACCGTAATATCGGCACGCTAGCATCCCCCAATATCCACCTAATAAATACTTTCTCTCTGCAACATTCATTGTGTAACTGCTGAATGTTGGCAATTTATAATTAAAATCTTGGATCCGAATATTTAACAATCCTTCATGTATTTAACTTGGTATTAGTACTTTATTTACATCAAACAAAAAAATAATCCGAATAAATTACCTTTGTAGCCTTCAAAAACTCTAAACACACATTGCGATGTTATTTATTTAACAAAACAAAGTATTTAGAACACTTCTATCACTAAAAATAGGGGTTAATTTAATATTTATTAATTTGGAGTCGATGCCAATCCAAGTTCAAACAAATCTGAAGTGAGTTACTTCAGCGTATACTAATGTAAATATTTGGGTTACCTACCTACTCCAAATAATAAAAAATATTATTTCTAGCTTTTTAGTGTTCCTAAGTTTTTGGAGTGGCTCTTATGTATTTTTATAGGCAAATAATAATAACGATGACAATAAGTATCGATAGAGCAAACAATAATTTAAAATATTGTCAACTCTAATGCATACAAATTAAGAGTTGCGTGTCGAAACGTAGCGCTGCATTTCGCTCAACGCTAAATTCCGCCGAGTACCTACATTAGCGTTTTCCGATATCTAAAGCAGAGTGCTCACCGCCGCTGCGGTCCAGTTGAATAACAAAGAATTGCGTGGTTCAGATATTGGAACACTAATGGATTATGAATTTATTAAGCTTTTCGCAAGTCGGTCGTCCCTGCTTACATTGTATTCTTACATTTCATACTGGTTTATGTCATATTCTATGGTAAATAACAAGTCTGAATGAGGACAGCGGAGTGCCGGGCTTACTTGCACACAATCAATCAAGGCGAGATCTATGAACCCTCATGAATCCCGCCGGCTGGTACGAAATCTGCACTACGTAATTTATTGAGTCAATCGATATCTGCTATTCATATGAATGTACAAGTTAATTCGATTATTTACCAACTCGTATCAGTAAACAAATACAGTCAACGTTTTTTGTTGCCAAATTTGCATCATTTTGAATGTCGGTCATCAGTCCTGCGATACAGAGGCCCAATTCGGTATTTCTGGAATTATAGTCAATCTGTCTAGTAGCGTATCGCGGGGAGGAAGTGATAGATGTTGATGAAATTTGACATGGTGATAGCTTATAACAAGATCAACAACCAGGATAATGTTTTATCTGGAAAATTGTTGGTTTCCTCGGAAATTCAATAAAATGAAGTCCACAAGAACAAAGCGGGCACAGCGAGGGAGTTTAAAATAAAAAATACGATAGACTTATGTTTTATTTTATATGGCTTATGTTATTTTTATAGTGTGATTTAGTATTGTATCGTACTTTCCTTACCACATAACTCAAGATTCATATATTTAAGCTACAAATAGAGGCGACATTGCGCTTTTATTGAACAGTTTGTTGTGTGCAATGTATCGTATTGATACGCGTGTTAGCTGTACAATGGCTAGTTATGCGCGGGCATGGCGCGCCGTGGCGCGATCTCATGAAAGATGGCGAGCGATGGTAGTAGCTAGTGTTGCTAGTTGTAGCATATTTAGTCTTGTCCGTACTAAAAAACATTGAGGCTAATCGTGTGCGAAATTATATAATGTCTATATATTTTTTTCGACAAATTAGGATGGAATTTATTATGTATTCGACCACCATCGCGGTCTAGTATATATCGCGCTTAATACTTGTTGGTCAAACATATTTTTAGTATTAATTTTAAGATTAACACAGAGTAAAATCACAAATTAAATTAAAATAGTCATTTTTCTCACATTCATGAAGCAATTAACTGAAGTGGATACCTATTGTTGAACGTATTTAAATTTTGGAATGAAAATTCTACTGTTTTGCAGTACAAATATAATACGAATATATATTTTATAAACATCCCGTTAGCCCATCAACCTTATCTAATGCTTTTGATAAGAATGAACTCAGGTCAACAGTTCAATGTCTAAAGTTAGGATCGAACCAGAACCACTCTGTCAGGAGGGCGGCGCCTCTAATCACTTGGCTATTGACGCTTTTTTTTGTATAATATTATGTTTTAAAAACGTTTGTCTTTGGCGCTCTGGTACAAGGTACACGCCGCCTAGCACAGCACTGCAGCATAGCTGCCGCCACCGCCCCGCCTTGCGCCGCCCGGCCCGGCCGTCGGTGAGCTCAGGCGCTGCGCTATATGGCCCGTGAATAATCCACCGTAATACTCGAGTTAATGGCTTGAATTTAAACAACTGCCTCGTCAATGATGGACATCCACATCGGTACTATTGCTGGCGCTTTTTATAGGGACTAGTTATTAACACATTAAGTACCAAACTCGTGCATTCCCTCTGGAAAATATACAACGTATTTGTAGAATATAAGATTCTTTATGTGGGTATATAGATTGTGAATCCTTGTTAGCTCGTCTTTTTGTGCCCGTTTTTCGGTATGGTATAGCGCTTTTACTCTTGCATTAATGCTTCTGATAAGGCAGCTCTTTGTTCGTCCACGGTAATGCGACGAGTAGACGTTTTAATCAAGGCTAACGAATTTTTAACCTTAGGTAGTGGGAGGCTGTGCGATATCAGCCCGCAGCCCGGCTCACGCCGCCTCCCGCCGCCGGGGGTCGCCACTTCTCAAGCTCAACGCCTTGTTCTTATCTTTGAGTAATTACCTTGTTGTTTTGTTTTTATTGTTCCGGCACTAAGCCGCTTTTTGTTTTATTACATGATTACTGTAGTGGCGTGGTAAGGTATGACTCGCTTTTACAACGCCGGCATTCATCTCTTTTTAACGAGATACTCTATTGAAAAGCATAGTAGGTAAGAGTAATAATTTTAATTACAATTGCTACCTCGACAACTATATATATGTATAGATTACCGTCCCGAGAGAACCCTTTATTTTCCAAGGATGAAAAATCTATCGTATTAGTACACCAACCCAGTATGTAATCCATCAGCATAGGAAGATTTAGTAAAGTCAGCGAAGTGAATTTTGAAATACAGCTTATCTGATTCAGGCATTCTTTCATTTTCTTAGATATTTTATACAATAAGTTGATCTTATTTATATTCTCTATCAATTACCGTACAAAATAACACGCAAGCCATACATTTCTCGAAATAAAAAGTAATCTACATCATAGTCCACGTCATTAAAGTTATCAACATACTAAGCTTCATCGAAATCCATCCAGTAGTTATTCCGTGATGCGGAACAGACACAAAAAAACCTTTATGACAAAGAACCACCGAATGGGGAAGAGGAACCCACCACTGACCTCCTTATTCTTCACAAATTTGTTTAAAAATGGATTTCCGGCAATTATCGCGTATTTCTATCAATTATTTAAAAAACACGTTTTCAAAAAAACTAAAAGCAACAAATAATCTAATCTTGATATCTGCCTTGTCTAACTAAATCAAATATTTAACGAATGTGAAGTTGGTGCCGACCAGGTTATCCTAATAGGAGATATTTATTTAACTAAACTAGTATTATTTGTATTATTTGGTTAGGACCTAACATAAATGCGGCAATTCAAACTATGGAGCCATGTCGTATTATTCGAGTAGAGTCGTACTATTTTAAAAATAGTTTCGCTTTGAGATTGCTTCATCGTAAAAGTTGGAATTGAGCTCTGGCGCGTGTTTTAGGATTAAATTAATGTGTCTCAACAGCGAGTAGGTTAAGTTATCTTATGGGCTATCAACGTCGCTACTATAAAATTCGTGGGTGTTTGTATATCAGCGACGCTCGGGTGTCGGGCTCTCTGGGTGCACGTCGCAACTCATATGCACCTGCGGATATTGCCGCGTAAATCAAATTTCTTATTTCGCTTCCACACTTATTTCTGCTTCCGCGTGTTTACTCGACGCCGCCCGCGCTGTCGTAAAGACGTGTGGTGGTAACTGTATAATGTTAACAATTATAATCATTTGATATTGTGCACTTTAATGTAATCGAAACTCCGTGACGAAATTATGTTTATTTCATATAGAGTACCTATGAGTATGTGCGACAGTTCTTGATTTCTTTTTCTACGAGTATCTTGCATGACCGTAGGTAGGTAATCACAGCTATGTAATCTGTAATGTGTTTACCTAAGTATAAGTAGGTACGTACTATACCTAAGCAACGTTCGATGTACCATCTGTTACCCAAATTATCGAAATAATTACGAGTATTACACAGGCGTGTAATGTATACAGCGCAACGGGTGATGGTATGAATTACAGGCCCTAATGACCATCTATATGACAATACGATTAATATTTAATGCTGCCATTCTGCGCGAAATTACCGCGCGTCTGTGGTTCAGCTTCCACTGAATTACACTCTGAATGGATGTCAGAAGCTTTGTCTTCTCCATGATGTACACGAGAGTAAGGGAATAGACCCAGGTACTTATCACCGATACTATCCCTAACGTGTAGTCTTATATATAAGGATACAGGTGATACAGTTTTATTTCGTCTTACACTATCATGTGTAGACAGACGTTTTATTGTTTAGTATGACTGTGAGAGATCAAGAATAAGCTACACGAGTCTGATAAAAGAAAAGGTCGATGTCTTATCGTATATGGAAGACAAGAGGCTGCTTTAGATGTGACAGGGGCATAATGTGGAAATAACTTCATTAGCTACACCGATACAATATATAGAATAAGGTTTACACACATTGCTGTTCTGTTTACACTGACCTACTCAGTTCTACGAAGCTGTTAATTAATTATTGTGTCTGTTGGGTGATGCAATCTTACAGTCGTACTCCCTAAATGTATTCGGTTTCGCTTCTTATTTGGAGATGAAAGCACTCATCTAAGGAGCCCTCGCAAATTAATTGCAGGAATGACAGAGCACAACGCTCGGCTCTCTTAATGCACGCTCACAAAGCAAACCGGCTTGGGCGGCACCGCCACGGCAGGCGGCGGCGGTGATTATGATAATGACGCGGTGGCCGCGCTTTTTACGTCGTTCGCCCTATATCACTGAGCTCGACGCCATTTTCTGATATCGCTCGCGCGCCGAACGCATCGCGCGTTCACCAATTTGCCTTCCATTGCTCGCCTCAACCACTCCGAAATGCTTATAAATTATGCAAGTCGCCATAATCTACGCCCTAAACGCCTTCCCGCCGCCTCAATTATTCATTCGAGCGGTTTGATGTTTTAGAAAATTGTCGCGATACTCGAGACGGGCGGTGCTTTATAATTCAGAAGACGAATATCGCTACAGGCAGCTGAACCAGTTCTATATCAGTCCTCCTTGTTTCTCAGATTCGTTTCAAGTGCAAACTGTCCCATCTAAATTGTCTACGTGCTACAACAGTATGTGTCGATATGCCGATTGTACAGTTACAATGTAAGCCCGTAATATCTTAGTTTTAATTCTCAACTGCCAACGTGTTACTAGAAGCAGTTCTAGCGACCGTTGAGCTTCACAATTCCCTACTTACGGTAAACAATAAATTTTTTAACGTTTTGCCATTTTTTGATTTTTCAGGATTCAGAAGGTGACACTCCATTGCACGATGCCATCTCTAAGAAGCGTGACGATATGCTTACCCTGTTATTGGAGCACGGCGCTGACATGACCCTCACGAATAACAACGGATTCAACGCTCTACACCATGCTGCGCTGCGAGGCAATCCAAGGTAAGTCATAACAACAAACATAGCGGTTATGATAAACGAAGTCTCTGATATCATCTCAACGAGACTGTAATTATGATGATAGCTGATAGTTACGAATGTATGATATATGAAATATAGCATCCAGCCACACTTATCTATAAGATTCCTTTATAATAGGACTAAACAAAACGTTACTTGCTCCGCCATTATCCCTAGGAGAATGGGTAGTTATGAGCGCTCCGGCCGCACAATAAACTACTTACACGTCCAAGACCGTGCGCCTTTAAATTTGTATCTTCTTTGATGGTACTATGAATTTT
This sequence comes from Pheosia tremula, assembly GCA_905333125.1. NCBI lineage: Eukaryota > Metazoa > Arthropoda > Insecta > Lepidoptera > Notodontidae > Pheosia > Pheosia tremula. The sequence continues at coordinate 5,008,298 of HG995397.1, forward strand.
CGTATTTACTAAAGATGCTGATTGTAAATAATAATAATAGTAATTATATTTTCAAAATAATTATAGTCCAAGTATGTGTATGTTATTTCGTAGCAGGATGCTACGAAAGTAGCGTAGTGATGCAACTCGTTGGAATATTACATTTGAATAACAAACTCGAGCAAAGTTGGTATAGGTTGCTAATTTACAATAATAATTATGATGAATATTCATAAGTCAACTCAAGGACGTATAAGGTTACGTGGTCGTGAACAAGAAAACTTACGTCATGTATTAGGAATCTGTAAAAGTTAGGATAATGATTCTCTGCTGGCGAATCGTGCGTAAAGCGGTTTATTTGTGGAGGGTCCGAATAGACGCTGGAGTCGCGGAGGCCCGCTCAACGACCGCCCATATTTATTCAAGTCACGTGACGCGTCCCAGGGAAATAATACGAAATGTGGCTACGTGACCAGTTCATTATGCGGCAGCGCAGAGTGGAGACCGAGCAGCTACACACACTTTCTCCGATGTCCGGCGGAGCCGCATATTGCAAACAACGGAACGTGGGGAGACAACCTTGCTGGATTCTTTCTTAAATCAGTGATCGGATTCCTGAGTTTACTACATGCCAGCATGAGATGGCTTGAATTTGATTTTTTAAAAATGAAGCTTAATAACAACAACGAAACTTATTCACAATGTAATATATCAACAATTCATAAATTATTATAATAATCATTCACTTTCTCTTCAGTAACCCACAGCCTACAGCTTAATACTGGCGTTCCCTCAATGCGAAGAGTTAGGCCATCCTCTAGCAAGCTAGCCCAGTGGTGTTTGGCGGAGTTTGCATATTCTTTGACAATTAATTACCTTCCCTCAGACAAGCAGGTTTCCTTATCTATGTCGGTATACCTATATTAAAAATACACACTAATTTCGGAAAACTTATTTGTCCATACCAAACTTAGGTTTAGACTCGTACCGTCGTATACTCAAATGCACCTGAAACCTAAGAGTGGCTTAATTCGAACACTTCATACACGAAATATGAGATAATAACCATATCTTCTTTAACAGTTAGCTAGCATTTGAGTATCCAGCCATTTGTCTGAAGTAATTTAACAATTTAATAGCAGAAACGAAGGGAACGAATAGGTTTTTTTAAGATTGTTGTTTAATAGCAGGTAATCGAATAGAAGATCGTCGTAAAACGTTCCTGATTTTATCGGGGAATGAGAAGTCACTCGCGACTTTTCCCATTCGACAAAAACCTTCGTTTCCCCCTGGAGATGTAAAATCGTTTTATTTTATTACTTACGCTAGTATATCGTAACATCAGAAGCAACCGTCAGCCACACTTGGAATACCTTTTCTACGGTACTGAAAAAAAACGTATACGGTAAGTTTTCCATCTTTTACTTCTGGAAAATAATCGTTTAGATTTCTAAATTTACCATACCCACAAACATATTCCATCTCAAATTAAAATGGAAATTATTTAAATTGAATGAATTAAGGGCCCATGCATACAAGATTACTCTTGGACAATGTAACATCCACGTGTCCAAAGATATAATATAAATAATGTATGCATCGCGATTTGAAATAAGTATTTGGGTGTGTATTAAAAGATACCTTCGAGATCACATTGATGGTAGACGATGCACCGTAATATTACAGCTACAGCTGATATTAGTGGTATATAGCATTGTACTTATGGGCGTGGTTACTCGTTAAACTGGAAAATTTCTACGTTGGTAACCAAACAACTACGTGAAAATAAAATTTCCTGAAAATACATATCCCTTTAATTACAAAATGTAGGAAACCTTATCTACGTTTAATAACGTTTACGTATCTGAAGAGCAAAACTTATCTAATGAAATTAAAGTACATTATGAAGAGCCGGGAGGTCGTGGGTAGGCCGCCGACACCCCTGCGACAGCGCTCCGTGTACGAACCAAGAGGCGGCGTTGTCATTACGCCTGATTAGAAACAGTTATCTCTCGCGGTTATCGTTACAGCCCCTCAAAACGAGTCCCTGTAAAACTTCTACACCAACATGACTATATAAAATATACTCGTATCACACGAACTCAATAAACTGCTGATGTATTTATAACATTACTATTTATTTGCAATCGAATAGAAGCCAGCTGCGTATGATATATTAATAAATATTTATTAATTCCAGTGTAACTTGTTTAATAAAATACAACCGAATAGAGAACCTCCTCCTTTTTGAGGTCGGTTTAAAACGAGACTGTGTGACTCTGTGTGTGATGTCTTCAACATAACATTATTTATCCTTATTATTATGTTACGGGCACGACCATAATAGTAACCATAGACAGTGCGGTATAAATACGACATAAATAACATACTCACTTATACAGGGTGATACAGAAGGGGTATACTAAGCATTGAACTTGCGCTTCTATGATGCAGTTTTAATCGTTATGCGAAGTCAAAATTTGGATATGTCTGTAATAAAAAAAATTGTTCCGGTATAGGTATACAATTTTAACTGTTTCAGATTTGCATCGCTTTCTAAAATACCACGATGTGATTGTGTACTGTGGTGGTTAATACACCAATAAGCATCAACCAACCACCAACCGCGCCAACTCTGCCGGCTCCATGGTAGATTCGATAAGACGCCTATCCTCGGCTGGCATTAATCGTGAGCTTAAATATTTTAACGCGTCGTAACATTGATTTATTCGGAGCGTAATCTCGGCTCGCGGCTTGTTTGTTCTTCGGCTCGAGAAGTATAGGTATGATTAGACTGTGCGCCCTCAACCCGCGTTGCGCGATGCTATCATACTATTTCCTTCGTTTTCATTCTGGGTATTTCATATTATTAATTGTTTCCATTAAATCTTTCACTCCTCTTCGTGCCTTTCCATTATTTTTCCTGTATGTGCTGTGCACCTATCAACAAATATTTTTGCCAACATTTATTAGCCATACATGTCCGTAGTATAAGCTGGACTGCACCGGCGCAAACATATGTGGAATATAGAATAAACGGAGCATTCACCGAAGATTTATATGGTCATTGTGTAGCGTTAATTGCAGCGAGTGGAGCGAAGTGCGATGGTATCGCACCAACCGAACGAGAAATGTAATGCCCCGTCGACTGCTTCAGTGGTAGAGCTCATGAGAATAATGTGTGCATTGTAAACACGTAAAGCCCTCCCTGCACGATTACCTATTTCAATATTACCGTACACAATACGCTTTTGTTGCGCGGTATTTAAATTGATAAATTGTCGCTTTGATGGTACAAAATCTTTTCACGAAAAAAATAATGGGATGACATAAAAGGGGCTACGTATACATGCGTGGATCACCAAAGGGCGCGTCCGATGGACGTCTGGCTTTAACTGAATCGAAACAGCGGGTATTCTGGCATTGAAAACCTATTGGCACAGATATCGATGGCGTATACGTCACACGACTGGCCGGCAACGGAGCACATTTCAGTATGGCAGATTTATGAGAACCGACCGACGTCTACACTGAGAGAAATTATTGGTTGGCCCAACAAAAAACCTACAAAAGTTACACGTTAAAATAGCGCCAATCGAGAAATTTGTTAGTGTAACAAATTTGACTTTGTTATTTTAATGTTTGAAAATTGTACATTTAACAGAGAATTTGATTGATCCAATTGCTTATTTGTTACTGTAACAATTATTCACGGTAATTACAACGAACTCTTGTTTGTTGAGACAACCAAATTTTATTTGGTATTATTTTTTACAAAATAACATTGGTTGATATAACAAATTTCATGTTTGTTGATTTTATCATTTCTTAGTAAAGGATTTCAATTTAAGAGTAACATAAACGGTAAGTCAAATATACCAAAAGAGATGTTGAATTTACTACCTAGTTGGGTTAGTAAAACCAAAATAATTCGTAGAAAATACTATTATTGTTGTAATCATTATAACAAATAGTGTTAAAGTAACGCAATCATTACGGTAGTTCATACCGGAAATATTTGTAGCGCTCACCACCTGTTATGGTTCCTACTACTGTATTACTTTGTGTTATATACAACAGCTCTTTGTTGTATGTATCAATAGTTGTTTAATTTTACAAAAATCTTTTTGTAGTATATATCGAAATACATGTCGGATGTACATTGATAATGGTTGTTAGAATAACCAACAAAGCGTTAGAGTTACTGTTTAAAAATACTATTCTAGCTATTTATAGTAACCAATATTATCTGTAAAAGTAACGAACGATTTGGGTAGAGTATACTAGATATATTTGTTGGATTTACTAAGGTGTTTGGGTAACAACAACCAATAGGGCGTTAGATTTACTGTTTAAAAATACTAGTCTAGCTGTTTATAGTAACCAATATTTTCTGTAAAAGTAACGATCGTTTTGGGTAGGGTATACTAGATATATTTGTTGGATTTACCTAGGTATTTGGGTAACAACAACCAATAGGGCGTTAGATTTACTGTTTAAAAATACTAGTCTAGCTGTTTATAGTAACCAATATTTTCTGTAAAAGTAACGAACGATCAAGGTAGGGTATACTAGATATATTTCTTGGATTTACCTAGGTATTTGGGTAACAACAACCAATAGGGCGTTAGATTTACTGTTTAAAAATACTAGTCTAGCTGTTTATAGTAACCAATATTGTCTGTAAAAGTAACGAACGATTTGGGTAGGGTATACTAGATATATTTGTTGGATTTACCTAGGTATTTGGGTAACAACAACCAATAGGGCTTTAAATTTACCGTTTAAAAATACTAGTCCAGCTGTTTATTGTAATCAATATTGTCTGCAGAAGTAACAAACGCTTTGGGTAGGGTATACGAGAATAAATTTGTTGGATTTACTTTTGGATTTTGGTTAGAACAACCAATAAGGCGTCAAAGCTACTGTTTAATAATACTAGTATAAGTGTTTATCATAACCAATATGGTGTGTTAAACTAAAACGTTTTATGTGGGGCATACTAAACCAGTATGTTGAATTTATTTTTGGGATTGAGATTACAAAGTAAATCTTTTATTCTAATAAAAATCCCAAAATAAATACAACACACATGTTTAGTATGCCCTGCCTAAAACGTAGTTACTTTAATATATAATGTTGGTTAATAAACACCTATACTAAGTATATTTTTTAACAGTAATTCACGCCTTAATTTAATTAAGTCATTTTTTGGTCATTAAAAAGCCAAAAGTAAATACAATAAAGTACTTCGTACACTGAAATATAAAACGTTAGACACTTCGTAAAACACAATTGTTTACATAATTAACAGGATACGATTATATAAGTATACCGCTTTACATTCAATATCATTAAAACCAATATGGTAAACCAAAACTACATCACAAGTTTAGCAAATCCTATATATAAAATCCAACAAATTTTTTAGCAGTATTGACTACCCAGTAAATGATTGGAACAATATTAATAATATTATATATTAAATATTAGATAGCTTGTAACAAATTTGCAATATCTGAAATAAAACAGGTATGTAGACAATAGAAAAGTACATCATTGCAGAACAAAAAGTGTCAGTTAAATTAAGCTAGTCACTGCTACTGGGTAGTCGAACATTAATGCATTTTGATTTCTGTAGAAAAATAAAAAGTAAGTGTATGAACAAATAAGAATTTTTATTTTATATATATTAACATACAAAAAAGTACAAAATCTGCACCTAAAAGCACGCATGCATGTGCGCTCAGTCTCCATGAATACAACATATTTGAAATTTCATATACCGGAATTTTGAAAGCATGAATTATTTTATCCTACTGATTATTAGTGATCACAATGATTTTGGGAAATCATCAATCCAGTAATAAATGTCGCATACGATAACTATCATTGCATTAGGTGATTTGCGATGTTACTTTGTATTATTAAAAATCAATAGGACAAAAATTCAAGCTTTCAATATCCCAGTAGATTACATTGAATATTTTGTATAGGTAGTCTTGGTACTGAAACATACTACAAAGTATGGGCGTGTTTCAGTACAAAGACTATATTATTATATACTATTATACCCTATTATTATACCCTACAGGAAGGAACAAAATTATTGCATGTTGATTATTAGCATATAATTAATGACATTTATCAAGTGTGGTTAACCTACGTTTAAACATTATATATTAGCTAGATCATACACGATACAAAACATACAGATACGAGAGCTTTGGTCAGAGAATCAAACCTGTACTTTACGTCATCAATGACCACATAAAAAGCTTCAAGTGCTGCAGGTGCGCCAACACTTATAACCATAGGTTGGCGAGTAAGTCTTTTTTTGCCATAGATTTGCTTCTGTTCTGCAATGCTTCTTCTATGTCAGCATAATTCTAAAACAAATCAGATTAATGAATAAAAAGTCCATAATAATAAATACCATCAGAGTAGGTATACTTGGAACAGAATGAGATAAATATCTAAAATTAAATTAAACTAAAAATAAACATACCAATCGATGTCCGTTGGTTGCTTTCAGGCATGGCCATTCACTAATCATCATATTTAATCTGCTGTGTCGTCCTTTTTTTGCAATAATCGCACGTCGCCGTCCATGTTTCTTCAACCAGCGGCCAGGGGACTCGGTTAAATTTCAACCCTTGCATTTTTTTTTCATTGTTGTCTGTAATATTTAACAAATAATAAATAAATAAATTGTGGCAAAATGTGTGGACAAGTGATATTATGTAGATTTATACCAAATTTCAAGATGATAGCTTTTAAAGATCCTGAGGAAATCAACTGCGTTATACAGTCTGACAGACAGACACCAGAGTTTCAGCCGGAGTATATGAATTCTGTTTCACCATTTTGGTTTGGAACCCTAAACAATGTAAATTCTGTTAGAACATATTTATATATCAAGCTTTGAAATTGCACAATACTGCCTTTGCTTTGATGTATTTTGCTTACCCTTATCAGTAGTTTTGTTATTGCTTGTGCCAATTTTAAATTTTTTTGGGAGTCCGTATTTGATTATAATATCTGTCCACAAGTTTTCCTTTTGCTGGCATCGTAGTTTTGGGACTTATAGTTCTAGGAATATATTACGTTTCCTGAAACAAGATTGTATTTTTGAGTTTATCCATTATAAACAACAAAGAAATATCATTTCTCTTTATAATATAAGTTTTACACTATGACCATTTATAAGACTCAACAATGTTGACGTGTAAGGCCCAATTTTGAGGAAAAGCTACAAGAAAACGAAAATAAAAGATAAAATAAGGCGATAGCTAAAATACTTCCTGAGAAAATCGGATGTAACATACAGATGGACAGACCGACACCAACGGTGTATCAGTATAAGGGTTCCTTTTTTCTATTTTGGTAGGGAACCCAAATAAAAGTATAATGCTTACAGCATCTCAATGTCTGTGAATTAACAGGATGAAAGGATACCTAAGCACCAGTAAAAATATTATCATTACTTACATTATGCACGGTCTCTATTTCGGCCTTATAATTTTTATAGTCCATTTTGAATTTGATGCAGTCTCTCAATTAGTTATCCGGTATCAACATTTGATGTTCTTCCCCTCCTAAGCTATCAAGATACGCTATGTCGATATTATTATCTGGAATGTTTAAAATTATATTAATATAATTATTAAGCAGTCAAATAAGCAATTTTAGAAATAATGGCTTATCTATTTGAGATTAGGTTAGGATTAGGCTAGTTAAGGTCTTGGGTACCTACATAATGTGTATGTCTGGGTCATATGCATTGGATGTCATTAAATGACAAGCTGCCATTGACCTCCCAGGGTCGTGTGTACCCTGGGTACCTATTGTTTAAGACTTCAACATGCAACGGCCCGAATATAGAAAGCCAAGGGATGTCGTCGCCTACTGCTGACCGACCTGCCGAGCCTCCAATTGTTCACCAGTGGTCTTTTGGTCTTCCCCGGCAGGGATTTGATCGCAGTGGTCGCATGATTGGTTCGTTTAAGATGCCCCCCATGCGGGATCAACCTGCGAAAACGAAAACACCCATATACATGGGTGGCGTGCTAAATGCTGTTACGGAATCGAAATATCCGTACTGACTTCTAGAAACTAACCCCCAGATTTATAGAAAGTTATAATGGCTTTATAAAATACTTTTCAGAGCAAAAGTGTGTTATAAAGCCATTACAACTTACTTAATAAAAGATTTTACTAAAACCAAACGGAAAGTTTAACATAATAACTATAACTAACTAATTCTATCAATTATATAATAACTATCGAAGGTAGTTATATGCAAACTGTAGCTAGGGGCTGGGGCAGCGTGTCAGCGGTATCGGACGTCTTGGTGGCACCAACTTTGAGTGACAGTGTTTGGCTCGAGTAACAGCTATACCACGTTCCATATACAATAATTACATGTTAATATTACCGTTTGGTTTCGTAACGTTCAGTTTCTAATGCCGATGGATTCAACAATTATAGCGGCTGTGAAATAAGCGCTGGTCGCTGCGTAATAGCAAATATGTACGCGCGGGCGATGGATGAGGAGCTGCGCGTAACCGCGCTCGCAGCGCACTTCAAAGCCGCCATTTATGCTTGAATCTATCTGTACCTATTACGAGTATGATTCCCACCCACTCGTGTAACATGCTATTGGCACAAATGCCAATTGGAAACTATCAGATTATTAATTATTGTACTTACCATGAAAGACAACTATAGTATCTTGTGATACTCCCCACGAAGTCAATAAGTCTTCCTTGTTTGCTCAGGTGAAAGACACAATAACAACACTAACAATCTATTTTAACTATAAACATTAATTTTCTTCTGAATGTATTGTTTCAAAAGGGAATATAATAGATTACAATGATATAGAAAATTATATGAAACTGATCGCCCGAAGTGTATGCGTAACGTCCGCACGCTGCAAGCGCAACGCACACACTCAAGTTCCGCGCGCTGGGCGCCGCGGTTACGTAGGCCAGCGCAGCGCACACCCCCCTGCCCTAACTCGCGTCTAACTTCACAGCCGCCATGTTTGAATCGTGAGTACTCTGGCTCACACATCTACGAAAAAAATTGCTTCACCATACAATTTAACTCGGTTATCATTACCAACTTATTTAATTATATATCTCTTATCTTGAAATACATGTAAAACGACGAACTCGTGGAAACATTATATTAGACGAACTCAAACATGGTGGGTTTGCTGTCAAGTACGTAGTTCCTGTGACAACTTACCCACTTCATCCTCAGGTCCTGGGGGTGAATTCACAGTTGACGAATGTTTCTGACCTATTTTTAGGGTTTCGTAGCCAAATCGCAAAAACGAGCCCTTATAATTTAGACCGGGCCCAATTCTCGTGCACTCGAATTGGTCACGGATTCGAATAAAATCTCGAATTCGTGAATTTTTTCGAGTGCCAAATCAAGTATTTTTCGAAGGAAAGCCGTAAATCCGAAAGGAAAGCAGTGGTCAAGACCGATCGAGACGTCATTTCGCATTCGAATTAGAGCAATTGCAGCGGTGTGGGATACATTTATTTGTACTCTTTCTTAAAAAAGATAGCATGTTAAAACAAATAAAGATAAATACTCATGGTGATTCCTTTCTTTTTTAACAATATTATCTACTCAACAGAAATATGCTTTGGATATTTCGTCTTGCTCTTAGTATTGAATGGATGTGACTAAAGAGAAAATAACACCACGACATACAATATTATGACACTGAATGATGTAACCCTTTCAACGACTGCAGCTACATTGAACAACTTGACGGGAAGGACGGGACGGGATTCATAAGTATCAGTTCTAAAATTGATATATTATTCATATACATTTTGTTGAAATATGTATAGAATGTTGTTTGTAACATTAAACATAGACTTATAAGCTTTCTTTAATATATTTTACCATGAAGGTATAGTGCATTGCATACATTAAAAACGCATTTACGTGAAACGAAGTGCATCGCAAGTCGTGTATCATTTGCTGTGGCAACTTTGTCCTTGGAAATGAGATTTGTTTCGGTTGCGAGAATACACGATTCGAGAAAATAGGTTTGGCGTTCCAAATTTTATCTTCGAGATACGTCTCGAATCGCAATCTCTCTTTCGAGATATATCTCTATTTAAACGAGAATTGGGGCTCTTTAAATAGAGATAAATATTATTTTTTTTAACAATGTTTGCTGTAAGCTCAATGATTATACAATTATATTAGCTGATAAACAATCTATCAATATTATTAGCAGCATGCGAAGACGGATAAGAACCAAGAAGTATCATTTTAAAGATTTATGTTGTATGTATGCAACAATTGTTTAGCAGACCTAAGGCTCTGTTTTTTTATCGAATATCGTAATAATTTTCATTGTAATTTTGAACTATTTGTTGGTCTAGTACACACGGCGATGCATTGTCACTGTAGGTAGGTTTTGGAGTTTGTAAAGATGATCGCTGCGAACCATGCCAGACGTTGCGATATGTTGTTGCTATTGCGTCCCACTCTAGGCGCGCGCGGCAGACCGTCGCACGCACCACGCCGCTGGTATATGGCGCTATATTACATACTTGTGTATTCATTATGTGTATTCATAAAATAATTATTTATTCTGTGGAGACGAGTGACATGCACGGATAGTTAGTCCTTATTACGAGTGTTTACAACATAAACATCACTCCTTTTCTCAAAATTATGAATGTTTTTCTTAACATACATTAGATTTTCATAAATAAATTGAGACACAACAGTTAGAATATTTATTTTTCTGAAATTATCCTTAAGGGAGTCTCTAAGACCCATGCTGTAAATTGCTCGTATTGCCCTTTTCTGCAAAATGAAGATAGTATTAAGATCTGCAGAGCAACCCCAGAGCAAGATACCATAGGACATAAAACTATGAAAATAACTGAAATAAACAATTCTAGCTGTGTCTATATCAGTTAATAGTCGATTTTTTTAACAGCATAAGCTGCCGAACTCAGCCTACCAGATTTTTTTTAATATGTCGACCCCATTACAATTTAGCATCTATTATTATTATTATTTAATTTACCAAAACTACTAGTTAGTCTTGACCACTCAATTTGTAAATCTAAACTACTATTCTGTTACTTATACTAGCTGAGTGCAGTTTAATTAGATGACGTTAAATTAGTTATTCTTACCAAAATACTTTTGTATAATTGAGCATAAATAAGGTAAATTCAACAAAGACAAATTAAACCACAGCTATCGTTGTGATAACCTGGTACTTTTAGTAATTTAAGCACACGTTTTGGGTTCAATTTACTAAAAGTGTTTGTTCAATTTGCTAAAAATGATTGTTGAATTTACCAAAACTACTAGTTAGTCTTGACCACGTCAATTTGTAAATCTAAACTACTATTCTGCTACTTTAACTAGGTGAGTGCAGTTTAATTACATGACGTTAAATTAGTTGTTCTTACCAAAATACTTTTGTATAATTGAGCATAAATAAGGTAAATTCAACAAAGACAAATTAAACCATAGCTATTGTTATGACAACCTGGTACTTTTATTAAATTTAGCATACGTGTTGGGTTCAATTTACTAAAAGTGTTTGTTCAATTTGCTAAAAATGTTTGTTGAATTTACCAAAACTACTAGTTAGTCTTGACCACGTCAATTTGTAAATCTAAACTACTATTCTGTTATTTTAACTAGCTGAGTGCAGTTTAATCGGATGACGTTAAATTAGTTATTCTTACCAAAATACTTTTGTATAATTGAGCATAAATTAGGTAAATTCAACAAAGACAAATTAAACCACAGCTATTGTTGTGACAACCTGGTACTTTTAGTAATTTTAGCACATGTGTTGGGTTCAATTTACTCAAAATGTTTGTTCAATTTGCTAAAAATGTTTGTTGAATTTACCAAAACTACTAGTTAGTCTTGACCACGTCAATTTGTAAATCTAAACTACTATTCTGTTACATTTACTAGCTGAGTGCAGTTTAATTACATGACGTTAAATTAGTTATTCTTACCAAAATACTTTTGTATAATTGAGCGTAATAAGGTAAATTCAACAAAGACAAATTAAACCATAGCTATTGTTATGACAACCTGGTACTTTTATTAATTTTAGCACACGTGTTGGGTTCAATTTACTAAAAGTGTTTGTTCAATTTGCTAAAAATGTTTGTTGAATTTACCAAAACTACTAGTTAGTCTTGACCACGTCAATTTGTAAATCTAAACTACTATTCTGTTACTTTTACTAGCTGAGTGCAGTTTAATTGGATGACGTTAAATTAGTTATTCTTACCACAATACTTTTGTATAATTGAGCATAAATAAGGTAAATTCAACAAAGACAAATTAAACCACAGCTATTGTTGTGACAACCTGTAACTTTTAGTGATATCAGCCAACGTGTTGCGTTCAAATTACTAAAAATGTTTGTTGAAGAAATGACGAAATGAAACAATTTTTTTTAGTAGAAATTACTGTTGAGTTACATAATTATTTGTTGATATCTAACATATTTTTTTATTAAAACTACTAAATGCATGCGGGTTAATTAAAAAAACTACATATTTGTTAATTCAAACAATATATTTTGTAAAAGATTTGTCAATTGACCAAATAAGCAGTAAAATTAACAAAACAGAAATTAACCGAATAGGTTTTGTAATATTAATATGTGATTTTGTTTGTTTTAACTACATGGGCACTAGTAAGCACAACGAAAGTGAATTTGTTATTTTAAGCGTGTCGGTTTTGTAATTTTAACCAATGTCTAGTAAATTTAACCGAAAAAAAATCAACCGAAGCACTTTTGGTTATTTTAACCTGTTTTGTTCTCTCAGTGTATAGAGGCAAGGGGAGGCTTATAACTAGGAGGGATTGTGGAGAAGGGTCGGGGCGCCCGCGGGAGGTTTTGTTATTGTGCGACGTTTGATTTACGCACGTACCGCTATCACCCTTTTGTTGGGCCGGATTCCGACTTCTGTGCCAGTTCCGCTAGCCCGAACGCAGCCGCTCATTGATGTTCATTTCCCTCGGCTCTGTCGGTCGTGTGCCTACCGTTTATGAACTTCAGCCTGAAACCGTTTTATTTAGTGTTACTTATTATTTTAAATTACCAATTGCTCGGTACGCCTATATCCATTGCAAGCTCAGACGAAGAAATAATATAGATGGAGCGTCGCGAACAATATATTTAAGCACAAAAAAACGAATCGGATTTGTGTAGTACACGCAAATTTTGTATACTTCACGAATCAGCTTGGTATTTTGGGCTTCACTATGTTGTTAGCGACATTCTGTTTATATTATGCCTTCGTCTGGGATAGCAAGACATTTAATAATACTCGTATTTTGTTTTAAATGCTTTGGATTGAATTGCTCGCATATGCAACATAAGTGATAATATAAGAGTTCTACACATTACAAATATATATAGGTATGATGTGGATGATCCTGGATTGTCCCAACCCATATAAGCAATACCAATGAACATTGCGCTATAAATATTCCAATTTGGATATATTGCATGAAAATCTAGTGTATGTGTTGGGTTGTACACGGGGCTGACCCGACACGTTTGAGCGTGGCGGTTACGCACGGCGCGGGCGGTGTTGGCGCTAGCGGTTGGTTCCTCGTTACCCGCAATTAGCGGCTCCGCACACGCGGATGATCCGGCGCGCGCCGCACTGCTATACGCCCGCACACGATTGCACTGCGGATGCCGCGAATAAATTCATTTGTACGCAAATTGTATCGGCGCTCGCAATTAAAACTTTGTTCGGGCTTTGAGCTAAGATAAATAACACTAATACATTCTGCTTATTGCGGGAAAGTTGCCGGATACACAGGATATATTAATGTTGTTCATAATTTGTTTCGGCGGATTAACCTCGTTGGCCTTTAAAATTATATTTAACAATAGTCCCATTGTCCCTCATGAAACCAAACATATAAAGTTTGATACTAAAAACGTTATTATAATTTTAATATATAGGTATGATTCCGTATGATACAAATTTGTTGGGAAAATTCCTCGATATTGTATCTACTATTCTTAAAAAGTATTTTGTCCAAGAAAAGTAATCGGGCCCGCGATGTTTCATGGTAACAAGTTCTGCACGAGAATGCGGGTGTCAGTAGATGTGTGTGTACATAGTCTACAAAAGTTCCACTTACCACTAGATCGAAAATCTCCCGCAGATCCTGCTGTGCTCTCTGGCGGTGCAGAATTTCTCTTCCCGATTTGACAAAGCGAAACTTTGCTCGATGATATACAACGTGTATGTTTGTAGTGTGCGGGGCAAACACATCTAGCTCTGTATAGAAAAGGTTTTGTAAGCGTGTTCCGTTCCTTTGTGTACCCCACTATTGTTCCACTCGCTAATGTTGTTAGTGCACTTTTACAGCGACTACGCTAATTTAAATACCTCTCCTTCCTTTTGTTAAGAGACTAGTCTTCCGTTTCCCGCCAGTAGCGGGTTCCCTTTGCGTTTGCGAAGTCCGCGTTGGGAGACTGCATTTAAATGAGACACTTTATCACCCGACTTGGCCCTACATTTCTTAAGAGTCGTTTGTTCGCTTCATTCATTACTCCCTTCTATTAATGCATACCATTGGTAGAGACTCAGGAGCTTCATTATTTGACTATAAAACTGCCAGAATAAATGCTGACTTCCGTCAAGCATAATGAAGAGTAGCATTAGTAGCATTTTTGTTGTATATAAACCTGAAATGTTTACTTAGTATGTTTAAAAATATAATCATTAATCTAGCCATATATGTGCTACTTAAATATAGTAGCTTGTTTTCAGTATTAGATGAATAATAGTGTGTTGGCGCGGTTTTTAGTCCATCCGAGCGCCGCAATTTTCTACATGGAGCCACATATTAATATCCTATACTAATCCGAGTAGATCACGACGTCAGCGTAGCTCTCCGAACGTGGTCTATGATGCATGGCGGGCCTTGCAAAGCTTGTCTAATGAAATATTCGCAGCCAGAGTGAAACAGACACGGCCATCAATTACAGGTACGTAATGCTCATGCGCTGACCGATCGCTAATTCCTTTGTTAATGGTTAAGGATGAAAATGCCGCCTCTAATAAGAGACACATATTCTTTTGGATATAATAAGGCTATAAATTCGGAAAAGGTAATTAATATAATGAAAATATGTTATTGAAATGAAGTATCATTAGTTTCTTTACAATATATTAGAATGTATTCATGTATTCATTACATATCCATGCGATAGAGTGTATTGATCTGCGTCTATTGATAACTTCGTTGGTTTTATATTTCCTACATAATATAAATCTTTGATAAGATGGGATGGAATAAGGAATGGCACCTTTTAGCGGGTCACGTATGTACCATAACTTTGTTGCTAACGTTATTACGTCAGACGTGAAAACAGTAACTGAACGACGTGACCGCAATAACAACAATCAATTGCCTGGTGTTTTATTACTCACAATACACCTACACTTTTCCTCGCAGAACAGTGATTTCTTCAGTAATACTCTGCTTCTGCGGTATTGCTCTTATTTCCATTACTCGCAAATAATATCTCACGTTTTGGTTGTATAAAATACGTTAAAATTTCTAATTCTAAATGCTCAATAAATGGAACTGGATTTAGCGAAATAATCTCGAGCACGCCAAGACCCGCTTCATCGTTTCGACACATACGATTGAACACTTTAACGTCGGAAACTTCTCGTTTAAAAGCACACGACCCGTTTTAAAAATGTGTGAAATAGTGTGATTAAACGTATAATAATATTTAAATACAACTTATCTTACAGATTTTACCGCGTTTATTATATGTTCATTACGTTCCTGACGTTTCGGCGTAAGATTAGCTTTATTTTAATGTGTAGTCTTCGCGTAAATATAAGAAATCAATAAGTCAAATAATCGTTACATTTAGGACTTATGTAGCTTTCATAGTACCTATTATCCTAATATTATACCTAAAACAAACGTAGATAACGTTTGTTTTCCTAGCAAAATTGTATTAACATATAACAAGTTCGTCTTAGGTTATCCGTCGCGTACGGCCCACGCTTTTTATGTAAGCCGTGTAATAAGGAGGGCTACAAAGAAGAGTACAATAGCCTTTGGCATGCAGAGTGAAGCATGACGCGAGCATTATTTCACCATCAGTCAGGATGACAGTTGTATTTTTCGCGGCCAGCGGACGACGCTCAGGCGCCAGCTCGCGTCGTTTATCATCGACTCAAAGCCCTTACTTATTTACTTACCCACCAACATAAAGTGATGACAAAATAAATCATGTCCTAAATACAGAATTGTAAATAACTTATTATTATTATTAGTGATTCACTTTCTCTGATACAGCTGCCAAATATTTTATCAGGTTAATCATTAAGTTATATGGATCACGCTGATGTATAAAATATTTGTGCAAATAATGTTTATTTTTTTAAACTATGCCAACCGTTAACATTTGACCGTTCTCTAAGTATTTGGTGGCAGTGTGTGTGTTCTCTCAATATCTTTACAACCTATGGATGGACTTGTTGGAATATTTTATACTACTGATATTGCTCGCTTGCGATTCGGAATGTATCGCGATACTAAATTGTTCCGTATTAAAATTTGTCGGTGGTTGGTCGTTGAGGTGTGCGCATCGTAGATGCTGGCTGGCGCTGCAGCCGGAAGTCGGCGTCAGCAGTACGTGCGGCCGTACTGCGCCACACTCGACTCGCTCCTCCACGTTTACTATCGAGTGATTGCTACCCTGCGTGATCCGACTGGCCAACTAGCTTTTCAGCCGATATGGAAGTTCTTTCTTTGCGCTCAGCTCTTAATTTTCTTATTTTACAGTCTATCTTTCGATTACTGCTCAATCGACGGTTAGTTTGTCTGAAATCTTTAACAATATCAATCACCTCACTTTCCATTCCATCAGTAGGTTATATTTCGTCATAAAAACGCTTTTTTTGAGCGAAAAAACTACCTAACAGCGTTGTGTATTATTTTCTCACGATACAAAACTATGATAAACAGCTGACAGCGCTCCGTAGTACATAGCAAATTATACGTATGTGCAGCGCATGCAGAGTCCTCGCCGACACTTTGACAGTTAGTAGGGGCAAGTCTGAAATATCGGCGTGCGCGGCTTAATCGCTCAGCGTGCGATATTGGCGTTACATCATGTTGTCAGCGGAGAGAAAAATTGCCGCACTCCGTTCCCCGCCCGCCCCGCGCTGGCATCGGCGACGCGTTCCACACGCCTCGCTCGCCGATGTTGACAGCGCGTTTATATTACTTGAGGATTTATTGTAGTTTTACGAACGCACATTTATCTGTGCCTATGTGAAAATCTCATTATATCTATACTTATACATCTATAATCCAAATGATAATGATTAAGTATTTTAATTTATGAGCGTAATAGTCCCTATCTAAATGTTTATTACGAGATCATCCAAAGCCTTTTGCCACATTAGTACCGAGCTTATTTTTTAAATACATTTATATATGCACTCTGAAAATGTATTAATTAAAGTCCGTATTATGGCCTTAAAATGTTGGTAAGTACTTATTAATTAAGTATTATTATTAGTCAAATCACATTCTTCTTGATCTGAAGCGTAACATCCAGTATGATCGCGCTCGAGCTAAGTATAGAAGTTAAGGCTGTATTAAGACGAGGTTGAAGTAGCAACTACAAATCAACTGTTGGCCATTATAAAGAGCTAGGCTGCCTGCTGCAGTGCACCCTATCTATGCGATAGATAAGCGTGTACTACACCCATTCAGGGCGCCAGGTGATCTGGCGATAGCTTAATAACTATTCCGGTACTCATGGAGCAGGCACGATAGACCGTCCTTAATATAGGTAACTTATATATATCAGTTTGACTGGATAATTAAGTTTCACACAACTCTTGTTCCGTCCGTTTTCCGAAGAAAGATTTTCGTTATACCTATAATACGTTTTGTTTTTAATTAATAGTTTAGTAACACGAAATCATCAACAACTACACAAACTGAATTGAGAAAAATACTCTACTCGTGGCCGCAGGTGACCTACTGAACTAAACTAAAAAAAACATTATTAAGTGATTGCCTATATTTTCTTTTTATGCTCGAAACGTATCCTTATTCGCTGATGAGAAGTTTTCTCATATGTTTCATTTCGGCGCTATTTATACGTGCTTCTTATACTAAATATGACTCAAATGTATAGACAATCTATAGATCTATACATTCATAACAAGTGCTTGGATTACGATTAATGTAGTCTCGCGGCGTCGGAGTCTATTCAATAACAGGCGCACACCTGCTAGATTTACGAGCTCCGCAAATTCATTGTTATTCTCCGCCAACGAGCTTTACTCACAAGAACTCTACCCGCAGTAATTATATCTGATGATATTATTATTAACACAAAATGTGAGTAGATGGCTAAGGCAAGTCTTATATATCAAACACCTTATAACTAAACAAAATTAGTTTTCGTATCCATTATTATATTGATATTAACAGCTGTATATTTATAGCCCATGTGTGCTCTACTTTTCGATGTATATGTCGGGAGTGTGGGTAATTGTACCAGTAGATTGCCGTGGTCGAGTGTTCAGCATGGTCCACGTGGTACAAGATTGCGGAGGCGGTGTTTGCTCTTTGGCGGAGGCCGCAGCGGGCTTACGGTTCACCGAGCCGTGCGGAGGCCGCGCGGCCTCTCGGGTCGCGTCTCCGGCCAAATTGAAATATCCCCACTGCCTGCACGGCACCCGCACCACTCGCATTGACAACCACACCACTGCCACCCACCCGCAAACACCCACTTTCCGTACATTTATATCTTACTACTCACTGACTTGTATTGAAATAAATTAATACTTACATAATTTATTGCCTACTTAAGTCTTTATTAGATATTATAATTATTAAACGTCTTTGAATCCACCCAAATATTAACCAAAGCCTGTGGTAGATATTTATTTCGATATATCAAAAAAAGGGTCCGGCTGGGGGCATATTTCGTTAAAAATTATATATTAGAATGGTTCTCGAACGATTCAATTTCCGTGCGCAGACAGCGGGGCAATTTACGTGCGCAGATTTACATGGCAACGAAAATGATTCGTACCTCAAGCGATCCATCTATATTTTATGACTACCGTACCGAACATGCTTAGGTTTCGCCACCATTTGAAATTAAATTAACACTTTCTATACGAATCCATCCTAATAATGTTATAATATCTTATACAAAAATATAAGCTGGTAACGATGCTAAAATCATAGATTTTTTAACGTCTAACGCTTCTTCCTTTGCATGCATTGCCGGTATGAAGATAAAATAAATAAGTGTAAGTAAGTGACGCGTACACACATTGCTTAAATCGATAACCTTTGTAGAGGCGGTTGCGTTGCGAAGCCCCTTTGCAGGTAATCCTGCCCACTTGGAGTTATTGCCGCCGAGGGAAGGAAAGATTACCTCGGCGGGAGATAAGGAGGTCGACGGGGCTTCGAGTGCGATTGTCCCCGAGTCAGGCGTCGAATTGTGTCAAGTGAAGCGGCAAATTGAACGGCCGAGCCTTCTGCGCGCCCTGCTCACTAATCGTCACATAAACTGCCCCCGCCCGAACGTTTAATTACGCAAAACGCTTTTCTTCGACATATACTTTATTGTCCGTGGCTAATGACTACCTTATGCGATATCTAGGTTATAAATGTATTACGTGTTTCATGGAAAATATTATATGTATAGGTAGTAAAAGCTCGAGTTTTTATGGAAAGTACATTTTACTTTGTATCCTTGGTACAAATAAAATACTACGTTTAAATGAAATGCATTTTTTTAAAATAATAATTATTAATAATTGCTAAGATTCATAGTATTTTTATGGGACTACACTTCTGGAATACATATATATATATATATTATGATTTGCTACGAAATTTGTAGCCAGTTCGTGGCTACGTTTTACTACGATATCCGTAGACGGTGCGTACTACGAAGAACACTATAAAACAAAACTATAACCGCCCATAAAAAAATACAATATAAAAAAGTTGACATGACTCGCAACGCAACGCAATCCTTCCACCGTAAAAAAGTTGTGAGATCTGATGCTAGCAACCCATGCCATTTAGTTAGTATGGAAGCACCTATTCATACATTTTGTCATAAATTGTTTCCTAATTAGTTACCTACTCACATTTAGTGACTGTATCAATATTAGTCATCTTTATTTCTATAATAAAGATGTATAAGTTGCTTTGCAATCAAGTTCTTGTACCAACCGTAAATAACGGTTTTATGATTTTTTATTGTAAGGTATACTAAAAACTAACCGCATGCAAAATTTCATTTTCGTAGGTGTGCCATAAGTACCTTAAACATTTTTCGTTGGCGAGTGTGTCAGTGACAAAATATGGAAATTACGACTTGAGATATTTTGTAATGCAATGTAGATAGATGCTTGTAATTTGATGGAAGAAGTAGGTTCAGTAAGTACTCTTGGTAACAGAATTTCAAACTTCTAGCTTTACCCACAACAAAGATACAGTGGGCTTAAAAGCACCGTGAATTGCTTCGAGAAAACGATGGTACGGCCGTGCCCGTGTTGTTTGCTGGACATGGCGGGTGCACTGCCGTGCTCCCAGATAAGGGTATGATGGTTGAGATTCAATATTAGTAGGTAATAAGTTTTTGTTTTTTGTTTAATATTTGACACCACCACAAAATAATAATTACTTTTATATCAGATTTACCGATATTCTTAAACCTTAGAAACCCTAAATCGCCAGTAATACGATCCAGTATTCCACTGTTATCTAAAAAGGTGAGAAAGAGAGAGATAGGAGAGTGAAATTAACAATGTAAAAGGTAGAGCGAATTGATGGTGGGCGGCGAATTGTGATTGACGCTAATGATAGACCGGTCCACAGTGGAAGCGGCACCGACCATCCCTGCAATTACGGTAGGTCCGAGCAGATGAGCTTCGTTCGTTACCGGCACGTGCCAACAACATCCAATCTAGCCGGGATCTTGATAACTTGTATAGAGGTACCTATATTAAATAAGCTGTCGTTTTTTTATTGTGTAAAAGGACGTATGACGGTCAATTCTTAGATGAATTTGTATATCAGCTTTTTTTGGCTATAGGTACGTACGTATAAGAAATTGCAGAATTGTATTACGTGTTCGTTGCATTGGACGTACTCGTAGTAGAAGACTGCCTTATATATAACACGTATAAAATTAAATAAGTATAATACCACGATCAAAAAATCATCTAGAATTCGAATCCTATCTCTACTGTTACGTATTGAGCACAATCGTAAAAAAATGTACCATCACTCTTTTAATCTCCGAAGGCAGGCAGAGTATTTCGCCGATAACCTGAATCTGTGTTATACCATTATCGTCCACGTCACATGTAAACCGTTATAAATCAGCGAATCGTGAGTGACTGTAATGACGAGGTTCCCGTGGTCGTGGCGCCACGTTCCGTGTCTGCAGCCGGCGCGGGCTGTAGTCACGCTGGGCGCTGTTTGTTTACTTTTAGGGACGTGCTGACAAGCACTGGCTGTATTACTTAGAACGACTTGTCGCTACACATCAAATTACATATAGGTACATTCCTAATATCAATGTATATTTTATAATCCTCATGAAAGATCTCCAGTAAATTTACAAACACCTAATACTAAAAGAATTCATTTTTATAATAAATAAGTGCTAACCTAATAACACAGCCTTAGTTGTTTAAAAGGAATATATTTAACAAATCTATATGAGCTACGCAAATACTCAGTGTAGCGATTTTTAAACACGAAGCAGATTTTCGTAAATTAAAATATTTTACAGACCGCTTTAATTCTAGAAAAAACTAGTGAATACTAAATAGAGTTAAAACTTCTGAAATTGAATTTTCCTTGCTCACTTCAAGTTTATAAAATGATTAACACTGTCAGCTAAAATGGTTGCGGCATTTTTTATATATAAATAATGCCCAAAATCTCCTTAGGCGCTAAATAAAATAGAGAAATTCCGGCAAAACACTCCACGTGGAATACAGTGATAAGGCAAAACTTTCCCTTGCTCACAAATTACACTCGGAATTTAGCTTCATAAAGGAACTTTCTTCGAGTAAAATCATTTCAACCGTTTCTACGTATTTCTTTTGATATCACCTACCTAATTCATTATGTTGTAATCATAACTATACTTATATGTATTTAATGTGTTTTGATACGAGTATTACCAATAGTTCTAATATCCAAATATAACCAAAGGTAGACATTTGCAATATACATTTTACGAAAGCACAGCGTCAAGCGGCAAAGAGATTTTTTTTCATTAGATCAGAGTAATGGTGGACTAGGAGTATCTAGCGGCCGCGGTCAGTACTAGCATGTTACGTGAATGCGATGCACCTTTCGTTTTATAACCTCGCCACTCCATTATGATATTGCCCCCGGAGTGAATTTGTTTTCATACACAAAACAGATTTTTTAACTTACGAAGCATAAACATAGATGAAAACGACACTTGCTTTTATTTTTTCAGGGTTTGCAATCACATTTGTGCTCCTTTCCAATTTCGAAGGCCATTAAATATAACAATTCGCCGGCGCATACGCGACACTAGCGATTATGACACGCGTCGGCTATAACGATACGATTGTCGTATCAGCCCCCTGATCACAAACTTGCGATGAATCGAGTGTCGACTGATTCGGTCTTGCATTATAAAGTGTTCTGTAAACACTGCGTATAGTCGAGTCAAAACGTTCGCTTAGGTAGTCGTATGGAATCTTCGATTACGTTTCAAAAAATACTGGATCGACCCGCTGGTCAATGATACATTATGCGGACTAGCATCAAAGTAATCTGAATTAAATGCGCAAAATAAGAAGTATTGGAAAATGAATAATCATTGTATCAAGATGGCACATAGTGGTTTGCATGGCGCTCCTTCGCCACTCGCGGCGCGGAATGCGGGCCGAGCTCGCTGACACAGCCACTCATGACGCGGCGCGTGCCGATCACCGCCACTCTGCGCACCGATACTATCGTATACACGCCGTTGATCGTATACTATTATCTACTTTAACACCTAGAACCTATAATTTGATTTCAAATATAACAGCTTAATGGCTTGACCGATATTATTGAAACTTTACAAGATAAAGTGTGCATCGTACGAGGATATATGCTTTCGTTTCATAAATGAATGATAACTGAGTAGAAAATACATATTTCTCCATAAATTCGGAATAAAACGATTTTTTGCGTGCATTGAAAAAATCGTTATAAGTATAGAACTTACCAATAACAATGTATGACAAAAATATTGCGTGCCATACCGTGAAGCCTGACTTCAGCAGTGCTTAGGAGTGGTACCCTCAATGTAAACATGGGCAGATGAGGGCAGATGATGATATCGAATCCATGAGTTTATGAGAGTTTGCGCTGCACCGAGCTTATTTTTTTGTTTGTTGGAATTCTGTGTAACCGCACTAATCTAGACAACCTAACTTAACCGCAAGGCCACGGGCAAAAGTAAGTAATAATATTATAAACGGAACAAACGGCAAATGTTATAAATCAAATAGCAACTTCACGCACATAAAATCATTGATATAAGAAAACTCATGAATATGCAAGTTACAGGCATTAGTCTCCCGAGATTCTGGTCAATTTGAATTACAAATTTTTATTCAACTCAATTTTATAATTTTCATGAAGTTGACTGCTGCAACGTTGGATACACATCGACCCTTATTTTGCGAATGTAATTTCACCGGGGCGCTCGCCGCGGTCCGTAAGCTGACGCGAAGCAACAATTATTTTCATATAACATAATCCTAGGGCGTTGCGAGGCGTTTGTTCTCAGGGGACGCGTCATTTGGTCCGGCCGCCGCGCCGCCCGCCCCGCCCGGACGCGAGATGCGTCCACTGAACATACCCGTAGCTCTATGAAGACTGCCGCGTTATCACTGTCCCCGGAAAACTCCAATTAATGTAAATTAGAATAACCAGTCCTCGCGCTCCCTCGTGCAGCGCGAACCTCTCTAGTCCAGTTATATTTTTATTTAACTCATCGTAAACATTTTATCATAGTTTGCTGTGTTACATATACCTAAGTACCTTTATAATCTATTAACAATAATAGATAATTATCTTTTGTTCGCAGGTAAGCACCAGACTGAATCACATATCATAAAACAAGTAGGTACCTATGTAAGATTGATTTTCTCGTGAGCCTTCTTCAGAAGGTTACATCGTTCAATGCTAACTTACATAAATTATCTTGACAGTTTTACGGTGTAGATGCCTTGTGTGAATCATATTTTAAAATTTCCTTTAGAAACGGGTATTGAATTCCGTCGCAATTCCTCTAGCACGATTCCTCTTGATACCTCTTGTTCGGAACTCTGGAGATCGAGAACATTTGATTTTAAGCCTCGCGGACTATAAGTGTTATTTCTTCGGGAGAAGTATTATTCTGCGTCAGGAGCGCAGCTCGCGCCGTCTCGAATGCTCCATTTAGTACCAAAGTTTTTCTCGTTTATCACCGTTGGGCTCTCAGAGGCGGAGATTTTTCTTTTAGATTTGTTGTCACGCCAGACCTTTTTAATGTAGGTACCTTTCCAATCGTAGCTCGATTAAGAGAGAAACTGTTTTATACCTCTTGACTATTTATTACCTACCCTCTAAGTAATCATTATTTAGTCGAACACGTTGCACTACCGTCTTTAGTCCCAATTTAGGCGAAGATGGCTGCAAATATTATAAAATCAAAATAGTACTAATGAAATTTATATTCTACGAGTATACTTAGGTTATCCTAACTAGGTAAAGGTAAAGGCATACGTTTGAAAGAACTTAGGGAACTTTATCACGAAACGGTTTGATAAGGTCGGTTAAGCGAACGGTCCGTTAATTAAGCGACTGAGACGGGGCTATAATAAAAAGAGGGCAGATTAAGCCCAGCTTAAGCTCGAGTGTGGCCGACCAGGTGCGAGCGGCGGAAAACTACGCCGCACTCGCCCAACACCGCCGCTGCTGCACTTAGATAAAAGGATTAGCAGACTTTCTACTTCCCCTTCACAAAGTAGTCACAATCACGTCTACCACTCAGTACATCCCTGCGTATTAATACTTATGGAATATTATAGCATGGGACATCGCGATGTTATATTCTAATTTAACTAAAATATATTATTATTATTTAATCAGTAGGTATATTATATTTTCACTCTGATATATAGTCGTACTTGTGTCTAGATGGCTATATGTGACATTGTTTTCTTTGACGTCTCAGCGCCCCGCCATGCGTCATAATGACTCGACGCGAGGCGAGCGCGCGGCGAAGACGGCGATTCGCCCTCGCTCAGAGATTGGAAAATGCCTCAACAACTTTCCTACTTATACAAAAAGTTAACGTGAAAACTTTGTTAATGTTTCGATGGCTTAAGGGCTATTTTTATTATTAGAAACAGAGTTCGTTATATTCATTTTATTACTACTTCTCTTTTTGAAAACCTCCTCATTTCTAATAGATCTGCAATGAATTAAACTGAGATTTGTTACAATATAAAACATACGATTACATATTTGTATAACATACTCGTAGAAAGAGAACATTCTAATAGAATGAAAATCAAAACAGTTAGAAGCAATTCAGTTCTTACGGCTGCTGGTACAAAATGTGCATAAAAATATAGTTAAAATGATTTGTGTCGTAGAAAATGTCAGACTTTCGGGCAAATGGTGCTGTAAAAATGTTGGCAGATCGGGATAGGCAGGCTCTCGTAAACAGCTCGGTAAATCACGAGAATTGCGCGGCGCAGCTCGGCTTGGACAATATTTGTGCCAATAAAATCCTCCCTAACAAAGCTGTTGTTGTCAACGAAAAGCCGCCTGACCTGTTTTAGTCTATCATGGATTTAGTTGTCATCATTTCCGAAGCCTAATAATAGAAGTTAAGAGGATCCAAATAATTTTCGGACCGAAATGGAGCAACAAAAACTCAATACTGAGGCGCGTTTTCAGTTTTTATGACTACCTTTTATTCAATCTTTAATCTTAACTTTAGATAATTATAAACTTTTCTTCCGCACATTCAGTATGCGTGGGTTGATTTAGGTCGAGTCCAGAAGTTTTAATTAGGTACATTTCAGACAAATGGAAAAAGGTCTAATTAAGTTTTTGTAGTCCAAAGAATTTTAGTAGGGAGGTGGTAAATGTTATAAATGACTTATGTTTTCAACAAAAAGACAATTCTGTGTTCAATTATGTTCGTCACAGATTGCTTTGCGAGCTGTGGTATGCCATAATAGGTATTCACTTCCCGAATATCAGCATTTATTGAGATGCAAATAATGAGCTGTACAATGAGCAGCAAAATGTATGCTTATAGTTAGATACTGAATAAAGCATTGATTTTTAACTAGTTCTTTACGCTGAGGCTATTCAAGCAATACGCGACTTTAGTTTCAGGCAAAGCATGCTACTACTACATACACATAACGTATTTTTAATACTAGCAGTAAAGAAAATATGTAATTTTAGTGAACATTTCAAATAAGTACCCTCTTCTTGCCTTCTCAATAACTTGAGAACTATCAGCTGCAGCTCCCGCGGGTGGATAACCAATAAAGTAAGTTCAAGAGGAAAAGTAAACTAATATCGGGTAGTTCGGCGCGGCGACCGCACGGTAGCCGGTGCCGGAGCATCCTCTGCCGGGACGTCATCTTCGCTACAGACTTATTACTTTTAATATAAGCACTCCATCGATCGTCTATGAGTGCATACTTTAATATGTTCTATACCTATGAATAGCATAAGATCTTCAGTCAAACTTTCAAACTTTCAAACTTAAATAAGTAGGTATTGGTTTTAAGATTGTGTCTAAGATTGATTAAATAATTCCCTCTATGTTAATTTCAGACATCTTATACGGACCTGTCTCAAGGGCTCATAGTGTATGCCAATAGAGATGATACTACGTAGGTACACGGTTTTATTTACTTTTACATTTGTGTGTACTATTGATGTTCGATCAGTGTAAAATACTGTACAATCGTTGCAAGGCGTAAATAAGAAATGGTTTCAAATATAACGAATTGCTTCAAACAAAACAAAAACAACATTGTAATCGTTAGCACCCTTCCCATCTTTCACACTTCAAAAGTCGTTTTAAAAGTTTCTTAAAATTTTAGAAAAAGTTTTGGTACAAATTAAGACTGAATTTAACTCCGTCCGTTTTGCCATCAGTAATTTCAAACTTCTAATGAATTTTCTTCTCCGACATTGAAAAATGAATTTCAACCCCTTACTCCTTCCACTACGACATATATTTGTGATGCATGTATTCAAGCGGACTCGTACTAGACAATGCTAATCGGATATTTGTATATACATTTTCAAAGATAAAATGTTTGTCTTTATCCAAACGTTTGCCAATCGTATTCATAGATTGCATTCATTTAATAGAAACGGAAACATAAAAACATGGATTGTCTATTTTATTATATAGAAGTACAAATATTGTCGATGAGCTGGGTGTAGTAGATCGAATGGCAGGGTTGGTCCTATCCCCGCACCCCTCATTACCCCTAACGGTGGCCCATTAAGCGCACGGGCCGAAGTGCTCCGGACCGTAGTTAATCCACGTCCTCATTCACTGTTATTTCGAAGGTCTGATCTAATCTAAACGGGGCTTGGGATCCTACAATGCGAGTATTTCGCGCGACTCATCCCTTTTATGTATTTGACTATCCCGACGCGCCGCCGCCGGTCGGTTGACGTTTGCCTTTGCTGTAAAAGGAAATAACACTTCCGAAACTTTCGATGCGATTTTATGGTAATGCCTTTATATTAAAATTAATTAACTTGTTTTTGGTATTTGTTCGATGCTGTGACAAATTGAGACATTTAATATAAATTTACAGAGGTATTGCAAAGCACTTTCTTTCCGAAAAATAATTTATCTATAAATATATATAAGAAAGGCTTTGTCCTGGCTGACTGACAGACAACGCACAGCCCTGAGGGGATCAAAGAATGTATGGAAAATTTATTCCATGGATATATTAGATTGAAACTTTGTGAAAAGACTATATGAAAATGAATCAAAATCTGTTTCGAGATCTCTCTCTCTCTTTCTCTAGCTTCCTCTCGCCCCGCCGCCCCACGGGTTCACAATGGGGTCCTAAAGTTTGTATGGTATACTAAATACATCTGTACATTTTGACAGAAAAATAAAGTATAAAATAGTCGACAAAATGTATGGCGATAATGATGACGCAAGCGGCGAAGACCGAAGTGGAAGGGTCAATTTGGAAGCTATTATACGGCGGCGGTTAGAGGCCTACTTCCGGCGGCTGCACTAAGCTGGCGTGTTCCAATCCCGCCGCTTTCTACTGCACCATTCATCCTTAGTACATTTAGTGCTCGACACTTTTGCGATAAGGTTCTTTAGAACAACTATTTGAATATTTAGATGCTCTGAATATATATATTTTTCGATTAAGGTGTTTTAGCTATTACTATAGAAAAGTCCTACGACTATATCTTGTTGCGAGTCATCCACAAGCATATTACGTTGCTGTAGAAGAAAAAAAAACTGTAGTCACGTCTCTCAGCCATACGAATATAAGCCGATTTCGTATTACCACTTCATTTTTTTACGATCCTCGGAGAAAATTTACGAATTTAGATTGAGTATTTATGGATTCCATATCCGATATTCATTTATAGCCGGGTCGGATCCGCGCCCGACCCCTACGAGGGTGTTTCTAAAAGTTGAAAATGACTCCTTGATTCACCTTTACTGAATATTCATGGACAGGGATTTATAGTGGGTGTTTTATTAAAATAAAAAAATATGTTAATTCGATTAATTATTACCTTTCAGTTTTAGATATTTACATTGTGCTTAGTGTGTGTCGTTAAGACCTATGTACTATAGCTACAGCGATGTATTGTACGATGCACCGCCCGTGTTCAGCTAGTGGAAAAGCGATGTAGTACATTGTAGCGGGCAACAAACGAGGAGTTATGACGGCGGCGGAGGATTACGTGAGTGGATGTCGTAATAAAGCTTGCGATGAAGCCGTTACCCGCAGATAAACGTAAATATCTCCGGCCGTCGGCTGCTCGGCCGCACTCGCCCTCCGGCCGAGCGCCCTTAGCCCATTCCCAACACTTGTATTTGTCTCCTTCCCTTCATAATTACGCTACTGATAATATCTACCAGTTATTGTCTGCGCAAAGGAAACGGAATTTATGTACGCCGACGTAATTAAAACGGAAAATGTTTTGAATATTTATTTTCGTGTAGCTAAGCTAAGTACGGAATGGTCTCATGCATTAAAATGTGTAATTACTTAAATTTAAATAATATGCATATTAAAGCAGATCTTTTATAATTTTTACTCTCGTTGGATGTCCAATAAACATATTCTTATAATACCAGTGAAGTTAGCCTATGGATGGAATTGTCAGAAATAAAATTGGAACATCTAAGTAATATTGTGTACGAGTAATACACACATAATGATAATGTAAGCTGGATCCGTGGCCAGGGCAACGCGCCCACTACGACGTGGTGTGTTCCTTTGTGTTCCAAATCGTATGTATTCTGGCGCCTGCTCTTATCTCCTAAATTAATTACATAAATCTTGTTTGCACACGTCTTAAGCTTATGACATACCGCCATAATTCACCCAGAGCGGAAGGTTTACACAGCTAATGAAGGGCGATTACAATACGCAGAGAGAGCATACGCGAGATGCATTTACCTCAGTTTAGAATCGTTACTATTACCTTTTTTATTGGAACAAAGTTCCTTATCGCGCGTTGCGAAAGGGGGCTAGACGGAAAAAAATCAGACGAAAAATTAAGAGGAAAAGTTGTAACGACACATTTTGCATTTACATAATCGTCAGTATTTTCGAGACATTGCATAAGTGCATCCGTGGCGCAATTGGCTAGCGCGTTCGGCTGTTAACCGAAAGGTTGGTGGTTCGAGCCCACCCGGGGCGATATATTTTTGTTTCCCAAAATTATTGATTTTTTGTACATAATAATTAATAAAAAATAATAAAGGAACTTCGTTCCATCCGGGAGTCCCTTGACACCTCTCAAGTTTTTTTTTATATTCTAAACTGTAAAAAGTAAAGTGTTTGACCATTAAGGAAAGGCAGCGTTAAGGATGGGAAGTATCTTATTCATAATTATAACAAGCCGTAACGTTAAACCAAATTAGGTACTCTTGTAGAGACATAAAGCCACTTGCAAAAGTGTCAGGCTTCATCCTTTCTATTTCGGTTAAAGAGGCGTCGGTCATGATTTCCCAGGGCGTTCGCTGTCGGGAGTTGAGCCGACAACGCAGAGACCCGTTGCAGTTGGCGCCTCGTAATGTCTAGCGCAGTCCTATTACAATCACGCTAGCCGAGCCTTCAATATCTCCTTAATTCATTCTCTCATGCTCGTAGATTTTGTTTGGACTTCGATTGAAACTAACTCCAAATAATGGAAAAAAGTAATAGATTTTTAGTTCTCCTAGGTTTCTTTGACGTCTGTATGTTTTTTCTAAAAAAATATTGTATTCACTAATATGTGAAAATTATTTCGGGCTACCGTACCGTATCCGTAATATAAGGCGTATGTAATAATGTTCAAATAAAACAAATCACAAACACAAAATATGTTTAGTAGACATCGATTTCAATCAACGGCAACCGTTTCAGTCTGTCTGTCGTCTACTTGTGCAAAGAAAGTAAATGAAGAGTTCCTCACAAGTCGTTCAAATATTCCGCGAGCGCGCGGTGCCGCCGCCGCCCGGGCGGGCCGGGACGCGGGCGCGCAGCCTCGCTCCGCCAGAGCGCCCGCACCGTGCGGTAATCAGCTTTTGTGCGCGGTAATTGGGTGTCTGAGCTGCCAACCGAAGCATTTATTCCCGATAAATTGAAAACTGCTTTGTGCTTTGAATCAGACTGAGCTGCGGGCAGCGTTTTTCTTAGAAAGGCTCGCTACGCTTCAACGACAGCTTAATTTTTATAATGACGTCTTCATTATAAACACTAAGATGTCGTTGAATCTGTATCGTGTCATTTTTAGGTTACCTACGGTACCTTAATAAATATTAAAAAAAAAAACGATACCCACTTCTACCATCCTACCTAAAGATATAGCTTGATTACACGTAACGAGTAAAATGTCGAGACAGTGATCTCGGGCGAGAAAATAAGGTTTATATAGTACCGAGCACTGTTTAAACCTACTGAGTAATCGTCCGAAAGCACTGTCTCGACATTTTGCTCGTTACGTGTAATCATGCCATTACGGATTACCAAACCTACTTATCATTATTAGGGTTCTGTACCAAAATGGTAAAAACGGAACGCTTATGGTACGACTACGTCCGTCTGTACATCTGTCACACTTGATTAACACAGCCACTACTAATGCCTACGAATTGGCTGATGCTATTGACTTTAAACTTTGAACAGTTTTATATCATACTCGTCCAAATCTTTTACTTATAAAATAATTTAATAATACATATATTTTCGTTGTAAACGGACAGAATTCGGGGTTGACATTTCAAAGTACAGATTCTCACGTGGGGTGAAATATGAAAGGGGTCTATCTGCACATTCAAAAACATTAAATTTTGTATTTTTATGTGATATAGTTTTTGAGTTATGATGTAAAATGTCAAAATAATACCATTCCCCCCCCCCCCCCCCCCCCCTAATCTCCGTGGATTGCAAAGAGAAAAATCTGAAATAATTACAGTTTATAGCTATATATTTAAATATTACCGTAAAATAAAACGGTATATGCACCTATCATAATTTTTAGAATACTGAAAAATACATTTACGGTTAAATTTGGTTATGCGGTTCAAAAACGTTTGCCGCAAACCCTTTCCAAAATACTTAATTAATGGCAAAACCACTTAGGGCCAAGATACATCTCATCATCATCTCATTGTGTTATAAATCGGCTAACATTTTTTTATTACTATGTTAACATTTTCCATTTCAACTGTGTGGTGTTAGAAACGCTATATTTTGGAACCCTCAATGTTCCCTGGTTTCTTATTCCAATTATATTCATATTAATAACAACAATCCAAAGAACCGAAGTAATGTCAATTATTTTTAGAAGTTAGCTGCTGACACAGTGAGGGACACGCCACTAAACACCTCTTCAGTTTTACTTTCACGTTGAATTGTACGCTATAGCGATCCGCTCCGGTTTCATAATGATCAACGATCCTTCCTAATAGGATCGATCCCGCACGATTTACACCGGTAGGTGAAAGCTAGAGCTAAATATGTACAGTTGTTTTTAAGATTAACCTGATCTGGACGACAGACAAATGCGCTCTGTAATAATATCTTGAAGATAATTAAGAATGATTGAAGCCTTATTGACTAAACTACCGTGTTAATTATTAGAGCAAATCATTGGCTATGTTAGTTAATATGATAGATACCGCAAATTCGTTTGAGAATTGAGTGAGTACGTACCACGGAGTATATACAGTCCCGTAGTGTGTGCCTATCATTATTTTGTATACTTTATTACATCACTTATGTCAAAACCTCTGCCTATGTAGTATGTGTATGAAATAAAATACTAGTAATCCCACGTCATGTGACGTAATAACTGGACAATTGTGATAACGCTTGTAGGTAATAGTCTCACTAATGAAAATATTGCCTCGTTAGAGATTCCCTCCCCGCAATTGTAAGGTCCTTACCGCAGTATCTGCGCGGTGGAATGGCGCCATTTACATATTTTAATAAAATAATATCGCAACTGAATCGTAACTGAGAACTTGATTTAAGTTCTTACCGCGATGAATGTAAATTCGCCGCCGCCGTCGCCGTCGTCGCAATTTCAGATTTCAATTCTGGAATTAATGGCAGCCGTTGTGGGCCGAGCCTCGTCTAATATTTGCGTTACTTCCGGAGACTTCTCTTAGGAATGGAATAAATTAGTGCCAATACGAGAAGCCAGCGTGACTACGATATGAATCACACTATCGCATTGGATCGGATCTCTCTGGATTGTGTTCTTTACTTGTATGTGGATAGAGAATGCGGATGAAATAGGATGTGATTTTAAGAATATTCCGTAGGCGGTGCACGCCGACGCTTGGCCCTGCTAAGCGTGCATTAATATTGTCAATAGTTGGAGTTAGTGGAAGTGAAGTACGTGTTCTGCCTGCCGCTATCTACGGCGCAGCTCGCGCGGTGAATTCGAATGGCCTCTCACACCGCGCCTCCACCCCTCCCCTCGCCCACCTTGTGCCCTCCAGTAACGCCCCATAAACTCGCGTCTTAATTTTAACTTTATTTCTTACCGCTGCGGTATACCAAGAAAATTAAGTGTGAAAACACTGCTGAAGGATTCACACGGGCTTCAATGTGTTCTTCCGTCAGTCAAAGATATTCGTTAATTAGTGCTTAAAAGGAATTGTAAATATTCCCGTGGATCTAAATTACCAATGCCAATAGCCTTGTGGTCAAAGGGTCAATCTTCTACCGCGCAATTACCTGAACCCACCGCTGGCATATATAAACATTTCAGTTAGTGAGGCTCACGGAATAGTTCGCTGTATCATACTGAAACCACTCGCTGTAGTATAATGTACAACATAACAAGTTTAGCATTTCTTGTTCCATTATAATAAACACGTATCACTGAAACTCTATTATGTGATCCATATTACATCACACAAATATTATGTACTAAAACAGTTCGGCAATCAGATTGGTAGTTACGTATTTGGTTATTGCAAGCTTACATCGAGTGCACGTCGAATCGTTTGGAATTTTCTCAAAGGTAGATGTTTTATCGGGCGCATGCAATTTCGAAGTTGCTCGAGAGAGCGGCCGACGCGGCGCCCTAGCCCGTAGCTCGGGCGGGCGAGCGCGTGCGGCGCGCCGGGCGGGCGGCCGGTGAACACTCTAACCTGCTCGGGTAAGCCGCGCGCGAGTCTCGCGAATAGCCGCGAACCACACGATAGCTATTATTGAGCCAATCGAGATCCGAGAAACACCCTGCGATGCAAATAAAATTCGGAGGAGGCCACGGCTGGACAACGCTGCTCCTCGTTATTATTCTACTCTCGCGGAATTGCTTTTATATCTTTAATGGAAAAGCGAGATATTTATTTCGGGTTTGTGAAAAGACCTTCCTTTAACATTTTCCTTGTTGTACTTACGAGCCGGCTGAAAATTATACGATTCCGGTGTTGTTAGATTTTACATTAATGTTCGTTTTTCGTAGCTATGATTTAGTAGATAATACAGTGTATGGTGTTTGCAGTGAGCTTACACGGAAGCTTTATTTAATAACCTGTATTTTGTTATTTTAGAAGTGTTAGCGTCGTATGTCATATTAAAAACCAGGTCCCGTACACTGCTGTTGCCGCTGGACTTGCCTTCGAGATGAGAATATCTAATAAGCAACCCGTGGTGTACACCCTGCGCCAAATTTTCACGAGTTCATTAGGTAACTCCAGTCTTCGTTGTTTACTTTACTTTAGAGACCTCTTTAAACCCTCTCTGTTTTTCTTTGTTGTTATTTTTGTTTTAGCTCATTTATCGTAGATATCAAGTTAAAATTGTTGAATTGTTGAATGTACCTAACATTTATAAATGTATTTAATAATATTTAAATTAACCCCCAAATTAATAGACAGTTATAATGGCATTATAACGAACTTTTCAAGTGAAAAAATGTGTTATAATGGCTTTATAATCCATTTTAACTTTCTATAAATTTGAGCGTTAATATATAAATAAATACGCTAGATATGTATGTAATACGTACGACAACGCTTTTAATACTTAATAGCATGAATAACCAACAATAAAACAGGCTAGTATTATTGAGATAAATAGCTATAAGTAAGTTTTGTCAGTTTACCAGTTGGTGCGAACTGCCCCTTTAATTATGAAAATGTATGCGAAGCACGTGAAAGTTTGTGCAATTATGCCGCAGCCGCTGTGCCGCCGTGCGGTGGACGGCCACGTCCTCAACTACTGAGTACTCCCTACTCCTATTCAATTACCTGCTTAGGTATAACTTTCCGGAAGGAAATCTCAAGACATGCTTATTAAAAATATAAAATAAAAGAAGCACCCCGACCGGACAAAATGTTGAAGCTTAATTTTTTTTTTTCATGTTGCCCATGCCATGGTGTCCATATTATAGATACAAATGTTTTTGCAACAAATACAATTTGTACTTGCCCAATTAAAAAGTCGGAAGCTTTTATTTCAAAGCTATATAAACGATATGTAGACTTTGCAATACTCACATAAAATGTAAGTATTTAATTTCTTTCATTATTGATTGATATAAAACAATTGGTGAAACCTGTGGTTTAACATTTTCATTATTTGAAATATTTTTAGGTCAGTATTATGACGTATAAGGATGTGAAAGAGAGTGTTTACACCTACGGGAGTCCAACTCTTAGAAAAGACAAAGATAAATATTTGTATTACCCACGAATGGAACAACATAAGCCGACAATAAAAAGTCCCTGTCGAGGGTTATTTACAATTGGGGTCAATTATATCGCAATAAAGTTTTTAGTGTTGCACAAATTGTCGATT
This sequence comes from Pheosia tremula, assembly GCA_905333125.1. Classification (NCBI taxonomy): domain Eukaryota; kingdom Metazoa; phylum Arthropoda; class Insecta; order Lepidoptera; family Notodontidae; genus Pheosia; species Pheosia tremula. Next base: position 5,043,943 of record HG995397.1, read on the forward strand.
TGGAGTGGGTGACGGATGGCCGCGAGCCTGGCGCCGGCAAATGAGCACACGATAAAATTATCGTTAGCGGTAACGACATGAATAAATGCAAGAGGGTGGTCCGCGGCCATACCGTGGAGCGAGACGAAACCGCCTCGACAGGCACTCGTTAGGGCTCTTGTGCTGATTTCAATGGTGCACCACGGCCGCCGCCCGCCGCCTGACGCTGCACGACGACAGTGCACTCTTACGTTACGTAAATCTCACCCACCTACGGATAAGCCACAAAAAACAGTCACCTATGTAAAGTAGGTGTAACAAAAACAGTGTAAAATATTTTATGTGGGTAATGAGGACAGTGTTATTTTTTTTTATGTAAGCTTGTCACTTACTCGGATTTATTGTACCTGTCATAGGTCCTTATCGTATAAGTTTTATTAAATATTCGAATCAATATGCTTGCTTTACAATAAGGTAGGTTAGTTTATGTCGTTCCACTATCTACCGACTCGTTAGGATAAACTGTGAGTATTGATTCCATGTCACAGTTAAGTATATGACGCAGCCAAAATGCACATTATACGCACTCGCTCGTATAAAACCAGTACCAGATAACCGTGCTATAAATATCAGCCAACCAGAGCGCCTAAATTATTGCGCACATGAGACTATACCGGAAAAGTGGAATAGTTTATTTAAAAAATATCTTTTTATTGACAATGGTTTATGAAAATTATATTCTTTCCACAATTTCAGGGTTCTTGATGAATGACTTACAGAAAGTAGTGCGTAGCCAATTTAACGTTAAACATACATTTTGGTGCTGTATGTAAGTTGTAACCTATACATATACATAGTTCTTTTATAAATAATCGTTTCAATAAATGGCTAATATAAGAAGTCACTCGCTGAAACTTGTGTTGGGTTTGATTTATAGTAGGCTGGCGAATGGGCGGGCTGTAATTTTAAATGTCACGCTATATGATGAATACTGGCAATTTTCTCACGGGAACATGGGCGGCGATAGCCTACCTCGGTTGGTTGGTAACGTGTTTTGTTAGTGAATCGACAGTTAAACATGAAAAGATCTAGATATTATAACATACAATAATTAATAGGAAGTTAATATAAAGTGAGGTTGCGATTTTCATACGAAAATTTTATCTTTGTTTCTCAAAACTTTTGTCTGCAAATCACGAGTCAGTAAGTACTTGAAATCAACCCTTGAATGCCCCATGATGGTCCATTGTTAATCGCGTCGACATCGCGAATAGCTTTCTCTGCTGACGCTAAGCTATGCTCCTACCATAATTGAACCTGCGCCTTTAAGTTCTAACACTGTTATTAAAAATATGTAGCTTGCATTCAATACCCCAAAGAGCTAGAACAGTTACTGACATACTACAGCACACTGCACTGGCAGCAGTGAATAGCTTATAATATAAGCATTACGTTGTGATATTATCAACACAACCAGGCAATAATTGGTTTAACCATTACAATCCAAGCTGCAATGGTCGGATTAATCATTATTAAATAATTTTATTTCGGAATACAGACAAAACAATTCACAAATCATTGTAACGATAAATTCATGCGTATGTACTTGCATACGTGTAATGGGCGTACGATAGGGCTCGCAGAATAATTAACGTTAAATGAATTATTGACAAAACATTGCCACGGGTTGTTAGTTAACAATCCATGCCACAACATTATATTTAAAAGTATAATACATTATGATACAAGTGAGCTTAGTTGGTCAACTATAATCAGTTGAGCCGAAGGCGACCGCGATTTTTCTATATTTTTGGGTATTTTCGTAGTTTAGAGGATTTTCGGGTATTTCGGATTAGTTTTGGGTTTATACGGAAATTTGGTGTATTTTCGGTTGATTTCGAAGAGTTTTGCGTGTTTTTCGGGTATTTTAAGAAGTTTTGTGTATTTTTGAGGATTTCGGGTAATTTGGGTATTTTTAGGTAATTTCATGTATTTTGGTTACGTTTCGGTAGATTCGGGGTTTGATTGGTTCCATTGTGCAATTCAAGATAGCGAACGCAATTTATAAATGTTCATAAAATCGATCTGATTACTTATGTTGTAATGTTAGTTGTGTATTTACGAATACAATGTGGGACTAAAATCACGCAAAAACGTCTGAATTGATTTGGGTCGCATTTTTACTTACATGGTATCAGTACTCTTTAATAACACAAAGGCTGCCTTTAGCAATGACAGCCTTTGTGTAAAGCTAGTTGCTAGTTGCCGCAGGTAAAGCTAGTCAAACATATATTTAACTAGTTTTACCCACGGCTCTACACGCGTTGGCTTTCAAGACTTACGGTACTTTACCGGTGTTGAAAATAAATTTATTTGTGTAATCAGCCAAATCTGGGTTGACTGATTGAATTGGCCAATTCGAAAAAGTAATCAAAAAGATGCTGGGGAGATGGAACGTATTCGTGTGGCTCATGCCCATGTTATTGAAACAATTTCGTTCAATTACTTTCAAAGTTTAATTTCTGAATGATTTAGTATTCATATCCTTATAGTTATACTCAAATGTATTGATGTATTATAGTTTTACTAAAATGTACTGCTTTTTACATAATGCTGCATTGCCCATGACTTGCCTTGGTAAGCATACGGCATATACTCTCAGATCTAAAACAAAACTGAAATAACCTTCCCCTGAGAGTAATAGTAAACAGGCCCGTGTCGAGGCAGGCCACGCCGCAGCGATCCGCGCCGGGTCTCCGGGAGGCGCCTCGCGGCCGCCCATTGCTAACTTTTATTATTTTTGTAACGCTCGCGCTGTTTTTATTATCGAGAATGACTCCGCCTGCTCCATCCGTAATACTACCCAATCTAGTTGTGGGTATATGGAGTTTTGTAGGTTTAGGCTTTCGCTGCTTACATATTTTAGAAATCGTTATTTTTTATGCAAACGTAAGTATACGTTGCATCAAATAAAATGAGCAACAATGGCGGCTCTGCGCACACGGAGTTCGGACACGGCCGACATCATTACCAACTTTATTTGATGCGACCTTTACTTATTTGTTGTATCCAATATCGTAGGCACATACATTTTCTTTAAACTACCTACTACTGCGGGACAGTGGTTGGAGTATTGAAAATGCACACCCGCTCGTTAGGCTCGGGTAGCGGCTGTGGTCCAACGCGTGACGTCACGTCCGCCCGCCCTGCCCGTGCCTTCATTAGCATACATTATATTGGCCATTACGCCCAGCTCCGCTTGCGGCTTTTGCGATGTTTTTAACAATGGACCCATTCAGATACACCGTAACATTGCCCATACATTGTGTACCACACCTGGAGGCGACGGATTTCTGTTGTGATCTGTGCGGTTAGCAAATTTAGTTACCTATTTTTTTCACCTTTAAGTTATGAGAATAAATTGTTATTCGCTGATATAGCGATTCTTGCTATCTGCAGAACAATAATATATTCGTAGCAAATGAAAGCACCAGGGAGCTCGTGGGTGTCGCGTCACGCACAGTAGGCCCCCTGCTGTGGCGCGCTGATTTACGTCACCCGCCCACAGACCCGGAGCCCGCGAGCACCTTGCATGTCATACGATCAGTGGTGATGGCATAAAATCTTAGTCTCAAATCGTAATAATTTCAGTTGCTACAAGTCCGCAGGTTCGGTTAGCACGATCATTACGGATATTTTTAGTTATTAGTATGTTCCAAAAAAAAAAGCATAGTTTACCGTCAGTCCTAGTTGGTTTTATTTTTATTTTTATTTTAAACATCGCGTCTGAAAATCTTAAAAAAATATGTTATGAGATAAATGCATAAAACCCACCAATATAGTTAGTAAACTCTCGTCCGTCCACTATCCGAAAGCCGGCCGCTAGCTAGCATCTACGTTTCTGCGATATAGATCGCCACAGATTAACTAAATATGACCAATGAAGTCATTATTGCGTTTTGGAACTCCTTATGTTTTGAATCGTGTTCTTGGACTCTACACTCTCTATAAGTAGCATGAGCAAGACACATCGTATCATGGGCGTTTATCTGAGTACAACATGATGCATCTACATGATAAATTTCAACGAATTTATGTAGATGGCACAGCATGCAGGTTAATTTTTAATAAGCGATCGTAATTGCATAACATAGCGTCGCGACGCGTGTAAATCACTATCGCGCCGGTCAGCAAGGGAGGCTAATATTTGCATATCGCGATTGATGCCAGCCAATCAATACGGCAAATAATGAAAATGTTATATGGAATCTACAAACACGATTTCACCTGACGCCTGTTGTTTTAAATCATTACTTAATGATATTTGGATTAATATTGTTGAATCGATTGGCTACGTGTTTTTGTATTGAGTTAATTAATGCAGGTGTATTGTTACCCTAACATATTTATAATATTTTATTTAAGTTTGGTACACCTAAGGTATTAGGGCTCATTAATTAATTTGCCCCGCCAGCCATATGTATATTATATTTTATGTTCGATTATTTCTGCTGCGGGCCGAAGTGACAGTAAAAGAAAAGTTTTAAAAATAGACACATCATCCCACTGCTGGTGTGATAGGTATTTTTAATTGTGATAGGTGTTGTAAAAGAACTCTGTTTTCTGTATTTTCCAAGAAAAGTATTAGTTTTCGTAAGAATGTTTCACAGCCAATTGCTACGTTATAATACCTCCTCGGGAGACTGTCGCTCTCCGTTACCGGGAAGGTTATTAAGGCGTAGGAAGGCAATATTCGTGTCTCATAGGAGTCATAAATATTTTTTATAAGCACGAAGGAAGCGGACGCACAAACAACACCGCACAAAAGCGACGCAATCAAAATAATACATCGGAGGAGCGCCGTCCAAATTGCTGTGTCAACGTGTGCTCGTCCTGATTGCTCCATTCTGCTCCATGCCATACTTTATTTGCTTTTTGCTTTCTTATCGTTTTCAAAACTAGGCCATGCTGGATGGACGCTCTTATTGTCGAGGTTTACCCTAAGCTACCTAACTTATATTAAAATGATAATTTAGTACTACGTACGTGTTTAATTTTTTTTTACCATAGCTTTATCCGTTCAGACCGGTATCCGCGTTCACTAGCAGCTTGAACGTGGTAACAACCTTTTATTTTGATATATAAGATTAAACAAAGTAATAGATATAGCACTGACGCACTCGAATTCCTAACGGGCGCCTGAGGCGTCTATTCTACATCTACTCCTTTCGATATATTATATCTCTGGAATATTATCAATACCAGATCATTATAATGTTACTAGGAACAATATATTATACTTACGGATTATTTGAAATCGAGGTCAGTTGCTATAATATTATTATTGAGAAATAATTCCAGTAATATTATAATGTTAGGTACTGGATATTATATTAATGTTGTTAATGCTGTTGTTGATTGATGACAATTATTTTTACAAAGTTATAGGATTATTTAATTAATAAACGCATTTAAGTTGATGGGCCTAATGATCACGTTAGAAGATATGTTCAGAGGAGCGCTCACTCAGCCCAGCCGGGGCGGCGCGACGACGCAGGGCGGCCGCCGGCGAGCGTGGCAGCACGCGGCCTACCATTGTCGCCTGCTAAGCCTAATTCAATTTCATCCTGCTGCTTGCTTAACAATTCCTTCGATTAAAACATCTAAATACTAAGGTAACGATATCTTTTAAGTTTGTTACGCGTAGCATTAAGTGAGGCATTAAGGTGGCAGCTCAGGTTAGGGCGCGAAATTCAAAATGTCAATGGTTTTTATTTTTTTAAATTGACGAAAAATTTGGACATTTTTACGATATAATTTACTTTTTTGCGATATTAGCATTCTGCATTGGATGTCTCGATGTAGTAATTTTGCTTAAAAAAATACCTTAAGCAATACAACACCATAAAGTTAGTAAAAATCGCTACTTTTACCGCACCTTAATCTGAATCCAATATGGATGGAACTAGATTTAACTGACTCGGAGCAGCCTTCCGATACCCATTTCGATTTGTGAATTAGCATAGCTAACAAAGCCATGATTATTACTGATTAATCTTTGCAAATTTCGTCTGTTCTGATAATGGATGTATGGTAGCAATGCAATGTATGTTGCTATAATAGTAATTGCTGATATATTTTTTATGTATATCTGATTTAGAAATTCGAACGCGAAACATGTTATTTGCATTGAATTTTGAGATGAATTGAAAGTACAAGACATTAGTCTGGGAGAAAGAAAGACTCCCCGTCGGGATGAAATCGTCTCAGCGATCTCGGTCATGGTCGATTAAACCTACTTAGTCTGTAGCAGTTACTCAGACATTAGTAATGTGTACCCTTGCCTAGCTTAGACACCAGTCTCACTCAATCTGCTTGTACTCCGCTCTCCTCCATTGTATCTAATTACGTCTAAAATTGTGTTGAGAAACTATTTTATTAATCGACTTAAAAAAAAGAGAAGGTTCGCAAGTCGATTATGGGTACCGTACAATGGACTGGGGGCGAATCCAGTACCTATACAATTTTTATTTCGAACCCGGGACCCTCTGCATAGAAAGCATGGACCCACAGAGCTAATCAGGTCGTCTATTAATGAACATATCATTACAATTGTTTCTTTAAGTTCCTCAAAAAAGAGAGAAACAGTCTTCGTTTTCTCTAATCGAATTGCGGTGTGTACAGTATTCCTTTCGGTTTCGTTAGAAACAATTTCATTTAGTTCATGATCCTTTCAGCTCGTATGTAACAATGAGTTTAATCCTATTAAAACGGACACACATTGTGCCAGACTTGTAGCGTGGTGGCTTTGGTCTGTCGCCGGTCGCATCGGTTCCTGCATCTACTAACCGGAACCAGACCTTAAACAGAATTAAACATGGTTTAATTTCCCTTCTGATGCTTCGCTGAAAAAGCTCCGCCTAGTCGAAACACAACTATGCCGAGAGGAAATAAAATAGCAGGGGAAGCGCTGCGGGCGTCGGACGAAGCGATTATGCAGTCGAGAATAATGGGCGCCGGTCCACATGCACGTTTTTGTTTGTGGTCTGTGACGCGATTTATACACGAATTTCTACCGACGATGCCGAAGTGAACACTATTCACAATAATTGTGTTGAACAAAATTCCCTCCCACGTGTCTTTTGTTCAACTCTACGCGGCGTATCTGGCGCGATGGCAGCGCCACCGAGTCGGTGAGTCAAAAACAGTAGGCGCTGCAGTCTCCCCTTTTCTCGAAGCGATTCGGCGTTTTTTGAACCCTCGTAGCTTTGGTGTAGGCTCAACTTAATATTCCAATTTTCCAGGAAAAAACATGCTGTCTTATATAATGTTCCAACTTTCAGTATCATAGCCTTGCTAGTTTAGAACTTATTAATACGTTAAGTTCTTTCATTTTTACTCACTGCAATGACTGATGGTTACCAAAATGTTTAGGGTATGTATTGTTGTCTTAGGGAGCTGAACTATGGTGTGTAGGACTGATTGCCAATCGTACGATTTACTTAAACAAAGTATACCACCCACATGAGATACCACAATTTTATACGGCGAAAGAGTCGCGGACTTGGCAACATTTTTTCCATAAAATATTGTTGGTGTGATTTATATACCAAAGCAATTTATATTTACGTGCGACACGCAATACAATTGGCAACCTTTAATATTTTGGCTATTTTACACTGTATCCTCATACCGTGTGAAATAGCTTAATAGAAATAGAATAATCATAATATAAAAAATAAATCAAAAGATGCACTTCCAATGCTATCGTTAGGAAATGAATTATTTGAAAAAAGAATAATTCAACGTAAGGGTATTGCCACTGCCACAACTATGGGAGCCAACCAACCTCTAAGGGAATATAACATATTTTTGCCGATGTGTGTTGTTTACCTTTAACGTTTTCGATAGGCGCAAGAAAATTCAGTACCTATTCGATCTAATAAAACTCGACTCAGTGAACCGCTGTCTTAAACAAACGAGTAATATCGCATCCAAAAGGTATACTTCTTTCGGTTTGGCAGTAACATTACCGTGGTACGATTTAGACGAGCTGATGTTATTACAATCTCGTCCTTTAAGCTTGGTCTGTTTATCTCTTAAAGGTTTTCTTTATATCGGAAGGTAGTATCTGTTTGATCCAGGCGGTGTTCTGTGAGCGTAACTTTTAATAGCCTTATCAGTACCCGGTCAGACCGCGCTCCTACTGAGCCTCGCACAGCTACAGATACCACCGCCGCCGCGCCGTGCCTTCATCAACCTTTATTATCCGTTACAAAGATGAAGGGGCCCGCCATCTTAGCTATTTCGCATGTAAATGTAATTGCATTTAAATATCAACAATTAAGTCTTATGTTGGATATGTCAGTGTATTCTGGTAGCTCGCGGACTTGTGAGATTACTATGTTAGCTGGTGTAAAGTATGAAAATATTATTTAAGTCGCTTTTTAAATGGCAAGGAGTTTAAGGGTATTATCGTAATATTTATGAAACGTCTTATCTATTAACCGATATCTGATATTGTTATATATCAGAAATGCTTTTTTTTATAAAAGATTTATATTTTTTTAAAATTTATAATGTATTGATTTCTTTTATTTACGGGAATACTACACATTGAAATAAACTATTGAAATAAAATTATTTTTAACCCGATAGAATCCTTAAAAATAGTTTTATTTCAATATATCATGTATTGTTATGGGTTGCTTAGTGTTTTTAACAGCAATTATATTTACATTACCTAACGGAAATGAAATAACAATCATTTGCGTTAGGTATGTCACCGTACATTGAGTTCAGAAATTTTATTATGTCCTGTATTTGCCTATTATAAGGATTATTATTTTAATAAATACGACTTGTAATAACCAATAAACAAACATATATACCTACATTGGATTATGTTTTGCCCAACGCCCATTACCACCAAGAATCACAAACAAAACTTATCGTGTTTATTTATTTGTACACTTGGTTCTCTTTTCTTTGGTTGTCACACGATTTGCACATTTAATGGTAACAGATTTGTCGAAGGACTTCTTGCCGTATCGGTAAAAATTCACAGCCGTTAAATGTGCCATAAACAATCAAATTTGCATTTATTGGTCGTCGCTAGTCCCGTAAGTTCGCAGAGAGCGAGCTACCAACGACATTTTAAGTGAATATCTGGTGCCATAATAGCAGTAATAGTGGCATTTCGTGAACTCACCGACGCGCATTAATTGAAATCACCAGTCAATTAAAGTCAGTGACGGCGGAGAGCGGCACGATGTCGTTGCTCTCTGCACGCCAATTATTGTCATTTGTTCAGCCATCCAGTCGTGTACACCCCTCGGTCACGCAGCACGCCACTCGCCACACAACATACTCCGTATCAAACGGTGTCTGTCGGCCCGTCTGCGATTTGCACGCTGGAAAAAATCCTACATTTGCTTATTTTTTTTATTACTGTTTTTTTGTTAATGTTTTCTAGTAGGTAACTCAACATTGATACGGCGGTACCTAACTAAAATAACTAAGCTGAAATTCCATGCAAACAAGAAACAAAACTTTGCACTCTCGACGGCATGTAAGTAGGTGTGTAAGTCCAATAATTCAAGGGAGCGGGTGGTCGTAATGTTGGAAATTTCCACAGCGCTTCGAAAAGTTGGGATCTTCCGGGTCCACTGAGCTAGTGACGCCCTCCGAATTGTTATCTTTATGTCCGTAAACGCTTAACATTTCGTCATGGTTAATTAAGGTACTTAAAGTGCTTATGTGGACACATATATAATAATAATAATAGCTTTATTTAACAATAATACAAAGATATATTATCTTAAATCTATTTACATAAACTAGTTTACTATATTAAATTAAATGTAAAGATCTTTGATTTGACACTGGTAATTATTGATTGTTGCTCTTCAGCATAAGACTCCCCAAGAGTTTTCCACAACGCCACATATATGCATGTGGGTGCGTTATAATTGGGAAAATATTTTTGTTCTAAATGGTTTATTGATATTGGTAATGAGACATTGTATTAATAATATTTGAATTAAATAATGCAACTTAACGATACGCGTTTCTCGCTGCCTACGCACATATAAAATACAATAAATTGATTTACAACTTTTCCTAGATGTGGTCATGTGGCGTCGTAAATTTTTATTATTATGTTCGCCGCAATATAAGCGCCGTAATGATACTGTATAAGCACTCGAGCGCTAGATTACGTAATTTGTAAGTGGTAAAAAATTACTAATGCAGTGTTGATGTTAGGTATGTAGGTATCCTCACAGCGATAGGAAAACATATATCTTGATATTATAATAATAACTGAATACTAGAACAATAGTACCTATTACATTAATAATTGTAAACAAACGGACCCATTGCGTATATTTAAAATAGTTTAAACATAAAATATTACCGCTCATATTGAAATAGATGGAGGTTTCACTAAAATAGTTTACAATATGCATGTGCATAAAGCACTGTGCGGAACTCGAGTATCAGCAAAGGGGATAATGTAATAAGTTTATGTGGGCGGGTGTTTGGTGGTGCAAAGCGTAGCGGTGCCGGCAGATACAATGGCGCGACGACGACGGAACCGGATAGCGCCTATTGCCGGCGTACTCGGTGCCGATAAGAGCCGCGGAGGCGGTCGCGCGCACGCCGCCCGCGCTGCGCCGAACCGAACCGTTGCCGACGACGCCTCGCCCTGATTTATGTACGACGTGTCTCCTTTTTAATGAGCCCGTAAGAAGATATCTCCCCGAACACCACAATAAATTTCCTAGCTGTGACTTGCCAAACGTCTCAACGTCGATATCTGCAAACAAACCCGGTCCTATTCCGTTAATCTGCAGAAGCGAAGAACGTATCGCGTATATAAGTCGCGCTTATCTCGGGTAATGGCCGCCTATCTAGTTGATCTGCCAGTTTTATTTATAGCCATGTTTTCCTTTACGCGCTCCTTCCAATTTGTGGAGAGTGAAAGGGATTGTTATGAGGCTGCCATGTTTCATAGCAATAAACATGTGTATCCAAAATAACGACATTAACTGTTTTTCTTTTCGGCGCTTTTGTACAAAATCCTTGTGACGATTGTTTCCTTTCCCATTGTTTAGGCTACTCGCTGCTCGTTAGTAGTATTTGTTTGTGCCCAAGGGACAAATACATCAAACCCTCCACACGCATAAATAAAACTAGCATTGTTTTTTTTTTCGTCCTACTTACTGACCTATTATTTTGTTGGCTTCCATTTTACCATGATTTCCTGGTTACCGAATGACTGCGTGCCTCTCGAGACCTAACTAATGAGACAATGGATATCCTATACGCGCAGTTGGAACGCATCTATTGCCCGGGATAAAGATAATATTGTATTGACCGGGTTATAAGGTATCACCTTGCCAAGTGACTTCAAAATGAGTCCAGTAGATTACCCGTAATGTGCGAACAGACAAACAGGAACAACATAAATGGCGGATTCGGCCTCTGTATCGAAAATTATGTACTATATACATATATGATCCGTAATCGATTTCACGAAGACTAGCAAACGTCACTTGTTGTTCGTATTCCTCTATCCTGGGCTTAATGTGCAAATCTTTAAAGGTTCTTCAGTCAATATTTGTACTGGGGCAGAAATCTGGTAGGTGATGTAAAAATTGCGCTACGTGTTGAGGCGCTATACATTTAAGGGCTCTAAAACAAAAAATGCCCTGGAATGCCTGAAAAACGGAAGGCGGGGGCGGGTTAAACAAAGGCCGGTGGTTGCGTGCCCCCTCGTTACGGCACCGGCGTCCGCGCTCATTCTGTGTAAGTAGTGCGTTCATCCTGTTAAATTTATTGCCGCTTTTATATCAGCCGTTACAGAGAGGTCCCCTTTCGTTCGTATCGGGCCTCGTGGAGCCCAGCTTAGTCAACTCGCAATTACGTTTTACCGGCTTTGAGTCCAACGAAGGCGACTTTTGCCGACCATCGAATCGTAATAGAATTAGTGTTCCGGGGTCCAGGTCTCTTTTAATTTTTGCCTTCTTTATCCTTGTTTTGATTCTAAACGAATCTTCTGCCTATTGCAACGAATGTCTCGATTGAAACTGATTGGCATTAAAGTTATTTTAGAATGTTTTAAGGATCTGAATATGTCTGAACTAACCTATTTTTGAAATAGGTACATATCTCATTTCTATTTTGCAAACAGTAATAAAGCTCATAGTTGTTTTTTAACTATTCGGATTTTACGATACCCGGACAGACACAGGCTGTAAACTTATGACAGTTCTCCTTATCGATTTAGTACATATTCAAAGCGAAGATCACAATCCTGCAAAAACATACATTGTCAAATAACCTATTTTTATTGAGGATATCATAAAAATCGGCTGAACGGATTTCAAAAAAATTGGTATAGAAGTCAGCTATTTTTAGGATAACCATTGAGGCTACTTTTATCCTCAAAATCCGTGGGCAAAACTACAAGCTCAATAAATGAACTAATAACTAAATTGTGCCAGAAAATGCCCTCCGTACGTGACGTGACGTGACGTGACGACGTAGCTTGACTACGACCGTAGCATTTCAGGTCTAGTCCTACCGTAGGCCTGCCTGCTACGGATAAGACTAGATCTGCTACGGATCGCATTCGCCCGCTATAACATAGAATTTGGAAACTTTATTGGTGAGAGTGTTATTAATTTCTTAATTATCTTATTAGTACAATTGTATGCTGCTTGTTTCCTTAACTTAAATAAATTATTAATAATACTTTACCTATGCCTTGTAGTATTGATTAAGTCCCAGATACCTAATGAAAGTCTTATATATAAAACTTTTAAGTTGGTCATGTCTGTAAATTGATTGTTTTTTTATAAAATAAAAGTCGGCATGGTGATAACTAATGTCAGGTCAGTCTTGGATATTTTTGATTCCGGGAAACGAAGGGTTCTTAGGGATAGCCATAACACTAAAGCCCACGCGTACGAAGTCGCAAGCACTGCTAGTTTGTAATAAAGTAGCCCGAATCTATCTCAAACTCGTACCGGTGTCCCTAGACACTTAATATAACGCTTTATTTATTTAAATTTGTATATACAAGTAATATTATTGATTTCACGCTTATTTATAAGAGATATGCTCGTGCCACCCGCAGATTGCAATACTTTTTAGTGCATTTAAAATAAGTCTGACTTCACATGTAGCGGGAGGATTGCGGGTGGCGCTGGTTCATCTAAATTGCATGTGCTAGCACCCAGCGCCAGCATCTCATTACCGTTCACAGCTGAAACGTGAAATACCTCGACTGATTGACCAAAAAATATATCTGTATGAAATAATTTAATCGAGATCTTTGTATATCAGTTTAAATTGGCTAGCGAAACTAAAGCGGTATTAAAATTTTTTAAATGGGTCCTTCTGGTAAGGCGGTATAAAAACACATCTAGTAAGTTCTAGGAACGATATGAATACATGTTGATAAATCTAAAAGTATATTGTATCTACCCAGAAATAAATATTTATTATCCTTTCTATGAGATATGAATATTCTACGACGACTCAAGTAAAGCTTTCTTGCGTACGTCTAAACCTCTAAAAGGGTATAAAAGTTGAACGACGATATATTGTTAGGTCAGCTAAAATTTAATATTGGCGTGTGCATTGTTAACAACAAGCAGGCCGGGACGTCGGCCGAGGTCGAACCCCGCCTTGGAAGAGGCAATTTTATGGATTTATTGAAAGATAGTCGTCTTCGACGTACAACCCTAAGTGATGAGATCCGGCCCAACTCCGGCCTTCATAACGTTTGTAATACCGTTTTACGACCAGCTTAGGACGTAACTTACATATTTTGAATAACTTTACGCGCTGCTTAGAAAAGAATTACTACAACCGGCCCCAGAGATAAGCTTAGTCCAAATATAACATTATTTTATACCGTGAGTTATGTTATCCACTGACACTGATGACCTCACATCTTTTTTCTTTATTACACACAATAATAATATGTTAATGCTAGTCTGCACTTGCTGCTTCGGTAGTTTTAACAAAAGCATTATCCAAATAACCTACGTTGAGATATTTGATCATTGTTCCAGTGTATTAATAACTACTGGTGGTAACGCCAGCACACGCATTGAATGTGAGTAACCGGCTTGTGGTACACATCATAGCAACTATCTCAACACTTAATACATGTTTCGCGTGTCACCCCTGACTGTGCCTACACCAAAGTAATATTTTGTACCAGTTCTGTTTGTGTAGGTATAGTTACGCTAACGGTCGAGCGTTTTGAGAAGTAATTGTACAGGTCAGCACACGTGTTCCGCACATACAATCAGCCGTTAGGGCCCGCCGTGACACCCCTGAAACGATTTGATTAAACTCATAAAACTCGAGGCGGCTTCCTACCGTCCCGCCGCGCCGCGCCTCGCGCCCGTGGACGCGCTGCGATAGAAAAGTAGAAGTTATATGAGCCCAACCCCTAGACCCGCCTGCTCCGTGAACCTTCGCCCCGCCAACCACCTTTTAATAACACAGTCGAGTGCGTTCACAACCACGATTAAGATGACTGTGAATAATTACATTTGCAACACTTTTTGTTTTTTAAAAACCTTTAAAAATATTTCATTCGTATTTTCGTATTTTTCGAAGTGATATTTTGTGTACGCAACTTTTATTTTGAGAATGTCATTAAATTATGTGACCCTCTAGGCTTTATTTTTTTTGTCGCAAGTTTCACACGAGTTCATGCGTGGGTCGCCTCTCTTGGATGTTGTTCCCGAGTATCGAATCCCAGAGCTTACGGTGCCGGCGCGTGCACGACAAACTTTGCTAACCGCCCTTAAGAAAGTTGGTAAAGTTGCCTCCCGTTGGAGATGTGCTGTGTCGCCCTCGACCTCGTGTAAACTGTAATCTCGTAGATGATGCCAGGATTTAGCAGCTTTATATTACCTCCACTAGAAGTCGTTTGATAAATGTAACCTCTAACAAGCAAAGATACGCCACAGACATAAACCACATCACAACGCGTATTGTACCTAAGTCTTAGCTTATTATAATGTACACTTTGTTGAAAGTGAAATTGTTTCGTTGCTATGTTATATTTAATTAGTATTAAGTATACAATTATGAAGTCGCTTCGGCAAAATGAAAGCGCGGATAGCTCAAAGATTCGCGTCCTCGCACCCCACTGCGCGTGAATGGCGCTCGCGTCGTGTTATCAACCGTCACTTCGCTCGACAGGTGTCGCCTTCAGCCAACTCGAGAGTAAATTACTAGCTTCGAAGTCGCTGAATCAACCCGACTCCTTAATCGATTTCCAAACCACTCGTCTATGAGCTCACGACACAAATGAGTATAAATGACTACCGCAAAATCCATGATGATCTATGCGCTCCTATCTAGGTACGTGTCTCTCTCTACTTAGTTATGATGAATTGATGTGATATTTCTGAAGCTGAATAATTTATGCATTCATTGTTTTACGCATAATAATCTAGGTATGAGTAGTATGATAAAATATCTATGTAACATTGCATAGTAGTTGAACGGCAACATCTTGCATGCTAAGCACGAGGTACGAGCTCGTTTTCGTATTTAAATAGGGAAATGGGAAACAGACGCGGTGAGTCGACGAAGCACTGGTGCCGTGGTATTGTTTTAATTAAAGTAATTGGAGGAGGCACGTCGAGAGCCGCCGCTCGGTTGGTATGATCTGTGCCTTGAGGATTTACACCAATTTAAGACCGAACTCAGCCAGGCGTCAATTAACAGTACGAATCCTACTCAATCGTATAACTGTGCACAATTTGTGTTCGTATACAAAGCTACATGCTTTGTCTCAGTCAGCTATAGCTGTATGTGTTATAAACTATTCGCTATCAAGTTCATAGGCTATCAGTTTCAGTAATTTTATTACTTGTCTTTATTTCCAACCAAGTATTACTTAGATAATTTGCGTATATTCTACCTTAATTAATCTCACACAATTTTAATCGAACGTGTGGGTTTCCCACTAAATGAAATGGATAACAATTTCATTAAAAAAATCACGTTTATACACTTATCTTATCTAAACTTTTCATCAACTACAGTGTCTTTGTGAATTGGATATTGTGCACAAACATGAAATAATATATCTTATAGATGTCCTTTAGCGCAACGACAAAATGATGTAATGATGAAATATAAGAAATGAAATTATTGTAACTGACTACCACAAAGCGACCACAGATAAACGGAAACGGACCCGTTCATAGACAAAAGTACACAGTAGACGCTCTCGCGACCAGTCTCTCTTTATCTGTCCTCGGAGTAAATAAATCTTTGCACACTTACATTTTATTATTTTCATGTCTTGCTTTAACTACAAGAATATTATTCCGCGTGCGTGTATTAACTATACTAATGGGAATTTTAGTAGGTGCATCTATACATACAATAATACTGTAGCTTGGGCGTACATACCTATAAATGATGTATTTTAAAAATAATAATGTTGTGTCATTAATTTCGATACACGGGTAGAATCTGCCGTTTTTAGAATTTTCAGGAGTTAGTTGACATGACTCTCTTTTTAGTTTTACTGCGTAACACTAAAAACGTTGTCTCCATTAGTTAATTTAAAACGGGCCATACAAATTATTCTTGGATGCACACAGGTAGATGTATGTATTTGTTATCAATGTAGAACGTCATCCTTAAAAAGCACCAACAACCTTTAAGAAAGTGGTTATCTTATCTGTAATCAAGGAAATGTTCTATTTTCGTAGTAAAGCTCGGATTAAACCCTCCCAGAGAGCGCGTTTGTACAAGTTTCCTTAAAGTAATTAAAGGTTCAAGCAATTTGAACTCCGAAATGAAAATTCATAATCTATTTATCTACAAAGGTATCTTCAAAAGAATGTGTAGGTACTCGGCATTTCGAATGAAAACCCTTTTATTTATTTTGTAAAATATATTTTAGTAGGTAACAAAATCTCATACCTATTTTACAATTTTCGCCGTCAGTCCACTGCAACTGCACGTCGGTGCCGGTGCTCTAGTTTTTTTCAAAATGCCGGGTTGTTCCGTGTTTGTATGCAAAAATACTAGCAGCAAAGTGAACTACGCGAAAGATGGAATCTCATTTCACCAGCCAGAATTAAGTATTTTATTTATTCGTCTTTAAAATCATTAAAAACAACAAATCAAAAAATATTTAATGCCTTTATTATGTTATTTTAGTTTTCATGTAGCACAACGACTTTTTTATTTTTGTACAAAATACATGGCTCTTTAAGTACCACCTATGTTCGCTACTGAGTGAATGTACGAGGCAATGTATAGATCGTCTAACGATACTTTGAATAAACTGGTGCGTCGCGTGGTACGGCCGCTGTATACGGCGGCGACGCAGCACGCACCGAAGAGACTTCGTATTGGTTGGTTTTAGAGAGTGGTGGGGAACAAAGCGGAGGCAGCGAGTTCCCATACATTTTGAACCGCACGGCATATCTCTCGTGATCTGTGATAATATCTTTTTAAGCTAACAGCTCCCTACGCATTGTGGAAACCGCGGCCTCGGTAGAGGCTCCTCGAAAACAGTGAATAATGCAAAGGCCTTACGAATCGGATCATATTTTTTCAGAGAAATGTGGAATCGCGAAGTGGCAAAACAGAATTTAATATTCGTAAAAGGGTTGACGCCGGGATCGGGGCAGCGCGGCAGTTGACGCGTGCTGGCTCTAGGAGTTTTTTTGGCTACTTTCCAAAATCAATATCTTCGAATACACAGGCCGTCGCACATTTTGCACTAATCTTACCGAAAGAGCATCGTGCAGTAGACTGTGGAGATAGCTGTCCACGTTGTTTAGTCATGTAAACCAACTTGACATCTTTTTACTCGACCTACTGTTGTGAGAAGATGCATTACGCCTTTATCATCTAAATATGCTTTCATACGTATGCTGCGAGCGACGGCGTATACGCAATGTAAGTTTTTATTTATTGTTAGTACATCATTTCATCAAAATTTTAATCGTGAAACATATATGATTCGAATGTTTTATGTATGACGTCTTTAAGAGGTATCAGTAATTGTGCTACCAAATATATCACGTCCAAATTAAAACGCTCGAGGACACGTAAATCTATCTATTATAAGTGAAAATTAAATATTTCTGATGACTTGTTCTTATGTATAGAGTATTACAGGTTTCCATATTTGTCGGAATAAAGTAAAAATAAGGAACATAAGTGATAGAAATGTAATCTTGAATATTTCCTTAGTTATGACTTAGTCACTATTTGCACTATTTATAATGTTGTACCAAACAATATCCGTTATTCATACTTGGTAATGCTAAAAGCATTTTGCGCCCCTGTGCTAGGGTTGGTTTTTATACAGTTTTCCGTATCCAATAAAATTCCGGAACCGCCATCTTCATGTTCACACCAGAATATGAAGCTGAAAGCTTCCTAATATTTCGCACCTGCGTAAAGGCCAATTCTCACCAGCGCGTTTTTTCCTGCTCGTAAGGGCAGTGGGAAATTAAAGCACATCGTAGAAACTGATGAAATTATCTATACGTATCATATGCAAACCATAGGTATTGTGAAATAAATGTTCTTGAAAATTTTAAGGTTTGACCAATCATAAAGGCATACAATGAATTTATCATTTTATATTAAATTAACACAGTTAGTGTGTAGATGGCAAGGCGGCGGCGGAGTGGGCGCAGCCGGGTGCGAAGCGATGCGCCGTGCTCGAGAGCTCGGTTCATTTGAAGGCACTTGTCTGTAATTGCAGAGCGACTAAGACTACCCCGGCTGAACGGCAGGCGTTATCGGATAAAAAAGTTTTAATGGTATGCCTTTGTCGAACCTTTACGGGCTTCGCTATACTGACACATCCCGACCCACTTTGCTATTCTTCGTAGTTCTTATAACCTTTAAATGATGGACCCGTGAAGTCTACTTATGTATAGAAATGTGTTTACCGGGATGTTGATCGGTCGTGTCAGGCGTGTGTTGGATTCTCTCTCAACTAGTTTAACTCTAATGAATGGCTGCTGTCTAATAGGAATGCATTTAGGGAGGTGGCTATATAAAAATCCTAGATAACATTGCAATTTGGTCGGAAACGCAATAAATAGGCCGGGCGGCGCCGCTTGACCCACTTCCTGTTACATGCCGAAACGCCTGCGATTTAATCGTGGCCTGCCTCACTCCATCCTTCCGCCGAGACCCCACACGCTTCGCTTCTTTGCCCCATAATTATTAAATCCATTTGGAGCGCGCCAAGGAAAGGGCACCCGAATAAAAAGAGCCACCGGAGCTAGTGAACCGCGAACATTAACATCGGCGGCTGGTCGGAAACGTATTTTGGGTCAACTGTATACGACATTCGTTAGATTGATTTGTTTTTAGTTTATATAAAATAACATAATTTATAGGTATTGTGATATTTATGAAAAACTTTTATTCAGTAATTCTTAGATTAATACATTGCATTTTTGATAACGTGGATGTTTTGGTCCATACTGCTATTACTTAGCTTTATCGTGCCAATTTCTTTCAGCTAGTAATCTGAAGAAAATTATAAATTAATTATACTTATACCTACTTAAAATTAAAACATAGAAACCAATGAACAGAAGTAATAAGATTGTGGGTCTGTTTTACAAAGTGCAAATAAATCGTATCGGTAGATCAAATAGGAATTCCGTCAAATAAGTTGTGGATATAGGTTATCAGTTTAACAGGTCCTTAAATTGTATTAACTCTCCAGTAAGCTATCAATTCTCTTCCATCGAGTTGTGGAGACAACATGGTGTAGCCGCCATGTCCACGCTGCGCTTTCGATTGAGTTCACATGGCAAGTGTGACCAGTGGCGCGGGCGTCGCATCTGATAGAGAAGCGGAAATTGCGCGCCGCGTCGCGTGCGCCGCGCCCGCCCGCCGCCGCCGCGCGTGTCCGTGACGTGCACTTCGGTTGCTATTTCATTTCGCTTTGCTACTCTTTGAAACGTGCGCCTTCGAATTCCAAACCTTTTGTACTTTTAATTCGGACGCTGTTTTTATAGATTTCACTATTCAAAAGTACCTACAGTCATTATTATAACGATAATACTCGTTTGCAGTTTCAAAGTAACCTTCGTAGGTACATGAAATAAGAATGGCTTCCAACATCAACTAATAATTTTATAATCGTCATTGAGACTAAATATTCGGGAATTTTGGGTGTGCACGTCTATCCCTATACAGGTGCACAGGTGTTTGAGTAAGTATATTCACTACGTGCTTATTTAGAATAGGCATTTATACGTATGCATACGTACACCTACCATTCTAGTCTACTCTATAGTATGCCTTAATAGCATTAACTTGGAAAGTGTTGCAGATTCTACCTGTCGTAAAGGAGAAACAGAGGTGCGCGTAAGTGGCGGGCCAAGCTTCATAAAAAAAACAATAATTTGTAGCTCCACCCGGTTAATAGTCGTAGATAAAAAGTAGCCTCTGTGTTGGTCTAGAGTTAGGTATATATATATACCAAATTTCATACCAATCGCAAGCAAGCGGCTTAGCTATTATTGCATGATCATTATCAATACTTAAAATCATTTGAGATTTTTTTTGAGAATACTACAATGGAGGATTAATACATTAGCTCCAATCCATCAATACATTGACATCAAAATTAGACTATTGAAATATTCTGAATAAATACAAATTTACTCTCTTAACTGTGAAGTGAGAATCCTAATAAACAATACTCACCACTAGCACCTAGCTACTGTCTAAGTTTCGATAAGATCATGCATATAAAAATGTCATAACATAAGTAAGATGAAGCGAGCGTGTCTCAATATGTAGTTGATTCTATGTTTTGTCTATATCGTACTCATGACAAAGCAGACGGGAGTGCGCTCAAATATTTTTGTAAAACTTTCATGAATATATTAGCCATAAATGTGACTAAAGGAATCTATTCCCTGTAGCGAACAGACAGTGTGTGCCGCCGCCGCGCCGCCCGCCCGCCCGCCTCCGGTCACATGAACAGCTTTAACTCTTTATTACATGAGAATTGCATTTTAAACTAAAAACGTTCACATCCATTACATACATATAAGGAACCAATGCTCTTTTGAATATAACGTATTCTGAAATAATTTGAAAATCTATGCATAAAATAAGGCTATAATTTGGTTGTGTCTGTTGTTTGAATATTTTTGCACCAAAATAATTAAGGGGACAAAAAAAATATGTCTGACAATCGCACATTACGAGAATATATTTGGTATGGTAACAGCTTATGATCGGGACACCATACAAGATACTTTTTTATATTGTGAAATGGATGGTATTAATAATTTGATACACTATGTAAACCTGAAGGCACTACATATGTATTGCTTGGGCTCATTGAATTGGTCGCGATGAGATGTTAGCTGCCAGATGATGGAAAGGGTCTCATGATGGAATCAAAGGTGATCACAGAAACTCAGTGTAGACCAAGCTAGTTTGGACTCATCGGATCTCTTCACTTTTCACACATCTTATATCGTAGGGTAATATTTTTTTCTTAATCAACTGATCCACGCATAACCCCACCAAGCTAAGGCAAAGCCACGACCTTCTACTTAAAATATGGTAAGCTAATAGGGCACAAACATAAAATATTCCAAATTCAAGTACGCACACACGCTCCTGTTCTCGTCACGGAGCCTTCTAGCGCTCGTAAAAATACAAGTTATACCATTATATTTTTACGACACCAACGAATGTCAAGTTTTCGAAGACATCCCCCCCTCCATGCCCGTTGTTTGTTATCTTGGTTGGGTTGGGAGACAAGTGTTCTTACATTATACATACCTATTTACCCACGTCATGGTTCGGTTTGATGACCCATCAGCATCTCGAGATTTTATAGATGGATCTGTAAAGCAACGGGTGAATTCGTGGCATAAAAATATCAAAAAAATAAATCGGCCTGCATTGTTGATAAAATAACCTACCACTAACCTTAGACTTACCAAAAAGTAATTTCGTAGATCAATCAGGGTCCTACTTTTATTTACAGGAATAAAATCACGTATCTGGATCTCATTTTATATGAACATAGCCAGATCAATTTAGACTAAAGTAATAAGTATAATTTTAATAAATCAAAAGATATCTCTGGCAGTGGACTTAATTGAAATGAAACCTGTTTCGGTTGAATTTTGTTTCGTCTGATTTATTTTATCGGGATTTCGAGCTCCCATTTCATAAGTCTTATTCTTATTTCTATTGAGTAGCTTTTTCGGACACTACTCGTTTTGTTAATATTATATAAAAAAGCTGCCTCTGTTAATAAATAAGGATACTTTAAAGCTATCAAAGTAGGTTAATCTTAATCTATTATTATTATATTTATAAAGACACGGTAGATAGAACTCCTGTTACTCGTAATGATGGGCAAGATTGCCGGAAACAGACGTGTCGGACATAGGAAGAAATCATGGAAGCGCAACATCCGGAAATGGACTGGCATCGCGAGCATTGCAAAGCTTTTCCGCCTCGCATGTCACAAAAACGGGTATTCCGAGCTGACCTGCAGTAGTTGGATTGGAAAGGCACACACAAAATAAGAAAAAAAATATGACCTTAAATGTGATTAGACTAGACCTAGACGTGCCCTCTAAGTACTATAATTTTTATATAATAAAAATGATACATTCTAGTGATTTTCTTGTCCAGATAGTGACATGAGTATGTTTTAAGCATATTTTTAATTTGCAACGTATATAAAGTAAACAGTTAAGTTGCAAAGCCAAGGATCGATTAGTTTGTACGGCACGGGGGCGCGGTCGCGTGCCGGAGGGCCATAGCGGGCCGGGCGGCGGCGGGCGGCCCGGCGCGGAGCCTTCCGGCGAATCGCGAAGAATGTTGCCGATAGATTAACTTCTGATCTCTTTTCCGATATTATAGCGGTGCGCTTATGTAAGGAATTCTAAGCGCCTCAATCTGGTTTAAGGCTAACTAAGGCTTTCTGAGAGATCTGCTTGGTATTATCCCGACGTATACGTACAGTACATATTATATTATTAAACGTCATATGCCAAGAGCTATACGAGTCTTGTGTGTTGCTGAACGTTGCAGAATTGTACTTAAGTACTGTAGCGAGCTATTTGATGGATATTGGTTATTTATACCAATCTAATTTTACGAAAGTACCAACGTTCTTACACATACGTTGTTTGCATTTACAAAGTATATCGCAATGTTGTGATTTGGTATGTTTGTATTGAATACCGAGCAAGTGAACGATTCTATGATTGAAGAAGGGCAAAACCGGTACACTATTACTACAGATTAACTAATATAATAGCTCCTTTGCATTCTTTTGTCACGTTCGAAATTCGAAAACCTTTTCCACTCATGGGGATAAGACGGGACTTCTGCAAGCAGATTTTGAACAATAAACACCGCCTTTCCGAACCAGTGCTTAGTTATTGTTTTTTTATAGTAGGTATTATGATTAACAAGTTATATATTGTTTACTACATTCTATTACAATCTTTGTATTTTGAAAGAATATGATTAATTTGAAGATACCTTCACATATGCGCATAATATCAACTTTCGTATTTGCGACAGCAGACAATAAGGCGGTCCATATAACAACATTATAGTGAAATATGAAAGGACATCAGCGGCTGCCGAATATTTTCCTTTACGCTCTTTTTTCTTTATTTCCATCTTATTTTACTACTCGGTAGTTATATGATGATATATTATTTTGTTTCAGGTATGACCTTCACATGATATCACAATGGCACGTACGTGTGGATACAAATGATGAAACACATTGGACATTTGATCAATTAACTTGATTTCACCGTATCATGAATGTATATTTGTACAAATTGTTTGCGTTGCAATATCGCAATACCCAACTCTGCTACTACTATTTAAAAATGATGGAAGTACCTATATCATATACGTAATTTCAACACGTAGAATATATCGCGTATCACGAAGGTGTCTGCGGTTTAATATTAACGTATTATCAACATACACGTGTAATGTATTAAAATTGACAGCCAACAAGCGATTGATGTAGGGCGAGTCGCATACTTAGGCTCGGTGCGCCCCCACCTGCACGGGGCGGGGGCGCGGGCCTTCTGCGGCTTGTTTGCGTACAAGTGAATTCCATTAGATCCAGCGTGTGTACCGCCGCCGCAACTTCCACGCGCGCTTCATTCATATGCCATTAGCTGATCGATTTACAAGTGCACTATGTAGATCCTCATTTACTTAAATCCACCTAATATTATAATATTCCAATAAAATTAAAAAAAATACAATATTTCTTGAAATTACAGTGACAGCTTGCATAAACGAACGGTTGCTAGGTAGGTACTTATTCATTCACAACCCAAGCAACCCATTATGAAATTTATAGAATAAGCTCTGTGAAGAGTTCCTACAGTGAGTCTTGTTACCCAGAAAAATATTCAAATAACACCACAGTGGACCGTTATTCGTTAAGTAATTATAACAACTCAACATTAAAGCTCATTTTATGTCACAGAAATGTGTTCACCATTTAAAAGTGTGTTCAACTGTGGCTATGTAGCTGTGGAACAATAATTAAATTTTCCCTCAGCGGCGCTGAGTGCGGAGTATGTCGTTTCATCAACCTCGGCACTAACTCGCGGGGACGGCGCACCACCTGAAATATTTAATTCAGACCAGCCATTGTGCCTTAATCCTCCGGAAATGAAAATTCATACCACTTTCTGTGCGATTCGAATTCTATATTTTATCATTCGTAAGATTACTACAAATTACTATTATTATTTACTACAAGGTACTATTTATTATCGGGTGATTAAACTTAAAAAAAGCAGTGTTTGCCAAGTTGGTAGAATGTTTGCCTCGGTAACGAGTATCACAGGTTCAAAACCTGTAACAGCCTCTTACGGAAAGCTCTAATTATATCAATTATCCTGAGAAGCCAGACCTTAATGATGTAGCAGCACGCAACCGCGCGCACCGCCTTCTCACTATACTCGCATGATTATCATTTAATGGACATCACACTTATATTATCCTTGCCGCGCCAGCTGTGTTCTCCTTTATTCGTCATTCCGAACATAGTATTATAACCCCGTGCCGCCACTTTAAACCATTGCATACGAATTTATGTGGCCAGCTCCAAGTTATCTACATTAGTATTCACCTTGTTTCGGAACCTATAGACTGCAAACGCCGTGCCAACCTTGCCCTCTGATTTTTTTTTTATATGAGATATGAGTGTGTGATAGAGTGAGATATGAGTAAGACGGGCACAACCAAAACGTTTTTATTTTTGTTGCGACAAAAAATCAAAAACTAAGGACAATTCGTTATTGATTTTTTATTAAAATTAACTTCGCTGTTATAAAAGCCATAATTTGGACTTTCCATGTTCAAGTCCGACTTACACTTTAGTAGTTTTATTACTTTTGTTCATACCACATACCCTACCTACAGCTTGAAATGAAAACTTTGAGTGCTTTCAAAAGCTTAAAAACTTTATCACGTTAATGAGTGTTATAAAAACAATTATAGCATGCGATTTATTACAAATACTTTTAAGATAATTAAAAATGAACCGAACAGATATATATTTATATATACTATTATATCTTTACTTACGATACGAAAACCGCCCATCTCGCACAGACGCCGCCGCTAAAAGCAATTGGAGTAAATATTACGTTTACTCTCATTTGAATTCTTATTGGATATGGTTGACTTCTTTAAACACCATGAAAGCTAAAGTGAATTTACTTATACTTATCGAAGTATGTACATTCGCGGTGTCAAGTTGCAAACGGCAATGATTGGCCGGGTTTCTTGCCACCGCCTTATTTCCATCTTATTACCGGCAGCGAGGCGATATTAAAGCGGGCGATGCGCTGCCACCCGCGTCTCCGCCCTGTCTTTGCGTCCGTGAATTAGGTTAATGGCCTGCCAGGTGATTTCCTTCTAAGCCGTATTCCGAGCAAAGCGCCGCCACCTCGACACGCGAGTGTCGCCGAAATAACTCCGTATGTACACCTTTTCACGTCGCCGTTAGCCCTGTACAAGCACACCAAATCACGTTATTTCAATGCTCATCCAGCAGGCAGGAAATACGAAATTGTAAAAACAAATCACGTAACTCTCGTTTCAGAGCTTCCATAATTATTTAAGTGCAGTCTATCTAAATAATTTGTGATAAAAGTATCCCTTATAATATGCGAGGCTACCTACAATTCCTTTGTGTTATCATTAGTGATAGAGCACTGTATTTTATACGTACTTACATTATGCGATCCGAGGGTTCCCGCGGGTGCCTTTGATTTATGACATAAAGTCGCGCCGCTCGCCGCCGGCGCGCCTGCAGCCGCAGCCGCAGCCTCCCGGGTTTTTGCGACCCCGCCACCCCCTCTGAGCAGTGACACTTTCCAGCCCAACAAAAACTAATCGTGTACTGCACCTACTATTACTACTATATAGAAATATTCCTTAAATTTATATATAAGGTTTCACTACAAATACCAAGTACTTATTTAAAGGCTGTTAGTCTAAATAATTAATATACTTACATTATCTATGATATGTTAGATTTTACATTCGCATTCGGAGATATTATAGAATTAGGCCGATAAACATCCGTGTCCCGGTGGAAAGAAAAATATATTCTGTGAATATTATTCAAATATCACAAGAAAATTACGTTTTTAGGGTTCCGGCAAACTAGGAACCCTTCTAGTTTTGCCATTTATATCTTTCCAGGTCATAGCTATCATTAATTTAGAGACGATTAGGATGATAACTATGCGGTTATATAGTAGCGATTTTTTGAGACAATAAGGTTTTTTTTTTAAACTAGCTTCTCGGTAAACCGCGAACTAATGCACTATATAGCATGCAATACCTAGCCATTTCTGCAATAAGCTTATATACAATATAAAAAGGGCGCTGCGCATTATGATCCGTCCCTCGCGTGCGAACTCCGAAAACCTTCGCTAGCTTCAATCGATACAACGAATGCGGGCCACAAACGACTTTATCCACTACCTCCTTTCTGAAAGCTTGTTTTCCCAACGGTACCTAAAAAAATCTCTAAAGCCATCAAACCTTTCGCACTAAATTCAGGTAAGTAGTACTCACGAGACGCAGCGGCTGGTTACCTTTTGTATAAAGCTTAAAAAGATATATTTTTAACCACGTATTTCAAATCATTCTTGATAAAAAAATATCCTTGTCTGCACATAATATTTTCTCGAGAATCGAAAATATACGCTTTTTTTGTGGCAATACATTTGTGTCATCCTATCGGTTCGTAAAAAAATATGTCCATAGTAAAATAAACCGATGAAGTGAGTGTCGAGTCACGCTCAAGGTAGTGTTCCGTAGCCATTCCAATTTCAAAAACTAAGTTAACACGTAGTGAACGTTTTGGGACCTAGAAATGTTTTAGTATGCCGAAGGTAGGGCACAGTTTCACATTGGACACTACTATGAAAGTATGATAAATAAACATTTTATTTCTAATAATAATTTATTGTTGTCATTAAATTAATATTAATTTATAATAACTAAAATATTCAATTAATTATTGTTTTATTATTAGGCTGTTTTATGACTTTATCTGTGCCTCTTTTTCATCAGGGCGCGAAAAAAAATCCAGGCGCCATATATGCTCTGTGGACATGTATGACAAATATATAACTAAATATAGAATGTTTTATGATATGTTATTATTTTTTTCACCACAAGGGTGTTTAAAAACGTCTTATGACACGCGTGGGCATTTGATATTTACACTCTCGGATTCATTACGCGCTCGCCTTCGCCTCGGACTGCAATCACACCTCTACTGGGATGACCAACTCAACTCACTTGTATCATTACATCTCATATAAGGACCTTCATTACAATGTTATCGGTCTTTCTCTATACTAATATGATAAAGAGGTAATGATTGTTAGTTTGGATGTAGGTGGTATACGTAGAATTATTTCATTATTAGGAAGTTACATTATCCCGGAGTGCTATAGCATATCTTTGCTCTAGGTACCGCGGACTCAAGCTAGTTTAATTATAATTATTTAGGTTTTAAGAGTATCGTTACTTACAAAGATTATCGGCAATAAGCAAACCCGTTGAATTTATAATCGAATTATAGTAATTCTACTGGGAAAAAAGCCAGACCTCAATGACTAGTGACATCGTTCAGACTGATTTAGTTACTCCGTAACATTGAAGCAAATTTCAGATTATAAAATTATATTAAGCCAGTCCTACAAATAATTATTTACACCACCTAAGCAGAAACATTATTGTGCGAGTATTCGTATTATGTACGTGTACTCGTCCGCTAACGTAGATGCGTACAGGTACATGATTTCGCAGTAATAATGCCGCTCATTCGGCGTTGTTTTCTACTAAGTAATGCATGTAGCGTCGTGTCGCAATGGGTGTGGCGAGACACAAAATGTAATTAATTAATTACGCGCATGAGACCAAGGTTTGCTTAATTTATCATACAAATATGTAGTTATTCTTCTATAGCTGTTGCTTCAATTTAATCAATAAAATTAGGAAGTGTTAATGCATTTTAAAATGTTTATCATCCATACCTCTATATTGCTATCGTAGATATTATATTTATGTATAAAATATGTATAAGTTTACAATTACATTCGAACACATTGTTATAAGGAATGCTCTTTTTATAACTGACTAATTAATACCTATTTACCTAGTTAATTCATTAATTAAATGATTGTGGCATATATTTTTCTCAGCAGATCTTGAAACTGGTCTATAGGAAAGCGAAACTGGACGTGTTAACTACAGCTGGTTGAAGGGGACCAAATGATATCCAAATTACAATTTGACCCGAAGTCAACCAGCTAAAGCGAACAACGCTTACACTTTCACGCGCGATGCCGGCTTCAACAATCTTCGCGCGCCCCACATTTCTGAAATTCTTCGCTCGCTATCCAAGCGTTTTCGCTCACGTTCATCTTCATATCGGCTCTTGGAATGTAATATTAAACGTACAATAAACGTAACTTGCGTAGGTTTGCGAGAATAAAATCTTCGGCATCATAAAGCTTCGCATCATCATTGGTATGCTTAGGTTATATATATTTAGAAAGGTGTAAAATTTAGCGTGTATACAGTGGAACAGATGAGGCCAGGAATAGCTCGTAGTGCGAGGTGCGAGGGCGTGCGGCGCGCGGCGCGCGGCGGGCGGCGGCGGGACCGCGGCGCCCGCCTCCACATATAGGGCTGGTATCTGGTCTTTCTGCAATCAGACGCAGTGTAAGCTTACCCGCCGAGAGCCGGCCAGCCGGCAGCACGCGGCGCGGTGGCGCCGCCGGTGGCGTGCCGACATTGACGCGTCGTGTAACCGTACACGCCGCCTCGCTATTTTGGTCTCGTCCGGTGCACTAATTCGGGCAGGGTTAACGCGGTGGCCTCCCTGAACGCCGCCGGTCGTTACACACTTCCGTCTTCGTTCTTCGTGTCGGCACTATTTTATTTTCTTGCGATTGGTTACTTTCTATAAGAGCACATCACAGTAAAAAAATATTCTATTATCGGTTACAGAAAACGCTGCTACTAAACTATGATGTCAAATATTTTAAGCTAAAGGCCTCAACGTCATCGAACTGACGTAAGCACCGGGCGAGCGGTTCGTTGACACCTAGCAGCTTTGACCTTGCATCTCGTCATGTTTGACCCAAAAATAATGTATGTTCGACGATTGCAGCCGAGAAAAAAAGGAAACTAAACCGAAACGAGGCGTTCAATTCGACTTTCATTAATAAAAGAGGTGACCGACCCCGGCCGGCCAGGTGAGATTCGCGGCGGCACCTCAGGTCACCGCTCTACGTTCGCGAATGCATTCCGACCGACGACGACGCGACATCGCGAACCTACTAACCCCGCGTCGCGAGGGGCCCTGCACCCCGCGACCCTCCGAATTCGTTCACCCTCCCGCCCCCCTCCCCCTTCCGGTCCATCCAAAAGCTTCGAAAATACTCAACGACTATTCGCGCGTACGAGCCCAAATTTTAGATGGATAAGTCTTCATATTTGAACGTAAAAATCATCTAATGCACATGCGGATCCGTCATAGGGATGTAATTAACGATCGTGCGTAGAGGGAATCGAGGAAAGCGTCGCGTGACGATTGCGCGGGGCGGGCGGGCGGCAGCACGGGCGGCTAGGGCGGGCGGACCTCGCGTCTCGACTGAGAGGCGCGCAGCATCGCGGCGCCGCGCCCGCCGCCCGCCCGCCGCACCCCCGTGCCGCCCGCAGGCGCCGCTGCCGCCGCCGCGCGAGCCGCACTGTCTACCGCGTCTGCAGCAGACCCGCCGCGCATGCTAAGCTACACCGATTAACACTAGTTCACCTGCCTCATCAAAAGTTTACTTCAAATAGATACCTCCGGATTAGAACTTCGCTCAACAATACAACATACCTAAACTGTATACCCATTTGAGTATTCAGTATTAACATTGAAATAATATTTTTCGGCAGATAAGATTAAGACAACAAAAAAATGTTAACATGGCCGATAAAATTTGAGGAGTCCTCTCAATTCCTCATGGATCCCATGATCAGGACAATTTTTTGAAAAAAATGGGACCAATCTGTAAGCATATCCTTTCATATAAAAAAATAATTTTCCAAATCGGTTCATAAATGACGGAGATCTGAGGTAACAAACATAAATAAAAAAAATATAAAAAAATACAACCGAATTGAGAACCTCCTCCTTTTTTTGAAGTCGGTTAAAAATGGCAATTGTGATATTTTGGGAGCATTTTTTTATAAAATGTATATCTTGCAATTATAATACTGACTAACACTCGAAAACTAATTTGGCGGATTTTATTGAAAAGGTGACTTCAAATATTGATATAGAGATATAGAAATGCGCCATAGAAGCGCAGATTCAAGAATTAGGATACCTTTTCTGAATTACCTGGAAAAGAAAAATGGTCATATAGAATGTTTCCGCGCATGCACGTCTCACCGATAATTTATGCCCAACGTGGTAGGTGCTGCACGGTGTCCTCAGGCACTACACACATTTACAATTTATAGATCGAACGTGTGATTTCGCTTTCCCTCGTATTTGTCTTACCGTTAAGCCTCGTAATAAATTCAAAAGAGATGTGAACAAATGTTTTATATAATTTCATATTTTTTATTTTTCTTATAGAGTACTCCTTTTTGTTTTTTATTCTTTAACGTTCATCTCTGTAACATGATGTTGAAATGTCGTGGAACACAAATATTGGGTTTAGACTATAAGTTTAATTACAACCAGTTGATGGCTGGTTCAATAGTCATGCATGTGTTTTATAAATAAGCTGTCAGGTTTCCAAAATAAATACGTATATGTTTATACATGGCGATGTTTTAGGCAGGTTCCGTTTTTTACACACTGAAGATTTATGGAGTTAATGAGTATATCTATAGAAATAAAACTGTCTCGTAAATGGGTCAGCTAGTGTTAACATTTTCTTCAGGTGCCCCTTATTCAATCTTAGTAGTATTAATTTAAAATAAATAGCTGATCAGAAAGTAGTGGAAAATCATTATGATGATATTCAATTATTACATACGGGTACATATTGTAGTTTTCTCTCGTAGATGCACAAACAATAGTGCGCTGGATACTTATCATGTGGTCCACTGACTACTCTGCCTATACAGGAAACACATTTGCTTAATAATATATTTAACGGCCTTACATGATAAAAATACATTAAAATTATAAAATGTGCTAAACGAGATAAGAGGTTTAAGGTGATATATGATGATAATATGCTACAATCAATTCAAATAATACTGAAAATATGCTTCAAATTCATGAAAAGTTTCACGGAAAATTCCAATTTGGGGTGGAGAGGTGAATCATGAGTTGAATCCATGATATCAGTTTTCGTTATGAAGCCACTTACAACCTGTATAGTGGTAAGGATTATTATTGAAAATGCACAATTAAACAACCAACGATAATAGTAATTACGTCTACCACTTTTTTAAAAAGTCTTGTAACATTTTGTCGAAAATTAGGGCGCTTTCCCGGCAACTCAAATAAATAAAACACTATATTTAAATATGAGAAAACTATTATATCCCCACGAAATCTGTATAGCCTAACAATAAAGCTCCAAGCTTTTAGGCGATGTCACAGATATCCAATCGTAGAATCATTAGTTTTGTTCATTCACGTATTATTTGAAAGATTAATGGAAGTTTGGTTTTGTATCTGGTACGTGACGATATGCTTTACATGGGTAATTTTATTGTCATTTTACTATTGATCTCATTTATTGGTACGGCATGATTAAACCTGAGCGTCAGTGTACTCATGTACGTCATCAATAGGCCTCACTGATATGTACACTGTGCGTTGTCACAGTTTCCCTGATTATTTCAACACGAACGCAATTAGAGAGGAGTGGTGAGCCTCTCTTGTTTGTTTTAATTACGTCGAAATATCCGGCGCGAGCGCGCGGGTGTCGCGCCCGCGCCGCCGCCACCTATCTCGATCCACTTTCTTTATTGCAAATCGTAAACCCCATTAATGATAAAAACAAACCGATAAAACGATTCGAAATTACAAAGCTATGTAAAGCTTAACACTGATCAGTTAGAGCCCGTTATAATTGAGCCAAGAACCTTTTCCATGAGGTATAAGTTATCCATAACTAGCTGCATGTTTTGGGATTTCTTGATTTCTCTGAAGAGATAATTTGCTTTACCCAGTTACGAAAAAGGATAATCTTTTACATCGGTGTGTATGATTTATTGTACTCTGGCAGTGCCTGCGACTGCGTAGTCGATCGTTAAGTTTATTTTTTTATTATCCCGAGGTACCTGTTCCATTTCTCGGTAAACAAAATATATCATAATATACATTAGCCCGGTATGTAAGCTATCATTAAGCCGGATACAGTTCTTTGACTCCAGGGGACCCTCTTTATTTCCCGGGATGAAACATATCGTTTGTTCCGCCAAGAGGTATCAGTTATTATATAGATATGATATTGTCCAAAAGATTTCCCGTGATGCGTGACTAGACTTGCAGAAAAAAAATACTTCCAAAATTCGTCTCAATATCGAAAATAATGTCGTCCCCATTTTTTCAGTTTTTATATCTATAGATTTCAATAACAAACACTATCATTTAAACCTTGCATAGTTACATAATATTGATAAAATGTAGCGTAGAGAATATTGAAGACAATGTTGATGTTGGCTTTTATATCATATTCTTGTCAATCAGCACACGGCCCTCGAGTATCGGTTTTGAGGATAATATCATTTATCGTGTTGCCCTGTCGCCGACACTCGGACCGCGGCGTTATCCGCGTCTTATATTTCAAAGCTTAGCTTCTTTATATGAAAGTATTCAGGAAAAGCTCTCTTTTAGAGAAATCTTTTTTTGAAATAGGTTTCTTAAATGTATCTGTTCACCAACAACATACTTCAGACGCAATGTGTTCATAACATATACCCATTGTACTATTACCTGATATGCGCTATTGTATTGGAAATGTACCGATATTTTTTATGAGATGCTTGGTTTTTCTTCTGTAACTCAGACGTATGAACGGAAATTAATACATTCGAGAAAAAATAGTAAAGAGGTCATTCTTCGTTCGTTCGAGATTCGTTTTTTTTTTAATTTATTTCTGAACCCGCATCATGAGAAAACTTCAGGACGGGATTGCAAAGGAACTTGGCATGGTGATAACGACCTAGAGACCTAAGTTTTTTGTTTTGGAATAGGTGGCGTTTCCCTGGTTAAAAGTTAAAAACTCTATCTCAAAATCTAATTAGCGTACTTTACTTTACATACCTAAGGGTTTTTAGATTTTTTAATTCCAGTAAGTATTTCAATATCGTATAGATCAGGGATTCCCAAACAATTTTCGGCAATAGACCTTTCCTTTTCCAAAATGAACTGATATCTCAATTAATTTAAAAATCCATCGTTTTTTTCCTATTGATACAAAATAATTTCATCTTGTACGAACTTGTGCACGCTTATTGACTTGTTGAATTTTTTTTAAAGTAAAACAATGATACTTCCTACTGAAATATTTGTCATTCTTATACCAAGTTGTTACACGTAACACAACTTATACAGTATCTTGAAAGTTTCAAATAAGAACTTGTGTTATTTAATAGGAGTCGATTTTTAGACCTCGCCAACCCCCAAAATCAGTTTTCGTTTATGTCGACCCCTGGGAAACCCAAAGTGGTCGATATAGACCACTTTGGGAATCCCTGGTATAGATACTTATATCGATCAGATTAGAAGGCGGAGCGCCATCCTAGATAGCTAACCTGCTAGTTGTATGGCGCGGCGGACGCCCAAACTCCGCGGCGCTGGGCGGCAGCGGGCCGCCCCGTTGCCGCTTGCGTCAGCGCCACTCCTCGACAAAGGGGAAGCACATTTCCTGCTTCATGGTTCCTAATTTCTTTCGACTCTTCGCTCATTTCAAGTTCCTTTTGTCTCGTTCTATACATCCTCAGGCGTTCCGGTTAAATTGTTACTTTTATTACCTACCTATCCCGCGCTGAGTCGAGTATCTTTTTGGTTGAGTTTTTAGCTATGATATTGTATTGATCCGATTCTTATAACAAAACGATGTTTATCAAAATCCAACTTTTTTGTGATATTACTTATCTAAACCTTTACAATCTTATTCGTAAAATGTTATGAAAATAATTTATTCTTACTTATCCTCGCTTACTCGACATATCATAATATCTTTGAAGGATTATCTTAGAACATGTTCCAATATCGTTGGCTCAGGAGACGATAGCTGGTTGAGTAAGGGGCGTTTAACGGGCTAATTATCAAACGGCTAATGAAGTTTGTATTCAGCGGGCGGGCAGAGGGCGGCGCGCGGGGCTCGGCTCGGCGGTACGTGCTGCGACTGGCAAAGTTTCCCCACCTGATAACTCCCCCCTCCACAGAAAAATTGCAGAGAAAAAGTTTCATCGCAGGGGAACGTGAATGAAATGAGGAATTGTCTCGGCCGCTTTCGGGATTATTCCAACATACAATTCTTTGAGAATCTTTTCGATCTGTTTCAATTCATCAATACTTTCTTTTACACAGATATTTATATGTATTCGAGTTATATTCGAGTCTATATTAAATAATGCGACTGGATATTATTCGTGTATATACATATTATAAAAGACCAGACAGCAGTGGTAACTAATTTGCAAAAAAATGCTCGCCTTGGTAACCAGTGTCGCAGGTTCAAACCCCCAGTTGCTCCTGTGGGATTTTCGGATTGTGCCATGTACGAATCTCATTTTGTTTGGCAACCTGCATGTCTGAGAGTACCCCTCGAAAGGTGTGTGAAGTCCGCCAACCGGCACTGGGCCAGCGTAGTGGATTATGGTCTAATCTCCCTCGCATTGAAGGGAGGCCCGTGCCCTACAGTTAATGTCCCACATTAAAAAGGGCTTAAAAATCTATGAGAAAACGTCTTGAATTGAACATGAAACCTCCACCTCTCACAAGATCCTCGCTTGGTTGTTTTCGTTGTATGATAAATGATGACTACGTCTTTGTATGACGCGACGTTGATTTATTTGAGTTAATCATGTTTTAATTAAATTTAATCCTATTCTGTCAACTCTATTGTATTCGTGGTTTTCATTGGAAATCGACAATAGATAATGAATTAGCATTCAGTATTCGCATATATCTGCCAAAATGTACATTTTACTACTCATGCTCGTTCCTGTTTATGCTGGGTATAAGCGGATTTAAACTGCATTTCATGCTCTAATGCAAAAAAGTGTTGACTTCTTCTGAGACTAAGACAATTACTCCAGGAAGTCAAACACAATAAAACTCCATACATATGTGATACATATACACATAGAAAAAAACTTGTTATTGTACTTCATTTAATTTAAGTTAGTTGCGTTTCTGTGTTCTGTATAGCTAAGTAAAAATTATAACCAGGCATTTCTTAAAAAAATGCACTTATGACTAGGCAGTATGAGGTCCCCGACCCAAGCCCAATGCTTCATGTAGAAAGATTTAAAAAATACGGCGGGTAAGCATGGACGACATAGAAGTATATTTTTATATGTTTTCTATTAGGTGTTTACTGGTGGTAGGCTTCGGCCGTGGCTAGTCACCACCCACTGAACAAAGCCATGTCGCCAAGCGGCCTAGCCGTGTTCCGGCATGATGTTCGGTGTTGCCATTCATGGATGGCGGGTCAGATCAGTTGCGCTGCATGTGCCTAGTGAATGTAGCGTCTCTTATCTACTGCCGCCTTCCTACCTAGGCAAGTATGCTCCATCGTAGATCTCATCGTCACTTACCATCAGGTGAGATCGAGATCAAATACTTGCCTATAATGGAAAAAAAAAAAAAAAAAAAAAAAAAGGTCTGTGTTCGATACGAAAAAAAACAAATTTAACTTTAAATATGTATCGCTGTTTCATTTCTTCGCAATCGAAGTGAAAAGCAGAGTGTATAACCCGTTCATAAAATCAGCAATTTTATCCTCGACTTCAATATCTACCCTGAGCCAAACAAACTTTCACCCCGTTTTCACACTCTTGGGAAGTATTATTAAATTTTCTTTGTCTTCAGATTGAATCTCTTTTCATAGTGAACACCATAGAGAAACATTCATGTTTAAAAATGTAATCCCCCTCATTTAAATAGTACTTACTATAATATGTATACCTGAAATAATCTCGCCTCGCAGCTACAGCTTATAATACCCTTATTGAATTCCGCGGTAAAGAAGTGTATTTTATGGATGCGTGCATGGGCTATAAAAACTTAAAAAATAAAACTATGAATCATAACAGTAGTAGGCATATTTAGAGTTGTAATATTTTGTGGACAAAATATACTAAATATTTTGTCTAGTAGGGACTATTGAAGGCCTTTGAAGGAGTTTGTCCGCCAAGCTTAGTCGTTTTGCTGCGTCGACATTTTGCTCTGTGTACGTTAATTTTATAGGTATTTCGCTTCATAGTCATTAAGACATTATGATCTTAAAGACATTTGACTTATATATTCTTTAAGCAACAACTATATGTGTTATTATATAGCGTGAATATATTTTTGGCCAATGTGGGTAAATCGTACAACAGGCATTTTTTTAAAAGGAACCATTGCCATGGCCTTAATTTGGAAGACAATAATATTATATGCTATAAATTTTACTTTGATTTTGGTATGTCAGGATGAATAATGATAGTCCCTCAACTGGCGAATAAAGTTTAATTTAGATAACTAGACTTTACAAAATTTATTACTTAAAATTTATATATCATTGGAGAGACACTTTCTCTTTTATACCGATAATCGTAATACTCAACTTTAAGAAAAAAAATAAAATTTACTTATACTTAAGAATAAATACAAGCCCAGTCCACTTTCAATGTTTTCAAAGCAGTTAGCTGTAGTCCCGGGTGCGCTGTTGCAGTATATCCAACTCATTTCGAGAATAGCTTGCGCCACGGGTCTCTTTGGAAAGGCCACTTCCGTTGTAACGACCGCTGTCTTGTACCAAGAAAATATAAAGAGCTCTATTTGTTTTATACCCAACTTTCAACTTAAACTTTGTTATCTTTGTATGTGTTTACTATACCTACCTTACATTTCTCTGTTCAGTTACTATTATCTCTATCTCTACTCTATGTTATTAATGTGGAATTTAAATTCTCACACCTTGTTTTTTCACATGCTGTTTATTGTCCTCTTATGTTTCCTAGTCAATGATATAAAGTTGTCCTTGAGATATGAACAAATATCAATGGATGAGCATTTGAACCATCTAAACGCAACACTTAACTTTGAGTCATTCTCTCATCACATTAAAACAGAATTTCGTAGCAATGTTTTAAAACTGAACTTCAGTTTAATGCACACTTGGGACAGCAGGCTACATGTTCATGAATACTGAATGCAAAGCAACGTAATCGCGATCATACTTATGAATATTTTTCAGAAAACGTGATTTTACGACCGGCCGGTCCTTTATAAGCTGTAAACTGTAGTACTAAGTTTAATTGTCATTAATCATCAAAAAGATAACACAGTGATAAATGATGGAGTCATGTTTTTGACTCTGTGAGTAAATCTTATTCTGTCAGAAGCATCGTATTTATCTGGCACCATAATCACTTGTCATCGACGCCTTTCGCACTTCAGTAGGTATCGATATTGTGTGCACAATAGTCTTATTTACTATAGGTTATATAATAGCTGCCACACAAACATCGAAAATTACCAAATAAATAATAATAACCACGTTTTATTTTCATACGAGCTGTAACTGTCTTTATACATTTGGTGCACGAACAGCCAAACATTATATTTCCAGGACTTTTGAAAATGTTGTTATAATTACAAGTTGGCTAATTACCCCAATATTTTTGCTGAAAGAACATTGCGTAGGGCAATAAGTCCCAGCTAATTGTTTGAAAAGATAATTTGGTGTCGGTTTATTGTCCGACGGGTGGTGGAGCGCTGTCCGGGCCAGGCGGCGCGTTACTGATGGCGCCGGCGCGGGCGCGGGCGTCTGCGGCCCGCCCGCCCCAACACATATGCTACTAATTACTTATTCACTCATTTAAGATTTTCATAACAAATATATTATTCATTAGACTCAAATTCAATAAAAACCCTTAGGATATTTATCGGTCGTGTGCAATCTACTGTGTGTTCAGTAAACAGGTATTTCTTTGATACATCTTATTTTACAGCATTGGAAGTCGGCCATGAAAGTGGTTTATCGGCTATGTCAACAACTCCTAGTTTAGAATGTGTAAGTTTAAATTAATAACAAATAACGAAAATAGACCGTGCTATCCTTTGATGTCGAAATGATATTCAAGCTTGAGGTGATAATGGAATTTCTTGGCCAATTTTACACCGATTTTATAGACCTTATTATATAGGCATTAATGCCAGTTATACATAAAGTGCCAATATTGATCGGTATACATGTACCTATAGATCTAACAGCTTCCTATCTGGTTAATAACTGTGCCGATACCTCTTAACTTTTTGATAAATTGTTTATAATAAGAATTTATAAATACGGGTTTATTAGTAGCGCCTAGTAGATCAATGGCAGTACCAGTACGTTTCCACTAAATTTTCAGTATTATTTATACAGCCGCCATCTAGCGCCGACGGCTAAAAGTATTCAGTATGATTTTACGGAACTAGTTTCGTGATTTAACACAATGCCGTTACCATCGCATTTTAAATTATAATGAATTTGTAGAGTTCAGATCGTCTGGGTAACTGAAACTCTGTTCTGCTTTAGTAACAATTTAATTTAAAATAATCTTCTCAGTTGAGGTCGCGTTCCGATCCGGTTGTAGAGTTAAGAAAAAAAAAATGTAATGACAATTTGTAAGTGCCCCCGTAGGCCTATACGAAATAAACGATTTGACTTTGACTTAAGGCTTAGTAATTTTAGTAAGGATTGGAAGTCGTTTCTCGCTGTGAGTACTTAATCCTCTGTATTATAATACATACTCTACAAATCAGGCGGGCTGATGGGCTGATACAGGCCAGAGTGAACTTTGATTCTTTGATAGGTAATCTAATCGATGTTCTTCTAACAAAGATGTATGAAACCTACATTATCCTAATTATAGCATTTCTAGCCCGTTTTAGCTTCTTATGTAGCCCGTTTTAAAAAGTAAGATGGCTACACTGGTACCCTGCGTGGTTGCTTTTACCCCTAGCGTATCCGGCATGCGACCGATGTGGTCGAACTATTCATTTTCAGTTAATAAATAAGTCAGTGACACAATTCGAAAAAAATACTTGTACCCATAAACAACTCTTGTACTTAACGCTAATTAACAGATACAAGTACTATATTACATTTTAACACATACCTATACCTTCTACAAATTTATGGAAATAAACGTTGACTAAGGCATGGCGTCTCAGACTTTCAGTGGCCTCTGGAGCGGTGCCAACGATTCGTCTGTTGGTTATTTTCGCACGTCATCCACGAATAACAAGACATCCACCGATACTATTATAGATAGATAGACGTGCTCGATCAACTCTGTTGGGGCAAAAATACAATGACAAAAACCCTTCGCTCATGCGTCTAATAAACCATGATCTGTGATTAAACCCTTACAAGCATATAAAACCCGTTTATACATTCACTTTCAATAATATCACTAAACCGAATTGCACGCAAGTAACTCTATTAAAATACCCTTTGTCTAGTATTCATTATCCCCCCTGTCTAGTTTTAAATTCTTTTGTTGGTCGTTTTCGTTGCATGGATGCATGCATAAATTGTTTTTAAGAGTCGGACGTTCCGAACAAACTGGTAGGTCAAGATCCCTTTCTCATAGAAAACTCTTTTGTGCGATAGTAAAAGGCGTACTATTGAAGGGCGCGAATCGGGTAGATTCTGGATTTGTGACATTGGATGTTTATTATTTAATCTGTGTGGCATAAAGCTTGTGTACCGTCGCAGACGGGCTCATCGGCGTCAGCGCGGCCGGCGGCCGCGCCTTGTCGCCTGTTTGTGTGTGTGTGCTCCTGATTGCAATGCGTACACCCAGTCATTGCCCTAGTGCCAGCATTGCCCCCTCGCCTCTTGAAACAATGAACGGAACCTGGTTAATTCTCGGCCTGTTTTAGTGTAACACACAATTTGCCTTCTGATTATTCAATAAGGATTAATAATCAGATGATAATGTTTGTGACTCACGCGACGATCGTAATGATTTCATTACAGATATATGGTATATCGTAACGGTCTTGAAAATATTGTTAGTTTTGGCGTTTCCTGATATGCCTACTATCTATTCTTCCACGCACACCGAAGTTCAAACTTACCCTTTGATTGTTTGTTTTTATTACTATTTCTAAGTACAACAAACCCAAACCATAAGACAATAAAAAATGTGTTACTTTGATCTAGAATTTCGCTGAAATGTAAGTAGAAAAGAATATAAAAATATATTTTGCACTTACAAGGAATGTACCTTACTTATTCCAATTGTATGTCAAAAAATTATTTGAGGAGTATTAATTAAGTTGTTTTGTTTGCATTTCAAATTCAACCGTGCACTTTTATGAATACCGTAGTACGAAACCCTAAATGTACGAAGTCCTGCTTGCACTTGACCAGTTTTCTTTATTCATTTTAAGTACAAGTACTAAGACCACCATTTTTGACGGCTAAAACTAAAGCAAGTTTTATGATAAGGAAAATCACATAGTTGTAGGTAGTCCAATTGATTAATTCGTAGTTTTCGTTATTTAGGTTTGTTTTTGAGATTTCAATAAAATAGTTTATGTTTGATATTTCAAGCGACCTTGTTGCCACTGCAGACACTTTTCGAGTAATTACTACTGATAAGTAGAACCGCTACCTACTATATATAAGTCAACGGTCTGCACAAATAAATCCGAAATTCTCATTCGGACGTTGTTGTAATAGCTCAACCACATTGTAGGCTTTGTGAGTCTACATATTCTTGTGTGTATAACATATTAAGTATATACTTACGTGTTACCATGTGTATAGTACTTGACGAAAAAAGATTAATCTTGTGTGTTCTATATCTAACTATTCGTACATAAATCACAAATTAACTTTGTCTCATAAAAGGTTAAAACAAAAGCAATACAAATATACAATATATACTAAGAAACAATGCAAATAAGTTAAAAGTATTGTATTGTAAATAATATATTGTTATATTATTATGAGCATTGTGTCGGGCGTAGCGGGCGCGGGCGGTGTCCGTTCAGCCGCGTCGGATCCGCATAATGAGATGCAGCGCTCCTCCAGATGGTGCGCAGGCGCGGCCCGACGTCGCCGTTTTTTCTCTCAAAAATGGGTGTCTTTTTTTGCTACTCCACTCACTAGATAAAAAACCTTACTAATAATCCTTGTATGTCTTAGATTCATTTAATTAGCTGAAATTATTAAAATAATATCTGAACTGAAAACCCAAATAGAAAAAAAAGAAATAATCAATTTACCGTGACGGTACAAAGCATTGTTCAGAAAAAGCGTTTTGTAATGTTATTGCCGTTTTTCAGTTATATTGAAGGCGATCCTTGGGTAGTATAACCTAGACTAGATGACTTAATGAAATGATTATTTTAAAAAAACTATCAGGAATCGAACCCACAAAACAACCACATGGTGCAGTGAGCCGAGCGGCCTACGCTCAAACCAGGACTACACCAGTCAGTCGTCATGTTTAAATCCTAGGCATAAGAGAACTTTTATCAATCAACTGCAACATGTAAATGATGATTACAATTTATAATCAAAAACATTACCGAATTGTTTAAACCGAAAACCAATCCATGACTATTCTAAGGGCTTCTTTCAGATAAAT
Organism: Pheosia tremula; assembly: GCA_905333125.1. NCBI lineage: Eukaryota > Metazoa > Arthropoda > Insecta > Lepidoptera > Notodontidae > Pheosia > Pheosia tremula. The sequence continues at coordinate 5,086,357 of HG995397.1, forward strand.
TAGACGACAAGAATGAATTACAATTTCACTTGAGTTAAAAATAGCGAGCATTATTTATGTAAAAAAAGCTGATAGGTAAGTGTATAAGGCGTTGTATAAATATTACAACAAATATAAAATGGTTTCCTTAATTCCTAAGAAATGTTAGGAATTAAGGACTAAATACATTTAATTTACGTACCAGCATTATAGTATTTATACTTAACCTTTTTACTGCTTCAAAACGTATGTTGCTTTAATAGCGAAAATGTACAAATTAGGCCTTCGGATAAATTAGTATGATTATTTTAGTTAGTATAGTTGTCTCCCAGTAGAGCTCTACACATACACATTTAAAAGTTCGGCGAACAGTATAGAGCCCCGGCCGGCGTCAGCCGCACGTTTATTTATGTTGCCTTAGTCAGAACTGTTACCTACGCCAGATGTTATTTTACGACAACCCGAATAAACAGTTCCACTTTTGACTTATTTTTATTACAGCCAAACGAAACTTCAATTGCAAATACTAACAATACTCGATGATGGTTTCCCTTAAACTTAAAAGTTTTTTTGCATAAAAGTGTAAATATTTGAAACAATTACCGCCGTCTTACAATAAGTCGTCCATAATCACAGATTTAAACATCCATGGCCAAGGTGCACATTGCTTCTGAACTGCAAACGACTACCACACGATTAGATTACAAGTGAAACACTTTAAAACCATAAGACACAACTAACGAGTCCTTTAAGTTGAAGAATGTGTCACACGTGATTGTGAACGTCGGTGCTGCGATTTCCGAACCCGTGGGCACGCCCGCGCAGCTCCATACTTCTTTACATTCCATACGATTATAAGCACTATGGGAAGTAAGGAAGCACGGAACTCGCGCAAGGCTTTGTGTCTTCACTCTTGAGCATTGCAATCCTTCCTGGTAGTTGCACCTCCGTTGCCGACATTGACAAGCGTGACTACCTATGACATATGTATATGGTGCCGTGGCAGCTTTGTCCGTGACGCCATCTCTGGGACGGTGGCAGTAGATCCGCAACACAACAGTCCGCAACAACGTGGGGGTGGCGAGCGACGCGGCGTGATGGCAGCTCGCTGAGCACTGGCGGTGCGCTCGCTGCGCACGCGCAGACCAGCTCTAAAAATGGAGCCAACCGGCGGAGTTCGCTTACGACTCGCGAGTACCATCCATTCCAAATTTGTATTTTCCCGAAATAGCCTGGACGCCGCGCGTCCATCGGATCGGTTACCCGAACGTGCAGCGACCTGCAGCGAGCGGCTACTGGTGGCAGTGCACGGCGCGGTGCGCGGCGGAGCCTCGGCTGTGGACTCACCGGAGGCCGGCTCTTATGTAAGGAACACCGTGAACCGCGCCGCGTGACGACCGTTTCGAAAATAAACGTGCACGCAGAGTACGACCCGACGGGCGCCACATGTGCGCGCTCCCGTCACAGCTCCGATGATCGCGCGCTGGAGGGGAGGCTATTATTAGTTGAACACCATCCACCACTGTCACCTCCCGCGGGGTAGTCGAGCTATACATAGTGCCGATCACGGGATCTGGCAATCCTCAGCGTTCACTGACCTCTGAAACAACATCATATTATATACTTACATCTACCTCGTGGTATATATACTATTTTGACGTTATATACCATCAATAGCCAATGACAGGTCTGGCTATGTATTTAAAAAAATAAAATTGTATATACAACAAATGAGTTAAGCGAGTATCGAAACTGCTTATGAACAGCATGTAGAGGTAGTCATTAATTCTATCAGGTGACCTAGCCCGCCAGGCAAGACAAGACCTATGTCACGAATTATGTCGCTCTCTCCCTTTTATCATTTATAGGAGATAATGTGACAAAATCCAAATATCTCACATTTTGTCTTGTCACTGGAGGCGTACCTACTAGGTATGCAGGAGTGGCATCTCGCTAGCGCTACATTGTGAGTGAGCTACATGGCAGTGTGGCCGTCGTATCGCAGTGGAGAACTGCCGCCCGCAAAGCTCGCCTCGACGTTCACTCAGTCAATAAAAGAATTTTGGCAAACTTTCGTAGACAAACAAGTGGGACGACAGCCAACTCATCTTTTGTCTGCTTGAAACATTTCGATACCACAATGTTTCAAAGAATAAGCACTTTCGTAGGAGTACTACATGGAGAATATTTATTTTGTCTGTATGAAACATTGTTGTTAGCGTTAATGTTTTCCAGACAGAGGTTGACATTACTCATTCCTAATTATTCTATTCGCTGCGGACACTGATATAAACTGTTGTTTTAGTCAGTTTATATATTCCTATTTTAATGGGCCCAATGAAAGTGACCTTATTAGGTACTTCTGTATACTAATATGTTTCATAGGTATCATTACATATTTTTTTGACGGAACAAGCATTTAAATTAAATTACATTGCTACTGTGATTTAATTTGAATTTGATTGCATCTCACTTATTATTTTAAAATTATAAGTGAAACAACGTCATTTGCCAGTGTAGTCACTATTCTCATGAATATCTAGGTACACATATCCATTGCTAAAGTAAGACCATTATATATAGTAGCTACTACAGGCAATATTTGAGGATAGAACATATTATGGCCATGACCCGTGCCTAAACCCACACATTCCTTTATAAAGACTTGCTCCCGAATTTATAAAAACTTTATTAATTAATTAACAAAGCGTTACATAGCATTTTTCCGAAGAAAATACATTGTATTGCCATTGTAAATGTATGAAAACTTTCTTTACATTTTCAGTGCTAGCTAATAATATCTAAGAATTGAGCATCAGAAACTGCTGAATGTAAGTAGGTTCATACTCTTAAATATTATGGAGAGCTAATACTCGTACTATATAACCAGTTATCGTTTTATACGATGAACCACTAAGATGCTCTACTGAGCAAAGAAATGCGACGATGCTGTCCGCAGAGCACCCGTCCGTCCAAAGAGCGCCTGTTGAATATTAATGCGACATTGTTATTGGCCACTAGTGGCCGCTGCTGCCCCAATCGCGCATTTCCATAACTTACTATTCTGGATCCGCGGGGAATCAGCTCACTGCGAAGGAATATTATCGCTTGGGCCACTCATATTTGCCCTGTAAATTCTATTCCGTCGCGACAATACGATCCATTATTCATTATGGAATCTCTAAGTGGACGACAACTTGGTCTGCCTTCTCGCATACTCGGACATAGAAGTTATACAGCAACGCTATGATTCACCTCGCGACGGTGCTCGTCACGCTACAAAATATAATATACGCTTCAGTGGTTATTAAATCTGTCGCTCCTTGTAAACAATGGAGGAGTCGCTCGTAAATAAATAAGATTCCAACCCGCCATTTTATTTTAAAAATACATAAGATAGCACGCTCTCAATTTATTTATTTCTTAAACCCACTTTCTTATTTGTAAATCCGATTTAATCTTGGTAACTTTGTTAGCATGTTGAGTCTTTTGACACTCGATTCTATAACTTCTCTTGAAAAAGATGTCGAGCGATAATCTAGGTTGACATTCATATTGAATACCTACTAACTTTAGCACGTTTAGTCATATTGTGGGACATGTGCTTTTTATTAGCTCGTTTCAGAAATCATAGTCATGATGTTTTACAAATATCCTTGGAAAATTAGTCATTGCCAATAAGCTCAAGACGTTGATGGCTCATTGCAATTACGGTTCTTTAAAATAGTCGGCATTTCAATGTTGAGCAACGTCCGGCACGGTCAGAATCTGGATGGAAGAGCAAGTACCGTCAGATTAAATCCTCGCAGTGGCTCGGCTGTACGTTAAACGTTGGGTTTGTTACCATGATAGAGTGCAGTCATTATACCTGTCAGATACTTAACAACTTTGAAACCGACATTTTATATTAATGTGGATCCTGCAATAATACAAACAATGCAGTAAATAAACAAAATACAACTAAGTATCGCAAGGATACAAATCATAATCTGAAGAAACCCCTTTGTTTTCTAATATTATCTAAAATTTATAATCCACTTGCTTTTACATGAACTATAAAAGGATAGTTATCACATTATGCGTCGGCTACTGATTGATTTAATTTTGGATTAATGTATACTCAAATGTAATATGAAACAACAAAATATGTACTGTGAACTGGAACACCGGTGCGATGATTATGAACAACTAATCTGAATACGTATGGATGCCACCCAACCTGGTAGTACGGCCGCTTTTATGCTTATCAGCAGTTAATTGCGGGGTCTTTCCTAGTTTAGGTTAGGGTTAGTCATTTAGCCTTCCAATGTGCATTAACAATCTAGGTTCATTTTGTTAAGGGATTAAATAACCTTAGGTTATCGTTAGTGATTAGTCCAACTAGGTTAGATCTCGGAAGGCAGACGGCAAACGCTCAGTGGAAATATCAGTAATCTGCCAAATTAGAATACACCATTTCCAACCAGGTAATGAACAATAATATGATATGAAGCTCAACTAAATTTTACATTCCATTCGTTTCGTTAAGACGTACATGTTACAACGTAATTATTCAATACCAGCTTGATTGTGTAGCCTTGTAATACCAGGATGAAGGACTTGTATCAAGACTCGCATGCTTCATTAAGGCCTCACCTCGTGTCTATGATATGGGCCGAACTCTATAGGAAGTGCTAGTATGAAAATGAGTATATCTCTAGCCAATTTGCTATATTATTATGAATAATTGAAGACTTACCATTGAAATCTAAATGTGTGGCCTCGCTAATGTGCACAATACAATTTAGTAGGTCGAGTGTAGATAGGTTTTTTAAACCAACTCGACGTAAACCAGAAATACCTTAACATTTCCCAAGATATGGAAAGATGTAGAGATCATATTGTCAAACAACATTGTAATTAGTTTAGCAGAAGTTTGTCTGCAAATGCAGAAAATACCTACCAAATAGGTATTACGCCTGACATCAACTCTCATAGCTTTGTCTTCAATAGTACGATTGGTACGACGATATGGTTTAATAGTTTGCTACTGAATTGAAAATTAAGTGTCGCTACTACTCACCGCAGCCGTATATAGTTCCTCTCACAAACAAAATAAGATTTAAGTCTACATAATCATTGATGATCTGAGTGGGTGGTGGTAAAATATTTACACTGTTTGCTTGATTCTATCACTATTCGTTGATGGGAACTAGTAAGTTGGTGCATTGTGGTGAATTAGCGAAACACTAGCGTCGCGTCCGGACATGGTAAAAGCGGAAAGCGCGCGGCGGCGGGCCAACGCGAACTGTAGCGTACTGTTATGCGGCCGACCCTGTCTGTCTTTTTAAAAAAAACTACAAACACTTCACGAACACTAAGTTTATTGAAAATTAAAGTCACTTAAACAATATACACGAATTGGCTTCCGAGCTCCGCGAGGTCTGAATTCTAACTAACTATTAAAATTAAATTTATTATTGAAAACGGTAAAATTGCAGAATTGCAATTCCGATAAAACAGCGTCTGTATGGGTATGCTGCATGCGCATTATGTGCATGCAAATAAGGGTTATAACAGCTCCCCCCTTTTGACGAAGCTTTATCAGTATAAGATGAAGCGAAGTGAAAATAGAAAAACGATTGAGTTAGGAAGCCATCACAATAATGGAAATAGAAATTAAAGATTTATCTAAAAATTAAAAATTAAACAAATTATAAAATAGTAGAATTGGTAGCTTAACAATAACTAGAACTAGAAAGTAAACAAAAGTAATATTCATTCAAGTATTAGTAAAATAGTGTAAACATTTATGAGGTTACATTTTAGAAATTTAAATTCCTTCTTGAGGCTGATATATAATCTGGATTACGTTTGTCACAAGATTTATAATTTGTCTGAAGGACTGGCAAGGACTTTATAGATTTATCATCCTCGGATGTGGAAATATCAGTCATCTCTACAATATTGGATATTCTAGGTTTGTGTTTGACTGATTTCTTATTATGACACTGATTAAAAATCTGAATACAGCATCCAGCGGTATTAGAACGACTATGTCTAAAGCACTTATAACATTTAAAACAAATATAGAAAAACAAAGAAACAATTAAAATATACGTAAATGTAGAATAATAAGTACCGTACTTAACAAAATGGGATTCCTTTTCTAAATTATTTAATTCATTTTCTAAATGATCCATTTGATGAGTAGCATATTTTAATGAGTCTAAATTTATTTTACTCAATGAAATCGGTGACAAATATGGCAATGTTTTATTAAGTATGTCCTTTTTACAACAGTCATCGATTGTTATATCAAAACTTACATCTAAAGGAGACTTAATTTTAACAGAGTAGGAGCTACTTGGCATCAATTGGGTGGTTTTAGAGAAACCAATACAATTATCTGTTATTTTAACAGTTCCTGTTCCGACAATAGAATGATCGGTTATTTCCTCGTCACATTTAAGGGTTAACTTATTCAAGGTCGATTGGACATATATCCATTTATTATTTATTAATTTATGCCAAATATCAATTTCGCCATATATTAATTTGGCGTTACATTCAGGAGGTAATGTAAGAGTTACCTCAGTTAATAACTTAGATTCACAATTCGGATTGGCTAATGTAGAAAATATAGAAGTTAATGCACATATAGAATATTGGTCGTTTATAATTTTACAGTGATCTAAATTGTTCAACATGGCATAATGCATTCTATCGTCACTTACAGCAGTGTATGAATTAGAAGGTTGTATAAGCGCAAACGTTTTAAAATGTGAGTCATCGTGAGGTGTAGGCAGAGGTATGTTTTTATAAACAATGAATTTATCAGGAGTGATTAGTGGAATTTGCAAAACGAAAACAACTCTATTGTTGTAGTAATAGGAACTAAGTTCGGAGACATCAATTATGGAATGAATATTATCAATTTTTAATTGCACAGGGAAATCGAGGCGTTTATTTATTTGATTAGCGTGTTTTGATAGTTCCGTATATAAGTCTAATGGACTTATCACGCTAGGGTGTAAGATATTCACCTTAGCAAATAAAATGGCATTTAATGTAGTATCTAGTAAATTGGAAATAGTTAGTAAAGAACCTTCAATTATATTAAAAAAAGTATTTATCTTAGATGTATAGAGCAACAAGTTATCGGTTTTAATGATTTGAGACAAAATTCCATTCATGTTATTAATTTGGGAGTTTAGCTTTATTTCATTTTGGTTAAGTTTGTAAATAGTAGAGTTAAAATTATTAATAGTTGATTTGATAACGTGTATATTATCTTTCATTAAATGGAATAGTTCAGTTTCACTCTTTTGACAGGCGTTAATCGCGGCATCATATTTTCTTGCGTCATCGGCGTCTAGAGTACCGAAGATGAATTTTAAAATCTCTCCACCAAATTCTAGAGACCTTTTGGTCTTAGACGGTGATTTATTAGTGATAACATGAGATAAGGATTGTAATTTGATATAGTTAGATTGTATTAAAACTTCAATAGGATTAGAAATATCTTTGCATTGAGTTACGTCTTGTGACTGAATTTTAATACAAAGATCTTGAGTCTTGTGTAATAGTTTGTCAACATTATTGAGATAAGGTTCTAAAGATATCAGATCAATATGCGTTATAACTTTCCAGTTGTCATTGTAAAAATTGACGTGAGTAGTAGGTTCAAAATAGATTCCTGGACTATGTGAAATAGGAGTAATCTTGAATTCGGCGTGACCTCCATAGCAAATGGCTCTGAAAACAGAGATATAGTATTTGTTAAGATAACTTAGGATGTAGCAGGTTTAATTTCATTTGTATGATATTTTATATATTTACGACCTACTTGTAAGGTTACATTGTGTTTATTATGAACTTTTATTATTTTAAATGGACCTTTCCATACTGGAGATAAGGCCTTTCGGAGTCTGTGATGGTGTTTAAGATACACCATATCACCTGCTTTGTAGGTAATATCACGAGAACTAGAATCATAATATTGTTTAGACCTTTCTTTGCTATTAATTATATTTTGGATTGCCTTTTCTCGGCTAAATCGCATTCGATATTGTAAAGCACGAATATATTCGTTGTAGGTAGTATTAGTACTAGTTTCGTACAAGGAGTTAGGAATGTTAGGCTTATAACCATACAGTAATTCGTATGGTGTAAAGTCAGTGGTACAATGGGGATTCGTATTATAAGCTAGTATTGCGGTAAAAATATAACAGTGCCAATCGTTTTGGTTCTCGTTTGTAAAGGATTTGAGGTATTCTTTTAAAGTAGCATGGGATCGTTCTAGCGCTCCGTTTGTCTGAGGATGGTAAGGAGTAGCGAAAAGAGCCTTGACCTTTAAAATTTCGGTTAATTGTTTAAATAGGTCTGAGGTAAAACAAGTACCTAGATCTGTTAAGATCGTCTTTGGAAAACCAAATAGAGACATGAAATGCACGACGTTACGAGCTATCTCGTCACTAGTAGCCGTGACCATGGGATAAGCACTGGAAAATTTCGTGAGGTCATCTTGAAGGGTTAGTATAAATTTAAATTTTTGGAACCCTGATTCGGGTAAGGGACCTACGATATCGAGAGCTAACCGTTCAAACGGTCTCGTGGAAGTAGAAGTTATCTCCATTGGAGCTTTATTTGATTTTCGTAAAGGCTTATTAATTTGGCATAGTTTACATTTCTTTACGTATTGCTCGATATCAGAGCGCATGCCCTTCCAATAATAGGCTGCTTTAATTCGGTTGTACATGCGCTTTGACCCTGGGTGACCCGCGATAGTTGAGTCATGATTTTCTTTTAGTATTTTAGAGACTTCAACTGGAGTAGGATAAATTAATTGATTTTTGTAAATAAGTATTTTAATATTAGTATTATGGAAAATATAAGCGATCATATTATAGACTTTAGTATACGCTAATTTAGTAAATGGATCCGTAAAATCGGGTAGAGCGAGATCAGTAATGATTGAGTCATCGCTTAAGATCTGATCCCTTAATTTTATTAATAAATTGTAAATATCTCTAAATTTAGTTTCTTCGTAATGGTGAATTTTAGTATATAAAAAGTAGTATGTTTTATTTTTATCAACTATTCGTTGAATTGTAAAAGGCTCGCGTTCGGAATTTAGTAATTCAGCGGAATTGTCGAGTTGCGACAGTATTTCTTCGCAATGAGGCAAAGAGTAATCAAAGTCTAAGGAGACTGGACATGCGATTGTTTTAAGTTTGGATAGGTGTAAACCTTGTGTACATTCTTCGATTATGGTATTAGGACTAGGAAGCTTGTTTGTAAATTGGTCCTTGAAATATTTTTCGTAACTTGAATTATTTAGAAGGTTAATGTCGATAGTATTAACTGGATATCGAGATAACGCATCAGCGTTAGAATTGAGACGACCTTGTTTGTAAACGATTTCGTAATCGTATTCCTCAAGTTTGAGGCGCCAGCGAATGAGTCTACTACCTGGATCTTTGACATTAAATAGCCAAACCAAGGGGCGATGGTCGGTGACTATTTTAAATTTTCGACCATATATATAGGGACGGAAGGTTTTGACAGCGAAGATAATAGCGAGAAGTTCCTTTTCGGTGGTAGAATAATTGCCTTCCGGCTTGTTAAGCGTTCTGGAGGCATATGCGATAGGTTTATCTTTGCCTATGTCTCCTTGTGAAAGGACTGCACCTATGGCATAGTTGGAAGCATCCGTTGTTAATAAAAACGGAGCAGAGAAATCAGGATATTGAAGCAGAGGGGCCGTGGTGAGCTTGTCCTTGAGAATTTGAAATGAACTGTCCTGCTCAGAGGTCCAGTCGAAAGGAACATCCTTTTTTAATAATGAAGTTAGAGGCTTAGTTAGTTTAGAGAAGTTTTCGATAAAGCGTCGGTAATATCCGACAAGACCTAGGAATGATTTAATTTGTTTGACATTGACTGGAGTTGGGAATTCAGAGACGGACTTGACCTTATCAGGATTTGGAGAAACACCTTTATCGGTGATAATATGTCCTAAATATGCGACTTCGCGACGTAGAAATTCACATTTGTCTGGCTGAAGTTTTAAATTAAATTTTCGCAATCTGTCAAACACTAATTCGAGTTTAGAAATGTGAGATATAAGGTCATGGGAGTATATAATACAGTCATCTAAATAAATATAGGCATGGATACCTTGTAGACCGGATAGAGCCGTATTCATTAGACGTTGAAATGTTGCAGGGGCATTTTTCAACCCAAAAGGCATTCTGGTGAATTCATAGTGCCCTGACATGCTTGAATTAGTACTAACAGTAAAACCTGTTTTAGGAGCGTCATTGGCGCTCATTTTTAATTGATGGAAGCCACTTGCAAGGTCAAGTGTGCTGAAATATTTAGAATGACCTAACTGGTCGAGAATATCAGTGATAAGAGGCAGTGGATAACTTTCAGAAACAGTGACGTCGTTAAGGCGGCGGTAATCTATAACGATTCTCCACTTCTTTTTGCCAGAAGCATCCATTTTTTTCGGGACCACCCATACTGGGGCGCTCCAAGGTGAAATAGAAGGGCGAATTATATTTTGATCAAGCATTTTCTGAACTTGAGTATCAACTTCATTCTTGTGACACTCTGGAAAACGATACGATTTCACGTGTATCGGAGGTGCATCACCTGTGTTAATAGAATGCTCGATTGCATTTGTAAAAGATAGGGGTTCGCCTTCGATATGGAAAATATCAGTAAATCTAGAGCAACATTCAAGGAGAGACTTCCTCTCTTCGTCGTTTAGATGAGAACAGCGAATTAAGTCAAGGACTTGATTCAGACGATTAGATTTAGTAGTGGATATAGAATTAATTTCGTGACATTGATCAGAGTTAGCATCTTTGTATTCTAGAGATGTCAGTTCTACGTAATAGTCTTTGACTTCGATATCGGAATCAGTCGTATTTAAAACTGATATGTTTACCTTTCCGGTAGGTTTAATAGAAACAATGCAATTAGCGACATAAACTCCACTGCATATGGTATGATCTAGAACAAGAGCTTCGTTATTGGAGTAATGTTCGCGGGAATCATTTGATATTGCGCATTCAATGATAGCTTCAGAGCGCGCGGGAATTATATAAGTCGGTTGTGTATAAATGATAGGTATAGAATATCCTTTAATTAGTAAAGATTTTGAAGAATAATCAATGGTTGCTTTAAAATAGCTGCAAAAGTCACTGCCAATAATGCCGTCATACTCTTTTAAGTTGACGTCATCGGTTGTGACGTGAAACTTATAGTTAAATGTTTCATTGGATAGGTTAAATTTCAGTTGGAATGTACCTAATGTTTCAACCAGCTGCTCTGAATTAGTAATGCCTTTCAGTTTAACTTTTTCAGTCGAGAGGCTTGGAAATTCTTGTAAACTAGAGCTTTTAATAATGCTGATACTTGCTCCTGTATCAAGGAGAAAACATAGCTGTTGTTTAGCGTGATTGGTATGAATAAAAACGTGTGGTAGAGACACCTTTTTATTATAGACATTCATTTCACAAATTGGTATAATAATTTTGGTAGATTTAGAATTAGGATTCGGTGTACATAATTTAGTAGAAATAGGATAACTCAACTTATTGGGTTGAGGTGTATTAGATTTGGCAAAATTAGTATGACTCAACTCTTTTGGTCGAGATGTATAAGATTTAGTAGATATAGTATGACTCAACTCTTTGGTTTGAGATGAATTAGATTTAGTAGGACTCAACAGGTTATGTTGAGATGTAAAAGATTTAGTAGATTTAGTAGGACTCAACAGGTTATGTTGAGATGTAAAAGATTTAGTAGATTTAGTAGGACTCAACTTATTGGGTTGAGATGTAAAAGATTTAGTAGATTTAGTATGAGGTTTTGTGTCCTTAAGAAGATCGTTATATGATTTCGGCCGACACGTGTCCGAAATCACTTTTAGTTTAAATTTTCATCATTAATATGTTCATCAGACTCGCACATATGAACCGCTTCAGCGTGGTTACTGTGCGATGAGGTTGGATCACGTTGCGCATTGTTAGCGTTTTCGCGGCGTTGCATATTATATTTCCTTTTGCGGCATTGCTCAATCGTGTGACCGATATTTTTGCAATAATTACAAGTTATAGGATTTGAGTTAAAATTAGAATTAGGATTGGTTTGATAGTTAGGTTTAGTATAAGAATTTGGATTAGAATTTACGTGATACGAATTTTGGACTTGAGAATTATTATTAGTTTGCTTTTTATTTTTATAACACTCTGATGAGTTATGTCCCATTTTATTACAAACAGAACACTGCTTTTGAGGTTTAATATAATTAGATCTGGAAAGATTGTAAAGCTTTTCTTCCTCGATAGCACGCTGTATCGCTTCGTTTAAGTCGGCTGGGTTTCGACATCTAACAATAGTCGAAATTGAGGCGTTCAACCCTAAAATAAAGGTGTTGAGTGCAAGGTCCTCCATAGCCGCTATACGACCAACGAGTTCCGCGTCTTCCTTGCAATTATAATGGATGTCGGATTGTACCCTGGTTAATATTGATTCCACCCTTAGTGCATATTGGGTGACGTCTTCCGAACTTAATTGTTTACAGCTTTGCAAATCAACTAATAGATGTGTGGCGTGCTTCTTCTCCCCAAATGTAGATCGGAGATAGGCCTTTAATTCAGGCCACGTGCTAAACGTTTTTAAACTACAAGCAACCTTTGCCTTACCTTCCAGTTGCGATATAACAAATTTGCATAGCACATTTTGCTGATCTGGTGTGGCCAGGGACATTGCGTTGTCGCAATCTGTTAAAAACGCGGGAAGTAATTCCCTGTCGCCATTGTACCCCTTTATAAATTTAGTTAGGACTGAAAGGGTAATTTTTTCGGTCATGGTTGTTGTCTTGGAATTTTCTGATTTAAGTGACATTAGAATTTATGGAAGTTGAACAAAATATTATTTTTGTACAATTAAAAGATCTAGTAAATGTAAAATAGTAAAACGCGTAGAATTAGTAAAATATAAAGGAAATAGAAAATATTAAAGAAATAGTAAAATTTGTAAAAGTAGTAAAATAGTAAAATTAAAAATATAGTAATAAAGTTCGCTAGAACACAGACACAGGGGTATAGGAACACTGAGATTAAAACTTGGAAAACACTCACTGTATGACTACAAGTAGTAGTAACATATCGCCAGCACAGATGATCACCCGGCGGCTTTGATGTCCTACTGGAACTGTAGATGCTGTGTCACGATGATGATGGTGGTGGTGAGTTAGAGACCTGCGTGGCTGGTGCGGGCTCGCGTGTGTGAGACTGACCGTCGACCAGATGGATACCGATGAAGTGTAGGGAGCGGGCTCACGCTTAACAGCTGAGACTGACCGTCGTCCTGGTTCTTGTGCGTTGTGGTGTAGCTGATGCAGGCTTAACCTAAGGTTAAGTCTTACTGTCGATCAGAAGACAATTCAATACAGGGGCCGTGGGTTTGGATGCCAGCGTCTATGTGGCTCTACGCCGTAAGACTTTTCTCTGACATCCCACTTCTGACACCAATTTGTTATGCGGCCGACCCTGTCTGTCTTTTTAAAAAAAACTACAAACACTTCACGAACACTAAGTTTATTGAAAATTAAAGTCACTTAAACAATATACACGAATTGGCTTCCGAGCTCCGCGAGGTCTGAATTCTAACTAACTATTAAAATTAAATTTATTATTGAAAACGGTAAAATTGCAGAATTGCAATTCCGATAAAACAGCGTCTGTATGGGTATGCTGCATGCGCATTATGTGCATGCAAATAAGGGTTATAACAGTACGTAGGACGGCGTGCTGCGTGCGCGCCGAACGCGCCGCGCCGCGCCCGCGCTGCTGACGTTTGACCTTATTTAATTAGTTCGTTCGTTTTTACTCTTTGAATGTAACGTAGCATATTAAAATGTGTAACAGCTTAATTCATTGTTGCCATCCACTCGGTTACTCACATTTTAACCTCTGCTGTTATATCAGAATAAACTAATGTTTACATTTTGTTTATTTAGAAATTGATACGTTTTTTTAAATATTGGGTTTGTCATATAGATATGAGTCAAAAGCGATTGGTTGACAGAGTTTGTGTAACAATTTTTTAACTACATTGATATGTATACATCTTTATTTTACATTTTGTACAAACCTTGCTCCTAAATGTTAGCAGACGCGATCTCCCGAGCTATTTCTGTTTGGAGTTCACCCACCTCGACGAAACCGTCGTTGATTTCTGCATCTGAGATTTTGTTAATTAATATGGTTGCATATTTTACATGTGCACGCACTGTATCATGATTAGCAAGATACTGTTAGCCCCGCATGTCTAGAATTCCGGATTTAATACTCTTTCTCATGTGATAATTACTCGTGTTTTTTCTAACTAGGATATGTAAGCACCAATTATAAAGATAGGAAAACGGTTTATTGATTAATCAGTATAACATAAAAATCAAGAGGAGGTCCGATTACAATTTCATAAAAATTCAGCGATGCCAGGCCCCTCTCACAATAGATGTAGCAGCATCGTTTAGAATTGACAGCTACATAAAAGATACACGCGTACGTGTATTAATAAACGTCTACAAAACTCTTACCGAACAACTTCTTGAGTTACGTGCTTATAAAGCGACAGAATTCATGAATTCATCATAAATGAAGTTAATAATACCAGTCACGGTGGGGGGTTTTGAAATTCACTTTTTTCTCACACGCCCCGTGAATACTCAAGGACATCGCGGGTGCAGTACGTGGGGGCGTGAAGTCATAATTTATTTGAGAAAAAGAATATTATTTACAGTTCATACGTTGCCCCCAGCAGCTCTATAGCTAAAATCTAAATGTAACGTACTAATTTCCATAATATTGCATGTGTGTAAATCGACACCAAAAGAAGGATTCTGTTATTTTGTATATAAATAGCAACTTTGAATGCATAGCTGCATACCCAATGCTATGTTACAAGACGCTCAACGAAACGTTTCATAAAACGTCCAAATTATGGTCATAGGTTGTGAAAAGTAGTAAATAAACTTTTTGCCATCAGTTGTGTACTCGTATGGTCCAAAATATAAGCCATGCTTGTGTTCGGCGAAACCTTCTCTGCGTTAAAGACCGCTATAGAACAACAAAATGCAACAGCTGCGTTACTTCCCGCGCAAGTCGTAAAATGTAGCAATGGAGTGGTCCGGGCTCGTACCTGGTCTGCCTCATGAAGGTACTTAACTGTTGCTGTTTTATCTACAACCAGGGAATATCCAATTTGTACAATTATTAACTAAGTACATTATAGGAATACTTGAATATAATAATTTGCCATTTCAACACTGCAACTGCATGGATATGGGTCTCTATATAGGCATTTAGGCATTTATCCACTGTTCTGGCCCTGTGCAGATTCGTTGACTGCACAACAAGTTATCCAAAAAAGCTTTTCAGGTCTGATCATTGTTGATAATGGGTTTCATACATGAATCTTGGAGCTTGGAGAAAAGCTATGCGAGTTTAATTTAGGTGGGTATCAATACATAAATTATATTAAAAAAAAAGTTATTTCCTATTTCAGCGCCATGAAGATTATGCTTGGTAAACTACCTAGACCTTGGATAGTGGACGACGCCAAAGACGACGGGTACACCGCGCTGCACCTGGCCGCCCTGAACAATCACGCCGAGGTCGCCGAGCTGCTGGTACGGGGCGGCGCGCGGCCCGACCTTCAGAACGCGAATCTGCAAACAGCACTCCATCTCGCGGTCGAGCGCCAGCATACACAAATAGTGCGGCTACTCGTCGCGCACGGCGCGAACCTCAATATTTGCGACAAAGTGAGTACTGCTGTCATGATGACCGACCCGAACGAATAGACACCGGAGCCTTCCCTTTCATAGGGCAACAAAGCAGCTGCACCAGGAGTCCCAGGAGGCGCCTAAGTGAGCCAAATTAGACACAGACGTAGGGGGTTAGTTATATCCCGACATATCCCTAGCCAGGGTCACCACGCAATAAACAAAAGCGGTTTCTTCCATCTATCAATTATCAGGATGGCGACACCCCTCTCCACGAGGCGCTGCGCCACCACACGCTGCAGCAGCTGCGGCGGCTGCAGGACGCGCGCGACGCGCCCCTGCTCACCGGCCTCGCGCACCCGCACGACAAGAAGTCGTCCGCCTCGATCGCCTGCTTCCTGGCCGCGCACGGCGCTGATCTCACTGTCAAAAACAAAAAAGGTAACATCGATATTATTACCATACATTTATTCTTAGCAGAGAATAAGATTCGGGACAGATGGGGCCATACAACTATTTCTCGCTAGAGCTGTGACATATATTTGATGGTAAACTTTGAAGGAATAGCGAATGGCCAACATAATTGATAGACAACGTGAAAATTGCATTGTATCGAGTTTTCTATACTGACATTTTCTCTGCAACACATTGTGTAGTGCTACCAGCAACGCTGATATCACTGATAATATTATAGATAATTAATATTATCTATTGGGAATCATCCGCGGCAATACCGTATCTTTCCAAGTGCAAGCAAGAGCGTAAGGCTGCATGTACGACGATTCCATTAATAAATAGGTTTTCTGTTTCCAAATCAAAATATTGAATAAACGTTCCAGGACAAACGCCGCTCGACCTGTGCCCAGATCCAAACCTCTGCAAGACGCTAACGTCATGTCGCAAAGAGGGCGCGGGGCTCGGCAGCGACGTCTCTCCGGACAGTGAGCCAAGCTCCCTGAGCACCGCCGTCGCCAGCACGAGCGCGGCCGCCCCCGCCACCCCCGCCACGCCCGCCACCCTCGCCGTCGCCGCTGCCCCCGTGGCCGCCCCCGCACCGCTGGTTGTGGCGGCCGCCGCGCCCGCGCCTGCGGCTGAAACAGCCTCAGCGGCGCACCCGCCCGACCCCACCGCGGAGGAGTGCCTTGTATGCTCGGATGCAAAGCGCGATACGCTGTTCCGCCCTTGTGGTCATATTTGCTGCTGCAACGTGTGCGCTGCTAGGGTGAGTTCGATTTATCATTTCTATTGTACTTTAATATGCACTGTAGCGGAATGGAAAGGTTTGTCGGTATTAAAATTAATTCATTTAACGTTCGAGAGCACATCGTACAATTTCAAAGTATGTCACAGAACAGACTGTTGCATAGAAAATTATGTCAATAAAGTTCAAATTTATTTAAATCAAAGTTGTTTAGTGCTTTTTTTTCTTGTCTAATGGTGTGACCTGCCACCATTGCATTCTTCTTCTTACCTTGATTTTTTGAAGTTTGCAATCTGCTACAAATGTGACGATTTTTTTCAATATTTTATGACGGACCATCCATCCTGGATGAAGCGAAAAAGAAATTACCTTTATTTTCGTTAGCGTTTTCACGCGCTTACTATATAATCTATGGGAGATTATATAGTAAGCGCGTGAAAACGCTTATGAATTTATTAAAATTTTGGCAGTACTGCTTGCACTGGAATGTTGGCATTACTGAACTCTTTCAAGCAAAAGTTCATTTCGTGACTGTGTTTTAGAGCCCGCTATTTCGTACTCGATGACTTTTTTTTTTGCTGTCCCGGGAAGCTTGTATTTTCCAGAACAAAATCTTGCCTTGTACGTACATGAATGTTTGCCCCCGACCGTCCGTTGCCTTTAGAATTATTTTGTACTAGCTGTTGCCCGCGACTTCGTCCGCGTGGTATTTAACAACGTCTCAACCGTTGGCAACAGCCTGCTCGCGTTCTGATCCCGCGGGACGCATTGCAGATTGTTGCTATCAAACTTTAAGCAGGCGCAGCGTTGCAACATTGGTTTTAATTTTTTTTCGAGAGATCCTATTTTTTTTTTCTAAAATAAAAGTAGCCTAAGTTACTCCTTGTTACATCAGCTATCTGCCAGTGAAATTCCCGTCAAAATCGGTCCAGCCATTTCAGAGATTACCCGGAACAAACAGACAGACAGACAGACAGACAGACAGACAGACAGACAGACGGACAGACAAAAATTGTAAAAAATGTTGTTTCGGTATAGGTAACGTGTAAACATCCAAATGCACTTAGTAAAAAGCGGTTATTTTAATATTACAAACAGACACTCCAATTTTATTTATATGTATAGATGTGCGTATATGTTCTTCAATTTATATTGTCTCCTAAAATATTACCCCCAAAATTTATAGACGTTTGATTTGATAACTTTATCAAACGCCATATAGTACTACGCATAAGAGTTTTACTTTGCGCAATACTATATGACGTCTGATAAAGTTATAAAACGTCTATAAATCCGAGGGTTAGACTAAAAAAAACTGTCATTTAGCGACGCGGTATCGTAGCGATGCCATTATGCCAGAGTACACGACTTATTCGGCCTTCACGTATGTAGGTGATTTTTTACACCTTCGCTTCGGTATAATCAATAACGTTATAAACGTTGCGATTCAGGTGAAAAAGTGTTTGATTTGCCGCGCGTGCGTGTCGTCCCGCATGCGCGTGGGCGAGTGCGTGGTGTGCTCGGAGGCGCCGGCCACGGTGGTGTTCCGGCCGTGCGGCGACGTGTGCGCCTGCGCCGCCTGCGCGCCGCTCATGCGCAAGTGCGTGGAGTGCCGCACGCCGCTGCAGCCCGCGCAGCCCGCCCAGCCCGCGCTCAACCTCCACCAGCCGCACACCAACAAACCCGAACGTGAGTACTACTATACTAGTTGCAGACCCGTCGCATAATACGGAGACCTCGTCATCTCTCGGCGTTCACTAATGACAGTGACCTGTCATTGATTAATAAACGTATTCGGTCGACAGCGGAGAAGGAGAGCGGCAGCAATCTGGCGCAGGTGCAGGTGAACAAGGGGCAGCCGGTGCCGGCGCAGTCGGCGCCGCACTACATGAACAACGGGTCGCGGTTCGCGGCCGCCGCGCCGCCCGCCGCTGCGCCGCCCACCGCGCCCGCGCCTCCCGCCCCGCCCGCGCCGGCCGCCCCGCACGCCCCGCACGCCCCGCACGCGGCGCCAGCCGTCGCCGACGTGCAGAAGCTACAACAGCAGTTGCAGGACATCAAGGAACAGGTCAGTTCAAATCAGAAATATATTAACCTAAGCCGTTACTATGCTGACTGCAACATGTCGCCTTTACCATGAGCACAAACTCCCACGTAACGTTTGTATTTACCCTTGTTAAAACTCAAATTCCGGACAATTCCTGTATAGGACCGCCAGAACGCTAACGCGTCAGGACAGATAATGATTTTTGGTAACCCTAATTGTCGTAGAGCTTTTTCAACCAGCCTTTTTTGTAAATTGATTGTACCAGTTGTATAATAGTCGGCGATGTATGTTTCCAGACGATGTGTCCGATCTGTCTGGACCGGCTCAAGAACATGATCTTCCTGTGCGGGCACGGCATGTGCCAGATGTGCGGGGACCGCATCACCGTGTGCCCCATCTGCCGCAAGCAGGTCGAGAAGCGCATCCTGCTCTATTGAACCCAACACCGACGACAGTAAAGCCCTTCGTCCACGACACTACTAAAGTGACGATATGGATTAGTGATATGAATTGAATTACAAACTAATTTTTATCGCTGAGTCGTAAACGGCTCTTTTTATGGTACTAGGCCGGCCACCCAGTCCCACCACTGTTGGTTAATGAAGATGTCGAGGTCTGTCACAACGAGACCTGTGGAAATGTATGGAATCCGAAAGGAAATTACCCATGCACACGGCGCTACCGAATTTGTTGAAAAACCCATCTTACCTACGCAGCACAATTTCCAGAATCTCATTGAAACCTTCGCAAAGTGATCATTTTCTCACGCGTTACGAACGAGTTTGTGATTGGTTGCGTCTCGTACCGACGACCAATGGAATATTAACGCCATGAATCTAATGTTCATTGGTGATTAGAACTAATAACAAGTTATTTTTTTTGAGTAGCATCGTGGACGACGGGCCTAACATCGCAGCAATAGTCGCGCACCCGAAACGTGTTTTACGGACGGGTGTATGTAAGTCCTTTATCTCAAGGTTTACTATTGCTCGTGATTAAGATGCCAAATTACTTGATCATACTATTTATAATTAGTGGATGTTATTGCTATTTATTTAGGACCGAAGAAAGGTGATCTGTTAAACTGTACACGTTTTGTGCCTAAAATCAGATAACATCGTTAAAGTGACAGCACTGTTTAAAGAGAGGCGGTCTGAGTTTCGACAATCGTCCCGCCACTTATTATGAGATTTATTAAAAAAAAATATAAGGCTGAAAATCTTTCTTTTTGATTGCGCAAAACTATTTCATATAAGAATTGGAAATTAATATAAATAATCACAAGAAAAAGATAAGTTATATGGCTATTATAGATTAGATGTATTTTAATTTAATACCATATGTTGTTTTGCACGGTCGCAGAATGAAAAGGTTCGTCAACATAAAGTCGACTTTAATTTGCAAGAGTTCAAGAACCAGTACTGACAACAGTTACATACATATTACACAAAATTGTTATTTATATACATATTTTCATTTAATATATGCTTGGCGTTTTGACATTATGTGAACGCGTCTACCATATATTTATGGAATAGACATTTTGCTTTCTCCATCCTATTCATTATAAAATATTGAAATAATCGACACTGGCAGAATGATTATTGGTATCCGATTGTCAACCTTAAAAATATGAAGGAAAAATTAGGATGTAATGGTGACACTGACAGCCACTGGGATTATAAGCTTTATCATGATATACAAAGAGGATGTAATCACTATGTTTATATTAAAATATAAATGGTAGGTCACAACATTAAACAAGAAAAAGAAATTAACAACTTTGATTTAAGTAAATTTGAACATTGTTGGCGAACAGTTAAACTTAATTTTCTATGCAACAGTATGTGCTGTGATGTATGCAGTTTGAAAAGGTCACATGTGCTCGCAATTTGAAAACTGACGAACCTTTTCATTACGCTATTGTACTTTAAATAAAATAGGATTTTTAATAGTTGTAATATAAGTGAACCAGTTATATACCTATGATATTATTTGTACTAATTACAATTACAACGCTTTCGACTACTATTGTTCATTATAAGTAGGAAAGCTTTGTATATTAAAGTTTTCCCGATCTGGCGGCACACGGTACATAGATTGTGGGTACCTAGGGCAGGTATTTGTGGTTTGTTGAAACAGATGATAGCCTAGAGCCCACCAACCCAGGAATTTTTCAAAATTTGATTTTTTATTATAATTTTAACTGTTGCAATGAATTTGGAATTTGTGATCAATATCCACGGGAACACGTGTTGTTAGTTTACTTTCTCGTTGCATTTATTTCAATCGTTAAGTATACTACTGATTTATAAACTAATTACACTTTTGAGGGATCATTTAAATATAATTCCACAAAATGTTAATGGTTGCACCAAATGTTAGGTACTGATAAGTGTATTAATGAATTTATAGAAACATTATTACGGCGGTCATCGATGATAAATGTACCTATTCTGTAATTCGAAGACTCCTTTATTATTTACAATGTGCCCTATTCCTATTGTTATTCCAGTAGTATTTATAACATACATGATATTTTAAATTAATAAACAATATTATTCAAAACCTGTTTTATTACAACATAACACAATTCAAGTACAAAAAAACAACAGGTTCAAGAGACAGGAAATGACACAAAATTAAGTAGAATAATGAGGCATAAGGGTTTCGACAAGAGACTCCTTCGGTAATTCGTGCGGCGCAGCGGGGCTTTCAATCCTCTTGACTTCGTCGCAAACACTGACGCGACTTTGTATTAAGTCCAGTGACAAGTCATGGATTCTGAAGGACAAGTGCAAACTCTTCGCCAAGTCGCTCTCCTCGCACCTCCGGCCATTGTTATAGTACGCGTCCGTTAAGCCGTTCAGCGCGGGAGACGTGGCGCAATAAAGTGGCGTGGCTGCTGCTTGATTCTGATAACGTTCCAAAATAATTTAAAAAACAAAAGATTCTGGGTTCGTTCTTTTTTGTAAAATTAGCGAGTATGAAAATGTCATGTAACTCACAATGGATTTGCTAAAGGGCTTCATTATAGTGTACAGTGTCTCATAGGGCCACCAATTGCGGCACAGCCTAGTCTTCACGAAGGAGCCGGGGTGAGCGCAAAACACGGACTTTTTCGTATTCAACCAACGGTAACCCAAATAATGCATGCACAGTATCCCACATAGTTTGGATATGTTGTAAGCCTTTATAGACGTGTACTTATTCTCTGGTAGCGACAACACTTCTTCAGTGGGCGTCAACTTTTCGTCAAAATCCATATTTACATTTCTGAAATATTTTAGACCCGTAATAATTTTAGTAAGGTATTGGTATTATTGGGACTCTGGATGTACTTTTGCCTACCCCAGCGGGGAATACTGGCTCTATGGTGTGTTATTAAGCGTCAACAGACAAATGTTTACAGGGACCGCTGTTATAATGGATAAAGTTCCGGGTCCGATCTTTAATAATACCAGCCCTTTTAATGTCCCACTGTTGGGCACGGGCCTCCCCTCAATGCGAGGGGGATTTGGCCACTGCTCGATAAGAGCTTCCTATTCCTTCTCCAAGGGACCAAGTCTTGGCTGCTGTGTTCACGTTTGAAGATAGGTACTTATTAGATAATCTTTGTGCACTTAGTACCTGTGAGATTCAGATGAAACAAACACGACGCGGACATCGGGTGATAAGATTTTTTCAATATTCATAAGCAGGTAGAACTGACTCAGATAGTTGACTTGGAACGTTGTTTCCAACATATCCTCTGTGAGGGTCCACGGTAAGCCGAAGACGGCAGCATTTAAAATTACTATATCAACTTTGCTGAAATTGTTATAAAATCTCGTTTGCTGACTGATTTTGCAATTATTACTACACTAATCTGCAGAATGATTAAGAAATGGGGCCTAAAACATTTATCTCATTCCATCCGATATGCACGCGCACACAGGGTATGTGTTTTTAGCACTGCTAGTAAAAAAGTTTGCACACGCCTCGCGCGTAATCCCGCACACCCGATTTGACTGTTTTTTTTCGACAACGACTGTGCTGCGTACACGCCCTGCGTATGAAGTCCCTACCGTGCGATTTATAAGCTAGAGCGTCCGCAGCTAACGTGTTAAGCCTATGCGCTTCTTTAGCACCCTTTGTTTAGCATTAGGTATGTGAAGACGGAGTTTCGATACGGCAATTCAAAAATTAAATTGCTCAATCATAATTGTCATTTGGTTGTTTGGCTTTTTTTTAATCTATATATTGAAACTATGGCTTCACACAATGAATACAAATATCTACGCTAGGGAAGCGCAAGTTCAAGGCTTAGCATACCCTTTCTGAATCAACATGTATAGGTACCTCGTACATAAGAGGCCGTGTCCGTTTGTACTTCTGATAATTTTTTGTGTTTATTGCAGGGACGATTCACAATTTGTCTGTGTATGTGTGCATCGAAAAGGTTTAAGGTTAGGTATGGTTGGAAAGTTGTTATTTGGTGTGAATGCAAGGGACTCAAAGTGAGGGCAGGCGCGAAATGCAAATAATATACGGCTCTGTTATCTGTGCCCATTTATCAACCGCAGCGCGAAAATAAAGTATAATATAGTGGACTTTTATGAAAAATATTTTTTTCCTCACAAGTGTATTGACATACGTTGTATGACACGCCTGAGCATTTAGTTGTTACAGTCGAGGCAGGATCGCCGCTCGAGCTGAAGGCGGGGGCGTATGGAGCCGACTCTGTAAAGACCAACTTAGCTCACTTGTATCATAATGTGTGTAATGTACTTGTATCATATAGTTTACGTATAATGTACTACAGTACTTTTAATTCTTGTTCGTTTTGTTGTTGATAATTAATTGTCATAAAATCTTACGTTTCGCATTTCATAATCTCATCCGTACATTTCTTAACGGATCTGAGGGATGCGAGATTGATTTCATATAATCTATGACGATTATTGTCACCAAAAACATGCTTGGAGATGACGTTGGCCGCGTACGCGTTGCGGCACGCCATCAGCACCGTGCACTTGCGGGCACTTAGACACTTCGTCATTTCCAAGCCAAGCCCACTGTTGGCGCCTGTTATCAGGCAGGTTTTATCAGACAAGTCGATGTCTTGTATTACCTGCAATATACGCTCTTGTTTATATTACCACTTTTTACTGTTTGTTACCAAACTTCTATGTTACAATCAGTTATACAAACTAATAATAATTTTATTATTAAGCCTATGCTTATATTGATAAGATGCAAAAATCAAACCTCATCCGCTGACGGTCCATGTAACTTCATAAAATCTAAATTTTTTTCAATAATATTTAAATAGTTTTGAAAAACATTCGTTGGCCTCGGTAACGTTGTGAGATAATGTGTACCCAAAACATTAAGTTTTAGAGGAAAGCTGTAACAGAACATATCTATACTTAACTATGAGTGCATAGGTATTATACGTAACTATCCTACTTAGTAATATTATGACTAGGTAGATACAAATGTATTAAATGGCAGTGGCAAGTGCCTTCCACTGTGACATTCGCTAGGAAGCGACAGCGCTTTGGGTTACTCAACCAAAAATGTGTTTTCCCCCTCGAAGATAAAGTTTAAATACACAAAATTCTGGAGTTATACCAATTGCTCCTTATACTATTACGTTCATTAAAACACTCACGGCACGGCATGCCGAGTGTTTTTACACGTGCAAAGCCATGCCGCGCTGCGTAGTGAGCGCCGGCCTTTTAAACGCAAGGGTCAATTCCCCCTAGGAAGCGGCGGCCAGCAGCCAAGCGAAGACGACAGCATTTCGAAATAATCTAACCATATTGCAGGAAAGTTTCGGTTAAATCTTCTCTCTTACTGTAGCGGCGACAGCAGCTCGGCAGCATAGATGCCCTAACTAGGTTCTTAGGTATTTTATAATGTAGATAAAGTTTTAACTGCTATGTTATTTTTGTCTCGCTGCCGACAGCTGTAATCTCCGGTGAATGTTGACGCAGCACCCTGACTGCTGGAGAAGTATGGGCGGAAACTTGAACTTGTGACAGTACTCACCGGCTTGAATAGCAGCGGAACATTGTTATAAATTAATCCTTGAATTGATGTCTCGCTGCAACCAAAGACAAGATCAACCTCTCACGATACAATGTCATATTCAATCCGTCTATTCAACTTGTTGAAGTCTAGATAGCCTGTATCTACTCTACTAGCAAATCAATCCAGCTCAGAATTTCATTTTGATTCTGAGCGGGATGCTGTGCAAGGACGCGTTGAGAGCACCATGATTTTTTCAAAGTAGGTAAGTTTACTACTACCTACTTACTTTATTACCAATAAGCGGCAATTGCCTTAGTTATTGTTATTAATAATATAAAAAGTGAGGCATGGATATGTATGGTGAAAAGTGGCTATTGTTACGGAAAAAATCCCATATCAAACTACTTAATGTTTTATTTAGAATCGTATGATTTCTGTTATCTCATGAGAATGGATTTAGAGCGCTTGCTACAATTACTGTCTTTATCACTATATATACATCGCATCCATACTCCGGAGCTCAAATGACACCAAATTGGTTCAACCGCTCTACTTACGATGCAGTCTATTGGTTTGACTCGATTGATAGGACTGTTGACTCGACCTTATAATATGCTGAAAGTAGGTGTCAAATTGCCTCCTCACCGAGCGATTTGTCAAATGTAGATAATTACTCATCCGGACACGCCATTTTCATTTCATCGTGCCACATCCATTATTTTATTTATAATGTGTATTTATTGAATTTAATATTGCTATTAATTATTTGACACTGGCAAAATACCCGCTAAGTTGCGGGTGAGGCCATATTCATATCTATTTTATTTCATCGCATCTCGTTTCGTAAAGAAAGAAGAAGAAGAGTTGCGACGACGCACGCGTCGAACATGAAATCGCATCGTGAGGAGCCACTTTTTGGGTATCAACCTCCTATGTTTTAGTATATACCTACTATGTATTTTTACGTAGTTTTTGTGTTTAGGTGGTACTTACAATGAAAATAATCAGTAAATAATTTCAAACAAAACGGATTACGCATAGGTAAGTTTTTGTATGTTCCTTAGTGATATGATAGGTAAGCTGCTATAATAACTGTGTCTGGATCGCAGGATTCTCAAAACAATTCTTCTTGTGAGACCAAGTGCAAGACCTTGGCGAGATAGGATGCAAATTAATGCAAATCTGCCAATAGTGTCAATAGTGTCAATTTTATTTTGCTTGTTTCAGTTATTATGTTTCTTAGTGGCTTGTTACCTACTTGATGTGCGTAAGCACTTTACATCGCTAGGAAAAATACTATGGCGTTCAGTCAAAAATTCGGACACCCCGGAGAGCTTTTCGGATTTGGATACCCTGATGAAACAATTTACTCGACACTGGCATAAATGGCACTATTTTGTAACTGATTGCGAGCCTAAAAAAGAAGAACACAAAACAATATTAGGCCAGCTAGTGGACTGAAACCCTCGCACATTGAAGAAAGGCTTTCATAAGTTTAATAAACCAAAAACAAAACCTCTTTGCTTCAACACACTGTTTTGCAACGTTGACACTACCCATTCTCCAATAAGTTTAATTAAAATAATAAGACCTTTTTATGACCCCCTGTGGCATACAAGCATGACATATACCAAAACATTTTTTTTTATTTTTTGTTTGTCTGTCTGTCTGCTTGTTTCGGCTAATCTCTGAAATGGCTGGACCAATTTTGACGGGACTTTAACTGGCAGATAGCTGAAGTAACAAGGATTAACTTAGGCTAAACTAAGGCTTTTATATAAGAAAAACTTTTTTGTTAAATACCACGCGGACGAAGTCGTGGGTAACAGCTAGTAGATAATATAAACGACGAGCCTAACGGGCGAATAATTTCATTTAATACAGGACGTTCAAGGAGAGTTGGTGACGAGAAAATGAACGGTTTGTTTATTTGAAGTTATGAATGAACACCGAGCGCTCTAATAAGAGTTCCGAATCATTGACAGTATTCAACCCAGTGCTGCCAGATGTTATTTTCTATTTCTACCCAAATTTTACATTATTTTTCTCCAAAATGATACAATTTGCTTGAGTTTTAACCAAAGCTAAAGGCAAAAATTTAATAATATCGGTTATTTAACCAAATGGATGATTTTTTTATTAGCTTTTTGCCTTTTTCTTATTTTTTCCTTGAAATACTGTTCTAATTTCCAAACTGAAGAAGCAGAATGACCTTTTTTTTTACGTTACTCCAAATTTTTCTCCAAGAATTTCATTTCTCCAAAATTTCTCCAGAGCCAAAATTTTTACCCAGAATTGCGAAAAATATACCCAATCTGGCAACACTGATTCAACCGTCATCATAAGCTCGATATACAATTCGGAACGCAAAATATTAACGTCAACGATGTTAGTGATATTAGCACGTCTCGGAATGCAACCTAGTAGTCTGTGTTCAAGAATAATAAACAAAACTCATTAGTAATTTTCGAAAATGAAGATAATAAACTTCTAATTACCATTAGACGCATACAATAATTAAAAATATTATAACACTGGTTATTGATGTTATTGTTGCGCTTATTGGTGTAGGTAGACGAATACGTGTTTCTACCTTACAGTGTAGTTATAATAGAAAAGAAGAAATAATATATTTTGGAAATGGATAATTCAAGCAAAAGACGCTATTCCTCATCCAGTTCAGACAGTGCTGAGGAAAATCGCAGAAAAGATTTAAAAGAAAGGGATGAATTTGCTAAGAGGTTAAAGAAACGAGATGAAGAAAAGGTTAAGAAGGTAACAGTAGCTTCAAGCAAAAGATCATATGAAGAAGCAGCTAAACGCCTTAAATTGGAAGCCGAAGATAGGGAAAAAATACTGCCAAAACTACGCGTTCAGTCCCGACGTAAATATTTGGAAAAAAGAAAAGATGACAAGGTTGTTGAATTGGAAGCAGACATAGCTGATGATGAATATCTTTTTGATGAAAGCATGTAAGTGAATTCACAATTTATGTAATATGCCCTAGGTGCTACTTAATATCTACTGTTAGAAACATTAATGGGAAATCATTCTTCTTTTTCATATAGACTAACGAAAAGAGAGAAACATGAACGAGAACACAAGAAAACCATCCTCAAACTAGCCAAGGAACATGAGAAGGCCCGTGAATTAGAGAATGTCCACAGATATCACATGCCCCAAGACTTGGGCAAAGGGGAAAAGGGTATGTAGTTAATTTGCAGTATGTTTATTTAATAGTTCATTCATTTTTAAAAGAATGAAAATGTGTATTAAATACTCAATATTAATTTCAGGTGAATATATTGAAGTTGATGAATCTGAAAAACTACCACATTCAGAACAACAGAAATGGGAACAAGAACAAATCAAATCAGCTTTCTTTAAATTTGGTGCTAAGGACACTAAAGCACAAGAGGAATATGAGCTACTGCTGGATGAGCAAATTGACTTCATACAGGCTATACAGCTGGAAGGCAACAAAGAGAAAAAAGAGGAAAAAGAAAAATCTGAGTATCAAAAAATTCGGATGACCATTGAGGAAACCAAAATATCACTACCTGTTTATCCTTTTAGAGACTCTTTAATAGAAGCTATACAAAGTTACCAAATATTAATTGTGGAAGGGGAAACAGGCTCGGGGAAAACAACGCAAATACCCCAGTACCTACATGATGCTGGTTTTACTGAAGATGGCAAAAAAATTGGATGCACCCAGCCAAGAAGAGTGGCTGCAATGTCTGTGGCTGCCCGAGTGGCACAAGAAATGAATGTAAAACTGGGTAATGAGGTTGGTTACAGTATTCGTTTTGAAGACTGCACATCAGACAGAACAGTGATTAAATACATGACAGATGGTACACTTCACAGAGAATTCTTGTCAGAACCCGATCTGGCATCATATAGTGTGATGATCATTGATGAAGCTCATGAGAGAACTTTGCATACAGATATATTATTTGGGCTGGTTAAAGATATTACTAGATTTAGGCCAGACTTAAAATTACTTATATCAAGTGCTACATTAGATGCTGAAAAATTTTCAAGTTTCTTTGACAATGCCCCTATCTTCAGAATACCTGGAAGAAGATTTCCTGTTGATATTTATTACACAAAGGCTCCAGAAGCTGATTATGTTGATGCTTGTGTTGTATCAATATTACAAATACATGCTACACAACCTCTTGGGGATATTTTGGTTTTCCTTACTGGTCAAGAAGAAATTGAGACTTGTGTTGAGATGTTGCAAGAAAGGACAAAACGAATAGGCAAAAAACTAAGAGAACTTATAGTACTACCAGTGTATGCTAATTTGCCTAGTGACATGCAAGCAAAAATATTCGAGCCTACGCCAGAGGGTGCACGTAAAGTAGTCTTAGCTACTAATATTGCCGAAACATCTTTGACCATTGACAATATTATTTATGTTATTGATCCAGGGTTTGCAAAACAAAATAATTTCAACTCCAAAACTGGTATGGAAAGTTTGATGGTAGTCCCTATATCTAAGGCATCAGCAAACCAAAGAGCTGGGCGAGCAGGAAGAGTAGCACCAGGAAAATGTTTCAGGCTGTACACAGCTTGGGCATATAAATATGAGCTTGAAGATAACACTATCCCAGAAATCCAGAGAATCAATTTAGGAAATGCTGTCCTTACACTTAAAGCTCTGGGGATCAATGATCTTATTCATTTCGACTTTTTGGATCCTCCCCCACATGAGACGTTAGTTTTAGCTTTAGAGCAATTATATGCTTTGGGTGCACTCAACCATCATGGAGAATTGACAAAGGCTGGGAGGAGAATGGCAGAATTCCCTACAGACCCTATGCTTGCTAAAATGCTACTAGCTAGTGAAAAGTAAGTATATAAAGAAATTAAATATTATTTAGTTTTGAACAGCTCCGAGACAAATTAAATATTAATTATAATCTACTTCTTGTTTCAGATACAAATGTTCTGAAGAAATTGTTACAATAGCTGCTATGTTGTCAGTAAATAGTTCAGTGTTCTACAGGCCAAAAGACAAGATAATCCATGCTGATACTGCGAGAAAAAACTTCTTCCACCCTCATGGAGACCATTTAACCTTAATGAATGTATACAATCAATGGGTGGGATCAGATTATTCTGTGCAATGGTGCTACGAGAATTTCATACAATACAGATCTATGAAGAGATCTCGAGATGTTCGCGAGCAGTTAGTGGGCCTCATGGAGCGAGTTGAAATAGATCTGGTTTCCAGTTTAAATGAAGATGCCAATATTCGGAAAGCTATAACTGCTGGGTACTTCTATCATATTGCAAAATTCTCAAAAGGAGGCCATTACAAAACAGTTAAACATAATCAAGTAAGTCCTATAAGAGCTTGTATCCTTCAAGAGTAATGACAATATTTAATGCTAAACTTACAACAACAAACAAGTCTTGATAGAGTTCATTATGTATATACTAACTCGGCCACACTTTGATTTGATGCTGAATAACATACATATTATATTTCTTATATTATGAATTGCATTCAACATATTTGATAATTACTTTGTTTTCACTTAATATTCCTAGTCTACATATTAAGAAATTGTTCTATCCTTTTTATCATTAATAGACTCGCTCTTAGCATTATTTTTTTCTGACTATATACCATAGTTACCTATCTTTTTTTATTTCCAGACAGTCATGATCCACCCTAATAGTGCGCTGTTTGAAGAGTTGCCTCGATGGGTAATTTACCATGAACTAGTATTTACATCAAAAGAGTTCATGAGGCAAGTAACAGAAATAGAGAGTAAATGGCTTTTAGAGGTGGCACCACATTATTACAAATCCAAGGAGCTTGAAGATTCTACAAACAAAAAAATGCCTAAAACTATTGGTAAATCTGCAAATAGACAATAAAACAATGTTTGTTCAATAAAATATAGATTATTATTTATTAATAACAACAACATAAATCTAGAGAAAATCAGCAATGAATATCAATATGACAATACTATAACCGAAATAATTTATTATATTATTTTCTAAATACTATCCAGTACTAAAAACATCAGAAAACGGAGTATTCTGTATCCATCCTAAGAGGTGGCATCCATCCTATTTACTAGCAATCTAAATTAAGCAATCTTCAGTGGTTCTAAAAATCAGATACCCTCCCCTTTCTTTCCCAGTCCCCATATCTTGTTGGCTCGGGGCCCCTTGGTCCTCCAACCTCTCCAGTATGGGGATTAGTATCATTAGGCCAAGGTGGCAAAGGATCACCTTGTTTTGCTGAATCAATTTGTTCTCCAAGATTTTCTATAGATGTTGTTTCTCTAAGTTTTTTCTTAAATTCTGCCATTCTTTTCGATTCAGTTTTAGGTTCACTTAAGGGCCTGTCAGGTTTTGTGGTATAAGAATACTTGCAAATTGATAAAACCTTAATAGGAATGTCTGCAATATTAACAATCATTAATCTAAATTGGGTTGTTTTTATTCATTAAATGAGGAGGCCATTGCAGGGTGCTTGTGGTTACCCCACAATGGTAATGCAGGTGAGGGTCAGTTCATAGGAAAAGGTGTACTATAGTAAGCTTGCTCGCTGGAAATAGTCTTAAAAAAGAACCATAACCCATACCTCATAGATTTATATTGATCAACCCTTTTAAGATAATTTGATTGAGCATGTTGTGGCTCGAGTATAGCAGCATATTGTGAACCAGGCCCAGCCAAAGTCAATGGTCGGCCGCATGTATAATAACCAACCCGTCCGAATAAAGAAATACGTGATTGCGACGGAGCCTGTCGAGTCACAATGCTGAGAGACGGCTATAATATGTACTCTTCTCACTCTCAGTTAAACCTACCTAACTAAACCATCATGTAGAAATAGATGAAAAAAAACATAATTCCAAGTACACCTTTTGCTATAAGTACACTAACCAATACTCACTTTTTGGGGATTGTTTTATTACGAAAGCAATCCTAGACATGATTACACGATAGTTACAAAGACATCAATCAGACAATATTGAATTGAAAATACTATGAAAATAATTCTCTTGAGTCAGACTGACTAATGACCATAGACTATCCATTAAATTAAAAGAGAAAGTGATTTCTTATATTTACGCGAATACTACACATTGAAATAAAACTATTTTTAAGGATTCTATCGCGTTTATTTTTGTCGGGAACGTAAAAACAAAAAAATAAACGCGATAGAATCCTTAAAAATAGTTTTATTTCAGAGAATAAGTGACTTGTGTTTTTCCTGTCCATCCCTACGAATGTGTCTCCAACCCTCTTTGTCAAAATTACGGTGTTGCCTGGTCTAAAAATACGGTAGATGTTGGAAAATTACGGCAGACCAGTGTGTTGCTTATTTTTCTCCAAAATGATACATTAAAAATACCCATGCAGTGGGGATGCGTAACGTATAAAAAAGGCCATTCTGCTGCTTCAGTTTGGAAGAAGCAGCAGAATGACCTTTTTTTTTATTACGTTACGCATCCCCAATGCTTTGTTGCCGTTATAAACTAGTCATATTTTGCTAAATCAAATGTTGTCATTATAGAAATAAGGACACGAACGAAATTACGGTAAAATGTGTCACCGTAATAACATGTCTACGATAGGTGGTAGACTTAGAAAAATTACGGTAGATCTACCGTAATTACGGCATGGTTGGAGACTGTGTTCCTCCCTCCCTACAGGGTTACCAGATTGGGTATGTTTTTCGCAATTCTGGGTAAAAAATTAGCTCTTGGAGAAATGAAATACTTGGAGAAATTAAAATCATGGAGATTTTTTTTAGTGTCAGAGTATAACCGTAAGCAGTAACTAAATACATTTACATTTATGTATTTTAGTGCGTTTAACGAACGCAACCGTTTAAAACTGTTCACTTGGTCGTTACATTCTACATAAAATGAACATATTTTATTATTCATTCTTTTGATTCGCTCACTGATTTTTTTGTTAGGTTATTCTGCTGTTTCGGTTTGGAAATTAGAACAGTATTTCAAAGAAAAAGGCATAAAGCTAATAATATCGAAGTATACATTGGGTTAATTAACCGATATTATTAACTTTTTGCCTTTGGGTAAAACTTAAGCAAATTGTATCATTTTGGAGAAAAATAATTCTAAATTTGGGTAGAAATAGAAAATCACATCTGGCAACTCTGCCTCCCTGTCAATTTTAGTTTTTTTTTCTTAACTTTTTAAGGTGGATGCTCAGGGTCAGGGCGCGAAATTCAAAATGTCAATGGTTTTTATTTTTGTACGAAAAATTTGGACATCTTTACGATGTAATTTAGTATTTTGCGATATTAGCATTCTGCATTGGATGTCTCGATGTATTAAGTTGGCTTAAAAAAATACCTAAAACGATAGAACACCATAAAGTTAGAAAAAAATAGCGGTTTTTACAAACCTAATGGTATATATATATATTTATATATATATTTTTTTTTCTTTAAATGATATTACTAATTCTAAGTTCCGTTGAAGGCCTTGAGGCGGCGCACGATACCGCTCCAGAGAGCAATGTACGAGTTAAAAGCGGTTCGCTCCTTGAGGAGGTTAGCGAAGTCGTATGGCGAAATGCCCATGCCCAGACAGTGGCTCTCGTGCTTTACTCTTAAGGAGTCAAATTCAGGACAGGCTGCGATCAGGTGTTCGATTGTTTGTTCGCTTGTTCCGTCGCATGGGCAGTTCGCGTTCTCCGTAATCTTAAACCTATGTAAATAGGCCTTGTGGTAGCCGTGTCCGGTGAGGAGCTGAGTGAGCTCGAACTCTCTTTGTGTGCGCGCCCTGAGGCGCACTGATGTAGTGGGAATTCCATATCTCCCTATGTAACTTCCTGGTATGGAATTTCACATAGGAGATAGGGAACTCCGCATAGTGGGGCGCTCTACGCATCCGGGTTGCTTCATTTGCGGCGGCGTCTGCAGCCTCATTTCCCACTATCCCGGTGTGAGCCTTGACCCAGGCGAGCTTGGTATTTGTAGGATGATTGAATAGGATGGAATGAATTTGGGTGATTAAGGGATGGGTGCTGCTTCCCCACCCTTGACACTTGCCACGGATGGCTTGGATATAGGAGAGAGAATCAGAGTAAATTATAGAGTGGGGGAAATTCCGGGCTATGGTAAAGTTGCATGCGTGAAGTATTGCGAGAAGTTCGGCTTGAAAAACTGTACACGAAGAATGAAGTTTAATTTTTTTAATGGTGACAGGGGGGTGATGATCCGGATTGCAGCAAACAAAGGCAGCTAATTTTTTTTTTTTTTGTTAAATTGGCTCCTTCGAACAGGCTAAAGTCATTATGACCATACCAAAGGCAGCTAACCACAATAAGTAGGTATGTTCATGTGTGTGCTGCGTGAGTGTGTGTGTGTGTGTTATAACAGGTGTTCAGAAGAAGTAGATTTTGTAAATATTAAAATTCAACATTATTTATGTTATGGAAGAAACTAAAATAAAAATAACAGAGAATTATGGGTAATATGAACATTAACCATAATTCTAATTGTAAAAGGTTACTTTTCCTCCAAAAAGGTTACTTATTGTACATTTCCGGTTACTTTTGACAAGACCTCGCTGGCAACACTGTATATTATAGTTGGTCTCAGACAACAGGACAACAGAACAGTCAACATAAAAAACTTTTGCAGTTTCATAAAGAAGTTAGCACATCGACACTAGAGATGCGCAAACTACATCTTTTACTTGATTACAGATTTATAAATCTTTTCACTCAAAAGATTTAAATCACTCTTTTAAATCTTTAAATCTTTTAAATCCGTGTGTGTCGGAATTAAAAGATTTAAAGAGTCATTCATACGACACATCGTAAATGATTCGAAGAGATTCGGAAGGAGAAAAAGATACATATACTACTGATTTCCCTTCATTCTTATCAGGCTTAGGACTGTCAACCTAGCTTTCATAATTAACTAAACAAACATACAAAGGACTAGGTTGGCGTTATTAAATACCTACTTAGTACTAATGAGGTATAAGAACGTACTTATTTTTGTACCAACACACTTGATCACTACCTAATTATTTACATTTATTAAAGTTTTTA
This sequence comes from Pheosia tremula, assembly GCA_905333125.1. Taxonomy (NCBI): domain Eukaryota; kingdom Metazoa; phylum Arthropoda; class Insecta; order Lepidoptera; family Notodontidae; genus Pheosia; species Pheosia tremula. The sequence goes on from HG995397.1 coordinate 5,121,463, forward strand.
ATTATTTACAAAAGTCAAAATATCATTGATAAAGATAAATATAAAGAGTTATTATTTATAGTTTTTGGTTCAATTTACTATTTACACTCTCAAAATAATTTCGCATACGCAATTAAAAGCATCGAAACATTCGAAACATTAATTTAAAACTAAAACAAAACAAACCGTCACTCGATTTCCTATAAAAAAAAAATACATTCCACTTAATTATAAGGCGCAGAAAGAATAGTTTTCTCTGCATTCTACATTATACGGCGACGCGTCGCTCGTATGCAGTACGCACGCGCGAACTTACACATCCTTCTCTATCTCTTTCTGAATCATAATACCAGCCTATAGTCTTCTCACTCCACATCGTAATGGTCTCAATTGAATCAATTTGAATCTTATCCAAAGTGATTTAAAGATGTATTCCAAAAACTTCTGATTTAGTGATGCATGATGTATTATTGAAAAAAGTAAATCTTTTTTTCAATTCACTCAGGATTTACACATCTCTAATCGACACACAGACAGTAGTATAATAAATTAATTATGCACAGCACAGCTCCCAGCAGAAGTCAATAAAAGTACCTAATGCTGAATGTGAGAAACTTTGTGTCCAACTCATTTAACAAAATACAATTTGTATCTAAAATGGCCAAAAGTTCCTTTGAATATGTAAAAAATTTCGAACTCGATGATACAATTTTGCCGAATACTTGGATAGTAGTAAGATTAGATGGCAAATGTTTTCATAAGTTTTCCGAAGACCATAACTTCTCAAAACCAAATGATTTGCGAGCCTTGAGATTGATGAATTATGCCGCTTTTTCAGTACTCCGAGAATTTCATGACTTATTATTGGCTTTTGGTCAAAGTGATGAGTATTCATTTATTTTTAAGAAAAATACAACCTTGTACAAACGTAGAGCTGCAAAATTATTAACAACAATCAATAGCAAGTTCTCAGCGTCTTATGTTTATTATTGGACAAAGTTTTTTACTGATCAGAAATTGAGATATCCTCCAACATTTGATGGGCGCATTGTGTTGTATCCATCTGATGAAAATTTAATAGATTACATGAAGTGGAGACAAGCAGATGTTCATATTAACAATTTATATAACACAACATTTTGGACACTAGTATTGAAGGGAAATCTTAGTCCTGCACAGGTGAGCTAATAGTTTAAAGGTTGCTTGTACAGTCATGTACATATTGTGGATGGCTGCCACTGCAGACTGGTGGTGTGAAATGTCAGCATTTGTAAAGGTATTAAACTACATAGAATCACTTTTAAGTACTTGCAGAACACACATTATTTTATGAATTTAGAAAGGCACTGTTTGAACACAACGGTCTGCGTGACTAAGACTGGCCTTAGTATTGCATCTGAGATCATAGAACAAAGTATTCAATAGTATGTATATGAATGCCTAATGTATTTTATTTAATCTTTCAGGCAGAGAAACGTCTATGTGGTACTGTATCTGCTGACAAGAATGAAATATTGCATAGAGAATTCCAAATAAACTACAATAATGAACCAGAAATATTCAAGAGAGGCACAATACTGTTAAGGAAATCTATTTTTAATGATGATCAGAAAAATAATGTAATAGTGGATGTTCACGATGACATGCTGAAAGAAAAGTTTTGGAAAGAGCATTCAATTTTATTTTTGACAACAAAAAAAAACACAAACATGATACATAATGGTATTATTACAGACATTATAGAAGAGCAGACAAATCCAATTAAAGAATAGTATCGAAATTTTATTGTCAGGGGGCAAATTTATATTAGATATAATTGTTTTGTATAAGTATTAAAATATGAATTTAATATAATAAATGAAAATTTGTTATGTTTCGTTTTTATATATATTATGGAAAGCTTGCCTATACCTTCTACTTCATAATATTCATGGTATTCTGCCAAATTAACTTAAGTATTTCGGTTGGCCTGTAATAAGTACATGGTCAGGTATTGAGGCAGGTGGTTAGATAGCCATTGTTTGGGGCAATACACATTTACAAATGGTCTTTGTGCTAATCATTGCAGCGGCCTACCTAAGATCTAAGTTAATTCACACTTCGTCACTGTTATATAAAGCACCGCGGTAGGTTTTCGAACGGAGATAAGTACCTATACCCACATTCACTTGTAGTAGGTATTCAAATTGCATAGGCTCCATTCTTCCTATTCCCAATTTTGATTAGTAGCCTTGTAATAATATCTCTGCTTGCCGAAATTTGCTCACAACTGCCAATCCCAACAGAGCCTAGCCAACAACGCCGGAGATATACCGCACAAGTGTGAAGGCAAGCTCAGGTGTACTCACTTACCTTTCTCTAGTCCGATGGGGCAGTAAGTCGAGAGATTAGGCGCAGGACCGACGATTTCAAGTACTCTCTGAGACACGAGCAAGTGATAATCATGTTTAAAATGAGATTCGCCCATAACATCCCAAAGGTGCGAGCCGGAATTGAACCTATGACCTTCGTGTCTAAGGCAAGCATTTAACCGTACACAGGATTTAATTTTCTAGTGTAAGCAAAATAATATATTTTATTTTATGCTGCACGGCACGCTGGCTTTTAATATGGAATAATACTAGTTAAGGACCTACATCAAGGTATAAGCACTAGGTACTGCACTTACTAATAACAATCGCCAGTTGTGATAGCATAACGGTTCATTTCACACAGGCTATTGGATAAAGAATAATATAATAATTCCAGCCCTTTTTTAATGTCCCACTGCTGGCCACGGGCCTCCCCTCAATGCGAGCCCAGTTTGGATTGCGGTTGGATAAATAATTAGACCAAAATAACTGTCTATGAAATACTTTATTACATTAATAACTCTGTATGAAACGTAGACAGATAATCCTCTGCCTACGGTATGAAATAGATATCCAATATTTTTTTAATACATCATATCCTATCGAAAACATAATTTATTACATAATTTCTAGAAATTAAATAGCATCGTGATTTATTTTGCTATTTCTATCTCCGTTGCCACGTCTGTGCCCAGTTGGAATAATTCTAGAATAAGGAAGTGGGCGGGACCTAAAGAGGTGTAATTGGATTACATAGATACAGAGAAATCAATAAACCTAAGATCAAAACTGTGCATATAAATAGCTTTTTAACAATTTTAATTGTATACCTATATACTTACTCAATTAACATCAATATTGGGGATATACTTTTATAACTAAAAACAATTATTCATTATTCAAATAATACTATAGCATTATTTCATGTAATTATAAGAATGGATGCATTTTATTTTAGTCATATTTCAAATTATGTGTAAAGATGTTATGATAATTTGGAATATTCTTTACACCAGCACTCATTAAATATTCCATATATTGAAACAGTAAATAATAGTATTAGTAATCATATTGTAATGTACAAGTGGGTATGTATGTACAAAGAAAAAATCTAGTATTAAATGGAATTGCCTAAGTCCAGAATGTTGAACGGTTTAGAAGATGGGAATGTAGTTATCGATTTTAGCGCGGTGCTTCTGAGCAACACACTCACTGATCCACACAATGTTTCGGCATTCTTGCTCCTTCAGCTTCAGGTACGAATAGAACACTCCAAAGTGGAATTGTTGTAAGAATGCATGGACATTGAGGCTTACCTGAAAATCAAATAAGTGTTTCATCATTATGGGATCGCCTGTATTGCCCCATAATACAAGTACTGCTTAATCAGGCACCATAGAGTAGGTGATCTGGCGATATTTATTTATTATGACAAATAATCCGAACAAGCACATAAAATAACATTGAAAATAGTTAAATAAAACAGAAATTGGCTACAACAATTTTGCATAAAACATAGACTGTTCATAATAATTGTACCATAATTATCATAATTACCTCATGCTCGAAAAACCTGTCCTCGAGTGTCTTGTCACCAACATTATTCCCAGCACCTTCAAATAGTGCCGAGTACTCCGCATAGTATTCAGCAACAGCTTTAACTTGCTCGTAGTCATCAGCTCTAGCAAGTGCAGCCAAACCATCAGGGTTCAGTTTTCCACAGCGAGGGTACAGCTTAGCCCTGTCGTCTTTCGAAAGCTCTGTTCCAAACGAGTTAATGGTAATGATGATGGCACGGCGGTCAGCCTCAAACTGAAAATTAAAATTTATTATAAACAATAGACTATAAATATACAAAACAAATACATAATTATAAATCAATTAAAAGAACATACAGCCAAGATTTCACACATAACATCTGCAGTAGTTCCACCAATTTGTTTGCAGAAATCATAGAAAGCTTCCAAGTAGGCCTTGTAGAGGGTGTTACGAATAATCTCAATGTTCATTTCATCCAAGTCTTGCTCACTGATGCAGTCCACGAAGAATGGGGCCAAGGGTGTGTCCACCAGCACTGCATTATACAGCTCAGCAGGAGTGGCAGCAACATGGATAGCTTCCATCTGCTCAAAAGAACCCAGTGGGTGGCATTTTGGAATCAACTCAGAAATAGGTCTCTGGTGTAATGTACCCGTAATCAACAGAATTATGTTGTCAATCATGTAGCTGTATGTGATGAAATCCAAGAATGTGGACAGAGGCTCCACTGAGTGGTTTCTGAGATGTTGGAATTCAATAACAAGTTTCTCACGAAGCTTATCATCGATGGTGGAGACCGAAAGTGGACTTGGTTCGTTAGCCAGGAAGGTACCATAGTCTGTTCCTTGCAAGTGAAGTTTCAAGTCTGTAAACACAATAAGTTACACAGTGAGACTTACAATATCGCTTGTATGAATAAATAAAAACCTGATATTTTAATGGTTTACGTACCTTCCAATGTTTCACACTGCACCAAGTTTAAGTAGTCTGACTGCTTGAGAATACCACACTTGAATCCACGGCATAAACCTTCCAAATATCCAGCATCGATGTTAAAAATGCACCCCTTCATTTTGTTCGTGAATTTAATCAACTAAACAGTTTAATTTTGCACTGTTATTGAATCTCAACCAGATCAAAAACCCCAGAGAGTCACACAAGGAATCAATTTCGCGAAGGCGATCATTGATCATATGATTTGTCCATAAACTATATGTTTTTTTTATTGTCTCTGTAAACAGCTGGGTATACAATGTACTATGCCCGTCGAAACTATTTGACAATCGAGGTAATCATCTATTAAAAATTTGGCTGCAAAGGGCTAATACCCAGAGATATAAAACATAATATAAATAAAAGGCGTATACTAAAACTATGAAAAAACAGAGGGAAATTTGAGCCTGTGCATATATGCTCGAAAACAAAAATAATTTATATTACTTAAGGTGGAAGCTCAGGGTCACGGCGCGAAATTCAAAATGTCAATGGTTTTTATTTTTTAAGCAAACTTAATACATCGAGACATCCAATGCAAAATGCTAATATCGCAAAACACTAAATTACATCGTAAAGATTTCCAAATTTGAAAAAATAAAAACCATTGATATTTTGAATTTCGCGCCCTGACCCTGAGCTTCCCCCTTAACACTGGAAAAATACCTATGATGCCAAATTTAAGAAATAAAACTTATTCCCAATTTTTTTGGCTGGTAGTTGAACCGTGAAGTTGTCAATTTTGTTTTATTACATAAAAAATGTGTATCTTTGATAAATAACGTGCATAATTCAATAACAAATTTCAAGAATTATTCGACACTAAAATGGCACTATTTTGTAGCTGATTGCCAACCTAAAAAAAGAAGTAAAACTTATTCCCATATTGGTCTGTGACTATTTGCGTTGATTTGATTAGAGATGCGCAAACTACATCTTTTACTTGATTACAGATTTATAAATCTTTTCACTCAAAAGATTTAAATCACTCTTTTAAATCTTTAAATCTTTTAAATCCGTGTGTGTCGGAATTAAAAGATTTAAAGAGTCATTCATACGACACATCGTAAATGATTCGAAGAGATTCGGAAGGAGAAAAAGATACATATACTACTGATTTCCCTTCATTCTTATCAGGCTTAGGACTGTCAACCTAGCTTTCATAATTAACTAAACAAACATACAAAGGACTAGGTTGGCGTTATTAAATACCTACTTAGTACTAATGAGGTATAAGAACGTACTTATTTTTGTACCAACACACTTGATCACTACCTAATTATTTACATTTATTAAAGTTTTTAATTATTTACAAAAGTCAAAATATCATTGATAAAGATAAATATAAAGAGTTATTATTTATAGTTTTTGGTTCAATTTACTATTTACACTCTCAAAATAATTTCGCATACGCAATTAAAAGCATCGAAACATTCGAAACATTAATTTAAAACTAAAACAAAACAAACCGTCACTCGATTTCCTATAAAAAAAAAATACATTCCACTTAATTATAAGGCGCAGAAAGAATAGTTTTCTCTGCATTCTACATTATACGGCGACGCGTCGCTCGTATGCAGTACGCACGCGCGAACTTACACATCCTTCTCTATCTCTTTCTGAATCATAATACCAGCCTATAGTCTTCTCACTCCACATCGTAATGGTCTCAATTGAATCAATTTGAATCTTATCCAAAGTGATTTAAAGATGTATTCCAAAAACTTCTGATTTAGTGATGCATGATGTATTATTGAAAAAAGTAAATCTTTTTTTCAATTCACTCAGGATTTACACATCTCTAGATTTGATACATCACCAGCTAATTCATTTATTCACCTTGTGTTAAATGTAAATAATTCTGCCACTTAAACACGGTTGCGTGCATACGATCATATTAAAATGGAATCAGTATATTATAACCCAATAAGACAAAGAATAAACAAAATTTTCGATAGCCATATTGTTTCAGATAATACAGATGCCTTACATTCTGTTTCTGGTTTGTGTTCATCGAATTCTGATTATACAAGAAGAGTGATAGTCAATGAAATTGAAAAGAGGGATATGCTAGTGAACAAAACTGTATTAGTGGAGTATAACAAAGTGAAAGATAAGCTGCAAGTGCTGTTAGATTCTTTATATTCTTTAGATGTTACAGTCAAAGAGATGTCTAGCAGACTATCTGACTCTAAGACGAAGACTCATCACTTAATTACTCAGACAACTAAGCTTAAAGAAGAACGAAAAAAAACAGAGAAAAAACAAGCATGGGTTAATGCGTTTGTGCGAAGCTTTCAATTAACTTCTAACCAAAATGAATACCTGTATAATGTTTCAGTGAAAACGCCTCTGACCATTGAGTTTTTTGGTACTTTATCTCAGATAGAAAAGTTATATGAGAATTGTAAAACTCTTATAAAGTGTTGGTACCAAACATCAGCTTTTGACATCATGGAAACAGTTGGTCTACAACAAGAAGTAGCTATTGAAAAGTTATACCATTGGACTATTGGAGCCTGCTTGAGTACCGACTCTCCGAATAACGCATTAGTGCCTACTGCTTTGTCTAAGTTTCAGAACCGACAAGTTCTTTTCACAAATATAATTGATGAATATTGTTCAGCTCGCAAGGCTACTATTGTCCAATTATTCATTGACGCCTTAACTAAGGGGACCGATGGATCAAGACCAATAGAATTTTATGCGCATGATGCAAAGCGCTATGTTGGAGACATTCTAACATGGGTTTATCAGGTCATACCAGTTGAAAAAGAAAATCTTTGCACATTGTTTAAATATTGTAATATGCCAGATAAGAACCAACATATTATTGATGCCTTAACAAATGTAATGGAAGCTTTATGTCCACTATTGAAAGTAAGAGCTGAACTCATTCTGAAACCAGACAAAGATCCTCTCGTACTCTGGTCCATAACAAATTTAATTATCTACTACAAGGAAGTCATTCAAGCAGTTATACCGCAAGGACACTTGATTAATACACTGGATGAGCTTCTGAAAAAAAGTGAAGAAGTTTTTCTTATGACTTTAGATAGTAAAATACAGAAGGAACTCAGCCATGGAGTCAAGGCCCCATCAGTTGACTTAAACCCCTCAATTGTTGTGACAGATTTAGTCAGTTTTCTTAGAAATTTGCTCTCTATAATGAATGAGTCCAACAATATTAACACTTCAGATAGAAAACTGATAGTTACCCATATTCTAGATCCTCTGCTACATGCAATAAATGAAACAGCATGCCATTTGAGCTCCACTGACATGTCTGTATACATGTTAAACTGTATTTATCACATACAATGCACTTTATCACTATACACTGTCATGGATGAATATAATGAAAGACTGCAAGCACAGTCTGAGGCTCAGATTGATACATTGACTTCAGAACAAGCTAGCTATCTCGTCGCAAATCTGAATTTAGGGCCAATTTATACTATCCTGCAGGAAAGAATAAGTGGTCCCCTGTCAGCAATACCTGGTATGGATACATCAACATTGAAAACATTTTTGAACAAGTTTGACATGTTCCTGGTCTCACCGGATGTATATGTACTACCGCAATTAAACCTTCTTTTAAGTCACACACATAGATCAATTGTGAAAAAACGAGCATTTGAAGTGATACTAGCTATATATGCACAGCTTTATCAAGCAGTACATGATCATTCTAATGGCTATACTGAACCTCATACTATAGTCCGCAGAAAACCTGAAGAAGTCAATAAGTTACTTATGTAAAGTTATAGTTTACAAGATAGGTTCTTACTTCTAGCTGCTACACTATTGATATTAGCACCTAGGAAAAGCATTTAGCTTGGTTAAAGAACCTTGTTATATTATAAACAGTTTGACAACCTGCACTGGGACAGCAGACATGGTGGACTATGGCCTGATCAGTCATGCTTTGAGTGAAGGCATTTGCCCAACATTGGGACATTAAAATAGACTGATATTATTAATTTATTATAAATACCTAGTTAGATTATGAACATTGTACAGGTAGTCAAGTGACTACCAGACAAGTTTCTGAGTAGTTTATATACTAGCGCATAATAGAGAAGTATTATGCGCTAGTGTCTGTTATGAATTTGAAAAGTAAATATGTACAGCAAATAGTACATCTTTATCAACACATGCATACTACCTACACAGTCTCGAAACATGCACATAAATGTTGCAGAAATGAACTAGGTAATTGTTGGAAATCGGACCATGTATGTACGCTTTTACAACTGTTCTGAATGCTCTAAGACTACAAACATAATTAAATAGGTACCATAACATGTAATAGCTAATATTAAAGTATTAATTTTATGAATAAAGTCTTATCTTGAAAATGATTTTATGACGAAACTATGTAACTACTAGACATGTTCTTAGAACTAAATAAAACGAACGACTAGTACTACTACTCGTATAGTGATAAAAAAACCATCACGCATGTAATCCCAGAAGGGGTAGGCTGACGTCCAGACTAAAGTATTTTTTTTTATCACACGCTTGTGTATTTTGCCAGTATCAAATTTTAATGGTCTTCATCGAGATATATCAATCATTTACATTTTTACCATATGAACTAAGTAGGAAAAGGAACACGAACGGATAGTAACGTTTAAAAAAAAGACTCGGCATGTTAGTAAGACTCACACGAGAAAAATATTTATGACCCATATAGAAAATATGGGCTCAAAGGGTACAGAAGTTACTCTCGGTCATTGATACAAACTATAAAAAGCGTTGACCGAATCCTTTGTCTACGATGAAAAGCAATATTATCCCATGGTGCCACCAAATGCTTAATTTCCCAAAAAAGTGACCGTGACTTCCCAATTCTGCTGTGTATTTTTCTCACAGCTTCAGCAAACTACTCAGTTTTTCTCGCAGGTTGTCGCGGCTCCACATATATTTACTGTATTTTTTACAGAAGCAGTTGAATTTGAATTCTCCGTTCTTAATCGGTATAACAGTTGCTGGCATATTAACCATTCACAAGCGAGACTAGGTAAAGGAATAAATGGTATAACTTCACTTTTTAAGTGCTCCCAAGAAGTCCGGTAAATTTTCAGTAAAATATCCACAGCATTGCTGAAGGTCTACTAAACGAAAACGATAAATTATCTTGAAACTGGCAAATGTGTCTTTATTTAGTTGTAGCCGCCGGCAGCCGAAGAAAAAAATAATTGTCTTTGGTTGTTTGAATTTAATACACTGAGGGAGGTTATATTAGAATAGTAAGAAAATGGTAAAAATACTGGGTTAGTTTTATATTTTCTAAATAAAGTCTGATTAAAGACTGTATGCACATACATAAAAATGGGTTCTCGGCAAATAACTGAAAAATCTTTGTCTCTGATAAGATCATTGCCCAGAATATCACTCGCAAATATTCGTGACAATCCAGGATCTAAGAAAACTGTAAGTAATTGTTTTATTTATCAACCGTGTATTGCATATTTAAATCATGATTAAAGATTCATACCGTCTTACATCGTGCCATACATACATAGATATCAGATTTTGTGAATCAATCTTCAACAGATTATGTATTCATTATTTGCTTAGATCTTACCATACAGATTGTAACATTGAAATAGGTCAGTATAATCATGAAAAAATATGTTCTAAGAGACCATGTCGCCGATTTTAGAGATACGAAAAACTGCAGTCATAATATATTTATAAAGTTTTGGGGATCCTCATACTAACCTCAATGTTACACCTGTATATTTGATAATTTATAGACTCAAATTATTTTTTGCAGCAAACACGAGGCCGTGCGCAGCATGGCGGTGATAAACATGGCTCTGGCAACAAAGGCTCAGGCCAACGGCAAAATTACATGAGGCTTGGCTATGAAACTGGAAATAATCCATTTTATTTGAGAATTCCTCAAGAGCACTATTATAGAGGGCACCAGTAAGTTACTTCACAATTCAACTATGTTTTTATATGGTATTTCAAGATTCAAATTAAATATGTAAAAAACAATACCTACTTTTGTTATGAATTCTGTAAAAGTTGACATAAAAATAATAATATTACTCATATACACATCTCTGCTTAGTAGATAGTAAATTAACAATTAACTCTTACTAATGAAATTAAATGTTGAAGTAAATTAACCTCTTGCTCAATCTCACTTGCAATTTCTCTGAGCACAATTATTTTACTCAAAATTATTTCAAAGAAATAATAATATTAAATTACCAACACAATAATATACTTGATTAAGTATTGAGACTGATAATTGTTTATGAGCTTGTATTTTGTTTCAGCCTAAGAAGACAATACCCACCCTTTACTCTTCAACAACTGCAAACCATAATTGATAAAAATTCCTTGGATATAACCAAGCCTATAGACATTGCTAGCATCATCAAGACTGGAATGTATGACTTTTTTCCAGACCAAAAGCAGTTTGGGATCAACCTGACAGAAGAAGGTGCAGATATCTTTGCAACAAAGATAAATATAGAAGTACAGTGGGCAAGTGAGCAAGTGATTGCTGCTGTAGAAAAAAATGGTGGTGTAATTACCACAGCATATTATGACCCACATAGCCTGTTTTTGCTAAAGAATCCACAAAAGTTCTTTGAGTCAGGTCAAGCTATACCAAGAAGAATGATTCCACCGGCTGATGCTATTGAATACTACACCAGTGCTAAAACACGAGGATATTTAGCTGATCCTGAGGAAATATCAACAGAAAGGCTAAAATTAGCTCAAAAGTATGGATATACATTACCCAGTATTGAAAGTGACCAACATTATAATATGTTATGTGAAAGAAAAGATCCAAGACAAATATTTTATGGTTTAGAACCTGGTTGGGTTATAAACTTGAAAGACAAATGCATTCTTAAACCTAAGGAACAAGAGTTATTGCAGTTTTATAATTCGTAATTTAGTATTAAATACTGATTTATTAAAAATAAAAAGTAGTTGCTTAAACATGGTCTTATTCATATAATTCATAGGGGCTTAAAAGGTACAAGCACAGCATTAACAATCAAGTGTGAGAATATTTCCCAGTACATACATTTCACAGCAGAATCCCAAGCACTCAATATTATGTACAGCACCCGGCCGAAAATATTGCACGTCAAGCTTTAGAAAGAGACTATCGGCTAAAGTCAAGAGCGAAAGAGACAACGCTCTACAAAGCCGAAACTTTTTCTATAACTGAAGTGCAATATTTACGGCCGGATACTGTAGTATGTTGTGGCCTTAGAGCACTGTGGCCCTAGCTCGATAGATGCTTATAACTCATCCTAACAGAAATGTGCAGCATTACTGGCAAATGATTGGAGACATGCAACCACTCTTATTGGTATTAGTTTTAGGGTCTGCGATTCGGCTGATATTGATAATGGGGATGGAGCCAATCAGAAAGGATATGTCCCCAATTCTTGGACTTATTTCATAATAAAAAATCAAAATATTCTGACTATATATCAGTCTGATCTTTTTGGGAAGCTTAAAATATCCGGGAATACAATAGAATACTAAAAAAATGCCACCATCCATTTATATTTTAAAATATTTATTAGTATGAATCATCAAGAAAACATGTGATAAGTACTTATCAAGAACATTAGTTTATTACCTAGATCTATAAGGTAATTCTCTGATTTTACATCAACTATGTAGTATCCATAGAACCATTATTGATATAATTACGTAATAAGACAGCTCCCTACACCTGTAACTTCTAGTACCTGTAATGGTCTGGTTTGTATGGTCCCTCAACAGGTACTCCAATATATTTGGCTTGCTTGGGTGTCAGCTTAGTTAATTTTACACCCAAATGATCCAAATGCAAAGCAGCAACCTCTTCGTCGAGTTTCTTCGGTAATGTGTGAACCCCAATAGGGTATGCATTTTGACGTGTCCAAAGTTCAATCTGAGCCAACACTTGATTAGTGAAAGAGTTCGACATGACGAAAGAGGAATGACCTGTCGCACATCCTAAATTGACTAAGCGCCCAGATGCAAGTACAAGAATATGATTACCATTATCTAGCTCATATCTGTCAACTTGTGGTTTAATGTTCACCTTCTTAGCATTGTTATCCAACCAAGCGACATCGATTTCACAATCAAAGTGACCAATATTGCAAACAATAGCATCATCTTTCATTCTAAGCAAATGATCTTTGCAAATTATGTCAATGTTTCCAGTGGTTGTGACGAATATTTGTCCAACTTCGGCTGCTTCGTCCATTGTTGTAACCTGGAATCCTTCCATAGCCGCCTGAAGAGCGTTAATGGGATCTATTTCAGTAACAATCACTCTGCCGCCGAAACCCTTGAACGCTTGAGCACATCCTTTGCCGACATCACCATAGCCAGCAACCACACACACTTTCCCTGCGATCATTATGTCTGTTGCTCTTTTGATCCCATCAAGAAGGGATTCCCTGCAGCCGTATAAATTATCGAACTTGCTCTTAGTCACGGCATCATTCACGTTGATAGCAGGTATTTTCAGTTCGCCCTCACGGAACATTTTATATAAGTTGTGCACGCCGGTGGTCGTCTCCTCGGAAATACCCTTAATGCCTTCTATTAAATTTGGGTACTTTTTGTGTACCAACTTCGTAAGATCACCTCCATCATCCAAAATCATATTCAAAGGCTGAAAAAAAGAAACAATAATTAATTAATACTATCACTAAAAGCATAACATTTATTCAAGGGGCGAAATATATACTCCTTCACCCAGTGCACTTCTGCAGATCGTTCAGGGAACTTGGGCGTGATGGAGTATGAGTAAAGTGACATTATCGAATCGGTAGAAACTCCGATTCGATAATGTCACTTTACTCATACACAAGATTGCCGTATCACAAGTATTAGCTGTTGTAGGTATTAGATTAGATGACCTCGCGGCCAAGTGGCAGGCGCGGGTTGCGGCTTTGATTAATATCCGCAAGGAGCCTACTTTGTTAACGTTTTTAGATTCATAATATGGTAGTTACTGGAATGGGATTTCGATAGTCTTATAGCATTTATCTATTTATTTGCAGTGCACGAAATGTTTATTTATTTTTTATGTATTATTCTGTGTGTTAAGCTGGTGATAATACCATACCTTTCCATCGGGAAATATTAATGTTTGTTCTATGCACCAAATATATTCCTCCTCAGTTTCGCCCTTCCAAGCGTAAATAGGTATCCCAACTGCAACCAGCGCCGCAGCCGCTTCATCTTGCGTGCTGAAAATGTTGCTGCTTGACCATTGTACCTGTAGCCAAATTATAAAAGAATGCAGTCTGCCATGAGAGCTCGATTATACAACACGCATTATTGGACGCGCTATTGCCCGAAAATGGCCTTAATATCAACCATTGAAGAGATGACGAGCGCTAGGCTAGGCTGTACTAGTCTGTCCGTTAGGGGTGGATAAAGGGGGTGCAATGGGCCTCGATATGGGCGTTCGCGGAAGGACAGGGCTTCGGAGTAGTCCTATATTAAGTATCTTCCTTGAGTTTCAAGAATCATTTAAATTAGTTTGGATAAGAAATCAATCCAGTTTTTTATTATTTACAAAGCAACTTGTCGTTTAAAATACAAGATTTCCAACTATAGATAAATATTGCATAATAATCATCGATGCTTAGCAATATACCCACTTATGAATAATAATTTGAACTTCAGATTAAAGGTTACGGATAAAGAGGTGAACTGACTGATAATTATCAGCATAATTGTAACATGTTTAGAGCAACAAGATAACCACTGATCAGTGTTTTGAATAATAGCAGTAAATACATATCACCATTGTGTAATCACAAATGGCATGTTGCTCTCTATGTGTAAAAAATGTGACCTTGCCTACCACATGCTCACAATAACAACATGCAATCTTAACAGGTTTTAATATTTTTAGTTAGGTAAGTATATTTTCCTCAACAGGTGGAAGGGTCATCTTCATTAGAGACAGAAGTCAAAGCCAAGAGCGATTATTGCTATCGCAAAAGAGATCCTGGAGTCTTTATGTTAAAAATGGATCCTTCAATTTGTGCAAGCCATGTTAGGCAACCGCAACAGCTGTGGCTAATGCATACTAGACTCTATTTAATTAAACCCCATGGTATCTATTAAGTTGGATACATATACAGACAGTACATGCACCATACAGAAACTACTGAACAGATTTGAATTAAACACGGCACACGACACAAAATTGTTTATCCTGAACCAAAATGAAAGGGTTCCCACAGGATAGTCAGAGAAAACTTTCCAACAGAAAATAACTGACTTCAAAAAGGCTGAAAAGCAAAAAATATTTAACCTAGTCTAACATATTGAATGTAATGAGTTTTGAGTTGGTACCAAACAAACCACCAACAAACATAAATTAATTTACCTACTTACATGGAGTTTTGCCCGACCACACCAAAAAGACTAACTAACTACTTACAAATTGGTGCGCGCATCAAGCCACTATACTTTTATTATTTTACATATTATTCTTCATTGCTTGTTTTTTTTTGTGCCACTGACTTAAATATTCTTTACCATATTTAATTTAAATAAGGTAGATTAAGTTAAAAAACTAGTTTCCTTAATGTTTTACATTTCAGTTTTTTTGTTGGCTTATTTTCTTTAAAGCTTTTTATTAACCGGATAAGATATGCTAAGAATAAGTATTAATTTACTGTACTGACTATTAATTTAAAATTTCAAGGCAGAACTCCACTGAAGAATCTTTTATCTCTAAATATACAGTAGGTTTAATATAATGTAATTTTACTTGTCATTTGAAGTTAGTTATTTTTTAATAAAGAGTTTTTAATTTCAATCTTTTTATTGAATTATATAAAAATTATAGCATCAGATAATTCAATGAAATAAAAATAATGAAATAAAAATAACCACTGAATTAATCTTAATGTTATTTAAATGGGTCCAGCAATGAGGTACATCTTATATAAAAAAAAATATGATTGGATCATCCAGTAAAAGTTATGCACGGATGAAAATCACACAAATAAGTGTTGATATGAGAGAGTACATCTGCTTTTATTGTTAGTTCAAAACTAAAACATTGCAGTCTTTCTATGTCAGTTAAAACTAATGAAGTTGCAGGTGTATCATGTGCTAACTTCAAATAAGATATTGTGGTAGAATATGTAAAAAATCATTATCATTCTTATTCAATTAGATTACCTATACTGGTTGTGTAGAGATTGTAACTATGTTTAAAATTATCAGTTCACCACTTCAAAATCATCGAAGACAGACAAGATATGATAAAAATGAAATATTTAAGTTATACTTTTTTAGTATTATAGTTTTACCCTCATAGATTTCTACCTCATAGTACCAAATTTCATTCAAACTTAACAAACACTTTTACATTGTATTTAACATGTATATAAAATATTTTGGATGAAATATCAGTTATTGTTATATACTGGGACTTAGTTGAATGAATGTAAATATCGTTATGTGAAAGGGGTACTCACTTCTGCACCAAGCTCTACAAGGGTTTCAATAAGTACTGCAGTTTGCACGGTCATGTGTAGACTGCCCGCTATTCTGGCACCCTTGAGAATCTTGGCTGGAGCATACTTGCGGCGACATTCCATCAATCCTGGCATTTCCTTCTCTGCCAGCATGATTTCATTGCGACCAAGCTCAGCTAACTTCTCATTTGCTAGAAAAGAATTGTTAAATCAAAATATTGAAGTAATTAAAGGACTTTTATTATTATCATTGTGAGGTAAGCCTCAAGAAATGATTGTATGTATAATAATAAGGAATGTCTACTATTATAAAACTGTAATTTTGATATCTGTACATTGATGTCATGGAGAAGAAGAATGGTGCAATACACTAGCAATTTGTAGGTCTCTAAATCAAATTTTATCAGAACAACAGAACAGAACATCAGAAAATAAATGGCCTCAAAACTAACATGCTTGTATCCCAAGGAAGGAAAAAGTTAAACAGGATGGCAATGCTGCATGTGGATAGATAAAATCAAGGAAATAGTGTCACCCCTGAGAAAGCCTATTTCTGGATCGAATTTATCAAGGGTTTTTCTATTAGTTAGCCTATTATTAGGTTAGATGACATATATCATCAAACTATGACCATAGGGGGTCAAGCTCCTGAGCAAAATTGATTGCTGCAGGGAATAATAATAATGTATATATTCAAGTTTATTTTATTTCGTAAGTGTGAATGGATCATTATTGTGGAACCCCAACAAATAAGTATATTATTGCATATATCTTATCGATAACACCAATAAAGATTAATTATCATAATGTATTATTGATGTAATTGTATAATAAGAGGTTGCTATCATAATCTGAATGAGTATCTTTTGGATTTTTTTCTAATCGCGTGTTAATAACCTATAGGAAAGATGCAAGGGCATGGTTTTAAATAATTATAGTGAAGTAGTTTTATGAAATCATTGATTTAAATCAATATGAATAGTATATTGCACACTGTAATACTAATTATAGATGAATATATATAAATATTCAAAAATGTAATACTTGCCGATTTTGTATTGCGGCTTCATGGTGATTCTGTATGTATTTAATTAAAACTTGGGCTCCGACAACACTCAATTGCAGTAAGTCTCTAAAAATCTCTAGACCTATAACGTTCTTGAATTTATATTTTATAAAAAGCGATACAAGTAAAATTATTTAAAGTTTAGAAAAGTACTCGTCAAGTCGTGTAATCGTGTAATACAAAAGAACCCGTCTGTCTGTCTGTGGTCGGTGGACTCAGGCAGGACTGTGTGGTCGTCTCTATCACCGCGCCCGCGCCCGAGAGAGAAGGCTAATCCTCATAGGGGGGGACGGGGACGGAACATAGATGAATCTTTGTAACAAAGCGGGCCATAGACGGTAATGTGAACGCACACTCTTTCGCGCCCAAACGTGCCAAAAGAAATAGCCGAACGTAACGATTTTCCATGGTCTCGAACACACAATAGTAACACGAAATTCTTTTGGCTCTGATATAGTTGTGTGAGACCTTATAAAATTTCGTTTCGTTCGGCGCGGATAGGTGTGCTTCACCAAATTGAACTGACACGGCAGGTGATGAAATAATAGAATGTATAAATCTATATAATGTTGCTACTTTTTGTCACTAAAATATTTTTACATCGATCTTTTTACTAGATAAAATAAAAATTACAAAAATTATAAAGATAAACAAAGACATAAAGAAATTAAGATAAAACAAAAACTACTGAATCAATCTTGATTAATTTTAAAAGGGTATTTGACGTATACTTTATTCAATAAAAAATCCACGGAAAACTTTTATTTATAGCCAGACAGGCATTTCATAACAATTCCAATAAGCTCAAACACAGCTTGGATACATTGTGTTATTATAGAGTTCCAGTGACTTCCGGGTTTATCATCAGATTAGATCGATGGTACCATATTCAACGGAACCATTTATCATAATCGAGATTATCTTGGCGCCACCCGTGAAATACTTATCATTGAGGGGTTCCGGTGGCCATTTGTGGTCTTCTTCATCAGTTCCACTTCAGCAAATTATACTTTTTGAATGCAAATGCTTGACTTGTTAATAAAATTACCAAAATCGGTAAATGTATGTTTGTATATTTGAGTTCTCTCAAGTCCTCATGGATCCCGTCATCAGAACAAAATTTTGAAAAAAAAAAGTATTAACCAATCTGGAATACCTCTAATTATTTTTTTTCCAAATCGGTTCATAAATAACGGAGATCTGAGGTAACAAACATAAAATAAATACAGTCGAAATGAGAACCTCCTCTTTTTTTTAAGTCGGTTAAAAAGAGACCAACATTGCAGCTTCGCTGGAGTACATTATTAAAATTTCTTAATTTATGACAATTTTGAGTTAGAAACATAGCAACACCGACGTTTTTTATTATTATTCTCTATCGGCTTGACTTCATATCTACACTCATCAGAACTGGCAGTATGGATTGATTCCTTCGCCTGTCCTACTGGACGAATTAAACTACTACTACTCTACTCAAACCAGTGTTACCAACCCTACTGTTTTAACAGTAGATTTGCTGTTTTCACATTTATTCCCCTGTTTTCTGTTTTATTCCTAATTTTTACTGTTTTTCAATTAGTGTTCAGGGCCACCGATTACACTATGCAAATATTTTTTGATAACCACTATGTAATAAACACGAATTGAAAAATGGAGACGGGTCTCAAACATTTCCCGCATTGTGTGAATTGGTGAATTTGAATTGTGAATTTTACTTAGATTTTTGTTTTTTATTATGTTGTGATCAATATTATAATATAACAATGTATGTGAGCTCAGGTAACTAATAAAAGTAGTTAATTGTTTTAATTATATGAGGAAAGTGTATAATCTGCCTTTTTTTACTATATCTACTGTTTTCTCCTGTTTTTTTATTGGTGATCTATTGTTTTTTAGTTTCTTGGAGTTGGCAACACTGACTCAAACTCATATCTACACTCGCCTTCTCATCGTTCAGATAAAGATCCCGGTTAAAATAGCTCTCTTTATGCACTTGTTGTACAATGGCGGAATTAAAAGGTTTGCCACCTTTTAAACCAATGATCTTAAAATCTATTTTTCCTTGCAAGGGTCAAACTGTTATGTCAAAATTCCAGTGCATGCAACCGTACTGCCAACATATTCTAATAAAATACTACGAGTTTACTATGGCTTTTGCTTACTTCCATCCTGTAAATTACAAAATATTGAAAAAAATACAATGCTAGCTTTTCGGCGGGAAGTTTAAATTATTTCAGGATAATTTCTCTACCTAGGAAGGAGTGAAAACAAGATATGACCCCCTCGAGTAGGGCGTTGTTTAATAGGTATTTTAAAATTGCTGAGTTTTCTTTGTCAATCGTTCAAAATTAAACCCCGTTTACAAAATATTAATCTCTAGCGCATTATAGTAAATTTAAAAGATCACTAAAAAACCAACCGCATATAATTTTAATTTTTGTTGTTAATGTTTTGTTCATTGTAATTCATGGCTTTGGTTTCCCAGGTATATACGATAAGTTGTTTTCTCCATATGGCTACGGAAGCCTAGATTGTGAGAGGTCCGATACACACTTGGCCATTTTAATAGCTCTGTAAAAGGGTTTAAAAAATAATAGACATTAATTTTAAACATCTAAATTATTTAATCACCATAGAACAGTTACAGGATAGCATGTAGTCATATTCAAAACGAATGGAAATATACTGCATAACAAAATAACTAAAAGATTTTAGATTCGCGCAGGAAAAGTGGGTGGTATTCATTGACTCGATGCCTATGATTCTAAGTCAGAACCTTTCATGGCATGGCACTAGTCCTTACATTCTCCTATCATACTTAAATATAAGTACATACCTAATATGTATGATATTTGGAATCATTTACCTCTCCACATTACTGTGTTTCTGAATATATTATATTCTGGTATCATTTCATGTGATAAAGGATAATTCGTTAAAAGGTAGGTACCTAATAGTAGTACACTTCACATAAAAATTCTTGCATAATTCGCGCAAACATCATTCCTATCAGTGATGCTCACAGACTAGCAGACACTCAAGATACAAATACATACAGTTCAATTAACATCAAAGATATTTTAATAAAGTATTTTTTTACATCGACAACTGCGGAATACTCGGACGACACTCAAAAGTAGAGATGCTTAATGTTAACGTGACATACAACAAAAAGTTAAGTTGGGTTTTTATATTTGAGTATTCGGCCAGCAGTGTAAAAGGTAAAATAAGTATCGTCGCTGAACGTTCGTAAGGAATCCATATACCAATTACTTATAATTCATAAAATAAAAAAATGACCTTGAAAACCGATAATATCGTGAATGGCAAAGGTGAATGAGCAGAATCGTATGGGACTTTGTCTCTATGGACATGAATACTTTTCACATATCTTCAAGGCAAGTTAAAAAAATACCACTTGTATAAAATTGAAATATTCCAATTACTACTCCTACTCTATTTCTGCTGCTGCGGGTCCAATCAATATCTTTGTTTTTGTTTAGTTCAGCTGAACTAATATTTAGTGAGCTATTGGTTATTTATGTTAAATATGGTATTGTCAGGTAGTTTCGACATTTTGGAAGCCTGAGATAATGCATTCCAAACTGTAATAGTTACAATGATTGTATTGTAAATATTGATTATTTTTTAGGGAAAACGCAGACTTGTTTACAAGTTAAGAAGTCTATGTGGGAAAATGTAATTAATTAACTTTTTTCTATATTTAAACATTACGAAGTATCGCTTAGGCACTAACATATGACACTAAGTACCTAATATGATCACTGATCTCCGACAGACTAAAACGCCCATTTGCCTTTGTTCCCAAACATTTTGAAATAAAAATACCTCCATGTACATTATGGCAACACGGTACCAAAGACCTCTCGATATTGTAGTCGTGTCGTAAGGATATAATCTAGACCACTCGCGCACAGCAGAAATACTAAGAAAACCAGATCAAATACTATTCAGTTGCAATTTGCTTTCAGGCACTACACAATACTAGTTGGTTATTAAGACTGTTAACAAAATCAAATCAACTGATTGTTCAGCAGTATTTTTCAGTGTGATTATGGACATATATAAGCTCTTATACGGAAGTTTTACAGTTAAGTGTGAGATTTTTCGCCAATCAGTATAGCTTGCGTATTTCGACACCAGCAGTCAACACTACGCAGGTTCGAATTTCGGATATTTTTCGTTCTTGATTGGAAGTCTATTGTAAGAGTATATCGCTAAGTTAATTGCGTTATTGCAATAACGCGATTTATGTATATTGTAATTTTAGCATTCAAATAATCATAACCAAATTTTCGTTGGCGTTTGTTGTTTCGATTGGTGATCGTTTTCCTTTTAAACAAAAATAATATTGTAAATTATACAGTTCGATCATGAAAATACTCGCACTTCGCGTGCAATGAAATTTATAATATGAAAGATTCATCTAAGGGCAAATTATAATCTGAATGACATAATTTATGGCTAGAATTAAGATTCAAACTTAAAATTGAAAGTACATACATTTTAGACATATGTATATAAGAAGTGTATAAAACTATATATTAAACGCGTGTTAAAACTGCAATATAATTGCGAGATTCGGAAGACATCCATTTTGTTTGCAATGTATCGTCATGGTGACGCCCCTCTTGACTAAGTTACTTTATCTAAAGACCCCTGCATGTCTATCCATCTCTCCTTACCACCACGAAGGCGATCACTAGGTTGCCATTTAGATTATAGTTTAAAGTAAAAGAACTTTTAATTACACAATATGTACAATAATGCGATATCGAGATCAAAAGGCAAAGATGCTTTTCATTCATCACAACAAAGTTGATTCAAATTATATTTGTGGTGAGCGTCGTAATGTGGGGAGATTATGCCAGCATAGCTTTGACATTGACAATAAATTAATAACACGTATATAAATCAAGAGTAGACTTTGTTGCAATATTCTCAAATAGGGTGACATACTTTAAAAAAAAAACGAAGAAAAACTAGTCTATTGCGATATTTTTGTGCGTGCTTTACAATCGCCTGACGGTATTCCCCTTTATGGAAACATAAAGGAGTGCTGTACGTGCGAACGCACCCCCCAAAGTATCAAAATAAATTCGGGACAAAAACGAATGGCTTATTCTACGATACGAGTGCTCCAATAAGTTCAGTGAGAATTCGCTACAGTTTTGTTTAACTCTATTAGGAGTATAGCACCACAATAAATGAGCAACTTTTAATTGTGATGAATAAAAACGAATCGTCGCCAATATGGCGTCCTTAAGTCTCGAATAACGTAGACGGAATCTTAAACATACATTTATATACCGAATTTTCATTATGATCGACAATGCCTAAGTTTATAAAATATCTGTGACACTCGTGCACCACACACGCATACCGTACCACTCATATACTCTTTCATACGTCTTACAAAACATAATAATAATTTATAAAATTCACAATCCCTTGCATATGTGCATGCCTATAGTAACATACGTCGACTTTCATACAAATCCACTTTCAGACTATCACTTTATCTCACGTAAGTAAAGATACCACAGCCACTGTCTGTATTTATAATACCAAATAGGAAAATGCTTCAACTTTTAAGATAATATGGAAAGATTATGGACAGGCATATATAATATAAACAATTTCAATAATGCTGCGCTAAGTGCATTGTTTGGAGCCAGAATCGGCACAGCGATTCATAAAAAGCGCTATACAATATAGCGGCATTTTTATTTTACATAAGTAAATAATAATGTATCTACTTATAATAGCATACGAATAAACCAACTAACACGTAGAGCAGTAGAGTACCTGTTGATTTGGACAATTTACTAAAGTTAATTAAATTCACTGTCATGGTATGAAGCTCTGCAATTAAACAGCGAGTATTTTACTGCTACTATCATGGTAACATTTAATTAACAAAATATAAAAAAGCGATTATTTTCGTAATATATTAGTGGGTATCAATACTATAAGCCCGTCATTATGTTGACCACGACCGTAAATATTAACTACAGTATAGATATAAAACTTTCCTCAGAAGGCCTATATCATACCGAAGATCTCGGGTTGAGCATAACATTAATAATCCCTTTGCAGAAATATAAGGTCTTAAAACATTACAATATTTGCGTCAACTCCAAAATAACTGTTGGGTCACGATTGGTCATTACCCGCGTAATAAGCTCAACTGCCAAAAGAATATAACATAAGATTAGAGTTCATGAACAAAAAAAACGAAATATAAAATTTATGAAAATTTTAATACAACCTATGTAATGTATAAAACTATAACCTCTCGGTATGATATACCCCTTCCGGGGCACGTTTATATTATTTTTATTGAAGTAATGTTAACGCAAATAAGGCCTCTAAACAAATGCACCTAACGACCTATGAATACGCCATAAATGCCCGTCAATACAGTTGAGTTTTACTTTTACCAGCAGTAAGTTGTCTGAAACTGCGTTACGTCACTGTGGTAGCGCAATGTTTCAAATCTGCAAAACAAAGATACACATGAGGAACAACACTTTTAAATTTAAGCATTCCGTCGTGACGACGTGGACTGGACTAATAAGCACACTTACGAAACTACTTTGTTTTTTAAATTTTCAATTCGGTTCAATTATAGTTAGCCACCGCGAACGCCTCATTTTGTGGCCGCAGCATCAACTCAAGGTCTTCTCAAGTTTTGTAATTCTTGCGATACAGACAAAACTGGCGTGATAGGGATCGCGAATCGGGTGGTTGTTGGGACAATTTCTATGTATCCGCGCTTTCATTTATGGGTCAACTGTGTTAAAATACTTGGGGCCTAGTACTAGTACTGATAGCATCAAATCTTTTCGTACATTTCACAGTACGACCCCTAGCGGTAACGTGCAACTTTACTTTTAATTGTCTGAAAGCATTATTCAAATCTCCTACTAAAGGAACAAATGTATAGCATTACATTTGTTCGTATAGGTAGTGTATGTGTGATGGTGCGACTCACCAGCTGGTGAGCGCGGGCTGCTGCTTGAGCTTGCGGATCTCCTTGGTGGCCCAGTTGGCGAGCGCCTTGGTGCGCGCGGTGCGGCTGCGGCGCGCCGCCTGCAGCAGCTCCAGCAGCGGCGGCGCCTCCAGCAGCGGCAGCACGCGCGCGCCGAACACCGTGCACAGGTCGCCCGCCAGCCCCGCCACCACCGACATGTGCCCGTCCGTGCGCTCCGGCTCGCTCGCCACCTGCCGCGCCCGCCCCAGCCGGTGCCGAGTCAGTATATCATTGTATATAACGCAGGTCGTGCGCACAGAATAAATAATTAAAAAGAAAATATTGTTTTCAATCGGAAAAAAAAGAAATATATCACGCGTATGACGTCACCAAAGTCAGCGCGCGTGCCACAGAGACGGTGCAACCAACATGAATAAGGAATAACATATTTTTTAATAAAGATCAGAAGGTTCTACCAGCATACTAATGAGCGGAGTACCGGCTTAAAACCAATATTCCGCTTCAAGACGAATGCTCAATTTTACTCACGATCGGCTCGCTACCAGTGACAGTTAGATAACTTTACGCTATTATAGCAAATAGGAAGCTAAGAGAAAAGTATATGTATTCGTACCTGTATCATGAAGCCTACGATGGCGGGCACGTGCGGCTCCACCATGGCGACGTCCGATCGTACCTGAAAATGCAAGTTCTACATTGCCGGAAACTATGTGGCCGAATGTAAATTATGAAATACAATTTCCATCAATGTAACCATCGATCTTGGTCTGCAGCTCGACCCCTAAGGGCCATACTTTGATGATATAATTCCTATCATCCACCAATGATGGTTTATCCAAAAGAGAAAAGCACTAGTTACTGTTTTATTATAACATAGATTTTCGACTCGACATACCTCTCCAGTTGATCCTTTCAGTCCTTGGATGATGCCAGTGTACGCCTCGAGAACGCTCTCTCGAAGTTCACCTAGATATTCAACTAGGTCGAAATCGTTTCGGTCCACTTGAGCATTGCTGGCCTGTCAAAAATACTACACTTTGACAAAACCCTGTGCTTGAATTGGGCATAACCTATATCCATTAAAAAGTTAAGAAAAAAAAATACCGCATTCAAATAGGAGAATTTGGGTCCAAAGTCAATTGCATTGTATTAGTTACTTGACAGTTTTAATATGGGAATATGATTCCAATTCAGTTCAATTAGGAGTCAACAATAATGTTATAAGTCTTTAATCACTGTTATGGAGCTACCATTTTAGGGATAGACAAAGACTTAAAAGATCCCTGTTTACGTCGCAACATGCTTAAAACATATTATATAGACTTACCTGCAGCAACATCTGCATCACAACATCGAAATATTTAGCAAAATCAGGACCGATGCTGAGAGCAATATCTCCAAACACTGACAGAATCTGTGGTTTCACGGACCGGTGGATGGATGGATCACCAAGGTTTTCCAGCAACAACACTATTATTTCATCACAATAGGGTAGCACCTGAAATAAAATGTTTATTTATTCAACGCAATCAATCGTGCGTCTATACAGAGATGGGAACCAAATACAAGTATCTATGTTATATTAATTTTGTATTTACTTACCTTACTTTTCAAAGCACGGCAAATGTCACCAGTAAGACCAACAGCCGCAATACAAACTTGATATTCCTGATGATTTTTCAACCCTACATAAAGATACCTTTTGAAGGCATCCATATATTTCATAAATCCTTCCCCTAAAACTTCTACCAGTGTTGAGACAGCCATAAGGGCGTCCTCTTGAACACCGCCCGCTTTTCCCGCGTTGCCGGCAAACATAGTTAACAGAGCAGTCATAATAGCATCCGATATATGCGGCGCGTCTTCTGGAGTTACTTTACGGAGAACGGATTGCAAGGTTGCACAGAGAAGACTTTGAAGATCATTAAACTGTGAACGATCAGCTTGACTTGAAATATGGTTCTCCATCTGCAGGACTTGCTGAAGCCGTTCTAATATAACCATAGTGGTCTTCTGGACAGTAACATAACAGTCAGTTGGAGAGTTCTTAACCATCTCCATTAGCGCCTCATACGCGGCAGATCTCAAGTTATGTTGGGCAGCATCTTGACGATCTGTTGTTTCGAGAAGTCTTTGGATAATAAAATCAAAGTATGTTGACATGCAATATGTCTTAGGTTGGTTTGTGTCTCCGCAATCGGCTGCCTCATATGCGGCTTCTGCGAGGCCAGTGAAGGCCCAGCAGACATTTGCAGCGACGCGAGGTTCCGCCTTCAGTCCGTTAACCAGACTTTCTAAAAGTGGTTTCAGATAGGTTTCATTGATTGCTGCTTCAGGCACGATCTCGCAAATCCTGCCGAATGTCCAGGCAGCGGTGTCTCGCACTGCGACACTAGTGTCGTACATAGCTTCGATCAAAGTTGGCATAGCCTTTTCTACCAAAGGTTTAAGTGTATTCGCTTCAAGTCCTCCCAATATGGACCCGAATGCCATCAAAGCAGCCTCTCTATATCGCCAGTTTTCATTCTTGATATTTGTATTAATGAAAGGAAGAACATGAGGAACCACCTCATCCTCGCAGCAATTGGATAGAAGCATCAAGCACACAGATGCAGCTTTTGATGGGTTCCATTCCAATTCATCATCAGAATCATCTTGTTTTGTTAACTTTTGCATAAGAACAGGTGCAAGATATTGTAATGCACCTCTAGCATAAAATCTGGAAGTCCTTACTGGCGGGCGACCTTAAAAGTTTTACCAAATTAATTAAGATTATTTCAACTGAACCTTACTAATTTTATTATAAAAATAAAGTTAAAGTGTGTTTTACTATTGGATAGTTTCATACCTGCTTCAGCAGCCTCAGCTTCTTCAATGGCCAGATCAATCTCTTCATCACTGACATTTGACCAAAATTCAATACCTTGAAGTGAAATTTCATCCACATCAGATTTCATAGCTTCTAGGGTGATAGGGAATAATGCCTGTCCCATGTATGGCTCCATGTATTGATAGTAGAGTGATAGAATCTTTACCTAAAGCATACACCAATCATTAGCTAAGAATAAGTTAGTTAACAACATAAAATAAACACAACAAATTTTATGGCCTTATGTGTGCCCAGGTAACACACATAAGAATGATCTAGCATCTATGCAGATTCTTGTGCAACTAATTATGCTTATTATTTGATATAATAAGTTTGCCCACTGGATTGCATAAGTAAAAGGGAAGGAACATGTGTGTAGTGTCATTTTATTTCAGAGACAGAGTAACAGATGACCCTGACTATATTGCACCAGTAATTGTAAATTGACAATAGACAAAACAAACAATAATCAGGGCTCCAAGTCTGCCTACACAATCACATAAAAAAATAATTTTTGACAGTAATTTTAACTGTCATTTTAACATTTGTCACTTTACAGATATACAAAATCTATCAAGTACCATATAATATGCTTTGCTATTGGCTGGTATAATCACAAGCTGAATCTGTTCCTGAATATGTTTGGATGATAGATTTTGTCTTTCAAAGGAGATTTCAAGACATAAAGGTGTCGTAAAACTTACTAAGCACTGTAATGCAGCAACATTAATTCTCATATCAGTAGACTGTGTAGCTTCACACACTACTTCCATTATGAAGTTTCGTTCATTCTCTTTATCAAAATTGGATTTGGTGAATTCAAGTGAATTGAGCAATGCTTGCGTGGCAGCTAACCGGACATGGTTACTGGGCTCTGTTGATCTCATACCATGAATGATGGCAGTAAGGATTGGGTTACTTTGCTCAGTCAATACTTCAGCATCAATTTCTTGGCAAATGTATCCTAGAATAGAAATACAATCATATAGCATTAAGCAATGCATGTCTGTGGCAGATATACAATTATTATGGATTGCCCAAACAGATACAGAAGAGGGATTAATTTGTGGCTGCAATTTGTCTTGCTTCACTGTTCAGACTTTTGCCACCTGTAGCAACTGAAGGCAAATTAAAATAATCTTTACATGCACATACCAATAGCTTCTAATGTAGCTTCTTTTTTCAACTCTGTTGATTGAGCATTCACAACATTTTCTACAAGGATGGGTATGAGGTCATTCCATTGGCCGGCAGGTAGTTCAGCTACTGCTACGTATGCTACACACTGGGCTGCTGAGCTCGGCCTGCTGTTCTCTGTGCCAATTGCTGCTAAAATCTAAGCATCAAAATAGATATTTATTAATATATTATGTACTTTTAATTTGAATCAAACATTTCTTTTAATAAGACATACATTTTTTTTGATGTACAGCCTGATGTCCTCAGGTAAGGCAAGCCACCTCTGTTGATACTGTTCTTTCAGTGTGAGATCTTTGGATGTCAAGTGGTTCTTCAATTGCAAGCCAGCAGCCATCCTGGCCACCTGACTGTTCCCTCCCTGAACCAGCACATCAGATAACATTTTGATAAATGTTGTAAAATTAGTTGCGGCTGCATGGTCAAGGTAAGTTTCTGCCGCTTCCAATTCATTTCGATCTGCAAAAATAATGACATCAAAATAATAGTATGTAAACAGATGTTGTCTCTATTTTTTTTTTAAGTTATAAAACATTTATAAATTTGGGGTTAAATGTTTGTTCATACCACTAATAGCAATATAATGTATCTTATGTTTTACATAAATAAATTAAAATATAATGTTGAATGAAATAAAATGTAGAAATAGAGCTTTTTATGATAGGTATAAAACTGTTGCTTTAGATAGACATCTGATAATTCACATAGTGTCTCAATCTCATCACACACTGTATCTATGCGATTGAGATGTCCTGATCATCAGGACAATAGTATGTAAAATATTTGAGCTTCTTAGTATTTCAAATAAATGTAAGATTGAACCTTCAATGATGTGTCATATACACATAAATAATTCATACGTAAATAATTATGTTTGTATATCAAAGAGCATTTACTTCAGCATGTTTTGCACTACACATGTTCCCCCATGCGGGTAAGAGGGGATAACTATTGTTTGTATTGAAATAAAATGTTTTGATTAGTTTTGTGTAGTATGTACAACATAGGCTGGAAATGCAACTAAAATAATAGTGACTATGCTAGTGGTAGAAAAAAGCCGCCTTCAGAGTCTAGTTGTAAATTGACAATAAAACTATCTAACTGTTACAAGAATACAAGATATAAAACTCGAATGTCAAAAGTGTTACATGGTTTACAAATCATAACCTTTAAATTATTTAAAAACAGTTCTCTAAATATAAATAAATACCAAATAGCCGTTTTCCATATGCATATAAAGTCGTTGATGTTTATAAATGCTTGTCGCGTAAGTATTGCATAGAAACTTGATTTTGTAGGTGAACCTAGAATTTTCCTTACATGACAGTTGGGCATCATTGTCATCCACATCCTAACGGCTAATCCTATTTACTGAACTCAAAACGATTTATGATTTAGAATAGTATAAATGAACATGATTACTTTTCTTAAAATTACACTATAAAACAGTTAGATAGCTTACGATAAGTGATAAGTCGGTTGATGACCTGAAACGCCAACTGCGATTCGAGGAATATGGTATCTTACCTGGTGATACAGTCTTTTCCAATATTTGAATAAGTGTTAACGTTGCTCCGGTATGCATTGTGCTCACTGTCTTTTTAAACTCGATAAATTAACTGGAACTCTTAAAATTTTTATGAAACCGGCACACCACCACCGACGGAAGAACACTCATTGATAAATGTTGCTAGTCGGAAAAAAGTTATCTGATTTTGTTTGGAGAATGCTGTGGATCTATTGTCACACGTGTATACTTGCCCGTCAAAATGAATTTGCTTTCCTCCGATGGCTTACGACCATATTCATATCCGTTTTATTTCATCGCATCTCCTTAGGTATTTCATGGAAATTTTACATTGACAAATCATAACAAATAAAAATAATTGATGAAATAATGGAGAATAGCTAAAATTTGTCGTTGCTGACAAATCTGGCCAGATTATATGTTGCGATGGCTTGCTTATTTTCTATCCATTTAGGTGATGTGATGACCACCAAATGCAACTGCTACGACTTGTCAAATAAAATATTCTGACCACAAGGGCAGAAGGAGTTCTATTATTTTCTCTTACTTCTCATGTAGAAGACGTTGGATAACAAGTACTTGGCGATCGCACTTCATGGTTCGGAACCTAAAAAGCCTATGTACAGGCTTTGATTGGGTTTTCTAACGACTTAACTGTTGCTGTCAGATTTGTCTTATGGTTTCATGGATTGAGAATAGTATGGTTTAATCATTGTTACCCTGAAAAAGCAATCTCCATCGTGTTTTTGCCACAACGTTGGCATTGTAAGTATCATTTAGGGAATCCCGATTAATAGGGTATCCCTACTGCAGCTCGCTGAATGACTTGTCCGGGCCCTGTCCACTCTGACCATTCAACATTATATTATCATATTGATACATCTGTTCTGTACAGTACGAACAAAATAACTTTGCCTCTCTGAAGTTGGTTTCAGACGCGTCGCAATAGATATTTTGTACTAAAAAATCTATTGCGCAGCGTCTGGAACCAACTTGAGAGGGCCAAGTTATTTTATACGTACTGTACCTTTGATGAAACAGTTTCATATAGCTATACCTATAATAAAGTCTATGCCTTTTGTATTTTGGAAACTAGCAACACTTGTCAACCACAGTCAATGTCACTGTCAGACAAATTCTTTTTCATGTTTCGTTGGTGTTAGTGGTGGTTTGGCTAACAAAACCTTGCCAAAATGGTAATAATCTAAGATTATAACAGTAATCATAATGCGAAATTATGTTCTTAGTGATTATATACGTTATATCATTAATAGAGATGTCTTTTGTACGTGTATTTATTTAGATAACATTGTAAATATGAATGTAAACTTCATTTCAGTCGCTGGTAATCCCAGAAAAGTTTCAACACATTCTTCGTATTATGAACACCAATATAGATGGCAAACGGAAAGTTATGTTTGCCATGACTGCTATCAAGGGAGTCGGTCGCAGATATTCCAATATCGTACTGAAGAAAGCTGACATTGACCTGGACAAGCGTGCCGGAGAGTGCACTGAGGAAGAGGTATGTTGCTTTAATTCGTTTTATATCATGTGTTTGTAACGAATCAGGCGCAATTTCACGATGGCGAATATCTGCCAATGCTTACGGCTATATGGTGGCGTGAGATGGCAGTACAGTCATATTTTCAACTCGGATCAATGGTGTTGACAAAATGATAGTCATTCCATAGAAATAATGGATACCTAACCCAATACCTGTTCTAAACCTTGGCAAAATAATAGTTTTAGTACTATGGTCAATATATTAGCCAAGGTTCTACCTTCTTCAAAGCCTACTGATGTAAGTTTTATAGACCTTCTGAATGAACTGATTCATTTGTTAATCATTTTATGCCCTCTGAGAGTTTCATTGAAGTTGTAGCTTGTAATATAGCTAAGCTAAAATGCTTATTCCAGGTTGAGAAAATCATCACCATTATGTCAAACCCGAGGCAATACAAAATTCCCGACTGGTTCTTGAACAGACAGAAGGATATTGTTGATGGTAAATACAGCCAGTTGACCTCCTCCAACTTGGACTCAAAGCTCCGTGATGATCTGGAAAGGCTGAAGAAGATTCGTGCCCATAGGGGTATGCGTCACTACTGGGGCCTGCGTGTGCGTGGTCAGCACACTAAGACTACTGGCAGGAGAGGAAGAACTGTTGGTGTGTCTAAGAAGAAGTAATTTGTAAAATAAAAAGCAGTTTCATGCAGCAAGTTTTTTATTTCAAAGCTTTGATGTCTTCTCAATGTATATTAAATAATTACATGATATTATTATAAACATAACCCTGTGACCAGGTTTTCTTTTAGGCATCTTTATTATTTGAGCATGATAGCAAGTTTAAAATATAATAATACTTTGATCAAGACAAATGGTGATAATGGATTCTTAGGAATATATTGGACAAAATCACAATATGACAGTTTTTGTGTCACAATGTGTAGGGCAGGTTATATATTAGATTATACACAGTTTGAAAAGGATACTAAAATTAAAGAAAGATCTTGACCATTTTGTGATGTTATTTAATTCATAATAAAAAAATAGGTAAGTGTAAATGCAATAGTATGTATTTACATTTGAACTACAAAAACAATCATGAAATTATTCATACTGTGCAATAAGTACCATCATGTACACACCAGCCAACAAAGCTAATATTTCTTTAATTGACTGAGACAATTTATTAGAACCTTCTAATAACTCTGGAATTACAGATACAGTAGCAATGTATATGAAGCCTCCAGCAGTAAATGGTAATACAAGAGATGATACAAGCCCTTCTCCCGAGCCTCTCAGATAGATTGATATTACAGTACCAGACACAGCTCCAAATGCTGTGAGTAACTGCAACATCATGGCTTTCTTTCGGGAACACCCAGATTGAACAAGGATGGCAAAATCACCAATCTCATGAGGTATCTCATGCAAAAATATTGTTACTGTTGTAATGAGGCCAATATTTTGTCCTGCAATATAAGAAGCTCCAATTGCTAGTCCGTCAGTGAAGTTGTGTGTGAAGTCAGCAGCGAGGTTCAGATATCCCGAAATTTTTATGTCTTCCTTTTTGTCTTTACCCTTCTTCTTTAATTTGTCATCAGATTTCTTTCGGTCTGTTCCATGAGAGTGGCCATGCCCTCCGTCAAATAGCCGCACAGTTTTCTCTACGACCAAAAACGTAATGATTCCACCCAGAACCCCAAGACCCACTGTGATGTCGTGCGGTTCATGATCTGCGCCGTCGTGAGAGTGCCCATGACCACCTTCACTGCTGCTGGACATTAGTGCGTGCGGGATCAAGTGAAGGAAGGCATCGCCAAGAAGGCCTCCAGATGCGAACGACAAGAGTATCTTGAGTAACGGTTGTTTTTCCATACTGCCATCGATAGGTATGAAGAATAGTATAAAGAATGGGACTATACTTATAAACAGGGTAGAACTTAAAGCTCTGACGTATAAATCGTAATCTGGTTCATTTATGACCTGTTGTTCTTTTTGAAATTGTTCATTAGCACTAGCTGAATATTTGAACGCAGGTGGTTCATCGTGGGAATGTTCATGAGAATGGCTATGACTATGTCCCAGAGCCGCCACTATAGTACACACTAAAACTAATAGTAACCGAAGTCCTTTATGCCTAAACATTGTTTAGAAATGTTTAAAATTACTGCGAATAAAAAAATAACTTCCACATCTACACGATAATGTTGGTTGACTGAATGACACTGACAAGCAGGCAAAGGTCTTTGACCTCACTGACAGCTGACAGCAAAATTTACTTGACAGTTGGTCGACATTAGGTAACAAATCCTATACAAAATTCAAAAGAATATTGGGTAACCCCTTTATAAGGGAATGTTAAGTTATTACGCCAGTCGTTCGATGGGTAATTAAGTACCTTTTTAAGATTCCTATGAATGGGGTACCCCTTGAAAGTCTTATTCAGGTCCGATTAAAACCAATAAGTCATCTTCATGTTACCATCCATGTCACGTTGCGTATCCACATTACTTGATTGGCGCACGAGTTTCCGCATAGAACTCCGCCTTAGGTTGGGTATCTCTGATAGTTCATTGCCTACTAACGGTGCTTGGGTCAATTCTAATTGGTCCAAGTTTTCGTAAGAATCTGCATCTGCAACTTTTCTGAAAAATAAAATAGTAGATACCTTAAGTAAGACCCTACTTACTCTTCGCCGATAACAAGTGTTATAGATAATCATGGTTGACAATTAGACTCGCGCGAGACAGGGTTTTCTGCTTACAAGAAGTAGTTTGAAACCCTTAAAGTACCTAGGTAGAAATTATTATATCGTTGCAACTAGGTAACACAGTTTTTTTTGGGTTTGTATCAATTTATTTTTAAGGTTTCTGATTCTTGTTTAAGGGTAAAAGTGAAGTGGTGACAATACTTGGCTTTAGTATTGCCGCGGTTGTATCGGTACCAGTTAAACAAAAAATCTTACATCTTACCTATCAGTAATCTTTGTGGCTTTTATTACTCTTAAAAATCTATACCTCTGATCTCCGCATGACATACAATCAGCGTAATTCCAGTCCTTTCCAAACACCTCCCCTTCCTCAGCAGTTTGTGGTAACGGAGTATGTAAGGTTTCCGGCAAGCGGAGAGCACTTAGTCCACCTACCACGGACACTGCGCCCATCACCACCAGGGGCAATACCAAATTGCTGGAGCCCTATGGAATTTTGAGCAGATGGTTAGCATATGACGTAGATACCTCAGATTATAGTAGGTAGGCACTATAATACGACCGGATCAGAGTTCATTCTCTTCTTTCATAAAAACAAAAACAATCGATTGTAGGTGCCTTCCTACTCAGATTCAACAAATTAAGTAAGGATGTATTAGGTCCCATCACATAAAATGAGCAAAGATGGCCACTCTGCGCATGCCTAATTGTATATTTGTGGTCTTTGCTTATAATCAACTCACTCTTATGTCCATTCGCTTGTCAGTATGAGTATTTTTTTCTCACTGGATCAGTCTGGTGGAATATGGTGAGGGGAGCGTGTTCGGTATACCAATGGTTGTGAGCATAGCATTTTTAAAGATTACAAGTAAGGGCGGTATACACACTATATATGACATGTAGCCTGTTAGCCACTCTAACCAAAGCTTGTGCTGTAGGAAGAGTAGGGTCAAAAGATTAGAAGTCTGGTGACGTTACGATGGCGGCCCGTCTAACCATTAGGCTATTAACGCAATGACCTACGGGAAAATGTGGGTACACTGCATCACATCTCTAACCTAATCTAACCCTTCAGGGTAGATAGGCGTTACAGTATGGATGGTGATCAAAGCAATTTTGAAATGAGAAATGTTTGATTGTAACATTCGATGAATGTGACAGTCAGTTACAGACAAAAAAGAATACGAAAACTCACGCACCTACGTGAGTTTTGATGTTCTTTTTTATTTATCTTTAATACGATCGTATATTATAGGTGCTCTTACCAAATAATTAATAAAGGGTATTATAATTAAACCCAAGCCGCCTATGTATGCCGACGTGCCGATCCCGACGCCTCGCAGTTCCGTCGGATACAGTTCTCCAGCATACGGATATATTATCAGGAAGGATGCAGATATAAAACATTTAGATATTAAATACAGGATAAGAGTTTCCGTTAAAGCATCTGGAAAAATGTTAAGCACTAAATAATTTAATTGGCACACTTCACACTTCAAGGGTTAGAAATATAGGTAATATAATAATATCTAGATAAGTATGTTCATTTTATTAAAGTGTTCTAGGTATTTCCTTTCGTACCTTTCGGTAATAGTACGGTAACGATGCAGAATATTCCACTTATAACCATCGACAAACAAAGGGGCCACCTTCGGCCAATACGATCCATGAGTACCCAGCAGACGAGGTAGCTTGGGATTTCTACAGCTGACGATAGGAAAAAACTCATGTATTGGTTTTCCCCTATTGCTGGGCCGTAATAACTCAAGCCGACGTAGACCATCTCGGAAGCGCACCAGTTCAAAGTTATTAAAATAGTTTTAAGCCTCATGTTTGGAGTGCGACATAGAGCAAACACGCTTGCCGATTTAACTTCGGCCACACCTTTTTCTTTTTGTTCTATAATTTGTTTTTG
The DNA here is from genome assembly GCA_905333125.1 of Pheosia tremula. Classification (NCBI taxonomy): domain Eukaryota; kingdom Metazoa; phylum Arthropoda; class Insecta; order Lepidoptera; family Notodontidae; genus Pheosia; species Pheosia tremula. The sequence goes on from HG995397.1 coordinate 5,157,635, forward strand.
AAGTTTGATCGTAAATTCTACCGGTAGCTCTTTTCCGTTAATTCTGGCAATGGTTGTAAGTATAGCATTAGCATCTTCAAATCTTTCCTTCATGAGTAACCACCGCGGAGATTCAGGTAGAAAAAACCAATATAAGTAATAAAATAAGAATGGCACTGATGTTGCAAGAGCAAGGTACCTCCAGTCTCTTAGTAAATATGTTACTCCTGACAATAATATCAAGCCCAGTGTATAAAAAACACATGTCATTACAGTTACAAACGATCTGTAGTTCGGGCCAGCTAATTCTAAAGCTGAAATAACAAACAAATTAGTCAGGTAAATCAATGTTCATATTGATCATACATTGTATCATACATGAATAGATCTTGATATTGAATATACTTACAAATTATGAATGGTATTTGGTACACAGCTGGTATTGTTAGTCCTACGATCGCTCTTGACAATACCCAGAACCAATATTCGTGTGCGCAAGCGGTCATTATGCTTCCAACTAAAAGCGTAGTAAGACAAATAAAAAATGATTTCTTGCGGCCGATCCGATCATTCAAATATCCAAATGTGTAAACTCCAATAGGGCCGCCAACATTTAGAGCCACCAGGCCTAAGGTTGGATAAACGTCGTACTCGCAGACCAAGTCAAACTGCAGAATATGAAAAACAAAAAGCTAAGTCCTGCATACTTATATATACTTTGCTGTCTATATAGGAACTTATGATAAACAATAATCCTTCGTCATCATTGACACTTACATACAATTGAAATAAAACTAATTTTAAGGATTTTATCGCGTTTATATTATGATTTTTACGCTCCCGAGACGTTTCGGCTGCTTTACAGCAACCATGGTCACAATCCTTAAAATTAGTTTTATTACAATGTGTAGTATTCGCGTAAATATAAGTAATAAATACTTACATACAATATATAAATGAAGGTTCTTTAATGGTTTTATTATAACACTATTATAGCCAAGGTATCTACGTGTAAACTCACATCTATTACAACAGATGATTTTACTATAGATTTGTCGTATTCGTAACCGTCTCGACAGGATTCCGTAGACCAACTGTCGTTTGAGTCAATCATGCCATAGTTGCTATCATCTATAATATTTGTCCAGTTAACTGAATATCGTTTGCATTTTGCAAAGGTAGTATTTTCCTGAAAAAATACAGACTTACTTGTAACTGATATTATAATACTACTACTACCTATCATCCAAAAGGATGACCGAGATCCTTTCCGTCATTTGTAGGTAGGTACCGATTTTTTGTGTGTCGTCCAATAATTAGCGATACGAAATTATACTTAAGTATGGACTGATGACCAGGGTGCCCTAGGTAAATACATACCTGGTGCGGTATCGCTAGACTCTTACGTTGTTGTTGTGTAAGATTTAGCATCATTAGCTCCGGCACTTTGCACCAGTGGTCGGGGACATCTGTCATGAACAGCTGGTTGAACGCGCAGAACCCGCAGGGCAGGCATGCAGGCAGGCACACGAGCCACAAGAGTAGTTTCTGATATACTCCGAATTCTCCGATTTTCGGTAGCAAGTCGTCCAAATCGATGGGCTCATTCGAACCGTCAGGCTTGAGAAATGTTATTGCTGTTTATTATTTTAAAAGAAAGGGAACTCATATCAAATAGCAAGCAGTTATCATTATCATGTATTTTTTGCAAGCAAACGATATAATTTCTAAGTCAAGCAGTACATTATTTAACTATAGTTATCAATCCCGCGAGATAGTTAAGTACTATTCAATCAGAGGGGAAAGAAACTACTTAGTACTCTCTGGAACCTGTCATCGTGAGTAACTATATAGGTAGGTTTTAATAACAAGATATTCATAGACTTTAAGATAATGTTTACATAAAAAGTTCTACAACAATAAAATAAATAGGTAAAACTAAATACCGATATGTTGTCGTGGGTGCCATAGTTGGCTGGTGTATCGCCATTTTCTTTTATTCCACTCATTCACGAATCACAATTATACACAATTTACGAGCCCAAATGTTGATAGGGCGTCCATTCAGGGCTAAAGTGTCACTATTAGTCGTTCGCGGTATAGGAAGAAGCCATAAAGTACAAATCTAATTAATTGTAAACTTACCTGTGCTACTGCTGTGTCATTGCCTTTTAGCATGGCTTGCAAAAAATATTCAGTGGGAACCACAGAGTACTCTGTGAGTCACGGAATAGCTTCATGTTGGGACTTATCCACTTAAATTGTGATATAATTATACAGATACGTGTACAAGTGCTGTAGACCATGACCTAGATCTTCTAATGTTGTCTTACATCTACACCTACCAACCCTTTACTATATACATATGATAAATAAAAAAAAAAAACAATTTAACAAAATAAAAAAACTGTCTTCAGAAACTAAAAGGCCAAAAAATTATCTACCTTGTCTAACTAAATCAAATATTTAACGAATGTGAAGTAGGTGATTTGAGAACCTACTCCTTTTTGAAGTCGGTTAAAAAGGGGTTAAATGGTATGAAAGTGTGACAAGGAATATTGTAATTAAAGTCGATATTGTTTTGTTAAAATATTTTATTTCTGAAACGTAGATAAAATCGATACAAGTAATTAAAATTCTTAGAAACATAACTTATATTTTTACATAATAATGAAACTGTGAAAATTGTCTTACCAACTGTATAATATATAACCTTTCAACGAATGTACGTTTTTTAATGTATTGTATTTCGTTGCAGGCTACAGGTATATGACGTATCGACAGCCTCACCGCACGCTTTCCATGCCAATAATACATAAAGTATCTAAATTATTTATATAGCATTATCTATATGTAGGTATATAAACAATTTGATTACGAGAGAATTGACTTCATAGGTATAAAACGAAGATTAAATCTTGTATAAAAAGTCAGCAACCGCCACTAGATTTTTAAATTTTAATATTATAGGAAAATAATGCCCACGCATTTTTTAACTTGTAAGTAGGTATATAATATTGCAAGCATAACAACGTTTCTACTTATCTGTAGGTATGTAATTTTGTGTACTAATTTGTAAAAAGTTTAATTATTAATAATATTACTTATATACATGCGAAATAGGTAAGTAGGTACCTATGCCTATTATAATTTTGTGCCGTTATTATCACTCGGGGTAGGGCAGTATCTAACAAACCATCAGCTGAACTATTAAAATTGACAAATATTCAAAACGTTTATATAGTAACAAATATAATAATAGACTTAGTTATGATTATAACTTCCCCATACCCCAACCTCACTGGTTACGGTAACATCTTACTTGTAGACAGATACCTAATTCGGTCAATCTCTACTAACTGAATATGGATTGCAATAAAGACTGAAAACTGGTAAACTACAAATGCTCTAAACATTGTGAGCGCAGTGTCAGAGTAGTAAAATAAACGACTTCCCCGTGGGAGTAGTTCATATTAATGTTTTGTTGTTTTGCCTCCTACACGTACATACGATCATGAATTCTTCGAATCCGTCTGAATTTAACACCTCATCTCTTAATATAGCGCTAAAGGTGTTAAACTTCATACTCGAAGGCATAAATAAACCTACAATATGCAGGTTTATAGAACAACGTCCTCCTTCCATTCGAAGTTTCCGACTACCGGACACAAAACAGGTTCAATTCACTCCCGCACATCAACAAGTAGAAATAATTGATTTGACGAAAATATTTAGAGATTGTTTTTAGTCTCGCCATACTTTGCACACTTTCACAACGTCAAAGAAAAGTACACTCAGCAAACCGAAGTCCTTGTTGAGAATAAAATACTTGTAGGGTGTTTAAATATACTTAATTCTCGTATAAGATATTAAATGTTACTTCAAACATGTTTTGTTGCACATCAAATAACAATTGGACTATTCCGGTTCAAAAATTACAAATATTTACAATAATGTCATAAACGGCATCGGGACGAGAAGGCGCGCGTGCGCCACACGCCGGTGCTACGTGAGCAGCTTGAAGAACATGATGCCCAGAGAGATGTTGATGAAGAGCACTAGAATCACCAGCTGCTGCCGGGAGAACCAGTCCTGTACAAAGAACAATCAATTATTTTAAATATACCTATCCTTGTTTTTCGCGTAGGTAGTAGCAGTTTCGTAGCAAACTCGTAGCTTTACTGCGCCTCATTTTTGGAATTGAATGTCTGTTTTAATTATGTTTTTAGTAGGTACGTAAAAAATAATTAAATACAATTTATAAGTAGCACACTTTTGTTGTATATATAAATCAGTATATTTATATGTATAACATTATAGCTTCGAAATACCTAATTCGCTTTAGCGCTACGACTTTCTACCGAGAGTATTTTTTTAATGAATTAAGAAGAAAAATGATATCTAACCTTGACTTGCGGACTGACCAAGTAGAGCAGGGGGTTAGCCCTCAGTTTCTCGGTTTCCTCGTGGATGCGGCGCACCTCCTCGCGTCGCGCCGAGCCGAGAGCCGACACTTCCTCGCGGGACATGCCGCCGCCGTCCGACGTCCGAGGCATGCCTGCCACGTCCGGGAGGGACTTCTTACGCTGCAGCGTCTGCGGCGTGCTCAGCATCTACACAAATGAAATAGTGTCCATTATTAATACTGATTATCATTCGTTATTCCGCAGGGCCTCAAGTCTGCTAACACAATCGATTCATAATCGAACAGCAACCGCATAGTAACTGTCACTTTTGACAGGTATTCCGACAATATCTGACACAAGTGACAGTTACTGGTCTTTTTCATCGTTTCGGTTATGAATAATTATTAATAGCACGTGTCTTGACTTGTAGGTACAGCCTTTTTTGGCCCTATAACGCGCTAATGAATGCGACTGCCGATGGAGACGAAATTATCATTCACGTTGTAGGTACTACATATGGGGTAACAATAATAGTGTAAAATATTTTACCACAGCTAACAGTAGGTTATTAAGATAACATTCCAAAATAAATAAACCAAATTATTAGACATTTAAAAAAATACATCCTGTACTGGATGCACCGCCACAGGCTACTCGCGCCGTGTTTTAAAAAAAAACATAATTTACAATTATTTTATACATCAACGAGATCCGCTTACTGATTCATAGGTTAAAATATGTTACACTATTTTTGTTATATCTTATATAATATGAAGGGATGTCACTTGTTAAATTCATTCAAAGTGTATGTGTATTATTTGCAAACTACTCTTTTTTATTATAAAGTTTTATAAAACAATTGATGTGTGGATCATCATTAACGTTGCGATTGGGCCCAGAGCCACGGGCCGGAGTCAGAGACGGACGTGCGATAAAAACATGTTGAAATTAATTTTCAGCGTATATTTTTCTTTTTAAAACGGCCGTGATAGTCAAGCTGGTAGAATGCTTGCCTCGGTAACGAGGATCGAAAGGTCAAACACCGGCTCACACCTCTGGGATTTCTGGATTCTTCCGCCTTGATTGTCACTTGCTAAACGGTAAAGGAAAACTTCGTGAGGAAACCTCCATGTCTGAGTGAACCCCTCGAAAGACGTGTGATGTCGCGCACTGGGCCAGTGTGTTGGACTATAGCTTAATCCTTTGCATAGAAGGGAAGCCTGTGCCCAATAGTGGGACATTAAGAACGGGCTAGCATTATTATATTATTATTTTACTTATTATGTTTCATAACAATTTATTGAATATTAATAAAAATAAATGTGTAATACGTAGTATATCTGCAAATAATTTGGCACCTACATCATAGTTTTGTACTTTGATCCGGTTTCAATCTAAATAAATAACTGTCATAACTATATAAACACATCCGTATGTTCTCTTGTTATAGGTAGTGCCAGAAAATAAGGAGACTGCAAAGTTATTAGAAAACATTAAGCATTTTTTTTTTTGTAATTATTATCTTTACCTCCACGGGGGGTACGTTTATCCAGCTCTCCGAGGCCCGCCGGGCGAGGATCGCCGGCGAGCACATAAGGTCATCCTCCTCATCTTCCTCCCCTTGGTACCACATCTTTTAAATCAGTTCGCTATCACCGGTTAAAAACATTTTTTTTATTTCGTTATTATTTCAAACTCGCGCAGTTTTCACTTTTACAATGTGCTTAACATATTTTAGTAGTCAGCTATTCCTTGTTTTATGAGTAATTTTGATAATATTTCAGAGATTTAAAGTTTTTTCGGCTAAATATAGCGAAGAGGTAACGCGGAAAGCGGCAGCGAGTGACTGTCTCAATATAGAAATAGAACGGGCTGAGCGCTGAGTCGAGGTCTCGCGCCCGCCCTCGCCGCGCCGCGCCGCCCGCCCGCCCGCCTAACAACGTGTCACTGAATTGAACTTATTACGATAACATTCGCACATACATATATCTGGTGATTTTTTCGTAACGATAGGTGAATTTTATAGCTTATTGCTAAGTTTTTTAAACGTAAAAGTATGAGTGTATTTTAGTCACTGTTTGATAGGGGAGCATTCCAATTAACGAGGTTAAAATATACCTACCGCCAGAATAGAGCGATAAGTATCTATAATCTACGAGTTGATAATTTACATAGAACTCCATTTTCATATTACGTACACGTTATAATAAAAATGTCTCGAGCAACGTTACGTGCTTTAGCTAATTACCCCAGCGACCTTGCTCATACATTTACTGCAGCAATTAGTGAAGACTTATTGTCTTTTTAGGACATCATCTTGTCCTAATTATTAGGAAGGAACTCAAAGCTAAACAACAAGAAGAAATAAAGAGAGGAAATATGGCGTTCATTAGGTACGACAAGCTTATTGTAAAAGATAGGGCAAACAACGAAATCAAAGGGAATGAAAAGAGGAAACGAGCACCAACCGTTTCCCCCACACAGTTGAAGAATAACGATGAAACTGGAGTAGCAGCCCCAACAAAAATTAATAAAACTAACCCATTAGGGCTAATACGTCGTACCAAACCAAATTCAACAGCGGGAATAGCCATACAATGACAACCAGCGCACATCAGAAACCGGAAGCCAACCAATAATACCCAGCAAAACAGGAACACACACATAACAAATAACCAAACTCTTTCCCCAAGCCGGTCAGCGGTCACCGTGGGGAAAAATGACCGCAACCCTCCAACGCTCAACGAACATAAGAACAAACAGAAACCCAATAAGAACCCACTAGGGCGGAGAGTGGCCAGAGACAGGGAAGCTTGGAAGGAGTTGGAGGAGGCCTATGTGTCCTCAGGATACACTGACACAGAGCAAGCAGCGGAATGATGTGCAAACTTTTATTTTATTAAATTACTTAACTTACTATAACTTTGTATGTACTTTATTTGTTATTTTGTCAGTAATAAAGGCTATTTTATTTATTTTATTTTATTTATTTATTGTCTTTTTAATTGTTTTCGTAAACTTTCAGAGCCGCTTTTGAGTTTCGTACTGAATAGCCGAAAGACTATGCTCAGGTTTATAAAACTATTGAGTCCATTGTAACTATTATGCCTAAGCCTAACTAGGTTTAGGCGGAAATAAAAAAAAAATGATAGGCACAATCAGTTTACGAATCTCTTACGTTCGACGGATTAAACTATACGTTTGAGCCGTGTGGCCACGGGCTAAAATTTGCTAAAAAGATTTGTGGTCGTGCCGGTAAATGTATAATGTAGTGCCCCGCACCGTTGGGGGCCTTGCCCCTGTACTTAACAAAATCTATCAAGGTTGGGAATACCACCTACCGTCCTTGTCCTTGGTGTACAATAAAGACTTATCTTTCCGTCTATCTATTGTCCAATTGAATGACGTAGTAGTTATTACAGGCCCGGCTTTTATGCTACAGGATTTATTCGTAGGCTACAGGCCCACGCTGGCTTAAATCTGTCTGTGGATGACACACAGTGCCGGCGCAAGGGAATTTTAAGGATGGCACGAAATCCTATTAGGGCGCCATCTTTGCTTGCCCTTAATAGTATATACCAGTTGTCCGTGCAAGCATGAAACTCAGAAAATCTTCACAACTTAAGTCTGTCTAATTTTGCTGTTTGAGGCGCATTGTAGGACTTGGCGCGTAGAGAAATCACTCCGTTCGCGCTATGCTAGTGCCGGCGCTGATGACACAGCACCACCAGACTCGATGTTATCGAGCAATTTCGAGCTGGATGACCGTTTACGAGTATAAAGAAAATATATCTAGCCTGTATATAATTTTAAACACATGCTTAAAATTATATACAGCCTAGATATATTTTTGTTTTCATTTATCATCTACCATCATCATATCTACATAGATATGATGTTGGTAGATGATAAAATCTATAAATATCGTTCCCAAACGTAAATAAAGTGATCATGAAGTAGGGTAGAGGGCATGTATAAAAATGTACGCAAATGTAATTATTTTTCAAATTTAGGGCAAAAAAACGGGCACCGCCCTATACTTACGTCTATACTTTTAAAAAACCTATATTCAGTTTTCGCATGCCCACTGTGTATGTAGGCAAGTAGAGCAACGCAAGCTATGAACGGTCGTAGAGTCGTCTTCTGATTTTCATGCTTTTAAATTTGATTAGCTTACCTTGCGGCCTCCTCCTCCTCCACCCGTCGGCGCGGCGGGCGGCGGCGCGGGAGCTGGAGCCACGTACAAACTTTCAGTTCGTTTCGGCTGATACGGCGACGGGGATATCTCTTGCCCGAGCGTTCGCTTCCTTAAAAGCGATTCCTCGAAAGGTTGAGGATCTCGCGAGCTCGCCCGCGAGATCGAGCCGCGGCCCGAGGCCAAGTGGCCGTTGCCGGCGGGCGGCGCGTGCGGCGCGGGCGGCGCGGCGGCCGGCGTGGCGGCGCGCGACGCGGGCTGCGGCGCCACGGAGCCGGCGCGCGAGCCCCCGCCCGGCGCCGCCTCCACCGACGGCTGCCGCGACCGCCTCCCGTATCGATCGACGCTCGAATCCCGACTCGGAGGCCTCTTGTAGTGATCGAAATAGTCAATGGTCGTTCTATTCCCGGGTGGTCGAGGATCACGCCCTCCGTTAACGAGCTCCTGGTCGTTGGCGACGTTTGACCGGTACCCCTGCTCGGTGGGGGCCATTTGACGGTAGCTTTGGTTATCAGCTGTGGTCTGTCGATACATCTGATCGGGTATCTGGCCGTATCCTTGTTGATCGAGCGATTGCCTGTAGCCCTGCTGGTTGATGCCCTGGCGGTATGCTTGCGCATTTGGCGCCATCTGTTGGCGGTCCAGAGGCCCTTCGGAGGTGACATTTCCAGTGCGTATGCCGCTGTCCGTGTAGGAATTTCCGGGAGCATCATAAGTGGGTTGGCCGAGGACGCTTTGTCGCCGGACGGGAGCCTGGGGAGCATTCCAGTCCTGTTGTGAGGGTCTTTTCTGATTGAGGGTCGGCCTCGTAGCCCCTGACACTCTTCGCTCTTGGTTGGCATATTGCTGTCCGGGTTGGTCTATGCTTTGTTGATGTTGCAAAGCATCTTGTCTATTAAATCTGTACGAAGAAGGTGGCTGCTGGCTACTCGCGGGGTTTGGCCCGTAGGGGTTTATTTGCTCGTTTGGTGGGAAGGGTTTTTGATTATCTGGAATTTGGGTTGAAGTATTCGCGGATGCCCAATTATTATCTTGATTAGCATTATTGTAGGGGTCATAGGGGGGTCCAAGTGTCCTATTGTCGGTATTATAATTGGAACTGTTCGTAAGCCTCGGCTCCATTGACTGCGCGGGCTTGGGGAACTGTGTCGAAGGTCTCCTGGAGGGCAGTGCATTTGGAACTCTACTAGTGTGGGGAACCTGTGAATGCATCGGAGGGGTATGATTTGGAATGCTCTTTCCATCCAAGATCTTTTCAGATTCTTGTGATACGGTTGGTGCAGCGTGTGCATCGTAATGCTTTTGTCTGTATTTTTCTCTTAATCCTATTCTGTCAAAGCCAGGGTGCTTAAAATCTGGGGCAAACTGCTTGGCTGTAGCTTGCGCTATATCACAGTCTTCTTTCGCTTGGTCCGCCGCGTCGTCGGCTTGCTCAGCTTTCCCCCGAGCTGTGGCGCTTCTGTAACAACAAATAACTTGTAAAATATAGGGAAGCAGCACAGGCGTGGTGAGCATGGACAACATACTGTTTAGTCGATTAATATGTTATTGTGTTAATATATGATATCATATTTCCTTCGCTCCTTTGATAGTCAATTTGACTGACCTAGATACAGCGATGTCGGACTTCTGTTCTGCTATTTTGGCGGAGCGCTGCGCCGCGTTGACCGCCGAGTCGACTCGCTCGCGGAACTTGGCGGAGCGCATGAGGAACATGTGCTTGCGCTTCTGGCTGGTGATGAGCACGTTGTTCTTGTATTTGCCTTCCTCCCGCGTGCCGTCCCGGAACGTCGTCACACCGTAGCCGTACTTCTTGTTCGCCAGCCACTCGCCCTCGTATCTCAGCCCGTCGCTGCGCTCGCTAATACCGAACCCAGTCCGTTTGTCGTTTTTCCATTCACCCTTATAAGTTTCTATTACACTGGCATCCAAATGTTCGTCCTATAACAAAACACGATTGTTAGCGTGAATAAGTAAACATTATTATTGTTTATCTATTCCCGCTGTATTACGTACGCGAGATGTTGTTGAAATTATATGTTACTATAGCAGCTATTCTTATAGACTTGTTTGTATCGGCATGTCAAGTGTGAGCTAACTGTATACTTTATAGTCTATCGTATTTAGACATTTGGTATGGAGAATTGAAAAGCGCCTCTAGCGGACGGTATTTAACATTTTTAATTCTCCATACAAAATGTCTAAATACGGTAGATTATAAAGTATACGGTTAGCTTACGAATAATCTCGCACTTGACGTACTGATTATGCAAAAAAAATTAAAACAAAACCAAAACACATTTATTTTTGTATTGTTAGGTATCTAGTTGTATCTTCCATTATATACTGTAATTAAACATTAATCATTATATGAAATTTTACTACCTACTTATAAGTATATATCTACACGTGCCTCATAGTTTCATCCTTCTCATTATCTATTTTTTTTCTGAATTATTCATATAAATCTACTCATTAGGTCACATTAAATATCAAATGGTCACAGAAAACAAATTCCATGATATTTATCGGAGATTATGTTATGTTGCTAAGGTTCAATTGTTAGTTACACCATGCTAATAATTTCGAGTTAGTTTTATTAATGTTCAAATATATCGACAATAGCCCATAACACCTCCCCGGGGCATGCTGGCGAGGGTACGGTCCGGGGGTGGGAGGGCAAGAAAAACAGCATTATCGCATCGACATGCAAACGATCGTGTGATTGATGATTTCGAGATTTAAATCCAAAAAAGTGAGTTCCCACCTCGACCACGAAACTAGCGTTCGAGTTGGTGTGCAAAGAGGCATGGGTGATAGCGGAGTGGGTGCTGTCTAGCGACGACACCCACGACGAGCCCGAGCCCCCCGAGCCCCCGGAGTGCACCGAGCCCGCGCCGCCCCCGCCCCGCTCCAGCTCGCCCACGCTGCGCGGCTTGGGCCATCTCTGAAAACATGGAAGCGCACAGCCTTACTCTAAGTTCCTTGGGCCGCCGCAGCCTCAGGTACTTTGGTTTTGTTTATGGTTGTGTGACGTGATATTTTTGGAACGAAGTTCCTTATCGCGCGTTACGAAAGGGGGCTAGACGGAAAAAATTCAGACGAAAAATTAAGATGAAAAGTTGTAACGAGCTATTGTAAGCTATTTTATAAATGAAAGTAGTTTACTATATAAAACCCAAAAACATAACATAGTTCAAAAACATGCCAGCGACATCTATCGCTGACAAAAATAAACATAAATATTATTTGTTTACTTTGTGAAACGCACACAATTAGTTTAGGCGGTCGGTATTTGATAAAAAAAACAAAACAAACCGAATTCACATACTGTGAATTCGGTTTGTTGTGATGTGGTGAAAACTGTGCGCAGGGTTGAATCGTGACTGACTCCCATGAGGTTGCCCCCATGAGGAGAATGTATTGATATAGTTAAACTAAATAGGAAAATAATATGGCAACAAACTATGTACCAAAAAGACCTTGTCCGCGTGGAATGGTGGCAATAATGAACGTCATAATATAGTACTGCGCACAAGAGTTTTGCTTTGCGCAGTACGTTTGATAAAGTTAATAACATCTATAAATTTGGGGGTAAGATTAGAAATAATATAAAAACGGAAATTATAATACTACCTATATTAATGCTAGTTTAGCTAGTATGAGATATCGTGGAGGATTGCCAGATCCTGACTGAGACTCCTGATGTTATGGTACTAACCGTCATAGAAAAAGCTTGATATCACTGTTATCCTTATTCATCAAATCTGTGTTGTGAGCGAGATGGCACTCGATTACGTTGCCGGTTACCGTGACATACGTAAATATATTGTGCTTAGGCCATAGAATAGAGAACCTTCAAAAAATGATCATCTTTACTTTATAGATTTTGAATACGCTAGGAAATACAACTACGTATTTCCAAATTATCTCTTGAAAATAATAAAACACCTTGCATTATTACATTTTATTTCAAAAATATTCAATGATATACTTACCTAGTGCCTAAGTTAATAATACCATGTAAGTCAGTGTCATTTACTATACAAAACTACTTTTAACGCTAATTGTACTTATATTGATTTCTTATATTTACGCGAATACTACACATTGAAATAAAACTATTTTTTAAGGATTTTATCGCGTTTATTTTTCGTTTTTACGTTCCCGACGTTTCGGCTGCTTTACAGCAACCATGGTCACGGGAGGACAATAGTAAGTGGAGGAAAATAGTTTTATCGCTAATTGTACTTAATAAACAAACTAGTAAGAAATAAAAACCACTTACGATACCGAGCACCGATTTAGTTTTCCCGACGATAGAGCTGCGCCTGCCCGAGGGCTCGTCGGATCGGATGGTGAGCACGAACCCGCCGCGCGCGTCGTCCATGCGCGTCGTGCGCAGCTCGGCAGGGTCTCCGCCCTCCGCGAGCGAGGACAGCGAGCCGCGGTGGCCGCGCGCCCCGCCGCGGTAGTGCGACGCCAGCCCGAACGGCGCTGACGTGCGCACGCCGTACCCGTGCCGCAGACCGCGCATCCATTGGCCCTGGTACGTTCCTGAAACGATCATTTGAATGGATACATACAAATTATATTTTCACCCTGTACAAAATATAATGGTGAAGGTAACCTGCATATCTAAAAGGAAATCTCGAAAGACTTCTGAAGTTTGCCAAACTGCATTGGGACCGCATAGTGGACTATGGCTTAATCCCCTCGCAGGGAAGGGAGGCTCGTGCCCAAATGTGGGACTTTAAAAAATGCTATTTTTTTACACAAAGGCAGGTGCTTTTAATCTAATAGGTCTTAAAACTCTTAAACGCCAAATACCACTCCATCATTCTCTAGATAGACTCACTGACCTATATTCATTATGAAATGTCTCATCTAATCCCTATGTATCGTCCAGAGCTACTAATGTATGAAGGTTTCTCTGGGGTGCTTGCTAGGAACTTAAAAACCGACACCCATCTGAAATATGGTCAGTATTGGAGTAAAGAATGAAGGACTGAATGATATAGATCCATATCTCATTGACTAAAAAAAGCATAAACACATTTAGAAGGTACTTTTAGTAGATAAAGAGCTTAGTTAATTAAAAAGCACCGTACAATAAAGAAACGAGTAATAATAAAGAAAAAGTATATGTACGAGTATGTACTCGTATGTTATGTTGACTGTTTTGAATACACTTGGTATCCCAAGTGTATTCAAAACAGTTGCTGCGAAACAGCTGCGAATGCGAAAATACTAAAATGGTAATTATAATTAACAATTATGACAACTAACCTTGACCCATATAGCTCTAATCAAATAAGGAGTACCTTATACCTACACTATTTACATATCGAAACATGCTACATTTGAGTTGCTACTATATGACGTATTTAGTAATAAGGGCTCTCCTGGGTACTCTTTTTGTGAGTGGATGAGTGAGTATACTTTAGGCCATTCTATCATCACATAGGTACACTGGCCCTATGCCCTATGTATACAAGATTTTATACGTGTAATTATTTGTAGTTCGATTGACCATCATGAAAAACGGCTGAACGGATTCTGACGAAATACTGGATGACCACACGTGTGGAGCCGCGGGTTAAGCGAGTATGTTATAGATACTGACGGTGTGACTGCCTCAGAGTGATAACGACAACAACCAGAATTAGCTAGAGTTGCCGTCACCGGCAAGTGTAGAGCTAACCCTATCAGTGCCGAAATAAGCCAGCGCGGGGCCTGTAGTAAATGCACCGGGCCTGTAGCAAATACGCGGGGCCTGTATAACTACGTCTTTTCTTATAAGTGATAAATGTTTTTGCGCACAGGTGGAATGCCCCCTCAATGCGCGGTGCCTGTAGAGTTTGATAACTCTTGCTATAATTTACCTAATCCAGCACTGACCCCCCAATGCGTCATTCATTTTTTCGTTCTCACCTGGAAATTTCTATGTGCCAGCTAACGAGCGTTTCACAAATTAATAATTCATTTACAGATTTTTCCGATCACGATGAATAACGAGTAAAATTATTGTTTTTATTGGATCAAATGACAATTTCTAGAGTTGCACTTGCTTGCTATATTGCTTGCACTCTATAAGCGCGGTGGGTAACTAGGTTACCAATTAAAATCGTTCACCCTGCATGTAATCAAAAAGCTTTCGGTTCTAGTTCTGGTGGTTACGGCGGTATAAGAATATACCTACCTAAAGAGTAGTGGACTGTAATTTTGCGGTTAATTATAAAATATGTATTGCTGTAATGCAATACCAAGAATGGCACTTGTAATAATGTTCAAAGGAATGGATTACAACTGCAAGCGGAATTTGTGAAGAAAATTATTGGCAGTTGCTATTGGGATAGGAAAAACTCGTGCACTTACTTGAAAAGATGCTGCTGTCGCCTTCCTGGGTTCAGATGAACATCCCACACACAATATCACTCACATAAGCAATGTATCTTCACAAAAAGTACAATTAAAAGCATGCGGCCGCAATATAAATAATTAAATCACAATTTTTCACGAGAGGCACATAAATTCGCATTCACATAATAACGTCCATTTTTGTTTCTGGTCCCGCGCACGTACTTCACGCGGGTGAGATAGCTAGATGTTGCGGAGTGCACGAGGGAAAAGGACAGGGTTTGTTTAGGAATGAACTAACTACAAGTGCACAAATGCGCGGGTGATTCAAAATGAAATCCAACATCCCCCCGGCCTTGAATGAACCCCTTCAATCAAAATAATATAAAAAAAAAAGTAATAAAAATATAGAGAGAGACATAATACAATTATTAAACATATTTGAATAAATACAGTTAAAACAATGAACGAATATGTGTGCAATTTATGACAAATTAACGCAAGCCATACCGCTTAAGTGAAAAAAAAAAAAAACATAAAACAAAATAGTAATAAACAAAATTAACTGTAACTAATCTACTGCATAGGCAACGGACACAACCGCACCACTGGTCGCTCGTATGTACCGCACTTCGTTAACACTTTCGCGACACGAATAATGCCATCCTTGCCAGGAAATACTTGAGTGATAACACCCAAAGGCCACTGTAGGGGAGGTGCGTTATCAACATTAATTAAGACTACAGTTCCTACAGTGATTGGATTCGAAGGTGTGTTCCATTTCTCTCGCATTTGCAAGTTATGGAGATATTCAGTACGAAAACGCTTCCAGAAAGATTGGACAATAGAGTCCATTAAAGAGAACCTAGATAATAGATTAGCGCGCTCATTACTTACATCCGCAGCAGGAAGAAATTCCAATGGAGAGGTACATAAAAAATGTGATGGAGTAAGAGCAGTAGGTTCTGACGGATCAGAACTCAAAAGATAAAGAGGACGGCTATTGAGTACTGCCTCAACCTGGTTGAGAACAGTGAGAAGTTCTTCATATGTAAGAATCTGCTTTCCAATAACCCTAAAAAGCATGGTCTTCGTGCTTTTAATATTTGCCTCCCAAATCCCTCCGAAATGAGGCGCAGTGGGAGGATTAAAACGCCAAGTAATGCGGTTCTTTGCTAGTTCTTGCTGAAAAAGTTTATAATAATCGCTTGAAGTAAGGAAATCGTGTAACTCCCTGAGATATGCTTTTGAAGCTATAAAGTTTTTGCCGTTGTCACTGTATAAAAACTTACAGCAACCCCTTCTCGACAAAAACCGTTTAAATGCATCTAGAAACGTTGCGGAACTTAAATCTGACGCCAATTCTAAATGAACAGCCTTTGTCACCAGGCATATGAAAAGGCATAAATAAGCCTTCTGACTACGGACACCACGCCTCCTCGCTAGCGTAATATAAAAGGGTCCCGCATAGTCCACTCCTGTGTGAGTAAAAGCATTACATTGTTCTAATCGACACTGAGGCAGATCAGACATAAGAGGAAATGTCGGTCTCGGATTCGTACGAAAGCACGTATTGCACTTATGAATTCGTTGTCGAACTATACGCCTAGCAGACAATATCCAAAATTTTTGTCGCAATATTGAAAGTAAAAGTTGTGGTCCAGCGTGTAAGTGCTTACGATGGTAAAAATCTATTAATAATTCAATGATATGTCCCTTTTTTGGTAAAAGAATAGGATGCTTATGAGAATATTCGAGTGATGAGTTAGATAAACGACCTCCAACTCGTAAAACATTATCAGGCGATAAAAAGGGACAAAGATTACGTAACGTAGATGAAACAGACTTCCTATCCTGTACTTTTTTAATATCTTCGGAAAATGAAGAACATTGGACCGCTTTTATAATGTACGCTTCAGCAGTGTCTAAATCCCGAGCGGTAATTACATTGTTACGAGAAAGCTTTTTAATAAACCTTAACACGTAAACTACAGTTTTTAAAAATTTACTCCAGGACGAGCACCGGAGGCTGAGCGCAATAATAGCGTTTTCTTCTATAACAGAGGCGACACATGTAACAACTTTCTTTTCGGGGGCTTGCACAGAGCTTGCCACGAATCGTGAAATTGGCCATTCACTGATAGGCAGTGCGGTCCAAGCGGGGCCAGTAAACCAAAGTTTATGGCCTTTCAACTGGGAAGGTAAAAGACCACGAGATAACGCATCTGCAGGGTTCTGTGAACCGGGAATGTGATAAAAATGCTCACTTTCAAAACATGATTGACATTGTGCTATTCTATTAGCCACAAATGTATTAAATCTGTGTGGAGACGAATGTACCCAGCATAAAGCGACCTCAGAGTCAGAAAAAGCGAATACATTATCAACAGGGTATCTTCGTGACAGTACATCGTGTACTATGCGCAAGAGTTTTGCCATAAGTACTATTCCACATAGTTCCAAACGGGCCACTGTAAGGGTTTTAACCGGAGATACGCGCGATTTCGAGCAGAGAAGGCTAACAATTGGTTTTTGGTTGCCAACGGTAACGTGAGAATATATCACGCAACCATAAGCCTTCTCACTTGCATCTGAAAACGCTAATAGAGAAACTTTACATCCGGATTCAATGCCTATATGACGTGGAAAACCTAATTCAGAAATCATATACAATTCACCAATAAACTGATGCCATAAATTTAAGATATGCTGAGGGGGAATATCGTCCCAACCCAAATTAAGAAGCCATAGCTCCTTGATTAATAATTTTGAATATAAAATAATCGGACCTACAAGACCCAAAACATCGTATAGACGAGCAGTCGCCGACAATATTGCGCGTTTGGTACCCAACTGTTGCGGTGGTGATGTAGTGAAGACGAACTTGTCTAACGCGGGAAGCCAAAGTAAGCCTAGAACCTTAAACCCATCACCATCATCAAAGAAAACCGATTCAGATTTGCGGTGAGACACAGGAATATGTTTTAAAAATTGCGGGGAATTGCTGGACCACTTGACCAGCTCAAAACCTCCAGCTTTTAGTATTTGAATTAGCTGTTGGGCTGTATCAACGGCTAGGTCCTCAGAGAGGGCTGATGACGTCACGTCATCCATATACATATCTCTCTCTAACACCTCAGCGGCCAGAGGATATTTTTCGCCCTCATCCTTCGCTAACATACGTAGCGTCCGCATGGCCAAGAATGGCGAGGAACGTAAACCGAATGTAACTCTATTATATTCATAAACATCAAGCGGGTCGTCAGAGGAAAACCGGTATATGACACGCTGATACCTGCGGTGCGGGGGATGTACTTCAATACACAAGTACATCTGCCGAATATCGGCAAAAAATGCAATACGGAACATACGAGCATTCAAAAGAATATGAAATATCTCTGCCTGAAGATTGCAACCTGGATATAGAATGTCATTTAAGGATAAACCAGTATCCGTCTTAGCACTACCGTCAAGCACAATACGAAGCTTCGTACTGTCTTTGTCTTCGCGGAGGACGGGATGGTGCGGTAGGAAAAATCCCGGAAAAGCGCGTTCCTCGGGTGTAGTTCTAGAAAGAATACCTTTTTCCAAATAGTCGCGAATAATAGCATTATATCTATCCCGTAACTCAGGTGACCTTGCAAATTTCTTTTCAAGTAACATGTACCTTCTTCTAGCGGTGATATACGAATTACCTAAATTATTCGGGTCGTCCTTAAATGGTAATGCAACAGAGTAGGTGCCGTTCGCATTACGAGTGGTCGTAGAGGTGAATATCTTCTCACACTCTTCTTCATCAGGACTTAAAAACTTCACAGCGGGTAGTTCCTCGATCTCCCAAAACCTTTCTAAAGTTCTATCAAGCGGATCACGAGTGAACGAACAAAATGAGTGAGACACATGCGGGGCCATATTAATAGGCGCGTCACCCATAATTATATAACCTAAGGTTGTTTCTATAGCGGAGGGTGAATTATTATTATTCCCAACACGATCGAATAAAATAATTTTACAATAAATATTGACACCCAAGAGCATATCGATTGGTCCAGGTTCAGCATACGAGTCGTCCGCGAGTGGAAGATCTCTGATATAACCTAACGCCGAAGTGTCGACGCATGAGTCGGGCAACTGTGACGTAATTTGTCCAACCACTAACGGCTTAATAGAATACGCTGTAGCATTGTCAAAACGAGATGTAAAATTGACATCAGTTACTCCGAGAATGCGTTGGGTGGTTCCACCTATACCTTGTACTTGTGTGAATCGACTTTGTGTGGATACGTGTAGCGATAAGCGCTTACAACACGCCGACGATATATAATCACTTTGAGAACCCGGGTCCACCAAACATCTAACAAAATGCTTTTCATTATTATGATCGATAATAATTATCTTTGCGGTTCCCAAAAGGGTAGTAGTAACAAAACGATCGGCTTGATCGCGAGATACATTACACACAGACGTGTTTTGAGTAGCGGTAGGTATTACATGCAACTGACTATCACCCTTATTATTAAGCAGCATAGAGTCGCTTATTGCGGGTGAATTCAAAACACGGTCCGTTTGCGCGGAGAACGCACAACTAGTCGCTTCATGTGAGGTAGCTGGTTCTGTTCCCCGGTAAGTGGAATCATCATTTTTAGATTGAGCGGGATTAAAATGTAACAATGAATGATGTCTTGCTGAACACTGAGAACAAGTCTTCTGCGAAGTACATCTAAAGGTTTTATGTTTACAACTTAAACAATTATTACAATAGAAGTTATTTTTTATAAACTTAAATCTATCCTGTGGAGTCATTTTTGACATAAAGATTGGACACTGATACAAATGTTCATGTGTAATATTTTTACATAACGAACAGCAATCACTATTATTTAAATTTTTTGTAAGATTAGCATCCGTATTAACAAAAGCCTTTGTTGATTTTGGAACTGGAATATTCTTACTACGCAATTTACTTGGGGTTGAATCGACAATCTTATGATTAGTTGAACGAGACAAAACCTTACATTGTTCCCTTATAAGTTCCATAAGATCGCTATATGACGGCATATTTTGTTTACGGTATGTAACTTCGAATAATTTTACTGTATCCGAATCCAATTTCTGCAGTGCGAGATGTAAAAATATAAAATCCGATAAGTTGCCAAGCTTTAATTGCTTGAGTGCTTCAACAGAAGAATTAAAATTATAAACAAACGAATCGAGACCTGCAGCACTATTATTATTTAACGCCTTGAATTCTAACAACTGATTAAGATATGCGACTGCAAGGGAACGGGTATCGTCGTATCTTTCAATAAGTGCTTTCAATATAATAGCATAATTGTCCGCGGTAGGCTGTAACCCAGCACATACTGAAGTCGCTTTGCCGGTCAATTTTCCGACTAAATAGTAAACACGTTCACTATCTGTAAGCGTGGGATTGTCGTGGATAACACTTTTAAACTGCTGATAGAAGAGCGGCCAATTACGAATATTACCGTCAAATGACATCAATTCGATGGGCGGTAGCTTAGGCTTCGTCATAGAAATGTAAGAATCCCCTTGCGACCTCTTGACATTAGTCAAGAGGCCAATTTTAGACATAACTCGTTTAACATAACAATACATCTCCTCAAACGAAATCCAAATTTGAACATTAATTTTATATGCGGGGTTTAGCTTTAAATTAATTGTGTTATAATTATCTAAGACTCGTTCAAACTCCATACGCAGCGTGTCGATGTTATCAACATTATTTAGAAACGACTCACGTTGAGACTCACTAGCGATAGCATTCTTGGATAAATCGTAAATCGACTGTAACCTTGAGAAAAGTCCATCACGCTTAGCCAGAAGAATCGTCAATTGAATGCCGTCTTCACCTGAAGCAGTTAAGTCTTTATCCTCTACATCTAATACCTTGGCTTTCTTCATTATTTAAACAATAAAATATACTATGTACTACGTATTAATCAAGTACTAAAAAATGACAAGACGTTAAACCAAAAATTAAATAAAACACACTTTTATTTATACTACAATACAGTTCAATATTTAATAACCGTGGCCGTATGCGTTGTGAACGAAATGCGGTGAATGCGAACGTGGCGGGCGGACGGCTCGGCGCGGGTTGATGCGAATGAGCGGTTGAACTAATATTTTCGAGCAACGAAATATTATCCGACCGTCAACTATAAAATGTTACTTATATAAACGTAATAAAGATGATCGTGCGGTTTATAATAAAATGAAATAATTGCCAATGCGGGTTGCGTAAATACGACTTAAATATTATAAATAAGTAGGTACTTATATGTAAATTGACAATTATTTCTCGACCAACTTTATGAATGTATAGCGGCTTCGTAACATTAATATTGCGAACATTTATAACATTATAAGAATATAATGAATAAATATGTATTAAATGTAATACTTTAATATATAATATGAAGGTAAGGAGTTCAGCGTTCGGCCGAAGTGACCAAAAATGGTGGTTACGGCGGTATAAGAATATACCTACCTAAAGAGTAGTGGACTGTAATTTTGCGGTTAATTATAAAATATGTATTGCTGTAATGCAATACCAAGAATGGCACTTGTAATAATGTTCAAAGGAATGGATTACAACTGCAAGCGGAATTTGTGAAGAAAATTATTGGCAGTTGCTATTGGGATAGGAAAAACTCGTGCACTTACTTGAAAAGATGCTGCTGTCGCCTTCCTGGGTTCAGATGAACATCCCACACACAATATCACTCACATAAGCAATGTATCTTCACAAAAAGTACAATTAAAAGCATGCGGCCGCAATATAAATAATTAAATCACAATTTTTCACGAGAGGCACATAAATTCGCATTCACATAATAACGTCCATTTTTGTTTCTGGTCCCGCGCACGTACTTCACGCGGGTGAGATAGCTAGATGTTGCGGAGTGCACGAGGGAAAAGGACAGGGTTTGTTTAGGAATGAACTAACTACAAGTGCACAAATGCGCGGGTGATTCAAAATGAAATCCAACAAGTTCTAACGTAGGTATAAAAATTAATGGAGTTAGTTAGCTGATATTTAGTTCATAATTCAAGCATTTACGAACCATTTATAACGTAATGTTGCGATCTAATGTGTATTTTTCGTAGTGGTTAGTATTAAATGAGTGGTCGACACGATTGTGTGTCGAGGCGGCGCGGCAGGCGTGCCTGTGCTATATATAAACGGCGAGGGCCGCGCAGGCGCAGGCCGGCGTGCGGCGGCCGGCAGGGCCACCTCACACGAATCATTCATCAACTAAACTACTGAAAAAACGTTCAGTGCACTCATCTATCAGCCACTGCTTACAACCATCCTTTATAGAGAGTTGGATCTTGTTAAACAAGATACTGCATAGTGTGTTTCGTTATTCATAAACAGAATCACGCATCATTATGGATGCTCTCTATGACCTATTGCCAAAAAACAATCCTTGCACACATGCCGCTGACGTAGAGACGCTCTACTCATACGCTCTACGTCAATGTCCGTGTCCAATGTAGCGATTTAGAGCTACATGACTGTGTAAGGCGATGTTTTCTTACGAACGAAGAACTGAATTCATAATTTTAATTTTATGAATGACTAATCTCCATTGGGGTTACGTTATGAGTCATCCTATTGATGTCGAGCAATACCTGCGTGATGACGTATATATTTACAGGCGTACTATACGCAGGAAAACAGCTTAAGCATACGGTGAGAGGTATGTTACGGACCATTGATTTTAACTGTCTGTTGTATAGTCCACTATGAAATGATAGGTAGGTACATGTTTATAAATTGAATACACCATGTTAAAGGTAGATATTGATAGGAGGTAACGGATATTTATTTTTATAAATGCTAAAACAGTACCATACACGCAGCCCTCTTTAGCAAAAGAGAAATAACTCTAATTTCTACATTTATATGTTCTTAAAGAAAATTCTTAAATCTCTACATTATTAAACACATAAACACACATGCCAAAAACATCTGCTCGTGATTCATTTACGTGTAGACTAACTTCTCAATAGTTTAACTGGAATTTATAATTCCGGCACGCGTGCTGTTTACACATATTATTTTCTAAAGGCAAACATTGCGCAAGTTGAAGGGCCACCTTCCTAGTTCGCACCGCAATCTGGGTCACGAGGCGAACAGAGGGTAAGCAGGAACTCCTAATGAAATCGTAACGCAATCGAGAAAGCGTACTGTCGCCGTCATACATATTTATAAAACCTTAGGTATAAGCAGGACGCTAGACGCTTACGTTACCGTAATGCTAATACGAAAAAATATTGTGCTTGAGCCACAGAACGCCGCGCCGTACGATCCAGTTATGAAATTAATATATTTGTATGTATATAAATGAATCATCTCGCGATAGCCCGGATTATTAGGGTTTATTTTAGGATCAACAATAGCTTTTAGCATTGCTATCCGATTAACAATAATAATGTATTCTCCCGTAGGTTACGAACGAATCTTACAATACTGACTGAAGAATGCCATGGCCATGTAAACGTAATGTATTTTCGTCTGAATTCCAATAGTTTGGCAATGAAAGAATTAGATAATACTGACCGCCATCCGCGTAAGTTTCTGCGCCGTATCCATCTTGGAGTCCGTTGGCCCACGTGCCCTCGTACTTGGCGTTGCTGATTGTGCTCTGGCGCACGCCGTAGCGTCCCTTGTAGCCGCTGGTCCACTCGCCGCGGTAGAGCCAGCGGTCGCGCGTCTCCACGCCCATGCCATGCCGCTTGCCGTTCTGCCATTGACCTTCGAATGAGCTGCCACTGGAACCATAAACATTACACTTTAGACAGGTATGACAATAATAACGAGACATTATTTATAACGTTAGCGATGTAAATATAGTGTTGGTCTGGCGGTGGGTAAGTTTAAATTTGTATCGAAAAGTCCATACATGGAGCTGGTATAAAACATACATTTAAGTTGATTTGTCTTTTTATGAACAAAATATCAAAAATAGAAATAACTAGGTATATGCACTCCGATAGTTGCTTGTTATTAAACTACCCTATTTATTTTTATGTCTTTGTCCTGCCTATTTGATATATCTACTATTTTGTCTACGGGGACACTAACATTTTATAACTTAGGTTCTTCTTCTTTTTTCTTTACGAAATGAGATGCGATGAAATAAAATGGATATGAATATTACCTCACCCACAACTTAGCGGGTATTTTGCCAATGTCAAGTAATTAATGACAATAAAACATTCAATAAATACATATTATAAATAAAATAATGGATGTGACATGATGATATGAAAATGGCGTCCCAAAACCTCATAACTTAGGTTGGTAGGTCAATATAAAATCAAAGATTTGACTTTCATTACGGCAGAAAATGATTGTCTAGCGTCGCCCACTATGTAAGGACAGTATGTAAATCAGTTAGAAGAAGACTACTTTAGAGGAGCATGTGAGTTATACGCTGTCCTGTGGTAGATGTTATAAGCTTGTAATATTGGTTACTTAGCCTACGACGAGAAACGGAACTTCTCTAGTATAAATATGTAAGTATGTTATTACCAACCTCGTCTTTAAATTTCTTTATACATATGTAATCGTTTTAATTTATGTGGATATGGGACGTAAAGGCGTACCCAGACATGTCTGATGAAATGTTGGTTTACTTTATCTCTTTCTTATTTAATTTGACAACCCTAGAACATGACTGAATGACATATTGATTTCAAGATCAGCGTAGAAATACGTCATCATGTGGTTAATACTGGTGAATTAAATTTTCAAGTAAACATTGAAAAGACAATCCGAGTAAACCAATAATAAATATGTTGGATGGAGTGTCATTTCAAATACCTCAATATAATTGCCTCTTATTAATATATCTGTGATAATTGCTAAGAAAAAGTCATTTTGAAATAAAACTTATCCAATGAGGTATTTCGCAATAGCTTCTGTAATACAAAAATTATTGTAAGTACCTACTTAAGTATTTAGGGTGAATTTTTCCATGTGTGCGTGGATGGCCAAATTGGAAACTATAGGGAATAGCGTAAAATATTTAGACAACTGTCGTCACCGATTTTGATGAAACTAATTTAAATCGGTGTCGAGAGCCATTTAATCTTTTTTAATAATCCCTATAGTTTCGGATTTGGCAAACCAAGCGCGCTTGAAAATTTCACCTGTATATCTACTCGCTGTTCACGAACATAACAATAGACTAAAGCAATTCTTTTCCGGTGAAAGATGGATTCAATCTGCTGCCAAAACTATGGTTTTTAATAGAATTAATGGTTGGGAGCAATTATTAGACTAGAATGTATTTGAACTCATCAGTGACGCTGTGAGTGTGCTATGCCAAGATCGGATGCTACAAACTTTCTCCACAAATACGTTACAATACGTATTATTATCTATAATTGGGATCATAGACTAATTACTTACATTTTTTATCGCGTTAGGTACGTATATATGCATTAACACCTAGTAGGTGAGTAATTTGACGTGGGTAGCTAAAACAACGAAAAATCGATCACCAGTCAAATACTTTACATTAGTAATACTTTTTGTTGTCACATCTCATAATTCTTTTTTATTAATATAGTCCAATAAATTTATGAATTCTCAAACTAAATCTTATGTCTCGTAAATAGACAAATAAATAAATGTAGGTGATAGTATCGCTATCAAATTGAAAATGGATTGGAGATACGAAGGTAACCAATGAAGACAAAAACAAAATAACAAAGAAAACCAAAAACTTAAATCCAAAAACAATGTAATCAAAAAATCTACCTAGTCTAATTTAATCTCATTTGTAACAAATGTAGAATCGGTGTCAGATATAAACAATCAACAATGAATAACATTCACTAATATTGCAACAAAATGACACAGTGATAAAAACTGAAAGTGAAATTTAGCTACACAGATGATGTAATAGAAAACTTTAAAACCTATGACGTCTATATGCACTGTATTTTTTTAGGTCATTCAGAAAAGCAATTAACTTAAAGTAATAACAGTTTTTTTCTACGTGTATATGTATTTAGGGAGTTTTATTGTGTTTGGCTTCATGAACTTAATTTCTTAGTCTTATAAGTCTTATGTACTAGAGCATAAAATGCAGTTTTAGCCAGCTTACACCCAGCATAAACAGGGACTTTACGAATTGAAAAAGGCTTTGTAGAATATGCTTAATTCATTATATCCAACACACACGCACGATCAATAGGTATACAGGATGGAAATTTTAGACGGGTCAGTAAGGGCAGCTACCTCAAGGGTTGAAGCAACACGACTATTGTCTTGGGAGATTATCCCTATTTTTTTAGTTATTGCTATCGGCATTTCACATAAGTGTTGATACTTTATTTTGATTTTACATTCTACTATATGTCACCACTCACCACAGTATGATAAAATTAATTTGCTAATAAAATGTACCTATGGAATAAGTTTTTTTCGTTGTGACATTTCTAGTACACTAACCTTACTTGGCCCCATAGTGCCTTTTGTTGTTCATCGTAGACAACATTTATTAAGCTAATAAATATTATTCGAAAATCGGTGTTTTTGCACTGACTGTACATTTTTATTAAAATATGTACATGCCGATAACAATAACTCAAAATATAAGGGATAGTCTCCTAAGACCATATTCGCGTGGCTACAACCCTAGCTAAGTAGCTCCCTTTTTTTTTTTTAGGTTGGCAATCGGCTTCAGGATAGAGCCGTTATTGTAAATCTAAATCGCCGGGTTATTATATAGTAGATAGTTGGTAATATATAATACGTTAATACCTATGTGCAAATAAATGACATACATCCAATCTGTTCCAGTAAATTACTATAATTAGGTAGGTACCTAAAATATCCTATACAAAATCCTGAACTGAGCAAACGCGGATTCAGCCTTCAGATTCATTCTTTATTGCAGTACACTGTCCTATATGTAAGTAACATAATGCTACTATTGTGCCACCATTTAAATGGCTATTATCTAAAACAACAACACAGTGAAGCCTGCAGCAATGAAATTCCTTTTAGTTTTTATTAGTTGCGGTAAGATAATAATGGCCGGTCTGTTCTGGATTGAGTACCTACGGACTGAACAACTCAAGCCTAACTTCTATTTATAACTCAATACACGGATATTCTGCTGTACCTAGCACAATTGAATCATACAAGTAAATTCAGCAGACTTCAGTTGTAGAGCCTCGCCCTTGAGCTCACTAACGCTAAAACGAATATTTTCGTTATTTGTTAATTTTTAAGCGTTACCTTAACAGTACTACCTGCTGATAATATCAGTAATCCTACGGGTTGTACGTATTTCTTACACCCGAACCGAGCGTCATGGGCACATACGTGCGATATTATACAGGTAGATCTCAAATTAATGAATATAGGGCCCTATATAAGTCTGATTTCATAATTGACTTGTGATTGAATGGCAAAAAATACTTCATACAACCATTGATCCCCATTGTTTCTCCTTAAGGGTCGCAATTCCAGAAATCCCTGTATAGTGCACCTCTAGGGTACTCTAGGAATATATGATCCAAATTTCACACCTCAAGGTTTACCGGTTTAGGCATTGTGTTGTCTGTCATCCTGTGATATAAATTGTATTAAATAAAAGATGGCCAAGATGCCCTCCACACTCCACAAAACAAAATATGGCAAGATGGCTTTTCTTTTTCATTTAAAATGTATAGTTCTACATATAGGTACCGACGTAATAGGTAGGTGCTAAGTATTAAATAGGTAGGTACTTAGTACATACCAACAGGGCCCCAAGTCTGCTACCACAATCGATTCATAAACGAACAGTAACCGCATAGTAACTGTCACTTCTGACAGATATTGTATGGGATATCTGTCAAAAGTGACAGTTACTTTGCGATTGATTGTGGTAGCAGACTTGGGGCCCAGTTCAATCGACACCAATGTACCTAGTTATGATCAGAGTTATAGTTATAAATTAATAT
The DNA here is from genome assembly GCA_905333125.1 of Pheosia tremula. Taxonomy (NCBI): domain Eukaryota; kingdom Metazoa; phylum Arthropoda; class Insecta; order Lepidoptera; family Notodontidae; genus Pheosia; species Pheosia tremula. Next base: position 5,185,574 of record HG995397.1, read on the forward strand.
TGATTGGGATAGTCTGTGATGCAGTGGACGAAATGTTAAAAACGACAAATGACATCTTACTGATTGCGTGTGTAAGATCAGACTATTTAAAAGATTGTAGCTTACTTAGTCGTGTATATAGGTAATGTCAAAAAGTTTTGAAAAAAGAACCTTTAATGGATTAATGGGCAAGGTTTGGATGTGTCTTTTCGTACTTCAAATTTTACTTGCGAAATATATCTTCCGTATTTAATATTATCCTTACATTCCTTATTATTAAATATAACTTACGCATGCTAGGTATTAATGTGTATAGCCTATATTATCTTGTAGGTACCAAATGTTTCATTACCTACAATAAATAAAAATAAATGCACAGTTCAATGAGCAGTATCTAGTAAGTATGAATACATGGTGAAATAACGATGGTTTATTTTTTTAAATGACCGGGATTGATTCCCGTTTCATGAATGAGTTTTTTTTTAATATATGATTTTTTTTTTATCTTTAAAATCGACGACCTTAGAACATATTTTTCGAGCTCTTATAGTTGCGGAGTTCCCCATATTGACCCACCTCGATGTTACAGCCTGTATATAGCTGGGTATGGGTTCCCGCTATGATTCGCCATTCCATCTGGCCCTTTGCCAATCTTGTCTACCGTTTCTCGGCCTTAACAATATCAACCTCTCCCCGGATATTCGGTCAGATATCAGAGCATTTCCCTACCCGACGCTTTGTTCATCGCTCTCTACTCCTCTTACTGTGTCTGACTCAAATCAAATTGTTACAGTAATCAATTCCTTTCATGAATTTATAATGTTTATGAGTTAGTCACCTCGAGTTCCTACTTATTTATACATACAAATAAATAAAATTGGAGTGTCTGTTTGTTTCGGCCAATCTCTGCAATGGCTAGACCGATTTTGACGGGACTACCACAGGCAGATAGCTGATGTAACAAGGAGTAACTTAGGCTACTTTTATTTTAGAAAATTCTTTTTTGTTAAATACCACGCGGACGAAGTCGCGGGTAACAGCTAGCTAGTTCTACATAAAAACCACATCTAAATAGTTGTTTTAAGTCTTAAAAATGACAAGTGTTCATTTACGATAACTAATTGCAAATGGCAAATGGTACTCTGTACAACATAAATACTCGAGATCAAATACTTGCCTATACTGCAATAAAAAAATAAAAAAACATACAATTAATTGTTATGCTGTACCTGGGACGTAAGCTAATTAAGTAGTAAAGGTGCCGCGGTATAAACTAGCTCGTCGTAGTTCAAATGCTTGATGTTTTTAGTGTCCTCTGCAATTAATAATCAATCGAATAGATAATTAGTGTAAATAAATTATCAACTTGATATCTGATGTTGTTCCTTGTAATGTTAGAAAAATACTTTGTTGTTACTTAAATTTGTATTAAAAATTACATAACTATAAGTATGTAGGTATTTATTATTTAGTGTCACTGACACACTACCAACTACCGTACCTTCGCAAATTAGGAAGCTATCAAGAGACAAAATGGAATGTGTTTCTTTCTACAGGTAAGTAACTACCCAGAGATGAGAGAACCTACTGGATATATCAGTATGTTTTCCACCTGATGGTATTATGTATTTATATATACGTACCTATAAATATTTACAACCAATCAATCGATTACTACAATGCTACACCTTTTACATTTTATTTAAAACTAGCTTTTGCCGGAGACCATAGATATTACTCTGCAACTCGACCCCCAATATGACACTCAGCGGTGTGTAGCTTTCTATTAGTAAAATATTTTTCAAAAACACAAAACTAGTTCCAAGGATGCCCCATCAAGCATACGACCTTACAAATTTACCTATTCATGATTTTAATATGTAGGTACACCACCCATATTTTTTTAATTACTAAGCCACCATTTCGTGACTCCTTCACGTAGTTAAAACAGCGAAATTATGCAATAGGCACTTGGTATTTTAATTCATGGTCGATCATAAAATAGGTAACAATGCCTGAAATAATTAGGTATAAATACGCGAATACTGCACATTGAAATAAAACTAATTTTACGGATTTTATCGCGTTTATTTTATGTTTTCTATGTTTCCGACGTTTCGGCTGCTTTGCAGTAACCATGATTATGGGAGAACGTAAGGAGAAGGGAGGATAAACGCGATAAAATCGGGAAAAATAGTTTTATTTCAACAGGTAAAAATAAATTGAAGTACGCTATTGTTTTAGTGTTGGAAATATTATTATTCACGTCGTGGTAGCTCGACAGTTGATTCTTATTTATTTTTGAATACATAATTAAATTAATTTAATTAATTTAAATACATTATTTACTGTTACCTCGAGATTTGATGTGAGCAGGCTACGAGGAAAGAGTTCCATAATTATACTTTTATTCTGGACATTAAATCCGTATCTCTTTATAGCTACACATATCTTGTTTCACAAACAATAGGTTGTTTCTGTAGCTATCCATTCTAACAAGGACTTATTGAGGTTACCTGAATAAGTATTAAATTGCGCTATTTTTTTTTTTGTTTTTTGTTATATTTTAATTTAATATCAACGTGATATGTACAACACAAATAAAGATTAAAAAGAGAATAGAAAAGCTTACCTACTTAATATTTACCAAAACTGTAAATATTTTGGCCCATGCTGTAGCGTACCCAACGCTGGCCACATTTCCTCGCTGAATAGCCAAAGCTACTCACTGAGCGAGGAAATGCCCGGCCTTTGGGTCGCCGGTTGCGTCGACAAATACTTTCTATATGGAAAAATATGTTCTGGACAGATTAACTCAACATTTGGTATAGTTAAGGGTACTCTAAATTCGTAGCAGAAGGGTCTCGTTGTTTATTTTACCTACATAAAAAAGGAATATGAAATTAAATAAAGAATTTTACTTTGCTGTATTCTCTTGTAGGGTCTATTTATCATAATTTCTACATTTTCAAAAATATTACATATAGGCACAGAATACGCGAGAACACTCGTAAACAACATTGCTGATAGCTGTAACTATACCCACCTATTCGCATCGTGTACGTACTATAAAAAACAAAACCTGCCAATATAATTAGTACCGTATACCTACGTATTATATAATCTCGCACAGATTCTATTATATATGTTCCTTTTGATTTCTTATACTCAACAATGTTATTTTCGTAAAAAGCTTTAAGTTACCATAGGGTACACGAAACCTGATAAACGTTAACTTCGAGGCGCACAAATAAGCTTTCATTTCATAAATGTTGATGAAACTTTAAGTTGGTGGGTAACCTACCTACCAATACTGAGTTTATCTTGCCTTTACCTACATTGCCACATGATTTTTAATCTGTAACAAATATTTTTCATAAATAAGTAGATATTTGAATATAAATTCTATTTAGGCTTCGCATTTGAATTACGAATGGAATTCATCTATTTGCTAAATATCCAGCAAGTCTCGCCTCATCAAAGATGCGATTTTCATTTATCACCTCTTTAATTATATTTTCATATATCCCAAGCTTCTATCAATTAGGGCCAATCGTGTCACCATTTCTTGTTATAAATTTTATTATTGTATGTAGGTAAAGTTTATTTTATCGATGGATGAATTTGGTTCTCAATCTATACATATAAATAAAATTGGAGTGTCTGTTTGTAATATTAAAATAACCGCTTTTTACTAAGTGCATTTGGATGTATACACGTTACCTATACCGAAACAATTTTTTTTACAATTTTTGTCTGTCTGTCTGTCTGTCCGTCTGTCTGTCTGTCTGTCTGTCTGTCTGTTTGTTCCGGGTAATCTCTGAAATGGCTGGACCGATTTTGACGGGAATTTCACTGGCAGATAGCTGATGTAACAAGGAGTAACATAGGCTACTTTTATTTTAGAAAAAAAAAATTGGATCTCTCGAAAAAAAACTAAAACCAATGTTGCAGCGCTGCGCCTGATTAAAGTTTGATAGCAACAATCTGCAATGCGTCCCGCGGGATCAGAACGCGAGCAGGCTGTTGCCAACGGCTGAGTCTTTGTTAAATACCACGCGGACGAAGTCGCGGGCAACAGCTAGTTACCAATAAAATTAAAATATCTGAAACTGACAATTTTCGAAAAACATTCGCTTCAATATTTCTAATTAGGTAGTGATGTATCTTAATGACGTTATAGATCTTGATCTCATTTAATTAAGATTTTCATCGAAGGAGCTTTGTATTATTCAGTGTACCCAATTCGTGAATCCTCGTTGTAACGTTGTCTTATACAGTCTTCCCCGTCTGCACAATCAGTTGCCTGATGCATCTTCAAGTGATAAGATATTGGCTCTTATACAGGCTTTAAGAATAGGTACAATATCAAGCCAGCCATCAATTTCAAAAATTAAACATCGGTAATTTAATTCAAGACAGTCGACAGAATAAAATGCGGCGCCGCTGCCAAGCCTTCCGGTTATCTCAGACCTAACTTATCCCAGTGCAAACTTTTATTAGGTCGTTGCTCCGTCGAAAAGAGAATTACTATCGTTGTCCTGTTCTTTGCTAAATTTCACGTTAATAGCTACATAATTAAATATACAGATAAATGTGATCTAATTTAATCGCGTCTGAATCACGCTTGACGGAGGTGCTTATTTCACTGCGACCGCTTAATGATATTGTAATGTGATCGTAGGCTATGGACGTTATGTAAATAGGTAAGTGTTGTAAGCAGTAGGTATCATTACGATTACGAGCTTTATATATTTAACAACTTAAGTACCTATTACTTAAGTTGTTAAATATATAAAGCTTGATTCAAAAAGGCTATACTAATATTTAACCCTGCGTTCCGTTAGCCCATTTATAGTTTATCATTATTTGAAGTCAGCTCACAGAAAATCTTAATTGTCATATTGTTGGGACCAACATTTATTTAAAAAAATCCTTAGAAATGTTGACATCACAAATTATTACCAATGCACTAAAGAAGCGCAGGTGTCACGGTTAGAATAACATTTCTGAATCACGCTGTAAAACTAAAATTTTACGGGTATCAAGAATGTCGTTTCTTATAGCTTTAGTTAGTTCTACGAATACTTATTTGCCTTATTTGTGGACTTTATCTTATAGAGCCCGTTTTTACCTTCTGAGGGTTATTTGGTATTGTCAAAAATGTATTTGGTATTGCCTGCGACTTCAGTTGCGTGGGTTTTGTTATAGGTTTTCCCAGAATTTAACTCAACTTTCAGCCAATTGAACTGAACAGTGTTTTGATAGAACAAATATTTGACGTTATTCTTTAAATTGATGATTTTTAAATTACGAACTGATTGATATAAAACAAACATAATTTTAGGTGATGCTTACCAAAATACATCAGTGAAAACTGCAACCAAATCGGTTAAGCCGTCTCTGAGATGAGCGCACATAGACGCACAGACAAAAAATCAAACAATCATTGTTTTGTGTTCTATTGCGTTGATTAAGGCCCCAATCATAGTTTTTATATCTACCTTGTACACACAACGATCAGTTACATTTTAATTATGTCGTCAATATATTTAGGTCTTACTTGCAGGCCTAATTTTATTACTAAACTATAGTTTACTGTTTATTGATACCGGACGCATATAATATATCAACCTACCTACGGTACCTTATTTACATAGGTATATAGGTACCGGTAGGTCGGTAACTAACTAGGTAGTTAAATTTGAGTTCAGGTGTCTATAGCACCTGCCTAATGTCAAGCGACATACGTCATTGGATATGACGACATCGTCATTTTATAAATCATAGCAGTAATAAGGTGGGCAGACACGTCTTTGGCAGACACTTATTTTAAATATTTTCAATCAAGGTTTATAAACTGTATAACGAGTGGCCTTCATTTTATTGAATGCCTAATGGTTCCGTTAGCAGCAATGACACAGCAATTGACACCATCTCTAAACGATGATATGATAATGTTATCACGTGTATAAATGTTATAATCAGTTTCTACCGATCGATATGATATTTTCGCTGAGATTGGACCATGAGCCATGAGGCTCTTTCACCGCCGTTACACGCGTTTTCTAGCGAAACACCCAACTCAATTATTAATAGCAGCCTATTTTTGGAGCGGCTTCAGACGCGGATTTGCGCTCGGGCGTGTGCGAGGCCCGGGCGAAGTCACTATCTCACCTGGGCCAGGTGTAGACACCGGAAACTTCAAAGCCGAAGTGCCAGGAGCCGGCGTAGGCTCCCTGCGCTTTGGGTCCGGTGCAGACACCGTGGCCGTGGGCCTTGCCATCTTCCCATGCACCACAATATGTACCACCATCGTCAAAGTCGAAGCGTCCGCCGTTGAGGCCGCGCTGCGGGGGGTTTCCGCTAGCGGCGTGCGCGGTATCGGCTAGCTCGCTCGGCTGCATCACGCGGAACCGTGGTGCCGCGGAGGGGAGGGCCTCCCGCGCGCACCCTCCACCGAGCTCGCGGTATAAATAAACATCAGCTGGGCATGTCGCGCCGTGGCGCGCCGCCGAGTGAACACCACTCCGGTCCTGCGCGAGGAGCACTGCGCGCCGAGCCGCGGCTCCCGCCCGCCCGCCGCGCCCCGCCCGCCCTGCGGCTGCGTACAGTACGCGGCGCAGCTCGTCGCCGCCGCGCCGCTGCCATCACCGCCGCTGCCCGCTGCCGCCACACTGTCGCAACAACATGGGAATAATTGCTTTTCCATTTTACTAATTCCAAATAAAAATTGCCACTACAATGTGATGTGGTATTCTCGCGCTATACTTACCGAATTGTTAGGGACCTACCTACCTATCCAACTATCTAAAACAATTATATTGAAACTGGGATTACATGAGCCTTTTCGCCCTTTGATCCTTGCTAAGGGATTTCTGAAATAGCCATGGAATACAAATAAATAGAATGGCCTTAGCTCCCAATTCTTTGCAAGACTGGTGTCGCCATCTACTCCCACTCGTTGCCACTGGCAACGATTAGGTCACAATGAGCAATCCCATAGGAACAACGAGGCGATCGCCTGGGGCGGCCAGGCCCGAGAGGCGATACCTATCCGGTCTCAAGAAAAACAAATGCGCCATATTTATCGCGGTCAGTCACTGACCACAATTTAATTTTTATGTTCCGTTCGCCACTTCAGACAGTCCACCTCAGTCCTGTTAGATACCTTGATAGTTAGATAAGAAGATGTCTAGTATTTAAACGTAAGTAAGTACCTTTAACGCGCGTGTCTCGTTTTACGTTCATACAAACCTAAATTAATTAGTTTTTCCTTCATTTTTTTTTTGTAGAAAATGTCCTCACCCAACTTTGGGTAGGTATTTTGCCAACGTCAAGTGGAATGATTATTTTTTATACCAAATATGGGAGATTATATGAAGGCCTAATCCGTAGACTAGGCCTAATAAACCCCCCCTAACCCTATCAGTAAATTTGTGGATACTTTTCTGACAAATTACCGAACTTTTTTGGAGAACTGGAACAGTCGTGTTTTACTATTTACTTTTATTTTCCTACACTCGTGAACGTTTATGAACACATAATGGTTAATATTTCACCAAAATTACACATTATACTTCAAAGAAACACATTTTTCACAAAATAAAACAAAATTTATAACCATTCTCTTCGACTACCCCCAAAAAGACCCTTCATAATTATAAACCACAATTTCTTTTTATGAAACTTTATTGACACTTCAATTTCGCGCGAAATAGCCCGAATACCGCCAGTTTTTTATATTACGATTTTGTAAAGAGTATGGAGTTTATGTATAATACTCTTTGCTGAATGTTGCTGTTGCGTAGCAACATGTTATATTTTTTTGTGTCAAAATGGTTCGTTCTTGTAATTTGTAACTTTTGTCGTGTCTAAAATATATGTTCTACATCTAACTGTTCCTGATATTATTTCTCATAGTCTCGACTCCACATTTAAAACTTAACATGGTAGCAGAGCGATAAACGAAGAAAAATGTCGAGATTAAACATTCACCCGCTTACTAAAGATAACTATGACACATGGGTCATACAAGCGGAGGCTGTGCTAGTTAAAAGTAAACTCTGGCAATACATTGAGAAAGATGCTGCTGCGGATGAAAAAGAAGGAGACCGACAGGCAAGGTCTGAATTAATTCTTATAATTTCTCCTTCTGAGCTTAAACAAATTAAAAATTGCTCAACTGCTAAGGCATTATGGAACAAGTTGAAAGAAACATATGCTAGTAGAGGACCTGCACGAAAAGCGTCCTTATTAAGACAACTAATCCTGGCCAAACTTGATGGACACGATGTTCGTGGCCATATAAATAATTTCATGGACATAGTTGACAAACTGGCAGACATGGACATAGTCATCAACGAGGACTTACTAACAATCATGATGCTGTATAGTCTCTCACCTGAATACGAGAACTTCAGAGTCGCTATTGAAACGCGAGATACTCTTCCGAAGCCAGATGAGCTTAAAACAAAAATTATAGAAGAGTGCGATGCACGACATAGCCAAAACATACAAAATAAAGACTTACCTGAATCATCTATTCAAGAAGAAGCATTATACGTATCCTGTAAAATTTGCAAACAAAGAGGTAACATCTTTAAACGCAAACATCACAAAATATGTACAAATTGTTGGAAGAAAAATAATGAGAAACCACATACATATAACAACGGTTCTCATAAGAACAATTTAGCAACACAGTGTCTTCTCACACGTAACGAGAACTCTCAAAACAGCGTTTGGGTTTTAGACAGCGGCTGTACATCTCATATTACTTACCAAAGAGACCTCTTTGAAACAATAGAGAGTACTTCCAGAACACTCAATTTCGCAACTGAAGAACATACTGCAGAGATTAAAGGAAAAGGTACTGTTTCCTTTGTATCGAAAAATGGTAGTGGTACAGCACTGACACACTTGAAAGACACGCTGTACGTACCAAGTCTTTGCACTAACTTGTTATCCGTCGGTAAAATGACCAATGCTGGCTGCTCTGTCTTGTTTACAAAGAAAAAAGCGACAGTCACTAACATTAAAGATGGAATTAAACTAAATGCATACAAGCAAGAAGATGGACTTTATTATTTCAAACCAGAAAAATATTGTGAGCGAAATAATTTGGCAAACGCAGTTCCACCTAGTTCAAAGAACTCATCAAACGTCAACGATTGGCACAAAAAGCTTGGACACATGAACGCCAAAGATCTAAAACTTGCGCTCACAAACAACACACTTCTTGGCTTAAGCTTTAATATCTCAGAAAATTTAGATGAATGTGAAGCTTGTATTCAAGCAAAACTACATCGAGTTCCTGCTCCCCGTGAGATACATCAAAGAACATCTCAGCTCCTAGAAATTGTTCATAGCGATGTTTGTGGACCTATCAGAACGCCTACGCTGAGCGGCAACAGATATTTTGTCACATTTATTGACGACTATAGCCGTTACAGTAGGGTTTACTTCCTGAAGAGCAAAAACGAAGTATTAGATAAATTTATAGAATACAAGGAGTCAACGGAAAGGCAAACAGGGAATAAAATTAAGTATCTACAATCGGATAATGGTACTGAATACATAAATAAAGAGTTTAACTCTTACTTAAAATCATGTGGTATAGAGCGAAGGCTCACCGCACCACATACACCTAACCAAAACGGAGTGGCTGAAAGAAAGAATCGCACACTAATTGAAAAAGCGAGAGCTATGATGATAGATGCAAAGGCACCACTAAAATGCTGGGGCGAGGCAGTGTTCACTGCTAATTACCTATCCAACAGGAGTATAAACAGCGCCATTCAGCATCAAACACCATTTGAACGATGGGTAGGAAGAAAGCCTTGCATTAATCACCTATACGTCTTCGGCTGCAAGACCTATGTTTTATTGAAAGGTATTAATGGTCACAAATTTGCACCGAAAGCAATACCTGGAATGTTTGTGGGTTATTCTGAAACATCCAAAGCATTCAGAATATACATACCCTCTAAAAATATTGTCATGATTTCAAAAGATGTTAGAGTAATGAAAACAATGTTTTACGATGAACAGAACAAAAATGAACGCTCTAAACTATTGAATGATTTAGGGTTTCCACAAGAGCAATCAAAGCAAATATCTCACAAGCAAGTAACGATTGAACTTGATAGTGATGAAGGAGATCAGTTACATGAAGTCGATAGTGACACAGAAAATCAAGATGAAACACTGCAACGCAGTATGATAGAAAATGTTCATCAGGAATCTGCAAATATTGAGAGTGATAATGATTACGAATCTTTATCTGATGCTGAGGTTGAAGAAAACATTATACAACCAAGATCGTTGAGGAATAGATCGAATATCACTGCTCCTAAGCGCTACGATGATTTTATTTTGGCTGCAGCAGAAGAAATTGAAAATTTACACAAGCCAATAGAACCTGTTACCTTCAAAGAAGCCCTAGAATCTTCGCAAAAACAAAAATGGCAAGAGGCCATGGATGATGAGATAACTGCCTTAATTGATAATCAAACATGGGACATTGTGGATTTGCCCAAGGGACGAAAACCCCTACCAAACAAATGGGTATACAAAGTAAAAATGAATCCAGATGGTACTGTTGACAAATATAAGGCCAGAATGGTAATTAAAGGTTATTCTCAAGAACCTGGAGTAGACTTTGATAAAACATTTAGTCCAGTTGTTCGTATGAGCACAATACGAACTCTGCTTGCTATAGCTGCCCGAGAAAATCTTAAATTACTTCAGTTTGATGTGTCAACCGCTTTCTTAAATGGTACTGTAGATGAGGAAATTTACATGAAACAGCCTGATGGTTATCAGGATGGCACAAAACGAGTCTGCAAGCTTAAACGCAGCTTATATGGACTGAAGCAAGCGCCTCGGTGCTGGAACACTTGTATTGCTGACTTCCTAAAAAGATCTGGTTTTCAACAGAGTGAAGCAGATCCATGCTTATATATTCGAGTCAGAGGACAATCCAAGGTCTTTATTGGGCTTTATGTTGACGATGGCCTTGTAGCGTGTAATACGACTAGAGCAGGAGACGAGTTTATCAAAGAATTAAATACACGATTTAAGATAACTACTAAACCTGCGTCATACTTTCTTGGTATGGAAATTAATATGCGGAAGGATAAGTCAATCACATTATGTCAACAAGCCTATATAAAGAAAGTTTTACATAAATATCGAATGTCAAACTGCAAAGCAGCACCATCGCCAATCATTAAAGAAAATGAGAAGGGAGAAGAAGAGACTACTAATGAGTTTTTCCCTTACAGACAAGCCGTGGGAGCTTTGGCATATTTATCAGTAGGCACAAGACCAGATATCTCGTACGCTGTGGGTGTAGCATCTAGAAACCTTGAAGCACCTGCAAAGAATGATGTCATGCTAGTGAAACGCATCTTCCGATACCTAAAGGGGACCCAGCAGTATGGGCTTACCTTTGTAGAAAAGTCTCCCCCACATTTAATATGCTACAGTGATGCGGATCATGCAGGAGATGTCGCGACGTCATCGCGAATATCATAGTGTAAATAATTGTCTATAGTAACATCGTCATCCGCCGCCATTTTGTCTATGGTAAGTGAAGTACTTGCTGTCACTAAGTTCATACGCGTACCGCGTCTTTTCCGTTGTAATTTGTGATTACCTGAAATGAAGCTGAGGCTGCAATTAATGAAAGCTAAGTAATCTAAGTAATCTAAGTGATCTAAGTAACTAAGAGCAAGGAGCTAAATATCTAAAGTGTCTATGTATCTAAGTATTACAGCTAAGTATACAATTATCTATGTATTTAAACAGCGAAGCGACAACGACGCCAAGCGATGCAAAGCGAAGTAGCTTAGTGGCGTTGTACCCAACAAGATGTAGTATTTTAATATCTACCTGAGTATATAATATGTTTGATGATGCATGTGGCTTCATGTAATGTAGTTCATGAGATACAAGAGTTTCGGGCATGTCGTTGGATGTGCGTCCGAAGGTGGTCAAGATGGCATTATTCGGGTTTACCTAATGTGCTCGTAGACCAGACTGAATAAGTGCATTATTCGGGTTTACCTAATGTGCTCGTAGACCAGACTGAATAAATGCCTGGCCAATTGGGTCTACGTGAAGTGCTCGTAGCTTGACTGATTCAGTACCTAGCCAAACTAAGAGATGGTTCCCCAAAGCCTGGCCACAAGGTAATGGGATACCAAGTTTCGGGCATGTCGTTGGATGTGCGTCCGAATGGGGATGCTACGTTAAGTGCTCGTAGTAAGACTGAATAAGTCCCCTAGCCAAATTAAGTAATAAAGCAGTGTGGCCTATGTAATGCTCCGTAGATAATGTAGAGCTATAAAGTTTGAGTATGACGTGATGTGGTGTCGTATAGATCAGACTGAATCTGATAGACATGCTGCCTTAATAGTACAATAACAAGCATAAACTAATTCATAATTGTTCTGGTTCCAGCAACTGATGAGTGTCATGGGCGTTGGGTAATTGTACCTACGACATGACCCTCCTGGGCCCGAGACACTGAGACAGTCAGTGTCATCGGGCATTATCTTCTACAGATGGTGCATGGCTCATCCAACAGCAGATCTAAAGATAGCGAAGCAGAGAATTGAGGAATACGGAAGGAAAGGTGAAGGAGGCATAACAGCATTCCAGGTATGAAGTCTTGTTGATATAATTTTTATTTTTATTTACATTCGTTACGCCTGCCAATATATAAGCAATGAGCCATGAAGTATAATATCAACAAGCCCATAAAAAATAGAGTATCTACATACCGTAGTGTCTATGGGCAGGGCGTAACGACATGGTGGAGGTGCTGGGATAGGATGTCTGATGGACTCAGAACAGCATTTCGCGAAATTATGTTCCTGTGAAAGGAAAATCATTAAGATGATTAATAAAGAGTAAACAATTTGAAGTTAAAAGGAGATTTGTAGCTGCCTTCACCTTCCTGATGTATATATTGCGTATGCCGTATGAGTGGTATATAAGAATTGAATATTTAATTGAACAAAATATGAGAACCTGAACATTATGATCAAAATATCAGATTTGTTGTTTTCGCCGATATAATGCGGCTGTTTTCAAGATCCTGCAAAAGATGGCGCAAGTAGTCATCGATCGAGGCGAATATTATTTTTTCGTAATTTATATTGTCAATTGAAATAAACTAGTACAATTGTATAATTGCTTAATATTTTAATTATACAACGACAAACAGTTCATATTAATTTTCCTTTACGGATGGAAATATAATAAGTGCGTCAAAGAGATACAAGGACGAAACAATATGGTGGCATATTGTAATGATAAATACAAATCATTTTAAATACGCATTGTGGTGTACTATGAGATATGTTTATTATTTTGGTATAAATAATACTGAATGAGTTTTGGTACGATAATACGGTAGCAAAGGATAAATACTTCGTTTTCCAAAGAAACAAACAATGATTTATAGAATATGTCAATTGACTTATAATGGCGGAGAATGTGTGATTATAAACTAAAAAGAGTTTCATTTCTTTAATATTAATTTAAATGGTGCAGTATTTTGCGTAATTTAAAATTAATGGCTTTTAATAATTAAAAGTTATTTTGACATTAAACATTTCCCAGATTATTGTCAATTTAAAAGGAATTCAGATCTACATGAATAACATTTCCGCTAGCGAGCGAGAAAACCATTTCCGCCCACTTTTGTACGTAGAAACGAAAATGGCGTGTACCACTGCCAATTAAAACTTTTAAAAGTCGCTTGTGAGGAAATTAAAAGTTAATTTGTTCTATGGTCATAGTGCAAATAATTTTCGAAGAAAATGTGCTTCGTGTGAAATGTATGAATATTGAGAGTGTCGTACAGTATATGTCGAAGACCAGAGAAACTCATTCGACAAGTGCAAATATTTATAATTTGGATTCATATTTGGGTTTCGTCAATACATTAAACCCAGGGAATATAATCTAGTGATCAAGGTAAATACTATTTCATTCAATTTCTCAAGTAGATACCTATGTACGATGTATCAATTAATATCTATCGTCATGTAGGTACGTCCATCAACCTACCTACCTACCTACCGATCTACAAACAGGCAATTTGTTCTGTTAATCGTACACTTTTCACAAATACAAGTAATTATACAGACTGTTAAAAGTAAGTATTAGTATGAAAAGGTACAGTAGCCGGTATATATAAAATGTGTATGCTTCAAAGTCTCAGCGATTGGTATGGTACTATATTGATGTGATACTAACTATGGATATTTTATGGCACTAGTATACTTCTATATTCGGTGACCATACTTTAAAACAAGACGATGACAAGTATCTACATATAGACAAGTAGTCTGACTGCAATACAAAGTTTAAACTAAGGTTTGATGTGATGTGCCACTATAACAATAACTATAATTCAATGCTGATTGTTTAGTTATGAACATTATTTTGACTATTTAATACCTACAGTGAATACTAGATTAAATAATAACTATATATGGTTATCAGGACAACTCAGATTGATAATACTTGACACTTGAGTATATCTACAGAAAAGTGATGTCTATTAATTGGTAATAGATGTCTCGTTGTACACAAATAATAATTCCTGGTTAAAATTGGTATTTTCGTAGTACCTACATCTACAGCGCTCTAGTCAACAACATGGTGCTGTTTTTATGCTACATTAATTATTGTAGTTACAATATAGGTACTCATTGGTTTGGAAACTTAAAATTAATTTTAAAGTGGTGATAAATAAATATTTTAAGTTGAACATAAATGAATAAATACAGTAAATAACATGCAGAACACAAACACATTACATTGAAGTGAACGGCCTAAACATTTATTTTATAAAATAAAATATGATTTATATTAGTTCAGACAGACGGAGTCACTTGTAATTATTGACACTGTCATCAAATTGAATTCTATATATATACTGTATCTGTTGATACTATATAAATAACTATATTATTGGTGTGATGATTTATGAGTGTTCATTTGTTCTCGTTCTACTCTAGTCACAGACCAATGTTTATTTTTTAATTGAAGATGTTTATTTAGAAGTTTATGTTTATCGTTAACCTTCAATGACTTAAATAAAGAACATACCTGCTTATTTGGAATTAAATTTAAATTTGTTTTGTGGTATGTCATATTGACTACCTATATTAAAATTAAACAAATATTTAATTCAAACTTCATAAATAAGTGATAACAAAATATAAACAAACAATACAAAAATATATATATCTAAAATATGAATAAAATGGTGATGAAATTCAAGCAACGAGCTTCCAATTAGTTTATTGAAACTAAGTACTATCTAGAAATTTTATTTTAAATTTCAGAATTATTTCAAGTTCTATGAACATGGAGGAAGTCTTACTTAAGCGGTTGCTGATGCTAACGAACGAGATAAAAAGGAACTCTGACCTGTCCTTGACCCTTGACTTAAGAAACAATGAAGAAATATCTAAGGCTCAAGTTATACGATCAAAGCTTAAAGCACTATTGGGGAGATTGAACGATGACCTCAATAATTATTTTCGTTTGGTGAATAACCCTCCAGCTGATGATATAAGCCAAATATCAGAATTACAGTTAGAGGCTGAACAGAACTTAGCTGAGTTAGAAGCGAAGATAGAGATGTTCAATAAAACGAAAAGCAACCCTGTTAAGGAAACAATAGGTAGCAGCTTACCTAAACTTAATTTACCTGAGTTTGATGGTGATGTTCTGGGTTGGTATCAGTTTTGGGACCAATTCAGTTCAAATATAGATTCTAGACATATTGCCGAAGTTGATAAATTATTATACCTTAAAGCTTCTGTGAAAGGAGAAGCGAAGAGGGCCATTGATGGTCTTGAAACAACAAATAAGAATTACCAAATTGCCTTGAAGACTTTGCGAGAAAGGTATGGAAATAATTCTCATTTAATTGATGCCCACTACGCAGCCTTGTCTAGAGTGAAGCCTGCTGATAAAACTATAAGCGCTTGCAGAAAAACTCTAAATGATTTGGAAAGACATTTGAGAGTATTGGAGTCGCTTAAGGAGGATGTCAACCATAGTCATCTTCGTCATCTAATATTTGAGAAATTTCCAGAAGATTTAATTTACGAACTTAAACTTAAAACTACTGATAATTCTATTAATGAGATAAGAAAACATTTAGAAATAATAATAACAGCACGAGAAGATGCTAGTAGAATTACAAACGATAAAAAGTCGAATACAGAATACACAGTGGAAACATTACATACTATGCAAAATAAGTCGAGACAAAGAGAAGTAAGTACGAGAAAGATACGCTCGTACAGAGAAGAAGGATTAAAGAATAGAAATACTACGTCGACATTAAATCAAGTTAACGATATTTCTCGAAAAGGAAACATGAATAAAAGAAAGGAATACCCAAGAAAACCAACCGAAAGCATTGACAGAAAGAGAAGGAAACTACCCTGTATTTTCTGTAATGAAGATCACTATAATGACCAATGCGACAAGTATAAAACTGCTAAAGAACGGAAATTGAAGTTGAGAAATCGATGCTATGAATGTCTACGCGAAGGACACAACATCAGTACATGCAAGTTGACACGAGTGTGTGTATATTGTAAAGAAAAAGGCGTTCATAATCGCGCTTTATGTCCTGTCAAGTATCCAAATAGAGATAGTACAAGACCCCACGAAAACTAAAGACCACCCATTCACTTACTTACCACATCACTGCGTCACACAAAAGGGGAAACCCGTTAGAATTGTAATAACCCGATTCATATGGATAAAGGATATGACAAAACCAGCGGCCAAAGACAACATTCAGTGTATGAGATTTTGCAGAGTACCATTTGGTATAATATCCAGTCCCTTCATCTTAAAGCGACTGTTAAACATCACCTGGCTAAATCAAAACAATCGCGAGTTAGAGAAATCGCGAATGACATTTATGTTGATAATTTAGTCACAGGCGCCTCAACCATAGATGAAGCATTGGAGCTGTATAGAAATACCAAGGAAGCATTCCAACAAATATCAATGAATCTTAGAGAATGGAACTCTAACTCAGAAGAATTTATGAAACACATCTCAGGTACCAATGAAGACAAAGTCGTTAAGATTTGAGGCTTAGATTGGAACTTGAGAAGAGACACGCTTGGGTTGAGATTCAACGTCGATTCTAATGCTAATACTAAACGTGGCGTATTAAAAGTAATCGCGTCTGTTTATGATCCATGCGGATATGCCGTACCGTATACATTGTCTGCAAAATTATTCTTACAAGAACTTTGGAAGTTAAAGATGAAGTGGGATGAAGTCCTTCCAAAGAAGATGGTTGATGAGTGGTCGGAAATATGTAAAGAGTTGAGTGAGATACCAAAAGTATTAATCCCTCGTTGTTACCTGAAAACCATAGAAAATTGCCAGTTACACTGCTTTACTGACGCTTCGTTGAAAGCATATGCAGCAGCAGTATATATTGTAAACGGAAGTGAAAGAAACTTTGTTATAGGCAAAGCAAGACTAGTTCCACTGAAAGACCAAGACAACCTGAAAATACCTCGCTTAGAGTTGTTAGGAGTAGTAATAGGCAGTAGACTTATTAAATTTGTACTCAAACAACTGAACATGAAAGTAACCAGTCAGACATTATGGACAGACAGTAAAATTGTAATAGAATGGCACAAGTCTAATAAACTCCTACCACCGTTTGTATCCAGACGTATACAAGAAATAAAACAAAATAAGGACTTGGTGATTAGATATGTCCCATCAGAATTAAATCCAGCTGACATAGCTACCAGACCTTCGATTCCAGTAGAAGACAAAAGAAAATGGCTAACAGGTCCAAGCTTCCTGTCGCATGAACCGAAAGCATGGCCTTCAGATTCGGAGAAAACATGTTTCTTCTCTGGTTCTTGGGGAGGGTCTGTCGAATGAACAAAAACCAGAAGATTGTCCCATGGATATAGACTACAGTTTCCAAAAGGACATAGAACAAAGACATTTTGTAGATCTTGAAAAGGAAGATACTATAATAATGAACACAGGTGAACAACTTAAAAGATTACAAGCTAAATATTTTCCGCAAGAGGTTGAAGGAAAGGAAACTGATCTAAGTCGCAACTTAAAGCTGTTCAAAGATGTGGATGGAATATTAAGATGCAAAGGTCGTTTTACAAACGCTGACTGGTCGTTTGATAAACGATACCCCATTCTTATCCCGAAAGACTGCGACTTCACTAATAAGATTATTATGGACATTCATTGTGAAAACTACCATGTAGGTGCGAATCATACCTTAAGTATAATTAGACAGCAGTATTGGATTCCTCAAGGAAAGAGCCAAGTACAGAAACTCTTAAGAAAATGTCCAAGGTGTGTTAAGCACGGCGGAGGACCCTTCAAACTACCACCGACACCGGCGCTACCTGCTGAAAGAGTCAACTATACCACACCATTCACCTTCGTAGGAGTGGATTATATGGGACCTCTTCTTATTGATAATGGGAATGGATCTGTGAAGAGGTGGATCTGCCTTTTCACTTGTCTAGCCGTAAGAGCGGTGCACTTAGAGGTTGTTCAAGACTTGACGGCTGAACAAGGACTACTAGCCTTACGAAGAATGGTATCAAGTAGAGGAGTACCAACGTTGATTACATCCGACAACGCTCTTCATTTCAAGCTAATGTCAGAGATATTGTCGAGTCGGTATTGCGTCAACGAGAAAATTGAATGGAAATTTATACCTCAGTTAGCACCATGGTTTGGTGGATTTTATGAAAGGTTAATAGGAATAGTGAAGAATTGCATGAAAAGAACCTTACAGAAACATATGTTAAATGATTCGCAATTAGTCACAGTTATTAAAGAAATAGAAGCTGTCATAAATACACGACCACTTACTTGCGTAGACTCGGAGCTGGATCACATTTTGAAACCATCAGATTTTCTCTCAATGGGGAAATGTATAATGATGGAGACTTCCAGTGAAGAAACAGCAATAAGAGGTACTTTAACTAAAACAGAACTCGTAAAGGGTTGGAAAAGAGCACTCGTTACTTTGCAAGAATTCAAGGAAATGTTCCTGAATAGATACTTGCCAAGTCTTCGAGAGAGATATCAACATTCACTCAAGGAACCTCGAGTAACATCCAAAATTGGACCAAGCGTGGGACAAATTGTTCAAATAAAAGGAGAGACTAAAAATAGGGAAGGATGGAAAGTCGGTAAAATAACATCACTAGTTGAAGGAGCAGATGGTCAATGCAGAATAGCCAAGATCAAAGTAGGCAACAAAGAATTTATTCGTTCAATAGCGCATTTATATCCTCTTGAAATTGAGGAAGAAAGTGCCACCGATCTCAGAACTGATGTATTTATTGAGCCTCAGTTCCCACATACGAATTCCGCATTTGAATTCAAGCCTGTATCTACAAGTAAAGAAGTAATTATACCTGATGAAGATTCATCCAAGGAATCAAACATACTTGATGAAAATGTTGAGGAGAAAGGGTCAAGGGAAATAGAGGATAGGTCAGAGGTAGGAGAGGAAAATGAGAATCAAGACGAATTACACGAACATGGAAAAGAGACAAAGCAAAGACGAGGCGCAGCCATGAGAGCCCTAAAGAAAATTAGGGAGTGGACGCGCAACTTACTAACAATGCTCTAGGCTTTCCGGCCGGGAGTGTCGCGACGTCATCGCGAATATCATAGTGTAAATAATTGTCTATAGTAACATCGTCATCCGCCGCCATTTTGTCTATGGTAAGTGAAGTACTTGCTGTCACTAAGTTCATACGCGTACCGCGTCTTTTCCGTTGTAATTTGTGATTACCTGAAATGAAGCTGAGGCTGCAATTAATGAAAGCTAAGTAATCTAAGTAATCTAAGTGATCTAAGTAACTAAGAGCAAGGAGCTAAATATCTAAAGTGTCTATGTATCTAAGTATTACAGCTAAGTATACAATTATCTATGTATTTAAACAGCGAAGCGACAACGACGCCAAGCGATGCAAAGCGAAGTAGCTTAGTGGCGTTGTACCCAACAAGATGTAGTATTTTAATATCTACCTGAGTATATAATATGTTTGATGATGCATGTGGCTTCATGTAATGTAGTTCATGAGATACAAGAGTTTCGGGCATGTCGTTGGATGTGCGTCCGAAGGTGGTCAAGATGGCATTATTCGGGTTTACCTAATGTGCTCGTAGACCAGACTGAATAAGTGCATTATTCGGGTTTACCTAATGTGCTCGTAGACCAGACTGAATAAGTGCATTATTCGGGTTTACCTAATGTGCTCGTAGACCAGACTGAATAAATGCCTGGCCAATTGGGTCTACGTGAAGTGCTCGTAGCTTGACTGATTCAGTACCTAGCCAAACTAAGAGATGGTTCCCCAAAGCCTGGCCACAAGGTAATGGGATACCAAGTTTCGGGCATGTCGTTGGATGTGCGTCCGAATGGGGATGCTACGTTAAGTGCTCGTAGTAAGACTGAATAAGTCCCCTAGCCAAATTAAGTAATAAAGCAGTGTGGCCTATGTAATGCTCCGTAGATAATGTAGAGCTATAAAGTTTGAGTATGACGTGATGTGGTGTCGTATAGATCAGACTGAATCTGATAGACATGCTGCCTTAATAGTACAATAACAAGCATAAACTAATTCATAATTGTTCTGGTTCCAGCAACTGATGAGTGTCATGGGCGTTGGGTAATTGTACCTACGACATGACCCTCCTGGGCCCGAGACACTGAGACAGTCAGTGTCATCGGGCATTATCTTCTACAGATGGTGCATGGCTCATCCAACAGCAGATCTAAAGATAGCGAAGCAGAGAATTGAGGAATACGGAAGGAAAGGTGAAGGAGGCATAACAGCATTCCAGGTATGAAGTCTTGTTGATATAATTTTTATTTTTATTTACATTCGTTACGCCTGCCAATATATAAGCAATGAGCCATGAAGTATAATATCAACAAGCCCATAAAAAATAGAGTATCTACATACCGTAGTGTCTATGGGCAGGGCGTAACGACAGGAGATAACAGTACAGGAAGGTCGACATCTGGAATGGTGTGCTTATTCTCTGGAGCTGCAGTTAGCTGGAGAAGCCAGAAACAAGCAATCGTCTCCATTTCCTCAACTGAAGCAGAAATAATAGCGGCTAGTGAGTCTGCGCAAGAAATTTTATGGTTTAATCGCCTTCTTAACAGCTTGATGAAAACTGAAAAACCAGTCTTGAATCTAGACAATGAATCAGCTGTAAAACTTGCACATAACCCAAAATACGAATACCACAAGCGTACCAAACATATAAAGCTAAAACATTTCTTTGTCAGAGAATGTGTTAGTAACGGAGACTTCAATGTTAAACAAGTTTCTTCGGAACTGCAGTTGGCTGATATGTTGACTAAACCACTGTTCGGCCCCAGAATGCAGAATTTGAGTTCAAAAATGGGACTGAAGAATTTATCCATAAATTCTTGAAACTTCCGGGGATGTAAAGAGTATGGAGTTTATGTATAATACTCTTTGCTGAATGTTGCTGTTGCGTAGCAACATGTTATATTGTGTGTGTCAAAATGGTTCGTTCTTGTAATTTGTAACTTTTGTCGTGTCTAAAATATATGTTCTACATTCTAACTGTTCCTGATATTATTTCTCATAGTCTCGACTCCACATTTAAAACTTAACAGCCCTGGGTACTAACCTTTTGGAGCAATAGTAACACACGACAGTTGACTATGCTGCAAACATACTCGGAACCCAGTAAGCCCATTACAGGATTTTGCCTATATTTTTGATCGTCTAAGCTGCTCCACTTTACTTACGTTTGGATTCAGCCATGGAGTTTCTTGCCCGTTCTTCTCCATAGGAACGGCATTCCGAACGGGTGGTAAACCAGTAGCATAATGTCTTTCTGATTCTGATTCTGCTAAGTTAAACGCAGAACCCGATGAAATCTATTTTAAACGGTTCTCCTTATAATAATCACCTACCAACACTGACCTCATATATACATGTATAAATGAGGTCAGTGCCTACCACCTATGTCTTTCATAGACAAAGTTATTTTTTAACCTTTTCAAAACTCACGAATTTCCTGGGGAGCGACCACTGACCTCTATGTGTATCATGGACGTCAGTGGGAGCGACTCATAAAATTATGATATTAAGCCAGCCGTTCAATGCGTTCAATGGGTAATTTTTGGACATACCCTCGAACGACTTGGCAGGGCCTGATTTCATTTGTGAACTGTGTTATACGACCACAGACGAACTAGAGACGCTACGCATTATACTACTGATAGGTTGCAAAGGGCTAGGATCAGGGCCATAAACCAAAACATTAAAAAAATACCGACTATCTTCATTCACGGTTTGTTTGTTGCCATTATTTCTTGAATGAAATTGTTTTGTTGACGTGATTTTTTGAATAATTCGGACGTCAGTGTTGGGCTCCGAATTGCAATATTTTTTATTTCTAATTATCCGATATATCAACTAAAAAAAATAATGTAATATGTTGCGAAATTATTGGTAGGTGGACGATGTGTAACTATTATCATTTATAGTTAATACGTTTTCCAAGACTTGCTTTGTTATTTTTGTTGATTTGTTAATAGATAAATCAATAATATTATACCTATTTGTCCATGTACGCGACCACTAAGTAAACTACGTAATGTTTATTTTCAAATAGATACAGATTGTCATAAATACAGATTGTGTTTCTTTTTCAGAATGTAATAAGCATCATTCGCCCACTTATTTGTGACCTGGGTCAGTTAGGTAAAATATGGAGTCTTCGGAATCAGGAGGGAGTAGCAGAGCGTGTCTGGTAGCACCAACGTCATGGTGCCACCCCGCTCACAAGGTACACCGCTTCATTGCCCTGATACTTATGTGCTTCCTTTGTTTTGGTAAGTAACCTTGCTATCAGTGGCAGCCTTTCACATTAATACTGTTACAATAGGTATCATATTCTGATCACCATTATCAACATGGGAGTGGTTGCTATCTGTCCTCTGAGAGATTTTTTATATACCATCCCTATCATTTACTGTTTTTTGTTAAATTTATATTGGTTCACTGTTCTATATAAATAATTCGAAACAGACATATGGCATTAGTCACTCTTATGACATACAACATCAATAAATTGATAAGGATTTAAACTACTTAGAGAATTGCTTTATAGTTATTACTGTGCATCTAAAATTCATTGTTGTTATGTCAACAACCAATAATAACTAGATAGCAATATCCTGTTATGGTATTGGTTTATCATTCAACTATTAATAAATAAATAAATATCCCCAGATTAACTTATCAACTTTTTTATCCTATACTAAGCAGCACTTGTAACATACCCATGTTACAAGTGCTGCTGTTATAATTTGGACCCAGATCAGTACTGATCTGCACATGAAAGTATTGTTCTTGAGGTAACTCAAGCATAATTCTTTTTACATAGCATTTCTGAATGCAAGCATTATCCATGCCTCTCACATCACAGATTTTATAAATAAGTATGACAGTAACAGCATGTTTTCTCTGTCATATTACAATTGCATTAGAAGAGTTCCTGCTTACCCTAAAGATAAGAGTCATAATTAGAATATTATTTATTCATGTAAACCATTAAGTATGGTACTCTTGAATCATCAAAATTGTTACAAAATGCATGCAGCAGCAGTACATTGTTATAGGTATGTGAGAACAATGTAGGAATGGTTAGGTAGGTTTGAGTAGGTGGACAAAGAAGTACTTACCCTAAATATATAATTACAAGTTAATGGCTACATGGTTCCCACATTTACGAATTACTTTTGCAATCAAATTACGAAAAGTTGATTATCATGAAAGGATTATCCCAGATGGGAATTGAACCTGGTGCAATGACCCAAGACTCTACACTCAAACCACTCTTTTATAATTTTTGTTTTATTCTATAACTTTTTGAAATAAAAAATTGATTAATTTATTTTTCCAGGTTCCTACTTCTGCTATGACACCCCTGGAGCTCTGGCAGATAATTTTAAAGATGACTCACATCTGAACACATCTCAGTTTGCTTTGTTATACTCTATCTACTCATGGCCAAATGTGGTATTGTGTTTCATTGGCGGTTATCTTGTTGATAGGTAAGTTATAATTAATAATATTATTAATAATTCCAGCTGCTAGCTGTCAGGTACATTATCATAACATATAAAGGTTCAGATAATTTTAGCTTATGTTATTTATACATAAATAACAATTTCCACTTCTGTTTCTAATATCAGGGCTATGTTAAAGCTTCTAATACCTAGATACTAATATATAATTGTATATTTTATATTGAGTGAGATCAAAATCTGGGTATAATTCATCTGAAACTGGACGGACTGGGCTTTTCATTGATGACTTGGTAGCTATCTACAAATATGAATATGTATGCTTTGGAAATCATTTTCCTGCTGTATATAGGTATAATTATTTAATTATGTTTATCTGCATAATAAAATTACAGATATACTTATTTTTTATTAATGCTAATCTTGTATGTGTACACATGAAGAAATGTTTATGTTCTAACATCCCATATAAAGTATCCCAGGCAATATTGAAAATGTGTCCAGTTACCTGCACATATATCCTACCTACACAGTCTAAGTGGACTGTCATCCCATAGCTTGATTGATTCTTGCAACATTTTTTATTATATTTTTGAAATTACTTTTTTAAAAGCGGTTCGTCTTTGTAACACGATAAATATATCACTCTGTATACATAATATGTACCAGCCACATAATATGATATCATGTTTACAAAGATATGTGACCCTATTAGTATTGGTACCTACCTACTTACATTATTATGATATCAATGAGCTGTGCATGTTTATTATACACAATCATAATAATTTATGAAATAAATAGACACAGACCTAAATCAGTAATTATACTGGAAGGAATCAATGAAACCGATCATTTATGAACCCCCATACCCACAAAAATGGCGGATCCGATTTTCATTTAACATCATCCTAAGGAGATACCAAGTACTAAAAAAAAAATAAAGAAATTAATAAGAGGACACATTATTTTCAAAACAGTACAATAAGTATCGGATTCCACATAATAATCTTTTGTTTTTCATTCTAGATACTTTGGTGTACGGCTTGGAACAGTAATTTATATGACAATTGTTTTTATTGGAGCTGTCATTTTCGCCTTCGGGGTGTACATCAATGCATTCTGGCTCATGATACTAGGCAGATTTGTATTTGGGTAAGAAATACCTATATATTATATTTTAATGACTTTGATGCCTTTACAAACCTGAGCTTACAAGTTGGAAGAGACGTGATGATACCTTTGCAATTAGTATGTAACTTCCTAAACTGCAATCATACACTGTTACACCTGTATCCACCAACAGAGTTTTCAAAGGTTTACTGCAGTTCATGCACCCACAATTCGCTACAATAGTATTTTGGTCCCAATGTAATAGTAGGCGAGCCTATTGCCATTATAACGAGCGTATAAAACGCCTTAAAGCGAAAGGGATCCGGACTTCAGTCCACCACGTTGGCCTAGTGCTAGTTGGCGAACAACTAAAGATACATGGTTTAAGCAAAATTCTTGTTAGGTCACTTAAAAAGCAATTCCATTTTATGAGTGATATTGTATAAAAAGCTATCAGAATATTTTATGCTACTACTCTTTTTACAGAATCGGCGGCGAATCATTGCAAGTTGTAGTCAACAATTATGTAGTCCTTTGGTTTAAAGGCAAAGAATTAAATATGGTTTTCGGTCTACAGTTATCTTTCTCGCGGTTCGGAAGCACCGTTAACTTTTGGGTCATGGAGCCTATATACAAATGGGTTGCCACTTCTTATGTAGGATACGAACAATTAGGGGTTACATTATTCATTGGTATGTAGTAGGTGGAACTATGAGAGTAATTAGATTATATATCAGCTGATTACCTTCTTATTGACCTGATTTGTTTTTCCAGCATCACTAACATGCTTTGTTTCCCTTATCTGTGGTGTGATTCTCGGGTGGATGGATTATAGAGCTGAAAAAATTCTTGGAAGGCAAGATGAACAAAACAATGAGGAACCCTTCCACCTTACAGACATAAGACATTTTAAATCAGTGTTCTGGCTTTTGTCTGTAATTTGCGTTGCATATTACTTGGCTATATTTCCATTCATTGCTTTGGGAAAGTAAGTATGACCATGGGTATGGACCAATGTATATATAAATAAAACAATGTCGTGTTAGTTACACCATTTGTAACTCAAGAATGGGTGCACAGATTTTTATGATCTTTGATTTTTTTAATTTGTCTCCGCCCTTAGCAAAATATTTAACAATAAAAAAAGTAGGACGTACATTGATACACTACATGATATTGTATGATTAGTACTTTTTAAAAGGATACACCAGTTTATATTTCAGTTACCTAATAGGTACTTTATTTTTATACTTCAAGGTATATTTTTCTTTAACTCGTACCTTAGTGAAAGATCATCTGGTGGGAGAGTGTTCTTGACTCTCCTTCTCTTTTCACCCTACTACTTTTACACATTTGTAGAAAGGGACGCATTCCCAATAGTTGCTCGTCTCGTCAGAAGAATAGTAAATCCATGTTATAAACATTTCTCCAAAGTATTATGATTTCATGTATGGAGTTATTAATTCACTTTAACTAATATTTCAGGTTGTTTTTTGAGCGTAAATTCGACTTTCTGCCGCAAGAAGCCAACAACGTAAATTCCATGGTGTATTTATTATCTGCAGCTCTGAGCCCATTCTTTGGGATCCTGATAGATAAAACAGGGAGAAACGTGATGTGGGTTATAATCAGTATCGTGATGACCATTGGAGCTCACTTTTTATTAGCATTCACATTCTTTAACCCCTATATTGGAGTGGTAAGATTTATTCGTTTTTTTCTTAACATTAAGAACTATACTGGCTACAAACAATTACCCGTGAATCTATGACAGTTTCAATCAATTTGCATCGGTACTTAATTATTAAAAAAAAACATTTTTAAAAGAAGGGTGCTATGTAATGATCTTGTAATGGGACAAAATCTCTCTATAAATTTGATGCTTAATATATATGCAATGTTTAAAACTCATTTCAGATGGCTCTGGGGATCTCATATTCATTACTTGCGAGTGGTTTATGGCCACTAGTCGCTCTAATCGTACCGGAAAATCAATTAGGAACTGCATATGGAATGTGAGTAACCTTACCTTGGTAAAGTTCCAGTTAGCTCCAAATATAGGCATACATACCTAACAAGACTAGAACTAAAGAATAGTAGAGTGTTGGTACCGTCTGTACATTCATAATTTAAAAAAATATTGGTAGGGGACCACAGAAGTGATAAGTCTGCAGGAGACATTATTTTCGATACCTGTCATTTTTATCTCTGTCCGCATATCACAGGAAAACTACTGGACGGATTTTGATGAAACTTGGCATGTTCATAGCTCATAACCGGCTCAACATATAAGTAGCATACAATTTGCCCCGAAAATCGATAGGTTCCCCACGATTGAGGATAGGAGAGACCTTTGAGCAACAGTGGACGTCTGTGTGGAGTGGATGATAAGTAACATTAACTTTCGTCTTTTTCAGATGTCAAGCTGTCCAGAATATGGGTCTTGCAACTGTTATCATTTTGGCTGGATACATTGTGGATAGATACGGTTATTTGATGCTCGAGATGTTTTTCTTAGGATGTTTATTTGGTATGAATAATATATATATCTTTATTATATATTTTTTGATGATTGTCCTTATGTAAATATATTTTTGTTTTCTAGTTTCCCTGATCTCGGCTGTATTGATATACATTGTGGATTCAGCGAGCAATGGAGTGCTCAACATGTCACCTAGTATGCGAGAATCTGCGAAACCGTGAGTAAATTATTATTACGTATTTGATATAACTTATTATGTATTTGAATTTTGAAAATGGAATTGAAAAATCACAGTTAGTTGAAATAAAACTTATTTTAAGGATTTAAAAAACAACAATTATTTTTAGGTCCCCCCGAATAAATCGAAATGACGAAACTGCAAACCTATTGGATAATGTAGATTATACAGATCATGAAGACTCTGACTCCAGAAGGCCATCTGAGTCGGAACTGGAACAGTCTACTGGCAACCCCCGTAATCTCGCACTCGCCCAGTCTGATAGAATACGCAGTCGCTACTTGGCACAAATATTACCCAATACTAATACATCGGAACGACCGTAGGTATAAAATCACGACTGTCAATATAGATGTAAATAATTTTATCATTATTTTAGGTTTTAGAATAAATAAATAAAATGTATAGGCGATTTTTTCCGTACTTTATTAACTAAACATAGATGAAATAAAGTAATAATAATTTGTTCTTGTTTCAATATATTACATTTACCTACATGTAAGTACTTAGGTATATATCACATATATGTAACCACATTACCATGATGTAGTTTGAAGGTATATATATGGTAAGTTTATTAGAATGTTTGTCATTAGTGCTTGAAACATTAGATACTTACTATATATATAGTACCCTAAGTCTTGGTCACTATACAGGTGGTGATGATATAAAGACATACATTGAAACCTTTATATTTGATATCACATTTCCAAATGTTAGAAGTAAAATACATGCAGACTCATTCAAAGATATAATACTAAGCATATATTTTAAATAATTGCAGTTTACCTACTTAGGACTAATTAAAAGATAACCATTAAGGTTTAAGACTTATTGCATATACATCCTCAATACTGTTGACATAACAATCGTTGTAAGCTTTCAAGTCAAGTCCTGTAGTTAATTTAAACAAATATGCTTAAATTGCTAGTTGTGTATATACACTGAGGTCATCAAATTCATAATATTTATTTACTAATTTTAAATCAATAATTTGTCTAATCATTTTACCTTTTGCTCTACACACCATTCAATGCCATTACCTGGCAATTTACTGTGAATGAATGGTGACATCCAAGTTAAATACCATTTGGCACCAAATACTTCTACCAAGTTTAATTTCCAACCTCTGTTATGTATAAAATCTTTTGTGTAAGCACTTGTTTCAGGAACTATTCGACCTTTCAAAATATTATTTAAATGGTAGAAGAATAAAAATCCTGTAAAAATACCGACTATCACATTTAAAACTACTAAGAATACATACAGATTTTCAATACTAAAATCTGTCACAAAACAAGCAAGAGGAAATACAAATTTGATCAACACTAGTCCACGGTTCCATGAAATGAATAGAGATACAAATTTAACATTAAAATATAAAGCATACATCATAGAGATAAAAATATAAAAAGTGAACATTATGAAGTATCGATGATTAAAATATCCAACACAGCATGCAAGAAATGTACAATGATGGTCTCTTTTCAAGATACAAATGTCACATGTGTTGCAATGCCAGGCACGGGGTGGGCGCAAACATTCACACACAGTACACAATGTCCAATCATCTTGGTTGCAATCCTCCAGGAATCTACCTCTGATACTACTGTTTGTGAACATTCCATATATCATATTGCCAATAATGTTATGTAACAAAAAGGCTGCACAGGCAATGTGCGCAAAAAAACCCAAGCTCCATTGCTGTTCTACAGCTGGTAATACAATACACAATTCAAAATAAAGGAAAGCAGGTATAAGAATGAGAACTATAGCAATGTAGATACTGTGCTCTAAAAATCTTCTTAGCTGCTTATTTTTCACTGAATCAAGCTTTAGCAACATTTTATTTCAATAAGCCTCACCAGATAGCAACATGAAGCTAATTCATTTACCTGAAACAAAAACAATGAGAAAATCAATACTATATAATTTAAAATTCCTATGCATAATGCTATTAACACAGACCTATCACAAGCTGTCCATTGCATACACAATATCCATAAACTATTATTGTACCTGATGGTTTTCCAAATAAGTTAATAAATAATAAAATAAAATAGGAATAGTAATAGTCGCCAGACAAACACACTAAACTTAGGTCCCACACTAAGCAACATTTGTATTGCGGGGGTACCATACAATGGGAGCCAGTATATACTTATATAAATATATTAAACATCCATTTCCCCCACTTGGGTATAAACGTTTGTGCTCATCACACAGAGTTTGTCCCTGCCAAGATTCGAACCCGGGACACTGAGCTCAGAAAGCATGATTA
Organism: Pheosia tremula; assembly: GCA_905333125.1. Taxonomy (NCBI): domain Eukaryota; kingdom Metazoa; phylum Arthropoda; class Insecta; order Lepidoptera; family Notodontidae; genus Pheosia; species Pheosia tremula. The sequence continues at coordinate 5,215,821 of HG995397.1, forward strand.
CTACCAACTGCACTAATCAGGGTCATTAGACAAGTTTCTGGATGACGAAACGATGAACCATAGCTTAATCAATATACCTACTCGTTGAACTAAAAGAATACATTTTACATGAAACAAAAAAACGTTTATAGACGTACGTGACTATTTTATTCTATGGTGTTTTGTTTGTCACCAAATAACAGGGACAAAATGATAGCTCTCGCCTACGCTATCGCCAGGAGAAATATCTTAAACATAATTAAATTAAATAAAAATTAAATTTTATAATAATATTGATATATTAGTAGATACATAGATTATATTACCAAAGCGAGCATAAATAATTTGTAAAAAAAACTACATTAAAGTTATTTTTTTTATAATTTGTTTTACATATCCGGGTACTAGCTTTTTAGACCTGTGAGCAGAGGCGGACAATGGCCGGTAGCCCATTCATCGGGATTCCCTAAAATGTTACTTACATAATACCCATCGAACGAATGGCCTAATAACGTATCTTTCCCTTATGATGGGGTTTCCTGGGTTAAGATACGAAATAAAAAAAATTAAAGAACTTTATTTATGAAAGACAGGTGCGTATAAAAAAAACGCAATAAAATCCTAAAAATTGTTTTATTTCAATGGCTAGTATTCGCGTAAATATAAGAATTCAATAGACAGGTGTGTGGTATATGGAAATTCTTTCGAACGGGTTTTATAGGATTTTGCGTTTAACATAGCCAAATCAGACACTTACCTCTGTCACAGGAGAGCCCATGTCGGTTCATGGGTGAGCCCTTTCTAAAGGTAAGCCAACTGATTGGATAATCTGATAGCAAATCGTACAATAGTTAAGTCGTTCAAAATCTCAATGAAACCCCTCATAGGCTTTCCGGTTCCGGGCTTTGGTTCAACATTATGGCTCAAGTCTACTACGTCGGTGGGCTCGACTTTTATTCCGTCTTGCTCTTAGAGGTCAACAGCTTTTTCATTCACTCATTCATGTCATGCGTATGTCATGACGTTCCACTTGACTTTTCGCTCTGCTCGTTCCCTTCCTCCCTCTTACCTTTCTGTTCTACTTCACCCCCTTTGACTTCGTACATTACGACGAAAGTTTAGGTTCAAAGTCTGGGTTCGAAATTATTAAATTAGGTTTATCTTTTAATTTGTTATTTAACTTGTAATAGTATCTACATCCCACAATCATGTCTAACAGTAAAATACTAAATGCACTTAAGATCTTAAGGAGCCGCAGGGATATCAGATTTTTAACTGGTAAGATCTAGCTCAGTGACTTTCAAAGTTGGTGATTTACCAACAAACTTTATTTTCACTATAAAATATTGATTGGCAGGTATGCACAGCAGAAGCTATGCAGCGGCACCGGCTAGCCAGGTTCATACCAAGTGTAAAATTGTTAATGGAGTTTATGTGGTCACTCTGGACTCCCCTAATACTAAGGTCGGTACATATGGTCCCCACCCCACATATTTTTAAAGATTTTTCAAACAACTTGAGACAATGGTTTAAATAAGATATTTTTTCATGATATATACAACATATTTTTTTTTTTTACTGTAAGGGTATTTCATCTGTTGTTATGATTACTAATGTATATTTTTTTTATATGCATTCTGCCTTATCTGTAAAATTGACCAAGAAGATGCCAAATCTTTGGCAGATCTTTGAAAGTTTCAATTGTTTTTATGTTCTTTTAATTTTAGGTAAACTCATTAAACACTGTTGTTATGGACGAGATTACCAATGTACTGAACGAAGTCGACTCTAATCCTGCAATAGAAGCTGCTGTTATAATATCGGGCAAACCAGGATGCTTCATCGCTGGTGCTGATATCACTATGTTAGAGAACTGCAAAACCAAAGAGGAAGTTGTTGCTTTGTCTAAGCGTGGTAGGTTTATATAATGAAAAATTAAACTTTTGTGGTGCTGCATTATTGCACTAAGATTTTGCAATGTGTAAAGAATGATAGGTGTTTCGGTTCTGACATACTTATGCAAATGATTTGGTTTTTTTTATGCATTGCTGGGCAAAGTTCTCCACTCACCACCGTCCAGCGATCTCTGTCCCTGGTGATGTCATTTCTATCCTCTCACCGTAGTCAAAGCTGTTGTGCCATCAGTTCCTATGCTTGCCTCCTTCCATTATTTGGCACATACTTGATAACCTGCCTTGGCCCACCTGGCTGGGTGCGGCTGCTAATATAACTTGTCCATGCTCTCTTGAATTTGTCCACTCTTGCACATGTTTATTTATGATGTCAGTAGTTATAATTTAATCAGTCCAACATGCCAATTTTTTTGGTGTTGAAGCCAGATTCCATACTAAAATTCCTATCATTCTTTATTTGGCACCAACAAAATAAATTCAATAAATATACATTTTAATAACTTGTTTGCCTAGGTCATGAAATATTCAAAAGAATGGAAAAATCACATAAGCCCTTCATCGCTGCTATACAAGGTTCCTGCCTCGGAGGAGGCCTGGAGACAGCCCTTGCTTGTCGCTATCGTATAGCTGTTAAGGACTCTAAGACTGGATTTGGGCTTCCTGAAGTTATGTTAGGTCTACTCCCAGGTGGTGGAGGCACTCAAAGGTACCCATGATACGAAATACACTTAACCAAGCTGTACTTATTAGTGTTCCATTTTTACGGGGATTGTTGTTGTTAATTTAAATTTTGAATAATGCGGTTTTGTCTTAGTGGAATCTCTTTTATCCAGAAGACCGTTAACCACCAAGTATCTGATAAAATAAATATATGTAATATGATGCCATAAACAGTTCTCTTTTGATGCAAATTGTTTTTCAGAATGCCAGTTCTCACATCAATACCTACGACTTTGGACCTTGCTCTCACTGGCAAAACAGTGAAAGCTGATAAAGCCAAGAAGTTGGGGATTGTTGATTTACTAGTTTCCCCACTTGGGCCAGGTGAGAAAAACAAAAATCTAAAATGCACCTTGTTGGGAGAGAGCAGATGGCTTCTAATTTATTGAGTCTTCATCCTAACGATTTCTTTTCCCACAGGATTGGGCCAACCTGAACAAAATACAATGATATACTTGGAAAATGTGGCTGTTCAAATTGCAAAGAGCATAGCTTCTGGCCAATTGAAAGTAGATAGGTCAAAGAAAGGGTTAGTAGAGAAAATCACTGCCTCTGTGATGCAATGGGATGCTGTGAAGAATATGATATTCAAGAAAGCCAAGGAGCAGGTTATGAAGGCATCGCGAGGCCTCTACCCAGCACCACTTAAAGTAAGTTGTGCTCTATTAAATCTTACGGTTCTATATGGTTAGCTATAGTAATTTAAGATTTAATGTACCAAACTGATCTTTGTTATTCTTACTTTAGATACTAAATTGTCTTTTTTTTTTTAGATTCTCGAAGTGGTAAGAACTGGTGTTGACAAGGGACCAGTCGCAGGGTATGAAGCTGAAGCTCAAGGTTTCGGAGAACTGGCCATGACACCACAGAGTAAAGGACTAATGGGACTGTTCCGAGGACAAACTGAGTGCAAGAAGAACAGATTCGGAAAGTCCAAAGTAGATGTTAAAACGGTATGACTATTGTTTTAATGTTTGCAACTCGAAAAAAGTGTATTTTTAATCGACTTAAAAAAGGAGGAGGTTCTCAGTTCAGTCGTATTTTTTTTTCTATCAATGTGACTGCTGTTTACATTTTTTTAATATTTTTATTGCGTCTCACCGTAGATTGGAGTACTTGGCGCCGGTCTTATGGGCGCAGGAATCGTGCAAGTATCAATCGACAAAGGATACAATGTGGTCATGAAGGACGCCACCAACGCCGGTCTGTACCGAGGAGTTGGACAAATACAGAATGGACTTGTTAATGCTGTTAAAAGGAAGAGGATTTCTGGGTAAGTAATTTAACCAAGTAATTATTATACCATATAATAATATACCTTTTAACTGAAATTAAAACCCCCTATATGGTACCTATTGGAAATAAAATATAACGTTTTTTTGAAAACCAGAGTAACAGTCACTGTCTATATCCGCAAGCGACATAATTTGTCCACATTCGCTAATACCACAGATTTTACCTGGCTCTGGAAATATTTAAACTAAACTTACGGACGAATTTGTCATTGGGAAAAACACTCATTCTGTGCTTCCTCAGTGTGACAAGATTTACTTGATCTTTTATAATAATAATTATTCAATTTGTAGCTTGCAAAGGGACAAGTACCTGTCGAACCTTCTGCCGACGCTAGATTACGGGAAGTTTAAGAACGTCGACTGTGTAATAGAAGCCGTGTTTGAAGACATCAATATTAAGCACAAAGTGATCAAGGAGCTAGAAGCGGTGGTACCGAAGCACTGCATCATCGCCACCAACACCAGCGCCCTTCCCATCACTAAGATCGCAGCCGGCAGCAGCCGCCCGGACAAAGTTATTGGTATGCTTGTAACAAAACTTTGAAATTTTATTTATCTATATGTTCTATGGAGAAAAGACATGACATTTATTAACCTTTGTAATGCTCCTACTCGACCATCTAAATGGTCTGACCAACCCACAGTTGGTTTCGGATTGCCGCCGTCCCATTGAACAATAAGAGTGAGGGAAGAGAGAGTCCACCTGTCCTTGCGCACATACTTGTTCACATTAATTCCTCGTCGGTAGTTGGCAAGTTTCCGTTGGGAGTGGCAGCCGTGACCGAGGTGAGGGGACTATTATTATTATTAAGGATAGCATAATGTGCCCCTCAGGCATGCACTACTTCTCGCCCGTGGACAAAATGCAGCTCCTTGAGATCATTCGCCACCCGGGGACCAGCGATGACACGTCGGCTGCAGCGGTGGCGGTTGGCCTGAAGCAGGGCAAGGTCGTCATCACCGTCGGCGACGGACCCGGCTTCTACACCACTAGGATCCTCTCCACTATGCTGAGCGAGGCTGTTAGGTATAACATTTTTCTTGTTTTGGCAATCGATTAGTTCGACTGGCAAAGGTTTGCGAAGTTATTATATAACTCCCACCGACTCAATCAGATTTAGAACCGGCTTCCATCCACCAGTTTCAGTGTAAAATAAAATTTCGAGCTCTTTGTTTAAAATTATCTCTAATTTGTATATCCATGAAGGTTTTATTCCATGCTAAATAAGACGAGAAAAACTACGTCATTGAGCCCCTTATTTTGTCTGGTGATTATAACATTCCAATTAGGAGTTAAAAAAGTGTAACTAATCAACTCTTTACGGCTCTTTATCAGCAACATAACGTGGCATATTATGAAAGCATTTAAACGTTTCTTAAAAAAGAAGGCTACTCCACATAAACCATGACCTCCTTAGAGATTGAGTTTCCAAAAATCCCGCCTTAGTGCACCTGTGGAGTACCCAAGATTATATCCTCGAAATTTTTAGTTCTCCAAAACTTTAGGTGCACAGGTTTACACCGCGTAATCTGTTAGTCATTCAGTCAGTGTTAAGAATGTTAATAAATAAATAGATTGTAGAGTCCATAAACAATAGGGTCTTAACACGTATTTCGGAAACTAGTTAGGTTCTTTCAGAATTATATGTTTCTTCACAATGTTTACCTTCAATATTTAGCAAGTGATAATCAATATTGATACCTAGATTTGCTCATCAGTCAACCAGTCATCAGCGGATGCGCACAAAATAACCCCAGAAATGTGAACCTCTGTTTGCCAACACATTATACACGTCTTGTTAGAATGTTGATAATGTTAATGCTACTTTTTAGATTGTTGCAAGAAGGTGTCGGTCCCAAGGAATTGGACAACATGACCAAGGAGTTTGGCTTCCCAGTCGGCGCCGCCACGTTGGCTGACGAAGTCGGCATCGATGTCGGCTCACATATCGCCGTGGATCTGTCCAAGGTTTGATATTCCTCATTTTTGTGACATGGTCTGCCAATTTTCCTCCGACAAGGTGATCGGAGACCTCTTTTAGGATTTTGTTTTTTTCGACAGTTCTATTTATTTTTTGTTACGTACTTGTTACTAGTTTATTAGTAAGTATGTTTATATATTTTCCATTATTGTGTCAACATTGTTCCTCATCATAAATCGTAAAGAAAATTAGATGATCTTTCAGCGAACAGGACTTCACAAGCTCATATGATTTTAGGCATTTGGTGACAGAATCAGCGGAGGTAACTTAGGTATTATGCAAGATCTCGTGAAGGCAGGCTTCATGGGAAGGAAATCGGGCAAAGGTTTCTATGTGTACGAAAAGGGTAGCAAGAGCCGAGAAGTGAACCAGGAGGCTATCAATCTGCTGAAGGAGAAGTACTCCTTGGAGCCGCGCGGCGCCAGCACCGTAGAGGATCAACAGCTACGAATGGTGTCGAGGTAATACTGCCTTTATATTTTTTTTATCTATGGCTACTTTCCCATTTTTTTATTGTATTGGTGTTCGGCATCTAGGTTATTTACACAAACCATTTATTTTGTATAGTATATTTATGTCGCTTACAAATTGCATATGTTATTTTTGTTACCTTAAAATCTAAAAACGATTCGGAGCCGTACCACAATTTGAGAAATACGGCGAGTAATCAGCAGACTTGTGCTTTTCATACACAGTATTTTTTTAAATTACTAATAGTTATTTTTAGCTCCAGTGTTGCCTTTCCTAGTTTTTATAGTTTTATAATAGTATAGATAAATGAAAATGTATTTTAAATCCATGCAGGTTTGTAAACGAAGCAGTGCTATCGTTGGAGGAGCAGATATTGTTCAGCCCCCTGGAGGGTGACGTTGGTGCTGTCTTCGGACTTGGGTTCCCGCCATTCGCCGGTGGACCTTTCAGGTATTAGCAATACAATACAATTTTCAAGTATTAAAAATAATAATAGGTTAGTAGCTATGTAAATTCCAAAATATTTCGGGAAGGATAGTGACGTGCGATAGTTCATGGAATTGTAATTATATGCGTAAATTAATTTTCCGGGTATACTTCGGGAAGCATAGATTGGACAATTCTAAAAAGTCCGTCATCTTTACATATCATTTTAATAATGTTTATACTATGTTTATATAAGTTGTAACACTTTAGCTCGCAAAACAACGGAAGCTAGACAGAAAGACATCATAAAGCTATTATAATGTCCTCTGATAAATTCGTTATAATGACACTATTATCGATTATAACTTTCTATAAATTTGGGGGTAACTGTATACTGATAATAATAGAGATATTTTTAATATCGAGTGGAGCAGCAGAAGGTTGTATTTACAAAAATATTTGTGTCACAGATGGATCGATCAATTCGGCGCCGATAAGTTGGTGAGGAAGATGGAAGAGTTCCAAGGGCTCTACGGCGCACCCTTCAAGCCCGCGCAGACCCTCGTGGACATGGCCAAGGACCCCAGCAAGAAGTTCTTTAAAAACTAAATGTGATTGATTACACATGGTTTTAGTCTCAGGTCCCTCTGTAGTTCCGTATGTCCGTTTTGATAGATATCTAAGAGAAAATGATTAATGCTACATGTATGTGTTGCCGGTATTGTATCGTTACCATGTCATGCGGTGTTGCAAGCTGATATTATTTTGTGTTTGTATTTTATGTTTGAGTTTTTGAATCAATCTATCACCTATACTCGTACTGCGTAGATGTAAGAATACGTGAATAACGTCTATTATCATATTACAGTAGGTAGGGAGGATATGAAAATTGAGAATTTTTGATAGACAAAATTTCTATATTATCATGAATGTTGGATTTCTCATTAGAAGTTTATAACAGCTACTGCCTTTCTATTATGTATTTAAAGAAATTATACTAACTTAATAAATTATTTTATTATCAATTGTGTGTTTGTTTATCTCTAAAATCATTGTCATATCGTTACGACAAATTAAAACATATGTTTTTACACTACTACGATTGCTGCAATGCTACGGCCACTTCTGTGGCTTAGTGCACTAATTATTGCCTTATAGTGTCAAAGTCAAATAATTTATTTCGTTTACGCCTACGGGGCCACTTGCAAATTGCCATTAATTTTTTTTTAACCGTAACCGGATCGGAAAGCGACCTCAACTGAGAAGATCCGGCGATAAAATCGGCAGGCTTGTTATTATATAAGCAGACATGGCCAGCAGTTTAACACAAATTCGCTAACATTAAATTACTAATGACCTTAGACATTAGGTTATAAAGAGCAGAACTACATTAATGTAGTGCCTAGCGTTTGACTTTTTTTAAATGCTAGGCGTATATTACTAAAGTTAACCCAGTTAGATGTGGCCATAGCATAAGAGGTGTACAAGATATCTTCCATAATTTGCGATGCAACAGCATACAATCTGTCTACTTATATTAAATCATAGTGTTCAGAGGGAACATCAAAATGTCGAGGGTATAAAGTCGCGATAAGACCCACTTGTTGGAGTGGTCCTCGTATCCCCCGTGCCGTTACCATGGCGACGGCGCGAGCCCCCCCCGTGCCCCACCCCACGCGTGGAGTGGAAGCCGAGAGTCGGCTTGCGTCATCACGGGTAATTACACATCTAAAGCTTTTGATGGAACAGAGCTTTATGTAGGGTCAGGCAATGAGCCACTTCGATACGGGCCGGCGATCTCTTCTCATCAGGAAATTAAGTTAGCGGTACAGCCGTATTGATACGTAGGTACTTTAGTTGGTAAATATAATTAGTATCTAGGTATACAAAAGCTAAGATTACTGATTAAATTTATTATAGTTTGTATTATACCGATAATAGCATGTGTCTTTCATGAGTTGATGACATGATATTTACTGAGTTTTTTTTCTTTTTTGGCATCACACCTTCGTGTATATTGCCAGTGTCATGTTTAATTTACTAAGTTATACCTACCACAGTTTTAGAATTATAAACAACGGTTATAGAAATATATTTTCCATACTTGTTTTTTAAAATCAACATCAAAAAGGAGGAGGAGGTTCTTCATTCGCTTGTATTTTTTTATTCAATATTATCTACCCAAATAAATCAATGTAGTAAAGTTAGAATGATTTTATTATGTCGCCTTATCAACTCAAATAAAAGGAATGTACTTCCAAGACAGTCGGATTTTGTCAAGTTGTCGTGGCTAAAAGGAATTGAATCAATTTCCAGCGCTCTCTGAACAGGGAATGGGGGCCTTCCGGTGCCTCCCAGCCCTACTATTTGTATTCGTAGCATTTGAGCGAGTTTTGATAAAAAAAATATATATTCGTGAGAACAAAATATAAATCTTGAACTCCATGTTTAGATACCAATGATTATAATATTGTTGATTATCCGATAGAATCATTTTTATTTTCTGTGATCACGTGATGAGAAAGATGTGAGCATCAATGTGGATGGATATATAAGATGTCACAAAATTAGTGTAAATCACCTTAAATTTCAAAATTGCCTCAACGTGATCTATATAGGTTACTAATTCATCGGTTAAAATATTTTATACTATTTTTGTTATACCTTATTTACAAAGCCCGTCAAGATCTAAGAACCGGTAATAAAACATAAGTAACCTATGTATAAAATGATCTATTCATATTTATAAAAAGAAAAATAGTAAACATATGTGGCGGGAGGAGAATCGAAACGAACTTAATTGATCAATTAAGTGTAATCGACGTAGGTAGGTATTGTATCAAATAATAAAACTATTGAGCGTTTAAAATAAATAATATCGCCCGAAAAAACACCAATCGTAGGGTCCCAACTCCCAAGCTGTGCAACGTTTGTATTAAGGGTATCGTACAATAGGCTGAGTCCCAGTAATACCCAGACCGTGGCAAATTTCGTGGCGAATATCCAAACCGTGGCAAGGTTAATTTGCGAAATATCCCGACTAATTCATTAGAGTGAACCAAGCAGCCATACTTAAACCACTAAAATACTCAAAAGCGACTCGAATAAGAAGTGCTACCTGTTGAAGTCGGAGTAATGTTGTGACCTTTTTGTATGAACTTCAGATGTGTTTGAAGATTAGAGTATTTCTATCGATAGGAATATCCTAACTTTGTATAGGCAGGTACTAAATAAATAGGTATAGGTACCTATTAACAACTAAGAAGTACCTGAGACCCAACTCTCGTAGACTTCAGAGATAGCTAAAAAACGCACCCGCATGTTATTTCAAATTATAGCATCGCCTATGAGTACTAAATTTACATTAAATCCATTATGCCCTTTTTGCGTGGTCCTTTGTCAAAACTTACAATCAAACACATTCACATTTGAGAATATGGAAGTAAGGTAAAGGATTGCGAGAATTTGACGTCACTATTGTGTGTGTGGGGGAACACGAAATGTTTTCAAATCAGGGAAAGTCCGGTTTACCGATGAGGTGTGTCTGTACTCTCCGTGCAGCAACCGGTGTCACCGTTCTAAGCATAAATTAGTAAGTACTAGGTATTATTTAGACTAGGCATTAAACGAATACCTATCTATAAATTCCCTAGGCACTTCAATGTACATTGGTACTGCTTTCTGTGCCGAGGAGCCTGGGTTCGAATCCTGGTAAGGTAAACTTTGTGAGATAAGCGCGAATGTTTGTACCCGAGTCTTATTTTTTTAATATATCTATGTATAAGTATCAACCCCAGCCCTTAGGTACTGTACCCATAATACAAGAGTTGCTGCGTTTGCGACCGTACTGTTGGTGTGTTCGTCTGGCAATATTATTTATTATTATAATTTTAAGTAGGTACTTTTAATTTCAAGAAGGTAGGTCTAGGTACTTAGTTCCTAATAGAACTAGCCCAAGGTCGGCGCATTTATTTCGGCTCTAATCTGATCGTATCAGGGTCCAACTTACGTTTTACTTTTACTGACTCAAATTTTAAAACTATATTTTTTTGAAAACCGGTATCCCTATGTAGAGTCGGAACGGCTCTACAAATACTTATTTCAAGTAGAGTGGACATATCACTTTGGAGATGTAGTTCCTCTATTATTAGTATTCGTCTTGATGGCTCATGCGCCGCGGCTAATCTGCTAAATGGAGTGCTATAGGTATATAGTGAACTGCTCTGCTCTACCGTATATAAAGGCGGCGTAGAGCGCGCGCGGGCGTAGTCCTCACGAGCCGGTGTGTTGGTCGCACCGCGATTTTGCAGCCACCCTTTGCGCTCATATATCACGAATATCACCTATACGTAAAGTAAATTACCACCCATCAACCCAGTGAACACCGTGTGTTATTTTTTAATAGTATCTATAGTTCTTTTTATTACACGCGTCCAGTGCTATTCGGTGAGTTATAAAATTATTCTTGCGTAAAATACCTATCTGTTTAGGTATATATTAATAAACGATTAAATGCATTAATTTTAAAATAATGAAGCCAAGGTAGGTAGGTACTTTCTACTGATTGCTCTCGCTAATTCTAGGGAGTTACTGAACGTGGAACAAAGATACTGGGTATCATTGTTTTGTGGTGCTGATGGTATAGGTACCTATTGCTGACCGAAAACTAATTTTATATCGCTATTTGTCTAAGTAGCACTATAGTACGAGCATGCGATACGTACTAATAAATAAGATTAATACATATCTAGGTAGATAGATACTAGCCTTTGTAAATCTTAGAAAAGTAACTATCTTACTTTATGAGTTGGTACTTACTAAGCCTAACTATTTACTTAAAATACTAAGTATAGAATTTCGGACTTCATAACGTAATTCTAAAATTTAAGTAACTAGTATTAATCAAATTAATCAAAATCATATTTTTGAAAGTGTTATTGATCTAATAAAATTCCAATACATAATTAAATAGAGATTCTTATTTTGTGACCTTGAAATTATACTTTCGAAATTATATTTTGACCCAGACCATGACATAACAATCACGACTAATAGCTGATCAATTATTGTTCTACTTACTACTATAAAATTAATTTACATAATTACGATGACTATCTACACTAATCTTAATGATTCCTTATCCCACGGGCACGATACATTTCAAAGAATTATATCTTGAGCTGCTTACTTCAAGGCACTTATACAGTAAGTAAGTATATGATGTAATAATTATCAAGAAAGTTCGTTCTAACTTATAGGATAAATACGTAGCAATTTTATAAAAAAAAGTTAAAGCAGTTACATAGGATTTACCTTTTAACCACCAATACTCATTTATTAGGCTTTCTTTAAGGAAAATATTAACAAGCTCATCTGATTCATTCAGTGTAGTCTCCAATGAAATGAGGGAATACCCGGCAGGCCATTAACAACAAGGCAGGTGGGTTTTTTCCTGATGCACGAGGCGTTATAAAACAATAATTTGAATACTTGAAAGTGGCATGTCTTTAGTATCTTCTCTGAAAAAGAAGATATAAGAGGACTTAGATTTTCCTTTTCATTAAGTAATTAGTATGCGATTTAATAAAATTAAAATGCTTACTAACCTAATAGCATTTAAGTTAAAGCCAACTTGCTACCAACCGGATGTAGAAGTATTAATTGTACGTAGGTACTTCCGTTAATTCAATGAAATATTCAGAAATATTAATTAAACATTTAATGCGCGACGCACACAGGGCGGGTACAGTGGACTTGGCCTCGCCAAAACTAGTTTACTAAGCCAATAAGGACATTGTACCGAATTGCTTTATTGATAGGTACATTGACAATCAATATCAAACAAATGGCGTCATGTGCCTAGCCCATCTGTTAATGGCTAGATAGCCTACTGTAATTATATTTTAAAGACTATAGCCGTTAGTTATTCATGAATTTTATGATAGAATTCCTCAAATTATTCCTACGTTTTATCGATGTACCCCGGGTGGAGTCGCGGACAGTAACTAGTACCTAACCCATATTTAGACAGCCTTCGATTAAAAGTCGATTATCGATTTACCTACTTTACAAATTTTAAATGGGCGTCTACGTAATAAAGTAATTATTATAACGATACGTTTATTGCTGATAATTTGATACCGACTTCATTATTGATAAGACCGTAAACAAACTGCGATAAAATAATAATCGCGTGGAATGGGTCAGTTTGCTCGTAGCGCTCACCGTGAGAGGCGTAGCGTCTCACAACGGATTTTTCCAGCATTCGCGTGCAATGTTCGGTCGCCTTGGCCCTAAACCTACCGATCGATGCCGACTCAGATACGTCTCGATGAATTAAACATGCTCTCCGTGATAGTGGCAAAGACCGCAATAGTTGAATTATGCACTGTATTCAGAATTAAATCGTGAACAAAGAATATTAAGCTAGCACGAAATTCACGATTTTTTAATTTTGCCTGCTAGCTACTTGTAGCTGGTGCTCGGATAGGTTTGATCGTAGGATGATTTGCGGTAGGTAGGTATGCTAAGTAGACATTCGATTATCTATGGGATTTCGTGCTTTATTTGCAAATGTGTAGGTACCTACGGCAGAAGTAATTGTCAAGAAAGCTGCACGACTTCCTGAAGTTGTGTGCATGAAGTTCATACACTGTGCACCACTGTCTACTCCGTCGGGTATAACAGGGATGATGTTGATTTTTATATACACAAAAACTGATGTAACACAAAAACGTCTCTCTTAGTTTATTATAACTTACCATTTGTTAATAATGTCTACAAACGTATTCTCAGTTCAATTTTTTGACGTGATATTAGATTTAGGATTCAGTAAATTAAATGTCTCGCATTGACGAGATATTTACCTTAGTATTGACCTTGACTGATGATTAATATAGTACCTACATCGTGTTAGGACGTTGTCTGCATCATAAAGGAGGAGGTTATTAACCGAGTACAAAAAGGGTTTTTCTTTGTAATGTTGTGCTCGCCAATTTGTTCATGTGAAATTTAGTTTTTAAGCTATCAAGGCTTCCATTATCTCAAAATATCAATGTTTTTCTAATTGATGATCTGCACGCTCGGTTTCCATGCTGCGATTTTTCGCTGAGTATAGCCAACTAGGTAGTTTTTTCAGGTCTAGATAAGCCACAGATTAATTTTCTTTATTTTGATTGTAATTTTTAAATGTCGAATAATTTGAGTTATTTCTTTGGAAATATTATCTTTAGAACCTACTGTTAGCCCTATTTAAAATATTTTACACTATTATTGTTACACCTTATATATATATATATAACAAAGTCGTGTTAGTTACCTACATCATTTATAACTCAAGAACGGTTGGGCCGATTTTTATGACCTTTTGTTTTTTTTTTCAAATTGTCTCCGCCCTCAATAGCAGAATAACTTTTAAAACATGGGAAAAAATCACAAATGAAATAATAATAAAGATGATTCATTTTCTCATACATTTGATTCCGAGGCTGTACGAAGTTTGTCGGGACAGCCAGTACTATATATATTCCATAAAATAATATTATAAAGGTCTGTGCCCACTTACAAGGAAATTAACTCTTCTTCGTGGGTATTCTATGCTATTTTCCTCAATCTGCGTAACTTAGTGGTACCATTACTTGAATAATTTGATGTCTCTGCTCAACGAACTTAAATGACCTTTTACTTTGTTTGGCATTTTACATAGTTAGGTCTATAACGTGATACTTAAATACGAAACTTATTATTGTGGCCGTACCTATGTACTTTGCTGTTGCGGGTACGAGGTCCGTGTATAACCTCGCACCACTTGCTCGCGGCGGCGCGCGCCTGCCGCTTGCGCAAGCGCAGCGCCGCCGCTCTCTCGACATTGAAAAAGGACCACGAATTCAAGTATATTAACATTATTTACTTGATAACCGGTACAGTTACACAATTATTGTCGTGTGACATAATTAGGATCTTGTCATAATTTCCGTGCTAATCTGGTCAAATTGAAGGTCACAAAATGGTTAAATTGGAATCGGTCAAGGTTGATAGCCGTGTCGTTGGATTGAACAATGAGATTGACTGTCATACTGTAGCTAGGGTTATATGAAGTTGACTCTATTTACGTATTCGTTAAGTACCTAATGAAAGTCTAAAGAAAAACCTATGAAAAGCTGCTGACTCAAGCAGTAAATTATTTTTTTCTTTTGTTTTCACTAAACTATTCCCCAAATAAAACGGCCAGTGTTAACAAAATTATTATAATTTAATAATAATAAAAAACCTGGCTGATTACAAAAAAAAATGCTCGACGACGATGGTGGACCGACGGTGGTTATTATGACCGAACCATAAAGGTTGTTGTGATCATCAATTTACTTACTACCTCTAACTACCTACTAACTTAAGTGCCTAACAATATGCCTTTTAATTTAGTAAATATTACCTATTTTTCTAGCTTTCACAATGTCGAGTCAGGACTTAAAACTAAATTTCGGTTTGTGTACTCAATTACTACAATAATTTTCAATGTGTGTGGCGTTATACGTACAGAGTGAGCCATCGAGATGGTGACAACTATTTCAATAAACTAATAATTATACCTTTTTAATACTTCGCCACATCCTATCTCAAAGACTCATTCTGTTTTTTTTGGGTTGGTTTATTTGCCTATCGTTGCCTACGCCTACCGGTATCATACAACATTGTATTCTCTATGTTTGTTTATGTAATCAGTGTCAATTTTAAGTACTTACTTACTTAGTACATACTTACCTATCTAAGTACCTGGGTACTTAGTTATTTTTTGTATTGTACCTATTTTATATACATAGGTTTGCTTTAAAAATAGGAATGGGACAGTTAGGATGTCATTTTGTTTCGAATCCCATACTAATTTTATACAAAACTTAAGAGATTCGAAGCAAAATGTCAATCTTCAGTCCCATTACTATTTAACACATATAGTACCTACCTACAACTAATCATTTATTTGTAGTGTGCCTACGCCATGCTTCCGTTTGATACTTATATTTGATATATTATACATTTATAAAAGGTGTACCAATTATATTGAACAGTAAAGTATTCTCCCCGGGGATATAGGTGCTACTACTTGCCTATCTGTCTTTGTCTTTGCCGAGCTTGAATCCCTCGCTGACGCTGCACTCGGGATACCTATTATCTACTAACCCTCAAATTTATAGAAAATTATAGTGTCTTATACAACTATTATAACACACTTTTTCTTCTGAAAAGTTTGTTATATTGCCGTTATAATCCATTATAACTGTCTATAAATTTGAGGGTTAAACTATAGAAACGATCGTTACGCTCGGGATTCAATATGGGGCCGGTGACATAAAACATCGCATTATCTCCTTTGTGAATTTACTATAAGTTTTGGAATCAACTTGATCCAGAAAGTGCCTGACTTGGGGACAAAAAATGTTTGCTATGTTCCTAGGTTTAATAGAAAATCAAATTAATGACCAACATATGTTTTCAGACGTGATGGAGGCTGGTGACTTCAAAGACTTTGCGAAAGCGATGACAGATTACATCGCGGAATATTTAGAAAACATAAGAGACAGGTAAGTAATAAAAAAAATATTTTCATATGTATCACCACATTTCGTCATTGGACTTTTATCGTTTCCCTTTTTTAATAATTTAAAGCAACGATGTTCAAATTAGTTAAACATAACCCTCCGTTTAAAGGCCAGATTTAAAGAATTAACCTCAGTTTTAAACATGATTAATTAACAAGCCTGTAACCCCTGAAGGGGTAGGCACTTTTCTTCGATGGAATCTATTGGTCTCACTCACAACGTAAGGGGGGCGAGCTTTTTGGCCTAATACCAGACAACCTCCACCACAACGTGAGGGCAATTCAGGCCATAGCCCACCTTGCTGGTCCAGTGAGGACAGATAAGCATCACATGGCTCATCTCATACTCATTGTGCGTTATCTATACAGTGTGAAAAGGATATACAGAATATACATAAAGGATATTCTAACGACTTACCGAATCATATATCAAAAATCTAAATTCAAATAAGGAAGGACTACAAATACGTTTATAAAGCACATTTTCAAGTTTAAGTATATCGTTTCTGAATCAGACTACTTCAGTGTTAGTAAAAAGGTTTTTAAATTTCGGCTGCAGATGTGTGTTGAAGAACGAAGGATTGATTTCGCCCATTGATTACCGTGCATCAACCTCCCCTGCTCTCGATTTCCAGGCAAGTGGTCCCGTCAGTGAAGCCGGGCTACCTCCGGCCGCTGGTGCCGGAGCAGGCGCCACGCGAGCCGGAGCCGTGGACGGCCGTGATGGCGGACATCGAGCGGGTGGTGATGTCGGGCGTCACGCACTGGCACTCGCCTAGATTCCATGCCTACTTCCCCACGGCCAACTCCTACCCGGCCATCGTTGCGGATATGCTGAGCGGCGCTATCGCCTGTATTGGATTTACTTGGGTAAGTTGATCACAACATTATACATACCTCTACACTTTATTTATTATATATAACCGTCGTATCCCCGGTACAACCCCTATCCCTTGTTCACTTTAGTAACCGCGGCGCGGCACTCCTCGTTTGTCACCCAGGGTTTCAATTCTGTTGACACAATTGACTCGCGAGTTTTTGGTTTTGGGAAAACTGTGACAGGCTCTAGTCCCGAAAAAAACCTTGATAATGCATGAAAAATGTATAGCAATCATCAGCTATTTGCTGTCCAATGACCAGCTCAATTTCTTCCTTCCGATGCTTTGACCCAGAGAATATAATACCGAACTCTATCGTGTCAGGGATGACCATTGTTATACGAATGAATTATTTCAATATTTGCAATTAAATTTCGGCGACACTAAAAGGCCTGCGGCTAAGCGGCTTGAAACTATAGTACCTACCTATCTACACGTTTATGGTTAAACCAAGTCTCACTTGTATACTTCATCTTCCACGCCGTGTTAGTTATTCTCAGTAGGTAACATTCAAATTGAATAGAAGTAGATACTTTTTGCATGCCCATTTTATATTCTACACGAGCAAAGATAATGAAAAAATCTGTGACAACGTTAACTTAGTAGGCACCGCGTCTAAAGGACCTTTGTGCCAATCGATTTTGAGCGCTTGACCTACTGTAGAGCCACGTAGAGCGGTCTAGTGCTATATTGCAAATAGCGTTAAAAAGAGAATAATTAAGGAATTATTCAGGTAACTTACATAAAAAAAAATTGGTATGGTGGTATGGCAACAATTTTGCGACAGATTATATTTACCATGATGGTACCAGATAATTATTAGACGGAGAAAATCGGTCATTAACTCTATATATTCTCGGGTAACTAACCTATCCCGGTAGTCGTGACTACGTAGGTACATCGATTCTTTTTTGTTTATTTATACCGATTCAGAGAAACGATGCCAGTGTCAATGTCATATCGGTGCAAGGTAACTCGAACAAGGAAAACCAGTAACGAGTCAAAGGTACAGCTATATAGACATACGTCGTAGGTATAATTTTAATGGAAGGCAGGTATAGCATGTGGAAATGAATAGGTAGGTACAATTCAAACAAGTGGGGCTTTCAAAACTATACGAGGTGTAAGTACCCACTAATATTATGTTTATATAACAGTACATACCATATATTTACTTATTTAGGTAGGTTAGTAGAAGTAGACAAAATGTATATAGATATATCAGTAAATGGGTATGCCAAGACTTACGTAGCCAATCTTTACAATATTACCTCCAGATTTATTAAAAAAAAAAAAACATCATGTTGTCCCGCCATCAGTTCAATTGGGACACATATTGCTTTGAACCGCAACCTAAGTTTGTGTGTTCATCTAGCGAAATTTATTTCGTAGTTTCGAATAAAATTAATAATAATAATCTCGCCAGACGAACATACCAAATAGACGGTCCCAAGCAACGCTTTTATTATGGGTACTGTACAATGGACTGAGGGCGAACTCAGTATACAATACTTATATAAATAATAAACATCCTTCGTGCTCAACACACACAGTTTGTCCCTACCAGGATTCAAACCCGAGACCCTCGGCACAGAAAGCAGGGTCACTACCAACTGCGCTAATCAGGTCGTCAAATTAAGTTTGTGTGTGTGTGTTACAGATTGCGAGTCCAGCATGCACGGAGCTGGAAGTGGTGATGCTGGACTGGCTGGGCCAGATGCTGGGGCTACCGGAGCAATTCCTGGCGCGGTCGGGCGGCGAGGCCGGCGGCGTCATCCAGGGCACGGCCAGCGAGGCCACGCTGGTTGCGCTGCTCGGAGCCAAGTCGCGCGCCATGCACCGCGCCAAGGAACAACACCCCGACTGGACCGAAACCGAGATCTTATCCAAATTAGTCGGCTATTGTAATAGTGAGTACACACCAGTTATTCTTTTGGCAGGCTATAAAAGGCAGTAGGTACTTAGTAGCCAGTTAGTAAAATGCTCGGTTTGAAACAAGGTATGCAGGGAAGTCCGACTTACACCAATGAGATTTTCGGATTTCGTGTGCAAAACTATGTTTTAATAGAACTTAATATTGAGATGGTAATGAATCTATCCATTTATCGTCATCATTCTTTATACAATCTAAAAAAAAATCCTTTTGCAGAGCAAGCCCATTCATCAGTGGAACGCGCTGGTCTCCTGGGTGGCGTTAGACTTCGCTCCCTAAAGCCCGACGATAAGAGGCGCCTCCGCGGCGACACCGTGCAAGAAGCCATGGACGAGGACATCCGCAACGGCCTCATTCCATTCTTTGTAAGATCTTATTCCCACATCAATCATGTATATTCCTAAACAATGATAAATTGGTTATACAGCATTACTAATTCCATTTCTCCTGGCAGGTCGTGGCAACGTTGGGTACAACATCGTCGTGCACATTTGACGCATTAGACGAAATCGGGGACGTGTGTCTGAGCCGCGAGGTGTGGCTGCACGTGGACGCGGCTTATGCCGGCTCCGCGTTCATCTGCCCCGAGTACCGGTACCTCATGAAAGGCGTAGAGAAGGCGGACTCGTTCAATTTCAACCCGCACAAATGGTTGCTGGTCAACTTCGATTGCTCTGCCATGTGGCTGAAGCAGCCGCGGTGGATCGTCGATGCCTTTAACGTAGACCCTCTGTATCTGAAACACGATCAGCAGGGCTCAGCTCCGGATTACCGGCATTGGCAGATCCCACTGGGAAGGCGTTTCAGGGCGCTCAAGTTGTGGTTCGTCTTGCGGCTGTATGGTGTCGAAAATCTTCAAAAACACATTAGAAAGCACATCGCCCTTGCGCATCTCTTCGAGAAGCTCTGCCTCTCCGACGATAGGTTTGAGATATTCGAGGAGGTGACGATGGGGCTGGTCTGCTTCAGGCTGAAAGTATCTAACGAGGCCAACGAAGAGCTGCTGAGGCGCATCAATGGGCGCGGCAAAATTCACTTGGTTCCATCCAAAATCGATGATGTATATTTCCTCAGATTAGCGGTTTGCTCGCGTTTTACTGAAGATAGCGATATTCAAATATCTTGGGACGAGGTTAAGGCGGCAGCTGACGAAGTACTTAAAAGTCATTAAACATACTGTTTATTCCAATTTACATCGAGGATAACATAAGTTAGATATCATTTGAAGTTTGTATTCGCTAAGCAATTAAAATAAAATCTTGCCTTATTTTTTATTCACTATTAAAGATACTTACTGTAATCATTTGACAATGTATTAGGCAAGTATGCTTATACCTATTGCATTTGTAATCATTAGGATGGCGGTCGCTATTTTTATCTACCTTTTATAATTTACCGTTTGCGAAAAATACCTATGTTGAATTAGCCAACTTGCCGTAAATAAGTACCTAGGTACCGATTAGGACATCTGTATTAGTCCATTAAGAAGTGGTTTAGCAGTAAAAAATAGGAGTATACTAGTACGATATATACTTAACTTAGTTTAAATGTTTTGAAGACAATACAATTGTGATTTTTTTCATTAGTTACCTATTATTTAACTTGTGTCACAAATGAAGTCTTTTTACTCATTTATTAGGTACCTAGCTGTAATGTGTATATTTTTTGGGTACCTACTTACCAAGTTACCTGTAGTAGATAATAATAATAAATTATTGTGATAAATTACTATCAGAGATCGTGTTATCCCTATTGGGAATTTATGTGAGTTAACTTATATTTATTTAAGTTTTGAAGTCGGTATTCGATACCTATTACAACATTATAGTTGATAAGTTACTTATATGGATGAGTTTTATTAATTAAGCATATTTACGAACTTATATTGAAAACAGTCCGTGAAATATACCTATCTACTTTTCCTTACCCACGCAGTGACAAAAAAATAAAACCTATAGGTAATATTTAGAAGAAAACTGGAGGGAGTATAAAAAACTAATTGAAAGCAACCAGACCATTCCCAACAAAAATTGGGACGGTGGGTGCGAAATCGGCTAAATACCATCAACTATACAGATGATTCAAAAGTTATAGGCAGGTATGTACCAAGCCTAGAAACTGCGCTTCT
Source organism: Pheosia tremula (assembly GCA_905333125.1). NCBI lineage: Eukaryota > Metazoa > Arthropoda > Insecta > Lepidoptera > Notodontidae > Pheosia > Pheosia tremula. Next base: position 5,237,141 of record HG995397.1, read on the forward strand.
TTAGCGCATTTGCAATCTTTATGTTAAATCAGAATTTCGATGTCGAATTAAAATAATAAATTTTGTGTCGACAAAAAGACAATTGTGATTTTCGGTGAGCAAGTTTTTTAAACGACGTATCGAAATTCTAGGTTCACATGTTGACTACAAAATTGTATAGGTAGCGCATGCGCTAAAAAGCTCAGGTTCAAGACTTAGTTTCCCTTTCTGAATCATTATGTATTAATGCGACATAATTCAGGACCTTATTTGCTGCTTCTCAAACTCGTAGGTACCATGAGTCCGTGACATTACACACGTTAATCAAGTTTGTACATCCGAGGCAAAGAAAAGGAAAATAATACTATGCTGCACTATCATGTAATGTAATACCTAGTAGGTATTCATTATGCTGCTTTGATTAATTAGTTTAATGACCTATTTAACGTGTGACTTACAGATATACCTAACTACTCGTACACTCATATACTCGTGTATTTTATATACCTATATAAACAATAATAATGTATGTACGTGTAATAAGTACCTATTTGTCTGTATACCACGTCGTTGTATGACATCTTTACTCCAATAAACCTTTCGATATACTTACATGTACGATACACATTTATTTTAATTATGCAAGTACCTACTTAGCTGCTACTTTTATGAGGGTAGGTAATATTTTTTTTTTCCCTTTTCTCTATAAAAATCAAAACGCAGGCGGTTTTATGCAAAGAAAATCAAGTAAGGTCATAAGTAGTACTCATTTAAAATTCCGTAAAATATTCAGCCTAATTTAGTGCTTATCAACAATGCGCACATAAAAATAGGTAAGTAAGCAATACGTAAGGTATTACGTCGGTTAGTAAATATAGTAGATACACACAGTTCTAGAACAGACACGATCTACAAATACTGATGACAATATAGTTACTGACTTCCGTGCTGATGAATTAACCTTCTATTTTTTGTGAGGCACCTACCTAATAAGTAACGTAGTGCTAAGTATAAATTCAGCAATGGACTATTTTCTGATTTATTCCTATAGCACATTCTTTATTAACTTTAACAATATGTGATCATTATGGGCTAAAAATATCCAATTTGATGATTAAACCGATTAGTAACTACACCTATTAGGTAAGATAGTGTAACGACCTCTTCAAGCTCGCCACAAGCCACACAGATAGTGCAGCAGGTGCAATTAAATCAATTGAAAATTCTCCATACAATCCTGAAACGCGCTATCAGAGTTTTCAGAGCACATAAAATATATACAAGACGCCGACCATAAACGACGGGCTGCCCCGTTAGGCCTACCACCCGCCTGGCTAGAAGATCTTCCCTTTCCCGCTAAAGTAGGAACTTATTTATTCCCAATGCTTCCGTTAACGTTGATACGCCTTGAAAACTATTCCACAGAGAACATGGGAGTTTATTTAGAGGTGAACACTAGTCCAGAGAACCTATTTACCTTAAGCAAATTAATCCAAACTCTTCAAACGCTCGATACGAAAATTAAAAAGCAAATAAGTTAATTCTGTTTTTCCTCTATGGAGCTCTAAACGTCATACTACCAGCTTTTCTGCCATTTTCTGCAAAAGTGATCAAAATTCGAGAGTGATATGTAATTTTCTACCAGCGCGGTGGACTGCATTTGTATTTTTATATCAGGATGAAATTGTCGCGTATGAAATTAATATGGAGGGAAGACCATCGAAACATCCTGAGGCGCATCAGTGCTCTGTTTACAAGTCGATCGTTTAGTGTGGTCAGTCCGGCAGGGCAAGAACAATGCATTTTAGATTCATGCAGCATTCACCCGAACTGTCAAGAGCCACGAGTCATCATCGTGGGTGCCGGCATGGCAGGACTCTCAGCTGCGCACCGGCTTACACAATGTGGCATTCGCAATTTTGTCGTGCTGGAAGCTAAAGAGAGGTCCGTATAGAAATAAATGCTGGATTAATTTAGTTCATTAATAATAATACTACCTACTTAACTACTACTAAATGTTCCTCTTTTCTAGACCTGGCGGGCGAATTCACTCATGTTGGCTCGGAGACGCCGTTATAGAGATGGGTGCGGAGTGGATTTTTGGTGCTTGCTTGCCTAACTCTGTGTACACCTTGGCATCTCAGGACAGGCTTTTGCAGTCGCCTTTATCCCGCCTAGATGCTTCACGTGGATTATTTTGCACCAGCGAGGGCCGTGCAGTCGATCTGCCTGTTACTATTACGGCTTATCACACATTCCGACAAATTGAACAACAATCAGCAAATTTATTTAGACTCGGTGGTGAAAGACAACACGGGACGCTTCTGAACTTCATAGGTTTGCGCATACAACAAGAACTGCATAACTTTCCAGAGGATCAAAGATACGACGCAGCTCGAGTTATGTTTGGACTAACCAATATCTTACGAAACAGATGTGGAGACGATTTGTCGCTCGTCAGCGCGGACCAATACGGAAGTTACATAGAGCTGCCCGGTGGAAGCGTTCGCGTACCATTAGGGTATGTTGGGGTAATGGCGCCGCTGTTACGTGGTCTTCCGGATAATTGCATACGCTACAATAAACCAGTAAATGTCGTGCGTTGGGGTAAAGGCCAATCAGGCGACGGTCGTGTTCTCATCAAATGTTGCGACGGTGAAGAGCTGAACGCCGATTATGTTATAATGACCATGTCTCTGGGATGTCTCAAGTGCCAGGCCGATAAATTATTTGCCCCTCCTCTTCCCGTTTGTAAACTAGATGCAATATGTAATTTAGGATTTGGTCTCAGCGATAAAGTTTACCTTGAATATGCTGAGCCTTTCTGGGTATGTCATGAGGGTAATTTAAAATTGGCTTGGTCAGCTGAAGAACTGCTCTGTAGATGCGATTGGACGCGAGGTGTGTGTGCAATAGACGAAATGCCTGGAAGCAAACACGTCTTGTGCGCTTCGATTTCCGGACAGGAAGCCGCCATCATGGAGTCGATGGCGGATAACGACGTCGCCGAGGGCTTGACACAGCTGCTGCGGAGATTCACCGGAAACCCATGTCTTCCGTATCCACAGATGATGTTACGGTCCCGATGGGCGTCCGATCCGCATTTTTGTGGATCGTTTTCATACATGAGTTGCTGTTCCACTGTGAGCCACCAGTGCGAGTTGGGCACCCCAGTGCCGGGTCCGTGTGACCCAAGTCCACCCATATTGCTGTTCGCTGGCGAGGCCACGGTACCCGGATATTTCGCAACTGTGCACGGGGCACGTCTTAGCGGAATCCGCGAAGCTGAACGCATAATACTGCTAACAAAAAAGTTCGAAGGTCCACCACGCTAGCAAGTGTTTATTCAGTCGGTTGCTTGTTTTTTTATTTGTGCAAGATTTTTTTATGCCTGTACAATTATCGAGTGTTTAAATTATATGATGTACATTGATTAAATAAATTGTAATAAAAAAGATGGTGTTTTGTGTATCGATACGTCTGGGTAGATATATGTTTACCCGACTGCGCCAGGAGGCAATGTTTTTTCTATGTCGAATTATGCATTAATTATTGGATGGAGGCAGGCTCATCTCCCTGTTGGGCATTTATCTACTTCATCATATTCGAGTATTATATATTTAATGAAGTACCTTACCTTATATGAAAAATAAAACAAATTTTCCTTCATATCTCTGCAATAAACATTTAATTAAGTAGGTAGCTAATTACATTAGAATAAATTAATTACATTGAGGAGATTCTAATAAACTTATAATTATGTTGGCCACAGTTTTTTTTATTTTATATTTTCTTATCATTTATTAGCCAGGTAAGAGTACGGTGCAGGTTCTTACCGTACAATATGTATAAAAAGTTATTGATGAACCATTATCAATAACTTTTTGATTTTGACTATATCTATCTGCGTAGTGCTCGGAAGGTTACAGGATAATCTTAAATTAAACCTTATACGCGCCAAACAATACGTCGAATAATAAATATTAAGTGCTAATCTAACGTAATGTATGCCTCCCATTAGTAATACGGTATAAAACAGTCGGCAACCAATTATCGGCTTTAAATTTATGTAAATAACAGTAGGAGAAATGTACTCTAAGGTAGTCTCATATCTAAGTAACTGGATCGGATGGTCACGAATTTGATTTCCACGTGCGGGCCCTGCTCCGGGTGTTACTGATCCCCTCTTTTTACCATACAATTGGCGAGTTTGGTGATGTTCATTTATGAAGACTTGCATCTCCGACTATGGCGCGTTCGTTCAGTCAGATAATGGCGGTTTCGCACTCTGGACATATGTCTCGAGTTTTTTTTCTTGATAAAATACAATGCTCTGACACAGCCCAACAATTTATAGAAATTGATGTGTATTTATAACGACGTCTTTTAAAATATATACTGTGAATATAAATTGATTTGCCAAAATATGTATAAATTTGTTTTTGTTGCCTACTGTTAGTCACAATACATCATAATAATTAGAGTTACAATAAATACTTAATTACTTAACAATTTCTTATGTATGAGGTATAAGTAATATTAAAATAAAATTCGATGGCACTAAGATATTTATAAACAAAATTTCAGCCCGCTGAGGAAACTACCACCATTTCCTGCATTGAAGGACACATCATCAAAGTCAAACACCACCTTATGTCCTGCATACTGGCTGTCCCTAAACTCCACCATGTACGAATATGTCTGAGATCTATTACGAGGCCACACAAAGCATATTTTGTACCATTGGTCTTTTTTTATAAAACAAGGTTCGCTCAGCTCTATGTCGACCATTGAATCATATTCCACTGTGTTCATAAAATTAGTCAGTTTAATAATACTGTTATCTGCGTCCGACATAATCGATACCGACAATTGTTCAGAATAGTCTTTAGCCACGTTGTTGCGGAAATGTACCGCTGGCGCCATTCTAGTTGGCACACAGAGCGAGTTGATAAACACAGACTTGTTAGATTTAACACGAGCATGTATTATGTAATTGTTCACATCAATAATGACAGGTGCGACCGATCTTATGGAACTTCGGTAGCATAGATGCCAGTGGAGTTTTAACAAATTTCGCGGCATATCAGCCAAACAAATTGGACCAATTAATTCAATTTGGTCAATTGTGCTTGAACTTTTTATTGTTTTCAAAACATTCTCAGATTCACACATCAGTAGAAGATTATTGACGTCGGTAACAATTTCATCCAATTCATCTAAACTGAGTGTGAGAAATCTCAGTAACTTTAATATACCATTTTTGTTTAACAATTCTCGTCTATTTTCAAGTGTGGGAGGAATGTTATTCAGTTCACAGCAATGTGCGGACCAGTCAAATACATGCTTGATGAGATCTTTCTCTTTTATATTCATCTTATCACATTCAAGAATAGATTTCATACATGATGATGTGATCAAATTCTTTTTTTCCTGCAGTAAATAATTAGCATGTTCACAAAACAATTTGAGTGCGAATGAGACAAGTTGTTTGTCGTGCATGTAGTCTGGGTAATTTAACACATCAATGACATTGTCTACACTGATGTTAGCCTGAATGTAAGCAATACACAAGTCGGTCAGGTGCTCCAACATGTATTTTCTAGATGCATATAACAATTCAAATGCCTGTTCTATGGTGCTTATGTCTATGCGATCTGTATAGATATAATTGATTATTAGCTGGAATACATCAGGTTGTATGTCAGTTATTAATATGTCTTCATTACTTGATAGTGGACCATAGAACATAGCTTCAAATACAGGACTACTGATGCCTAGTATTAGTTTGTGTGCTTTGATTGTTTTTCCAGTCACGGAGAAGCTGCAGTCGCTCCATTCGAAGGATACTAGTAGTTTTTTGACCCGATCATATAAACTTGTTTGGCTAAAAGTAGTTTGGCCGCTCTGCAAGTAGCCCATCTACAAAAAACGAAATAAATTACTAGCACATAGGTGTCGGTTGAGTTTTTGTTTATGACATACCTGTGAGCAATTGTTAGTTTTTTTTTTGGTATTTTTCGAATTACCTACTGGAAGCACTCGTATTTGAGTAATACATGACTTATTAATTTCAGAATGGCTATTACACAAATCGAAATACAATGGAACCGAAAAAACTATGTAGGTAATTACAATGAATGTACATAATAACAACACGGCAAAAGTATAGGTAGGTAAAGAAGTCACTACAAATTATGTTTTATTTTACCCACTCATTGCTACGAATAAATAGATGGAGGTAGGAACGCAGGTCAAAGACCTCAATTCGATGATGGCTCACTAATTGATACTGTTATGCGACGAACGCAAAACACGTTTTTCTATATGTTCGTTCAACTATCAATCTAAAAAGTACGAGGTAGAATACAGAGGAGTATTACTTCATGAATTTGTATGGCCAAAATGATTCAATTTACGTGTAAAGTAATACTTACAACTATAATACGAACTAGCTTACTAACCTTGATCTTGGGAAGATCACGCGAAGATTCTCTTGAGGATAATTAAGTATATAATTTACGTATTCCCGATTTACTGAACACTTGTAGAAAACAATAAATCAGACGTAAATATTTTAATCAATAGCAAGACGTTCAATGGAATAATTTGAGAACAATGAGCTTCACGTTTGAATCGGAGACACCTTGAAAACCTCGTTTGTTTGCAAACAAAACAAAGAAATTAATACAGAAGAAAATAATGAACACAGAGAAAAAAACACTATGAATGAAATCAAAATCAATCGATCATGAAAGATACCAAAGAGTACATAATCACTACGTTAAAGAAACCAAAGAAAGACGAGAGAACTAGTCAGCAATGTCAAATTAAATGACATAATCCTCCAAGCTCTATTCTCAACCTACGCAAATCCAAAGAACAAAAAAAAACTTTTTAAAGGATAGCCATTTTCATACCTCATGTCACAACATTTATTTTATTTAAAATGTGTATTTATTGAATGTGTTGTTGCTATTAATTACTTGACATTGGCAAAATACCCGCTATGTTGTGGGTGAGGCCTTATCCATATCCATGTTACACTGACGTCCATGATACAAGTACGCTAGACTAATGATACCCTTTAAAATGACAGCTATCTATTGTATAAAGGAACTAAATCTGACGTAAAATGCAAATGGCCGTTGTTTTGTTTACATTGTCTCCGTGTTTATAAAGTGATTTTGAAGGTTTAACGCGATTAAACTTGTTTGTTGTGTCGTATTAATATAGTTAATACATAAATATATATAAGTGGTGTTAGTTAATAGGTAAACCATGAAAGAGTGCGTGTTATGCAAAACTCTTTACCAGAAGGGAAGTGGGGTTACATTCCACAAGTAAGTGAATTTACGGCTAATATTCAAGAAATTAAAACTTCTATTGATATTATAGGCACTTAAAAATATGTTACTAATCTTATTTATACGTGATTACAACGCATTTGTCTTTGTATTATCGGTTTTTTATAAACAATAAAATTCAATAGTGCTGTAAAAGTTCCTTGTCGATAAAATTTATCGATTTTTTTTTTCTATCAATATCTTAAATAGATAGAACGTTTAAGAACGTAAAAATCGCCGAAGACAGATTTGTATTATCAAATACATATTATTTTAAAACAATGTTTACTAATTCACAGGTTTCCGACTGACAATAGAAGACTAGAATTATGGCTCAAAAACATTTAAAAGCCTAGTTGGCGTCCGAAAAAATATGATTAAATCTGTTCAAAACACTTCTCTGATGACTTTTATTAAACATAACTCATGTACTACTTTGATGATTTTTATTTTCTATTAATACCTTACCTACTCCATTGCTTCCCAAACAACATTACATTACCTCATTTCTAATTAAAAAACAATCCTTATTTAAGTAGGATCTAGCTAGTCACACACCACCCTTTAGTCCGGTTTCGGCTTATCCTAAGATTACCTACCCTACCCATGAGCGATTCGGCTAATCATTATCATTATTTGCTTCATCTTAGTATTAACCACTCGACTATTTTGGACATTAGCCATTGTTAAAGGAATGGATCATAATTATTTTCATTTTACTGCATGGGTAGGTTTAAGCATAAACATTTTTATCGATGTATCATATCACTGTCCCATCTCTATTATTAGTTCCATTCCCCCTCACTGCCGCTATCAGCGCCAAAATGGCGAAAATCAAATAGGCACACGATAAACGGGCTTATGATTAGTCCAGCGATGTATACCATAGAGGTCAGTGCTATGTTATTTCAGCGCATCTCATTTCGTAAAGAACAAGATGAAACTTTAAAAAAAAATAATTTTACATAGCTTTAAATATTTAGCCAGTTTCAAGTAATTAATAAATACCATGAACTCTAGTAATTAATAAATACCATGAAACCCATGTGCTTTAACCTATCAACTTATACCTACATACCTGTAGACAGGCCCGGGACCTGGTATACCTATGCATAGGTTTATGGCCTATGCATGGGTTTCAATCGGTTTTTGAAAGAATTAGTTGCTGTCAGATTTATACCCGAAAGTACACATTCTTTCAACTTTTCTTACTTTGAGGTAAGTTTTAATTCGGGTCTAAATGTGCACGTGTAAACGGAATTAAAACGAAATAGTACTGACTATTCAAGAGCAAAACACCGTTTTACTGATAAGACTAGGGGAATAATTTTACCATAATTATCTTAAATTGTTCATCATTTTATAACCATAATTGTTATAATAATAATTTCTTATCAGGAAATACTTGAAACTGGCAAAAAAAGCTTTATTTTGTAGTCGATTTCCAAACTAAAAAAAATGCTTAGCTGACAGTTCTCTGACGTATGGAAGGTAAAAAAAAGCATTTATGTTGGTTGTTTGATTGAGTGCCGCACCGGGCGGGATTCCATTTTATTAAAAATGTGGTTAAATGGACACTAAACATATATTTATTATAGTCGTAACGTTGTCCTAAAATGACTTCCACATATGAGGATACGGTGTTTGATTTTGATTTAAACTTCCTGCGTCAAAATACTAACAACACATCGGTAAGTGCTTTCTGAGGTTATAATTCGTTATTATAAAAATGTTTTTCGTAGTACCTAGGTAAATACTATACCGGCAGTATCAGTGTAAAACTGAATTTTATTGTAAATTAAATCTCGATATGCCCTACCGCATTCGTAAATCAGCTGTTTCAGTTATACCTGAGGTATAGCACGGAGCCGTGTTTTGATCGTAGGCGCTCAAAAATTACATTTGTACCCTATGACTTTCGATGTTTATTATTTCTGTAGTTTTATTACTGGCATTAAGTTTTATCTTTACCCAAAGTTTTCATTACAATACCACCTCAAACCCTGTATAATGCACTTAACTATTGAAATAATTACTATGTATGTGCTATTATGTGTTAGGTCTTGAATAGACCGGTAATAAATAAATTGTAGATAAATAACACCTGATGTTTTCATCAACAGTTGTGTTCCTCAACTCAATAAGTGAAGTATCTGTGTGCGTGTGTACTGCAACCATTTTAAAGGACACAATAGTATTTTTTGGTTTTGTTTTAAATACTCAGTGTGACATATACATCATAAAGCATACATTCAAATTAATATTGGTGTAATTTCTCGTTACAACAATATGTGCTTTGAAGTAGCACCAGCTAGGTTCACTTTTTCCGAACCACAAAGCAATATCATTCTCTCATTCTTGCTTCCCTCACACATTGTGTACTATTGGCCATCAACTTTTGATTGTCTATTTGGAAAGGCTTGACAGCTATAATGCTATTCACTTTACACAGGTCTCTATTTTATTCTATATTGTATATTTGTTTATTTCAGGGTCAGGGCAAATTTGAAAGACAGAAAAGATCAATTGCCATTGTAAAAAAGAAAATAATTGCTACTGAGTAAGTATACTTCAAACATAATGTTTTTACTATTTAGTTATACTTATGGGTTTTATATATTACCATTTATTATCAGGCAAGCAGTTATTACAACTGGTAAATATAACCTGTTGTTCTTTATAATATTTCATCTATCCTGAGATGATTGTCTATTATTGAAGTAGTTGATATTTTATAGTCTAGACTGCTTTTTCGGAAGCTTGTTACAAGCTCTGACAAATCTGTTGCTCACAAAGTGTTTGTGGGGGTACAACCATGAAAAAAATATTTTGTATTGCTTAATTTTTCAGTTCACTCATTGGAAAATATTACACAAAGAAACATGAGCTTGAAGAAACTGAAAAGAATCTTTTAGCTGCCAAAGATGAGTGTAAGCAGATATGCATAGACTATACTAATGTTATGGAAACATGTTCTAGATTAGAAGCTGTAAGTATTATGCTATAAATATTTTAAAAGAAACACACCAATCATATTATAATTCCCATCAAAGCTCATTTACAGAGACCATACAATCTTGATACTTAAAGACTAAGAAATTATGTAAATAATATTTGGGCTTGTACAGGAAGGAATCAATCCTGTGACAACCTGCAGGGTTATTTAAAAACATTCGGAATTGACAGTGGAAACGGATTTGAAACTTTCCGAGATTGGTGTCGCTCCCGACGAGCTGTCCGACGGAAACTTTTTGAAAGAACGATTTGGTATTGTCATCAAGATACATCGACGATAATCAAATTCGGAAATTTTATTAGCGATCGCGGTATACCAGCGCGGAAGTTTTCGATTCCGTTTCCGATATCGGTTTCGATTGGTTTAAAATAACTCTGCTGATCCAATGAGCTGGGTGACCTTAACATGTACCACTACCACTAGATTGACAATAATTTATAAAGTAATCTTAAGGAACTTTTGATTTAGTTTTAATCATACCTCTCATTTCCACTTAATTATTTTTTTCAGGAAGCACAATTAATTCAATGCTCCAAAAAACAACTTGAAGAACGATGTTTTAATTCAGAAAATCAATGCCAAGCCATCCAGTCCCATGTTACCCAATTACAGGTAAGTTTTTTCACCATTAAACATTGTTCCGGATAGGTACATGTTTTTAAAGAGCAACAAATATTATATTTTGTACTGTATTTTTAAAGATTTCCAGTTACATGCAATAAACATATTACTATTGTTTTTTTGTTAGTTCTATCCAACTCAGCAAAAGCTTGTAGTAGGAGTGGGTTCACATCCATAGTTTAATGGTCCGGGAGAAGATTTAGTTACATTTAACTTAACTTTAGGACTTTTTGGCGGGAAACGGAAAGGTCATGGTGTCAGTTGTGTTTTAATTTCTAAAACTAGTGTTCCTGCGAGTTATAGTGAGTGATATAAGTGGAATATTAACCATTATATGGGTTTGGTGAAGTGCACAAGTGTAGGTAATTGAAACAGAGTGACGAAACATGGCTTTTCAGTTTCTCACAAAAAATCCATGAAAAATCTTTCGGTAAAGTATCCATCACTTTACTGATTGAGGGATGGGGGGTATTTAACTTGAGCCTAGCCTTTGGGCCTGTTCATATGCTCGAAAACAGAAAAAAATATATTACTTGACACTGGCAAAATACCTATGGTGATGCCAAATAAAAATTTAAAAAAAAAAAACTTAACTTTAAACAAAATTTCTATAAACTGATATGTAAGAGATACTGATTTTAAATGGATCAGATTATATATAACAAAAATTGCTCTTCTGAAACTATGATTACCTGTTAATATGACTACCATCACATTTGATATAATTATATTAATAATGTACAAACATTTCAGGCCCTTGTCGATGAACATGGTACAGTTGTTGAATCATTGAAGGTTGAAATCAATTTGGAGCGAGCTGCAGCTAGAAATAATGAGAAAAAGGCTTTATCACTGAAGAAGGAAAATGTAGATCTTCTAAGACACATTTGTCTATTCAGAGATATAATTCTTGGCAAACGTAAGCAAAATTTGTTAAAAAAACAAAAAAAAAGTATAGTATTCAATTTTTGGTATATTGAAAAGGCTTGTGATTGACAGGCTACTTTGATGATTGTTGTATGGATGTCCATGTCTATTCATAATGGCTACCATCCCTTTGTGGTTACTAGCTGCAAATTGCGAGAGTGTTTTTAAAGTTGTCAGCATTGGTTACCACTAGCAATGACTGGGATCACTTAAAAAACAGCTGCTGGTTACTAGTGGCAAATATACCACTATACTGATAGTGATTTACTACCATCATAGGATAATGTTAATAAAGGGCCAGCATGTTGGATTTAGTATAATAACTTTTCCATAATTTTATTCAACTTGCAGGGAATCTTAGCTTAAAGTATAGAACAATTTTGAAACAATATGCCAATGCCAGTGTTGAAATAGACAGTGATAATTCTGTATCTGAGGGTGACAATAGTGATGCCGGGGAAGATGTTTTTGAGGATGTTATGTCACCATACAGCGGCCCTGATTCCCCTAAAACAAATGCCAGCGAGGTAAGTGGTACCATTTTATTCTATTTTAAAAACATCATTAGTGAAGTAATTTAAATTGCGAGATTATTACTTCTATTTAATACATATGTTTAATAATACTATGGTTATCTTTAAAGGTAAAAAAAAAATCGATGATCGGCAGAGATGTGACATCAATAGAATCAGAAAACGATTTTAGTAATGAGATTGTTAGTGTTGACACTGGTCGAGGTTCATCCCTTGCGTTTTCTGATACCGAAAAATGCTTCCATAGTCCTGACTACTATATGGATGATAGTCCTTCATCCAGAGAAACTATTGAACATAAAGTAAAGGTAAAGACAGTTGACATTGCAACTAGTCCATTAACATTCAGTTCAACAGTAGAAGTTGCAACCAGCCCTATAAACATACCACAGGAAGATGTTTTATGTCAGATAATAATTGAGGAAGATAGGAGTAGTGATTCATCAAACCACACTCACAGTCCACACAAACCGAATAATGAAAACACCAAATCAGTTAGTCCAGTAAAATTAAATCTGAGTAAATCAATTTTAACGAGTCCTCAAAGTCCAATTAAGGATGTAACAATTAGTTCAATCCAAGCCAGCAATGTTACTGCGACACACAACGAAAACATAGAGAAAACCATTCAAGAAAAAGAATGCCTGGATGTAAACAACATTAACAACTATTTAGATGAAAATAGTAACGACTGTGAGGTTGAAATGATACTGAATACCATGCGGTTGAATCATAAACTAGTCACACCAATACCAGCAACACCGGCCACCAGCTCTCGTTGTGTAGGGCCAGTAGTGGCTAGTAGTCAGTCTAAACAAACTGAAAGTCCTAAGAGCTCTGTGTGCCAAGAGGCAGTTATAGCTAGAGAAGAAAATAAAAAATTGCATGCAAGTATTGCTGATCTAGCAAAGGAAATGGTGAGCATAAAAAGCTTAATACAGAACCAGTTATTATTTTCAAACAAAATGTGTGCACATACGGAAGTGGAATCTCTTATGACTCATAATTTGTTAAATGATGGCAACACTGTTGAGATTCATAGTAATCCTGATGATGACCACGCTATACCTGAAGATGATAATGATCGACATAATGTATGCAGTCCTATTTTAGAAGATCCCATAATTATTACAAATCAGGATTTGCAATCTTTTGAACCTGAGGCAGATCCATCACAAATTGAATACAATAAAACCTTACAATCAAGTGATATTGAAAGTGATACTGAGATTTTAGAAACCACATGTCATGATAGTATTTCTCCAAAAATAATTTTAGACAGATTAGAGTTTGAAGACTCTATGCCATTACCTCCTATGAGAAATAACACTACAATAAAACAAGTAAATTCATCAAATGTGGCGTCTTTGACCACAGAAGATGGTTCACAAAGGAACCAAACTGTCCAAGAGAATGACGTTATAACCAAAGATAAACATGACAACAAGATTAAAAATAGAAAGTTAACAAAGTTAGACAAGCTTAAGAAGAAATTAATACCAAAACTCAAAATTAGAAGTGAAATAAAACAACCTTTAAAAAATCTGCGCATAAAGCCGAAGCAACTTCCTTCGGCCAAAGTTAAGATAACTACTGGATCTGATACTTCAGCAACACTTAATGACAAAGATGTATATGAGAAAGCAGTAAAAGTAATGGCTGATTTAAAAGCTAAACATCCTAAAACTCCAAAATCTTCAGCTGATCTAAAAGTTTCCAAAAATCAGAATGTAATGACTGCTTCAGAGGCTTTGAACAATAGTATTTCAGACGACTCCTACACTTCAACTTCTCCCATTACAACCAGAAGTCGTAAGAAATGTGTGGAACAATTGGAAGAAAGTTCTAAACCCATGAAAGAAATAGAATCAAATTCAAACCATAGGTCGGAAATTTTAAATAATAATAGTCTAAGGAAAAATGATGATGTAATATCCACAATATCCCCACGAATCACTAGGAAACGAAACAGACTGTCCTCTTCCGAAAAGCCTGAAATACAATGTAAGAGAATTTTGCGTAGCTCTACTGTACAACAATCAACCAATGATGATGAAAATTCAAACGTAATACTTGCAATTGGAATTAGTGAACATGATATTGAATCAGCAAATTCAGAATCTATAGGAGCTACTAAAAGTGACAACCAAATTGCATCTCCTCCTGTCCCAGATCTATCTGAACAACTAAGTACAAGACATGAACATTCAAATACGGTTACGTATGACGATCTTGACATGTTTTCTGAGGGAAAGGCCTCTGAACCAAAAATACATTCCCCAGAGGAGTTTAATTCAATGCAAATAGCAGTTCATCCAAAAGATAGCATATTAGGTGTCATGTTGCAAAAGTATGGAGTGCAAACAGTTAAAACCTCTCCTACGAAGATATCAGGTAAATGCATTTATTATATATTTTGCTTTGGATAGTGAGTTGTAAGGTCCAAATGTCATCCAGCATTGAAATTATTACACATTTAATTACTTGAAATGGAGGCCTCAGTAACAATATTATTATTTATTTTTGTTGATTAAATTAGATTTTGTCCATGATGCTAGATTATCGCTAAATCGAGACGAAATACACTATCTGAAAATATTTTTAAAATGAATAAACCTATTGGAATCTTTGTTGATAGATAATTTTCATTTATCAATATATATATTTCAAATTTTTTTTTAGTAGGTACTACATGAAAAAAGTCTGTTGGTATTATTGGGAGTGTTTGAAGGCATGGGGTTGTATGGAATGTAAAAATTAGATTTCTCCAATGATGGACTACAAAAGTACTTTTTTTTCCAGATAAAACTACAAAATCAATTTGTGAGAAAATTGAAAGTAGTATAGCACAGATAATAGAGCTACCTGCCAATGAAACCAAGAACGCTATGAATAAACTTGTTGGAGACATAAAGGAATGGAATTACAAGAATTTCATGACTGGATTAATGAAATATTTAAGCAGTCAAGAAAGGAAAGTAGAGTTGTTTGGAAAGGTTGTGGCACCGCCTGCTCCACCTATGACAAAATCTGAACAAGTTCTTCTCTATGTAATAACCCAACTCAGAAATTTCTGGCCTTCTGTTGATATTACTGATGCAGTGTTGTGTAACATAGAGTACACACTGTTCAGATTAAACCAGACACCAGTTTTTGATGTCATTGAAAGTATGTCACATTTTTATGCAGTATTGTGCAGATACTTTAAAATGAAGAGCCGTTTGAGGTTATTCATATTAGATGCAATGTACTGTATCCAGTTCAAGTCTGTTCCTTTGATCAAGCAATGTTTAGATGTGTGGATGCACATCATACCCTTAGCACACATGGGAATCGGTAAGTGGTGAACAACGCACATAATTATTTGATTTACTAAATAGACTTTTGCAAGTGTAATCAACTTTTTTCACTTTTCAGCTAAAAGTCCACTGGTGACGGCCTTAGTGTATCTGTTACACTTCTACAAATGTGATGACAGGTTCAACAGGGTCCAAGATATTAGGAACATTTTGCAACGGAAATATTTCTATCGAATCACTGAGTGGAATGAAACTAAGATATTGGAGATGATTAAAAATTCCATCAAGGATTTGAGAGGTATGATAATAACTATATGGTCCCACACTAAGAAATGCTTGTATATAAAACGTATATCGATATTAAACATCCATGAATTGGGTACAAACATTTGTGCTCATCACACAAAGAATACCCTTACCAGGATTCGAACCCGAGACCCTCGGCGCAGAAAGCAGACACTATCAACTGTGCTAATCAGGTCATCATATATATATATATAAACATAAAAGAGAGTACATATTGGTGCCGAAACATAACTTTAGTGATTCTACAATATTAACGTGAAATAGTTGTTTTTGTTTGCTGTTTTTTACAATTTCTGATTGCCGGCTCGATCGGCATGAACATTGTCAACGGCGGCATTTTTGTCGTGTTTTCTGTGGGGCAGACAGCCTTAACGTCGAAAAATATAGACTCAGTGATAAATTGTGCATAATAATCGGTCTTATGTGCTGATTGAATGTGCAGAGTCATTTTTTCCAATCGTCTTTAATGGCCAGCATTTTCGCCATTTTGTTTTGAAGTTCGATTTATCGGACGTTTGCAACAAAAACAACCGGACAACTAATCGACGGCATCATGACATCGGGCGGAAGCACCGATGCATCGGCGGCCGCGATCAAGAAAATTAACATGATTATAGGGCAGTATAAGGCCCAGTTAACGAGAGCAAGCAAATACGCGCTAGAACAGAAGAAGCAATTGTTGTTGGACGAAGAAGGAATCCAAATCCGGATTGAAGAAATTACAAAAGGTTTGAAACTGTACAAGGATAAAACTTTGGAGTTGATGTTACTCACCGATGCCGGTGTGGCAGAAGAAGACGAAACAGAGGAGCGATATTACAACGTCATGGCAGAGTTGCGGAATGTGCTGCGTCGGGCGGAGGCGCCGGCCAGGCTGAAAGGACAGGCGACCGCACAAACAACTTATGGTGCTAGCAAGCTGCCGCAACTTGATATAGCTACTTTCGACGGGAAAGATGTCACACAGTACCGGCCATTCTTCGATATGTTTACTGCAGTTGTTGACAACAATGAAAGTTTGTCACCTGTACAAAAATTATTTTATTTAAAGAAGTATTTGCAAGGCAACGCATTAACATTAATTGATGGATTGCCACTAGTTAATGATTCATATAGCCAAGCATTAACATTACTTAAAAATAGGTATGACAACAAATGTTTAGTGATAACTCATCATGTAAATGCGTTATTAGACTATCAGCCAGTTACAAGGGGTGGTTCTTCAGAACTAAGACAGTTGGTGTCGTTTGCGAGACAGCACTTAGGGGCATTAAAAAGCTTGGAACAGCAAACTCAGCACTGGGACATGCTTGTCATCCCAATTTTGTTGCGTAAATTAGACAATTTCTCGTGCAGGGGGTATTATTCTGACCGTGACACCACCAAATTGCCAACATTAGAAGATCTTTTTGATTATTTAGAGAGGAGAGCTATAAGTTTTGAAGAATCACACACATCAACAGGTAAGCCATTCAATAAATATAATTACACAAAATCTGCCAACTTGGCCAATAGTTCTAACAACAATATAGTCAATTGCAGATATTGTCAGGATACCAATCATAAAATATTTGTTTGTAAAGTGTTTAAAGCATTAAGTGCCAAGGAGAGGCTTGACTTTGTTAATAAGGCAAGTTTATGTCAAGTCTGTCTGAATGCTCATACCAAAAAGTGTCATTATCACTTTAAATGCTCATTTTGCAAAAGCAAGGAACATAATTCATTGTTGCATGTTGAAGAGCCTGTTTGCAACATTGCCAGTGCTGTCAACCATTTGGTACATAACAATATGATAATATTGCCAACAATTAAGGTCAGGTTCAGAGACAGAAGTGGTGTATTTGTTAATGCTAGGGGGTTAGTTGACAGCGGGAGCCAGGTTTCATTTATAAATTCAGGCCTCATGAAGCGCTTAAATATTTCACCCTTTAGTCACAATATAAAGATAACAGCTCTTGGTCAAAGGGAAAAGCAAGTATGCAAGGCTATTGAACTACCTATATTTTCAATGCATGACGGTTATAGCTGTAATGTAATGTTTTCAGTGGTAGACAATATTACTACCTTTCTACCACAGAACAAGTTCCAAATTAGTAATATGGATATTCCAGATTCAGTCCAATTAGCCGACAATGAGTACAACATTCCTGGTGAAATTTCCTTTTTGTTAGCCGCTGACATATTTTTTAAAATTCTGTTGCCAGACAAAGTTGACCTGCCTGGTAATCAAATACATTTGTTGGCTACAAGGCTGGGATACATAGTATCAGGTGTGGTTAATATAGATAGTGTGTGTCTGTTGTCACAACATATTGCAAATGAAAGTGTTGTTCTGCATGCAACCAATGAGGACAATGTTGATTCAATTCTTCAGCAATTTTGGGAGGAACAGCATATTCCTGAGGTCAGGAGCAAAGGTACAGAAACTCAAAATGTGTGTGAAATAGAATTTAAAAAATCTGTCAAATTAGAAAATAACAGGTTTCAAGTGAGTTTACCATTAAAAATACCTATGGAGGATGTAGTGTTGGGGGACTCATTCAATATAGCATTGCAGCGGTTAAATTATTTGTGTAGAAAATTTATAAAAAATCCAGATTTAAAGTTAGAATATACAAAATTTATAAATGAATATGTGGCCTTAGGCCATGCGAAAAAAGTGGATTTATTTATGCTGGAAAGGCCATTTGAACGTTGTTATTTCCTACCTCACCATGCAGTGCTTAAGGACAGTAGTGTGACAACAAAACTCAGAACGGTTTTCGACGCCAGTGCTAGAACAAATTTAAATATTAGTTTAAATGACATATTATATGCAGGGCCAGTGGTACAAAAAGATTTATTCGATATTCTAGTTTTATTTCGAACACATAAATATGTAGTTATGACAGATATTAGACAAATGTATCGACAAGTGCGCATAGACCCTGCTCAAGCTCACCTCCAGCTTATATTATGGAAGGAAAATTATAATGATGCTTTGTCCTGTTTTCAGTTGGACACCGTGACCTATGGGGTAACCAGTTCGAGTTTCCTGGCCACGCGATGTCTCGTCGAGCTGGCTCGTCGCTTTGGAGATCAGTATCCATTGGCTGCTGAGGTCTTGATCAATAACAGTTATATCGATGATTGTCTATTTGGAACCGCTACAATCGAAGGTGCTAGAAAGATATGTGAAGAGCTAACAAAGCTAACTGAGCTGGGCAGTTTCAAACTCCACAAGTGGTGTGCCAGTCACCCGGATATACTATCTGAAGTTCCATCTAGCCAACAATATTTTCAGAATAAGGATTTGGGTAGTGCTGAGTTGACTGTTAAAGCATTAGGTCTTTCTTTAAATATCAATTCAGATCAATTTGTAATTTTGCCGCCTCAGGGTCAGATACCAGAGGATGGTGCATGGACTAAGCGTAGTATTTTAAGCTTTATAGGAACCTTTTTTGATCCCTTGGGACTGGCTGGTCCTATTGTTACCCGTGCTAAAGAATTCTTACAAAAGGTGTGGCGACACAATGTCAAGTGGGATACTAGATTACCTGATGAGTTATTATTGCCCTGGAATCTGTTTGTACATGATTTAAGAAAGATGGAACCCATTCGTGTTCCTCGTCAATTAATAATAAGTGATGCTGATTGTATGCAGCTAATTGGCTATTGTGATGCCTCTAATATAGCTTATGGTGCTTGTATTTATATAAGAACTGTAAAAAATAATGTTGTGTCTGTAAAATTGCTTTGTAGTAAATCAAGGATTGCCCCAATAAAGGCCAAGCCAACTATGCCTAGGTTAGAATTGAATGCATGCTTATTATTGTCAAAATTGTACACTAAGATAAGTTGTATATTGAAAAAATATTTGTTTGAAAATCAAATATTGTTTAGCGATTCGCAGATAGCGCTCTGTTGGTTGAAAAATCCGCCTACTAAAGACAGTTATGTTAGGAACAGAGTCACTTTAATAAATAATCAAACTAGTAATTGTGTGTGGTCTCATGTGAGCGGATCTACCAACCCAGCAGATTGTCTGTCGAGGGGGCTAATGCCTTCAGAATTAAATGCAAGGTTGTTATGGTGGCAAGGGCCTGCAGTGTTGCAGGATGTACATTTTGTGGCAAAGCAATTCGATCCTAAAGACACAGCATCTATTGTAAAATCTGATTGCAATTTGCAAGTTCATTGTAATGTTATAGATGAGATATTGCCTATAGCAAAATTTTCTTCTATAATAAAACTTCAACGAGTAGTATGTTATGTACTAAGATTTATAAAAAATTGTAGAAGCAATACCAGAGAATGTTATGCTACTTGTCAGTTAAATGTAAATGAATATAAACAATCTATGTTAACTATTATAAAGCACATACAATCGTTGCATTTTTCGGAGGAGATCGAGCTGTTAAGGAAAGGTAAGGATGTCAATTCAAATTTAAAGAAATTGTATCCCTTTTTAGATAGTGAAGGGGTCATGAGAGTGGGTGGACGATTAGAAAATGCCAATATATCATTTTGTCAAAAGCATCCGATAATATTGCCTAAGACTTGTAATGTAACAACTTTAATAATTCGCCAAGAGCACTGTGCATTGTTGCATGCGGGATTAAGGTTGACTCAGTCCAATCTTAGTCAAAAGTATTATATCTTGGGTGCTACCATAGCTATAAAGGGTGTAATTAATAAGTGTGTTATTTGTCATAGATTTAGAGCCCAGAAAGCACAACAATTGATGTCATCATTACCGCAGGATAGGGTTGTCGCAGACCGCCCCTTTAACAAAGTGGGAATGGATTATTGCGGTCCGTTTGATATAAAACAGTCAAGTTTAAGGCGATCGATCGTAACTAAGGGTTATGTATGCGTTTTTGTGTGTTTTGTGACTAAATGTGTCCACTTAGAATTAGTGTCCGATTTGACGACTGATAGTTTTTTAGCGGCGTTCAAGCGATTTCATTCTAGACGTGGCTTGCCACATACTGTATATTGTGATAATGCCAGCACGTTTAGAGGTGCCAATAACCAATTAAGACAACTGTATAATTTATGTAAATCTCAGGCTCATCAAAATGCGATCATTGACTATTGTAATATGAACAAAGTAGATTTTAAGTTTATTCCAAGTTATTCTCCCACCTGGGGTGGATTATGGGAGGCGGCAGTGAAATCTGCTAAGTACCACTTCAAGAGGGTCATAGGAAAGTTGTTGTTAACTTATGAGCAATTCAATACAATAATCGTGCAAGTTGAAGCAGTATTAAACTCAAGACCGATTACCCCTATCTCCAGTGATACTTCAGATTTCACGTACCTAACTCCTAGTCATTTTCTGATAGGCCAGCCATTGATGGCATTTCCTGAGCCTCAGATAAATACGGATTCTAACTCCTTGCGTTTTTGGAGAAAATGTACAAAGGTCCAGCAAGATTTTTGGCGTGTTTGGCACAAAGGTTATTTGTCCCAACTGATGAGTCGACCTAAATGGTACAAGGCACGCCCTGACATACAAGAAGGTATGTTGGTATTGTTATTGGGGGATAATACGGGTCCTCTTGAATGGCCCGTAGCTAGAGTGATAAAAACCCTGCCTGGGAAGGATGGTCGGGTTAGGGCTGTCGAAGTGAAGATAAAGAGTGGGTCCACACATTTGAGGGCAATCAATAAAATTAGTGTGTTACCTATCTATGATTAAAGTTATGTCAGTTTAGTATTTAAGATGTTTGTAATTTTTGTTTAATTTTTGATTTTTCTTTAATTTCTTAGTAATTAAGATGTTTGTATTTTTTGTTTAATTTTTTTTTTTTTTTTTTTTTTTTTTTTTTTATATATATTCTTTTACAAATTTAATTGGTTTAAAAATCTGTAAATGTCTGAACATCCTGTTCATCTAAGGATTACATGCATTATGCATGAAATAAGGTTTGTGACAATTCTCCCTCGTAAATTATCTAGTGTGTTATGTATTGTTTTTAATATGAACTGTAACAATAGAATATCCCATACATAGTATTACTCATATACATATTATATTTTCTATGGCTTGGGTGCAGCAGTGCAGTAAGTTAGATTACATAGTAGCATCATTCTTAGTAGATTATATACAATTTTAATTTCAGATATACCGATAGAAAAAAAAATGTTGCGGTTAGCTGTGATAATAATCGCTAAACGTCATGGTGCACGGTGGTGTCAAAAAAATATCATCAAAAACATTTTGCAGTCCATGATTGAGCAAAATAATGTTCCTGATAGAGTGAAAGAATACTGTGTATCTTTGATTGGCCCGCTAATGAAACCGTATCCCATGGATATGAAAGTCCAGTGTGAAATTGCTATACAACAACTCATAGATGTTTTAAACAAAAACCGTGAGTATGCTAATAAATGAACAAAGTACTTATCTATTTTCCTTTTAAATCAGTACAATTATAATGTGTCATCTGTTTACAGCATCAGCACGAATGGAAGAAGCAGTTATTACTAGTTTGGTGTGTATGGGTAGGCACAATCAAAACTGTGTTAATAAAGTGTTACTATCATCCAAGTTCCATGGAATGACGCCGCAACTTGAAGATGTTTTACGCGACTACGTAAGGGAGAAACCATTAAGAACATGGAAAGTAATCTTTGCTAAATCACACTTATAAGTAAGAATCTAGTATTGATTTTTATTGATAAGAATAATTGCGCATATTGCATGGCAATTTGCATAACTGCTCCCCGCAATGAAAGCGAGGTACAATAAGGCACATTTCTTATTAGGATAACATCTTTGAAACTCGGGAATTCTAGTTACCTATGGTCTAGATCAATCAGTGTATGTATCCAGAATGAAGAAAACAGACTCACATAGTCGCACCATAAGTACTAAACTAAAAAGATCACAATCGCTCCGTGTAATTATCGGTAATCAGTGAAATGAGGGTAGACTGGAATCCGAAGCTAATTCAATAAAGAAATGGGGGAAAAGCTAGAAAGAAGTTATTTAATGTCTAATTATATGGATCTGTGCTCAGAAATGAAATACGCGGACACAAAGAGAACGCGCAAGCCTGCGCCTGAGCTTTCGTTGTGGATGGGGCCTTAGTGTATTATTTAATTTTAAGATGTGTAAGTCGTATGTATGTTTTACGCTACTAAAATGTAATGCCCAAATTTATCGAAGTTTTTATGGTTTTAATATGGAATTACAAAGCACCTGTTCCTGAAAAACTAGTATAAACTGTATGAATTTGGGTTTTAATTTTGTAAGTCGTGTGTGTAATATATTTTAGCAAACAATTTTTTAAGCTAATACATTTTTCCAGTCACTAGGATGAGCCAGTAAGTAATGTGCTCTTAGATATTAATGGAACATTGTTTTAGGGCTCTGTATTTTAACTATACTTGTTCTTATTTGTAATGACCTCATAAATACATGGCTCAAATGATTCACATTGTTATAAAAGTAATGTTTACTAGTGAAACTGGCTTGTACATACCTTCTTAGTTCCTTTTGAAAGTTCTCACGTAGTAAATAATTATGTATTATATACCCAGTGTAAATATAGACTACTAAGTGGGATAAAAAAAAGGAATGGTATATGCCAACAATGATGAAGTGTCATTACGGTTTTTCTGTGATTATGTTCTTATTATTTTATAACTAAGGTGCGAAAAACAAATACGAGAAATTAATTCTTCAAAAAGGTTTTTATTTTTATAGATATAAGGATTGTTTTGTTGGTATTCCCAAAACTATTATATTACCCTCAAACAGAATTCCTATAAAATATATGAGAAGAATATTGCTCTTAACCATACGTATGAATAGTCCATATATAAGTTTATCGATTGTAGGGTACATTTATTTTGCAATAAGTTGAGGTAAAAGGTTCAGCGCTTCTCCCATGCGGATATTAGTAATTTGTTTTATATTTTTTAATTTCTACCATAATAACATGGATATTGACTAGCTGAGTACGCGCATTAGGTGTCAGCAGTTTCGCAAACTTATGGTAATATTGCACGAAATTAGTGAGCGCCATCTGCAGTAACCCAGAGCCTGTTACCAGATTTGGGAACGAGATTAGAACCTCTCTATGAATCTCTTCAAGGCTCTGCTTCCACCCACCGCTAAATGACGCTACCAAGGAGAGTGACTTCCTCTCCAGATTTGCTAATTCAACTTTTTTGTCGGTATCAAGTAATTGCTCGCCCTCTTTGACGAACTGAATCATACCTCCAAAATGTGGACTAAGTATCTCTTCGACATATTCCGAGCTCCTTGCTTGTAACTGTTCTCTGAAGCTTTCTGCTTCTTTGGTGTTGTCTCTCGTTCTTTCCATTAGTATACTCAGTACCATGTCATAGTTATTTATAAGAAATATAAGCTGTTGTATTCTCTGTGGGAATTCAGCTGCCATTTTGAGTAGGAAGCAGTGAACTTCATCTTGGAGAACTAAGAGAAGGTTGCTGAGTTCTTCAGAGGGAAATTGTTCACTTAAGCTTAGCATGGCTGCAGAGAATTCTGCATATCTGCGAGTGATCTGAAAACAGAAGATGGTAATTAGCATGATTAAAAATAAATCATTTAAATACTACAAGTAGTATTTTGCAAGAATCTTATTTCTTTAAAACATACATACATAATGGGGACCCAGTTCTTTGTTAGACAGTTTAGCTGGATCACACTCCCGCACGCTCTGAATATTTAGTTTTAAGACATATTCTAATCTTGGCCATAAAATGCCTTGTAGTGAATCCCAATAACTGAAATAAATATAAAACTTGAATTACTTAGTATATTATCCAGAAATGAAAGTGAAACATTTTTATAATTAATACTAAGCCAAAAGGGCAACACATGCAGGCAGGAGGGTAATGATTGGCAAGCCTGGTTTGTTTTTTTTATTACATTATAGGCAAGTATTTGATCTCGATCTCATCTGATGGTAAGTGCCGATGATATCTACGATGGAGCATACTTGCCTAGGTAGAAAGGCGGCAGTAGATTGAGACGCTACATTCACTAGGCACATGCAGCGCAACTGATCTGACCCGCTATCCATGAATTAGTATTCATGGATGGATGGGTTAGGTATTTATAAGAGGACATACCTGTCCAAAGCCGCCACTGCTCTTTTGTGACACATCCACCTGTATCTGTTGATAAGCTGTATACATAAATACAAAGCAAGACAGTCATAACATTCAAGGACATAGTTTTCCATATTTTTCTGAAAAAAAAAAACAAAATAAATTAACACTGATAGATCTGTAAAGTAAGTATGTATATGAAAATAATAATGAAACCTTACCACAAGCAGAGACAAGGTTTTACCAAGGATTCTATCAAACAGCTCCTGTGCATGACTACCTTTTACATGGAAGAACTCGGTAGTGAACAAATATTCTCTACAGCCGTTGTCCACTAGGGCATATTGAAGACTCCGGAATAAAGCTTCATAAGAATACTGGAATGAAAGAGAGTAAATAATAAATACACTAAACTGGTTATCAGTTCCAATTTAGGCAATAATGCGAAAGTGCAGCAGTGATAGCCAAGATGGTAGATCAATTGCCTCTGTAACAAGGATTGCAGGTTCGAACAGAGGTTCACATCTAACAGATTTCTGGATCTATTTCCTTGAAAGCCGGTTAGAGTCCGCCTACACGCACTGGGTGGGTGGACTATAGGTGGGGGCCTAATTTCCCTCGCACTGATGGGAGGCCTGTGCCCAACAGTGGGACATTAAAAGGACCTGTATTCATATTATTTATTATTAATGTGAAAGTGTGTTTGTTAGTTTGTCTGATGATCACGCAAAACTTAATTACCTAGTGCAGTGACACAAATAGTATGTTGTCTGAATATTTTAACAAGTCTATGTGAAAAAACGAATATTTTTTAATACACTCATAGTTCTCCTGAATACCTTTGTTTTCTGTTGCACATGAGGCACTATGATGGGTGCTTCGAGCTGCTGCGCTAGTACATCCCCTCTGTTACCAATAGTAAATATAGTACTTTTATTTTTTAAATTTGACTTTTGAAAGAATCCTCCTTTTGATCCATCTTCAATTCCCATCAAGTCATCCTTATTAGGTGCCTCTTCATATTTCAGTTTGTCCAGCCTTGATGCATATGATTTGAAGTATGAGTAATACACCTTACTCAGCGTGTCTATGTACTCATTGCATATCTCTTGAGCTACATTTCTCTCATTGGATAATATAAATTCAAAGAAGAATTTGTACTTCAACATAGCATTCTGAGGTATTTGATAGTTTGCCATGGGCTTTCGAAATTTAAATATTTGTTCTAAAATGTATGTTCTTATTTTTGATACTGCTTTTATCTTCAACTTTTCCAATACATCTTTGACATCATGACATGATTTAGTTTCTTTAAAATCTTGCTCCTTGACAAAGTTTAACTTTTGATTTAAAATTGCCAGTTGAACCATAAATTCTTTGTCAGTTACAGGAACATTGTTAATACCACTAAAATATAATAATTTAAAGCATTAAAGTACATATTTAATGCACAATTAACATCATTAATTGTTTGTATGTATCTGCAAAACAAGTGGCCAACCCATGCTAAAGCTAACTATTGCCACATGAATATGACCTTAAAACCCATGTCAGATATCTACTTACAATATTAGTGTTTCAGATACAGCCATATCTTCAATAAATGTTGAGAGAGGTCCTTTTAGAACTTGCCGGTTGGATAGCTGCACTGACATGTTGACTGAACGCTTTTGTAAACTAATTATTTCATTACTAATGCTTCCGAGATCATTCTGTGAACATGGAATTTATTATAGTTCAAATTGGTTCAAGAAATAGTAGTTAGGTATGGTATGGAGGAGGTGGAGGCCATAGGCTTACCACCTATTGAGCCCAAATATCTACAATATAATGGGGGTTCACTGTAGTGTATCTTTGCCTACCCGTTGAGGGTATAGGCGTGATGGTGTGTGTATGTATGTAAAGAATCGTAAGTTTATATACTAACTTGAAACACCATAAGCATACTCTCCATCTTGGCAAGGATACCGTCGCAGTCATCTATCTGGTTGTGTAAGGAGGCAATATTTTCGCTCTCCTTCAAATAGTCAGCTACAGATGTTTTCTCAGCGTCTTTTATACTCTTGTCTATTTGTAAAGCATATTCCCGCAGGTCAGTCCCATTTCGAAGCACTTCTTGTATCTCAAAATCTTCAAGGTTTTTATCCAACCCATCTTTTATATCGGGTACTTCCGACATTGTGTAAGAATACATAAATCGTTAATGGTTTTATCTAGACTTGATTGAGTATTATTTACATAATTTTAATGTTTTTAAGATTTTCGTCAAAAAAAACACATTTTTCTAGGTGGGCAATCGGCTACAAAATACTGCCAATTTTGCCAGTGTCGACTCGAGTATATCTTCATAATCGTTATAAAATTTACATTTTATTTCATCGCATTTCATTTCGTAAAGAAAGAAGAAGAAGTATCCCTGATGATTGTGATTATGTCGATGACAATGATGATAATGATGAAATACCTGACCCTACCAGTAAAGGGTGGATACTTTCTGATTTAAAAACACACACAAACATTTCATTTCATAAGGAAGGGAGACACATTTTTTGTATTCAATGTTTTTTTACGGTATTGATTAAATTTGTAATCGCTAATAATTTCTTGTCATTTGTAAAATAACCATTGCCATTGAGGCCAGTTTTTAGCTCATTCTATTTTATTTCAATTTCATAAAGAAAAAAAGAATCCTATTAGTTGTTAACACTGACCTCTATGATATACATGGACGTCAGTGGTTGTTAACCATTCGCGTTCCTTACACGTTGCTCATCTTTATATTCGGCTAAGTATCGGGTGTATCGGGCTCTGTGGTTTACCACAGAGTTAAACGCATAGCCCGATACAACCTATTCGAAATAGTTTCTCATATAACACTATACTTTTCATTCGCAAAGTTAGTTTTTTTTTATTTTGATTCAAAACCTATGAATCCCTTGAATTGAGTTCGGTTTCCCCTTCTTTCGTTTGATGTGTAAGTCAAATTTTAGTGAATCCCGATCAATGATCCGGGCCCTGGCTACTTGACGTTCAAAATTTATCGGTTTAGTTAATTATGGCTTGTTTAACGGTAATAAAAAATCTTCGCCGAGGGATCCATACCTACTTCACTTGTTTGGTCTTGGTAAGTGGAGGGGGATTCGGACCACAGTTTACCACGCTGGCCCAGTGCTGGTTGGCGTACATTAATACTAAATAATATCGCAGACGAGAACACCAACTGTACGATCCCAAACTAAGCAACGCTAGTATTATGGGTACCGTCCAATCGACTGGGGACGATCCTAGTATATTAGGTATTACTTTTGGGTTACTTACCCAGAAACATATTGCCCCTCATACAAAGCTTAACTCAGCTGGGATTCGAACCCTCGCCTCGGACCCCTCGGACTCTCGGATCAGAAAGGAGGGTTATGTGCCGATAATATTACTTAGACGTAAAATTGTATCCATGTCAAATTATGTTACTTATAAATATTTAAATAAAACAGACACATTTCAATTGACGCGTTCGCGTCGATATTATTTTGACAAAATATTATTTACAAAAAAAAAGTTTTAACATTATAACAAAAGCACATCTGTGTCGAAATTTAAAAAATGCAGTTTATTACAAACCTTTCGCAGAAGGTCAGATATTACTGCAGCTAGGTATATGTTATTTGAACTTATATTATGTAACGTAATTATGGAGGGAAATATAGTTACAAATTATTTAGGTAAATATTATAGTTGCCTGCACGTATGATAAATATATTCAGTAGGTAATGATTTTGGGGCGATGTCATCACATGTAGGTGATTGCACAGCAGTTAGTAGGTCTAGTAGCAGTACTAAGTAATAAATGGGATCTTTCACACTATCAGAATAATCACGGCCGTATTGGCGGTCTTGCAAAAATCATTAACTCCTGCGCCTGTTTTACATGTTAAACTGTGCCTTTGGATCGTGCCTTCATTCCAGTATCGTGATCCAGATTGACGGTGTGAACGGCGCTATTCATTCTAGGAGCCTGGGACGCAGGTAAGCATGTAGCCAAAACAGTGTCATACATCTACCAGATTTACTTAATAAATGTAAGCTACCATTATAGTCGTAGAAATTGTGTAGTAGGTAATTTGAATAACAATTAAGTAGATACTTATAGTAGGTAAGTAGTGTAGGCATACAAATTGCTATCCTATAATTTCTGAAAGCATGGCAGGCTTGCAATATCGGAATGTCTTTTACTAGCAGTTGCAACTCTCATACTGGGTATAGGTACCTACGAACGTAACGTTTATCTCTGCTACAAGGTAACAATGGTTCAAAGCACAACCGAAGTATATTAAGTAGGTACAATAATTAAGTTCATAAGTATCGTCACAATCTAAAATTACGGCAAATAATTTCATTGATACACACATTAAAAATATATAAAATTAATTAATGTAAAGGAGTTGTGGCTATCGAGTAAAAAGTCCAGCATTTAATATACATTTAGGATAAGTTATCAATTTCGTATAAAATTATTAATTATGTACTTACTGTCATTCCAAATTCTTACCCACCAAAAAGACAAAGTACTAGGTATATACCACTCGTCTTTCGAAGGGTGATATCAACTTCAAAAGTCAATCTTAAAATTAGGAGGACGATACAATTATGAAATAACTAGGTAGGTAGGTGTTAACATTGAACTACCTAGTTGGGTCCTTCCCTTGGCTACGTCAGATATGAATCTTAATATTCAGTGTTTACCTATCTAAGTGTAATTACATACGTCACATAACAACACCTAATTTTATTGATAAGATGGACAGATTCCTATTCTACTCAAGATACATATTACACCCATTTTCCGAGAGTATCTGATAGGTAAACCATGGTGCTGATATTATATAGTAGTTTAGAAGGTACAAGGCAACTTTCAGCAAGATTTAGGTAGGTATGTATAAGTTATTCAACAAGAGTTATATATACCTATCCATTGAACGCCATATGTTTTTTATTTTTATATACCTATATAATTAATATGATTCGTTAGTTTAGTACAGTTCTTTTTCCACGACTTCAGTTATTATCACCTATTTGGTCCAGTGAGATGTAACATTAGTCCATATAAGCCCCAAGAGAAAATAGACCTGATTATATCAGGATTAATATTTTCCACATTCCAATAACTTTATATGTACCTACTTATAAGCAAATAGTCGCTTAATAGAAATTTATATAAAAGTATTTTCCTACTTAAATGTTTCTAACGGTTGGTACCTACAACCAAACACATTGCAAAGGATATCAATACAAAGAGCCATCGCATTTTTAAATAATATTGTGATATGTTTAAAATTTACTCAATACATATATAATATGTATTACAGTAAGCATATAAAAGGTTTACATAAGAAATATCTACTCTATCTAATCAAAGGTACTCTTTAAGACACGTTGTATTTAAGGAGTTACATTGGGGACGTCGATCATGCTGAACTTTTTCTCAGGCCCTTAAGTGTATAAGTATCGTAACAAATTACATTAGTATCCTAGCTTCTAAGAATATTAAAAATAATTTAAAACTAAAAGGTAACTTCCAACAATCGTCCTGAGACGCTGTCCGTTCATCGCGATTCCGCGCACGTGGCGTCTCGCCCGGCCGCCGCCGCGCGCCCGCGCCGCGGAGACCGGGCGATGCCACTCACATTCGTACAAAAGGGACATTAAATGCCTTAATAGTTCTTAAAGTAACTTACATTAATCATAAAAAGCCCGGTCATTACGAGCCAATTTTTATAACATTTCTAAGTCTCGTGACTAGATTTTCCTTATCTAAATAATACGTAAGTAAATAACATAGGAATATTTGTACGACAAGATGCCATCGATCACGAGCGGTAACTCAAATGCAGACTACTAAGTACACAACATTATAAGATTAAACGAAATCAAACCCAAAGACAAAATTCCTAAATGTTTTCAATAAATTAAACTTAACTTAAGACTTACGCGGTAAGATTGTCTCAATAAGGTACTTAATATAAATTCATACGATTAGCACGAACCGATTCCGTGGGAGATCGCGCCCTATCAAACGTCCAACTACACTCTAGAAAAATATTGTTTTAATCTAAACACTTACAAAAATAACGGAGTCGGCTCTAAGACAGAAGGAGAATGCGTTTTAAAGGCAGGGATGGTCCTCGGGGATGTGTTGTCTAGAAGGGCAGGCTGGAGCGAAACATGTTCTCGATGAGCGGTGGCGCCGGCACGAGGTCCTCGAGCTTCAGGTAGAAGATACGCTGCAGGCCCTGTACCGACAGCGAGCGCAGCTCGGGCAGCGCGCCCAGCACGCGGCTGAAGTGCGGCGCTCCGCCGCCGCCCGCGCCGCCGCCGCCCGGCATGTGCGCGCGCAGGCACCCGATGATCTTCATCTGCAGCTGCTCCACGCGGTGCGGCTCCTTAAGGCCGTGCCTGTCTGTTGGACAAATAAAAATTATTTTGAGTTTTTTGGAGAGCATTTAGAGTTTACTTGGGGAGTTCTAAAATATTTTTTTTGATTATATGGACAATTTTTTTTTTTATAAAATATAATGGTGTTGGCAACACCATTATACTTTGTTATACTTTCCCCAAGTATTATGAATTTAATGAACAATTATTGTAGTTAAGTACTAAATTAATTATTTATGTCTTCGTCTTCGTGGTCTTTGATACGCACCTGTTACCAGAGTTAATGCGCAGAGACACGCGAACGTCGATATGTCGATGTCCATCGAGTGCAGCGTGTTACTGAAGTCCAGGACGGCGTGGAGCCAGTCGCCGAAGGAGCGCTGGCACTGTCGCTTGTCGAGCACCACGCCGCTGCAGAAAGTAAGCTTGGTGTCTTCGGGACGAGTACGGTACGCCAGCCGTAGTACAAATAATTCGAGCCGTGCTGATGCAAACAACTGCTCGCGGTCCTCAGGGCACAGGTCTGCGTAGCCTGGGACTTTGTCTGCGAATACTTTGATCATATCGATCGATGTCGTTAAGAGCGAATAAAACTGCTGGATCACTTCTAGATCTGACATCGGGAGCTCCATTGGATTAGGTTCTCTGTATTGAGAATAATCGAGATTGCCAAAGTCAGGCGAAGTGTCGACGTGGGCTCTGACGAGTGCCGTGATCAAGGATATGGGTGGGCTCGGGGGACATTCTTGAGGACACTTCGGTTTCGACGGTAGCCTGCCTCGTCTACCTTTCAAAGAATCTGTCCTGACTACTTCTTTGACCATACCGACGTTCAGGCATTTCTGAAACCGACAAAATTGACATCTGTTCCGTCTTCTTTTATCGACTGGGCAAGATTTTTCAGCTAGACATACGTATTTAGAACCTTTTTGTACAGTTCGCTTAAAAAATCCTTTACATCCTTCGCAAGTCCGGACTCCGTAGTGTTGGCAAGCAGCAGTGTCTCCACAAACGGCACAGAGTTGACTGGGCGAGGAGGGCGCGGCGCGGGGTCCGACGGCCTCTGGCGGCGCCACTCCTGGCGAACTGGACGCTGAGCTTGGAGCAGATGCCTGCATGCAATGAACCCTGCCGGTCGGGATCTTGGGGCTGTCATTCGAACTGCTAGATTCCGACCTCTGCACCGGTAATGATGCTCGACGTTGCCTCGATCCTTGGTCTGTGGTTATGTGTAGGTCCACTGAACTTGGGAACGGAGGTAATGAGTACGAGTCTTGATTAGGTGCCACACCACCGGTGTCAAATGTAGGGCTACACTGTTGAGCCGGTGCGTAGTAAGTCGAGGGAACGTAAGGAATTGATGGTTGATGGTATTGGTATAATAGTTGCGTAGAGGTATGCCCTTGGTACGCGCCAACGTTATAGCAGTCTTCGTCCATTTTAATCCCAAATTCTGCCATCTCCAGTTTGGGATACCTTACCGAATAAGTTTCTTCAAAACTAGGTAACGCTGGGCCGAGGATCGGCGACGAGGCTTCGCTTATAGGGGTGGTGCGATGCGATTTAACTTCAGGTGGGATTGGAGCGTGAAATTCGACGTCCGGAAACGGGTCTAAATTCTCTTCTAGGATTTCCGAAGAATCTTCTTGATATTGCGGCGATAGTAGATCAGTGAAGGACGTACCGTAGTTGCTCTGCAATAGAAATGACAATCAATAATGGAGGCGTCGAAATGGTAGGCGGCGTATTGCGGACAGGGGCGGCCGTGACTCGCCAATAGCGTGCTCATTCCGACTGTACAGTTATATCTATAGCAATTTGTGAACAATGTTGCCGCCTGTTTGACAACGAGTGCAGGTGTCCCAATCGATGAATTACTTTTACGTGGGGACCCTTTTCAATTAAATATACTAACTAGCATTTAAATAACTTTTCCAAATCGAACGATCTTTAAATACAATTGAATGAAATCGGAAGGCATTGAATGTATTGAATGAAATGAATTGAATGTAGATATATCAAAATTCAGTTGAGCGAATTTTAATGAAACTTGGCAAAGCTTAGCTTGTAAACAGATCAAAATTATCGGTAAATATTATCCTGGAAAATAAATAAAAAAATCTAAAAACCTAAAGTCCAGGCGTACGAAGTCGCGGGCACAGCTAGTATTTAAAGAATCAAGAGTTTAAAGTGTATGGCTACATTTTTTTTTACTTGAAATAATGCACAAATACTCACGTGTGTCTGCAGCAGTAGCATGCTGGAGGAGTTGGGTGAAAAGGCGCTCGGCGAGCGCGACTCTATGGCGCTCGGCCCTGCAAGAACCAGACATATTCACTTTAATTAAAGATACCATTAAATTTATCACTAATCAAAGTTATTTTCTAACTACTATAATCTAATAAAACATTTTATTTTTTATTTTTAGTTAGTGAACGTTACACTTTATGTTGTTAACCTAGTAGAGAGCGGACTGCGTATGCGAGGAAACCGGTACACTTGAAATTAACTGACGGCACCGTCCTTTGAACTATCACGCTACGTGAGCCATGCATCATTTATATTTACCCTCGGCGAACATACTTTTATTCTTCCTTCGGCACAAGTAGGTACTCGATATGAATTAATCGATATAGCAACGAGTAACTTCACTCGATGATAATTCGAACCACGATCACCGGTGATCGCTACCCTTTCACGACAAACAGTGGCAATGGGTAAAGAAAGCTCTACTATTTATACTGTAGTTTTCCCAACCAAATATTGGCGTTGTGAATACATTGTGTCACGGTGCTTGATTCGCCACGCCCAGAAAATTGAATTCTATGTATACACCTCATCTAGGTCTGTTAAAGTAACGTCACAAACAAACTCTACTGCTGCTTAATTTCCATCCCTAACTTGGCGTGTTAGAGAATATTTTGGTGGAGCGTTACTGCTTGAAAATTTTTGGGGCGAAAAGGCGATGGATCCCTTGGGAAGTTATGAAATCAGTGGCATTTGCAATTTCTATTATGTTAAGAACCATTAATTCCAGTCTTATTAAGCTATAAACAAAACAGGAGCTTTTGTTACTTGTTTGTTTTGAATTATTTTTTATACACGAATATAATAAGAATTACGCTATTCAATAAAATAACTTCACTTCACTTATTATGTCTACTATACATACTACTTATGTATAATTAAATAATCATTTGATAATAGTTAGGTACCTACCAGTCCTGGAATATTTGAGGACCTACGTTTTATAGGTACTTTTGTAAAAACTCGGAAGTTTGGTGCAAACACACTAAGAAGGTAGGGCTATTTATTTTCATATGAAAATAATATAACTAACCTACTAAAACTGAATACTGGTTGAATATATGTTTATATTGTCGATTGAGGTACTTTGAGGAACCTTTAGGTACATTGTACATTGAGATCGAGGGAGGTGACGATTCAACCTAATTTATCGCAGGTAAAATAATAAAATTATTTATATACCTAGTATTAACACAATAAATAGTACAATCAAAGACTTCCGTATTCGGATCATGTTATCGTAAACTTGTTTTTTGTTTGACGTTGTCCATATAATATTATGTAGGTATAATCCCTTCGTGGCTGAACTTTACAACGGTATAACAAAACACTTCTGATCCTAAAAATGCTTTGTAATATAACCGTAAACTTTTATTAATTTTTGGCGGGCATTTTACTGCATATCGTTTAAAATTGCTTCGAGCGCTTCAAATACGTATAGAGGCGTACGTTAGCTTGATATCAAGATCATCTTATACTCATAGGATCTCCATAAGTACTGTAATTTATTTAAAATATTATAGTTTGCATATAGTTAGCGAGAGGTAGGTAGATTAGATTACGCAATCAGTAAAACTAAAATTTTGTAGGAAATGCTTGTAAGTCGATAAGTTAAATTTTAAATACCATATATCATGATATATATATGTATATAATTACCATATTATAAAATATTATTAAATTATTGATATTATCAGATTTTGTGGACCGGTTCGGATATTAATATCTACGCGTAATACACGCCGGACACTAGGTAAGGTTTTTTTTCTATATTCGAATTTATCGTTTTAATGTTGTACGTTATGTATTTATATTATGTTAAAACTGTGTATACGGAAGATATCAATTGTTGCTATAGTAGGTTAAATTCTGAAGCAAAACAAAATTTTAGCAATGTATAAATTTAGTACTTACTAGTTTTTTTGGTTTTAAGGATTTTTATTTGATTCTGAGGCGGTACGAATTTCGCCGGGACAGCTAGGTATATAATAAATTCGTGGCTAATATTCAGATTTACATTTATTCATTAATATTATTAAGTGATAACGAACTGCGAAATAAATTAAATTAGTACCTATTGCACTGGGTACATAATATATGCAGTACATTTATAAATATATTGTACTGGCTCTTTACACCGAGCATCGTCCGTATAATACTTACCTCTTGAATATTAATTTTATTTAAATAGTATTTTATATTATTTTCAAATAATTTGCAGAAGACTATTAAGAAAACCGTAAATTATTGAAATTTTGCGCGGTGTGTGAACGCATTTCGCGAGAAACTGGATGAATTTCAAAGAAATCTAAAATCAGAGTTAAGAATACTTTTAATCGCGCGTAATGCACGAGTATCCACAAATAAGTCCAAATAAATGAAGTTGCGGGGTACACAGGGTTTACTAATAGGCTAGCAACTACATAATTTACGTAGTTTAAAGGCTTGAAACTCGGGTTTGATTCCCGGCAGGCGAATATCGAAACTGATATTTTCGTCATAATTGTCCGTCTGGGTGTTACTGGGATCGGTTCGGATAGGACCTTTCCCATATTACAAACGTCCCTAGGATGAGATCGTCTGGCGATATTAATTTATAATTATTTATTCAATTTTATTTATATAATAATATCTAATACAGTTATGAGCTGATTATGGCAGGTGTCCGCAAGCCTTCCAATAGTCCTATCTGTCCATCCAAACCTCATACCATAGTCCCAATTATCTTACCATGTTCCTGCATATATAATACAGGTCAATTCGCTGTTTATGCTATCATTTTCAACAGTTGACACCAGCAGGTAACTAACATAACATTAAAATTCTCAAAAAGGGCCTCTACGTGTAAGACCCATGTCCCCGCGCAAGCCTTCTAAATATGCGGGTATAGCCCGTGTGGTGAGAGACGTATCGAATAATATGTACAACTCACATTTAAATAAAAAAGAGAATTGTTTAACCATACAAATACGAAGTCTTTGGATAACCTTTTTTTATCGTTCATAGTCGTGATTTCTCCTATCTTCACTGATCGCCATCTCTACATTTACATAGGAGTTACAAGTCGGGGAAGTTCATGAAGGAACACACTTCAACCCCACTTTCATGTACAATTACTCACAATTGTTACAGTAACAAGCGATAGATGGCGTTGGTGTGCACAACACAGCGGGTATTGATTGTCCTTCACGTCACTCCATCGATTTAAGCTTTAGACAGGGAAGTATAACTATAGAGCACAGGCATGTAGCCAGCGCTTATGTATATGGAACTTTCTCGTGACGTTCTTGCATGTCTGAGTTTGCGTAATTGTCCTGCGTAAACAAAACGGTGACGAGTTTTGCGTGTTTTGCGTCAACGTGTGTTTAGCACAAATGATTAGAATATGTATGTACGCGTTGGCTGAAAATGCTTATCGTCTGATATCAGCTTTAACAAAGTTGTTAATTCAAATGTCAAGTAGAAATAAAAACGATTAATAACAAATGCTGATGGGTTCCGTTTATCACTCGAGTTTAAAACAAAGAAGTCGGATTATGAAATGTAAAATAACCGGTTCACAATTTACATAATCAAATAGGATTTACTAATATAAGATTTTAGGAGACTTTAAAATCAAGTGGGCGTAGCTTAGCAACCAACATCTACCTACATTATTAATTTACCAGTCAATATATAAAGAACTTGTAAAAAAATAAAGTTTACTGAAGCAATTATAAATTAAATAAAGTGGTGACTACTTAGTCATAAACTAACCACTGATCCTCTCAACTAACGAACCAAATCAGCAACAGATATATTATCTGAACCTATAGTTGGTTGGGTTGTATGTGTGAGAAGACATATGCATTAAAGATAATAAGTGAGATAAAGTAATATTCCCATAGACTTGTTAGAATAATCAGACGGCACACGGCGTACGCTCAAATTAAAGCCTAAAAACTCTAGTCTACTATTTAAAGAACATGCTAGATCAGAATATTTTAGGATCACTTTTACCGTACGCCGTGTATTGCTAGAATATTCTAATAAGTATGTGAATTTACCTAAATGATTGCAACTTTACGGTAATTTCTTATACACTTTATTAAATGGATGCTGTCTAAAGCGTGAGTACCAGCCATCAATAAGGTGCATCATTCATCATACAATATCATTACTTAACTCAATATTATAGGGTTGAAAGTTTATTACGTAAGTCGTAATAATAGAATGTCTAGTTTAGGGGCTGATGGATGCGGACGTCACAAACGTTATATACTACCAAATGAACGTGTTCTCGGCTGAATTATCAGCTGTTGCTTTGCATCAACGGCCGCGTGGGCAGAGGGAGGCTTGAGGATGACGTCATGACCACTGACGTCACACCACCCCCTAACTGCCACCGCTTTACGTCTGCGGCCAGGTAGATACCGTATTGAGTATACGCCCCTGTGTAAGTTACATCTTAAAAGGTGTGCTTATATAAAATAATTAAAAAACATTGACTAGCTCTATCAACATGATTTATTAAAAAAATCCTAACACATGGTAGGTATACCATACCTAGGTTATAGCTACCTGTATATACATACGTGGTCTACGTAACTTTGTAAGCAACCATTTAGTCGTTATGTAAGTTAGAAGCTGCATGTTTATTTTAGGAAAGAATAAAGAAAATAGCACAATTTTTTTAAAATAATGTTAGCACTTTTCCCTCCTTTATTTGCGGTATGGGTCAACAATTCTTTGTCTGCGACTTGTCATTAACTACAAAAGTGCTCAAGCATATAAAAGCTAGTTGGGTCAAGCATATTTTAGAATACTTTTTTGGTATGCCTGAGCCGGCTTAATCATAAGGATTTAGCTTTGATCAGACGCTGATAAATAGTTACTATAAGCAACTGAGTAGTTCTTATTCTTCTTACTTGCTTTAAAGGTACTTAATATCATTTAAGTCAGTCCAGTCTTCCAGTCCCTCTGAATTAGATAGAGCGACAAGGATACGATTGTTCATAAAATCTCCATTGTATGTGTAGTATGTGTGTGTTGTATGTGTAGTCAAGTTAACGATACCAATTACTTCTGAAAATCATCTGTAAATAAATATCATCACAAGAAAGAAAATAGCTGTATATATGAAGAAGAAGTACAATGCAAAGTTTAACCTGTTATGATGGCTTCCGAGAATAAAACGTAGGTATAACGCCTATGTAGGTATTAGATAAGTGATTCATAGGCTGCATTTAGCTTTCAATTTTATCCTGTTATTCCACTTTAAGAGGCCGGTAAGACAAAATCAATATTTATGATATTGTTAGTTGCTTTTTAATTTTTTTCCTGTTATTGACTTATAACGCCGAATCCGTGACTTTCAATATTATGTTAATAAGAGTTAATGTGTTGTTTTCATTTATTCATTGCATATATGATGCAGGTAAGCCTACTTAATGTATACATGTATAGTAGCTATTTTTTCTACATAAGATACTTAATTATACTCGTAATACTAATAAGTACCTAATTCATAATATTCTTAATTCTTCTTCTCATTAGGAATCTTTTGGGTTTGACAAAGTTACTTAAATATTTTAGTAAAGCTTAGAAATAATTGAGAACATAGAGTTAATTATTATAATTTACACGAAAGCTCGCACGACTTTAAGTAAAGCTAAGTATGTTGTTTACACTTTTCTATTTTAAGATTTCAATCAGCGACTCCATCAAACGAGATAGGAACATTATAAAATGTTACTGTACTTCGAACATGACTTCGTAATTTATTACATTGGATGCAAAAATAAACTCGTAAAACAGTATATGTGTTTGTTTGTTTACAATCATAAGAAAAAAAAACAAAGGCTTTCATTACTACTTCAGTCTTACTATATTGGTATTTTGAGTAGCTCTTGGGCGAGTTGCAGCTTACGCAGATACTGGCAATAATTTTTCAGAGATGTGAGCTTTACTTTAACGCGAGTACTTCATAAATTGGATCTGACACCTACTAGGTGTTGAAGATATAGATAACTATACCTATACAAAGATATATCCATTCCCATTCATATCAAAGACAAATCATAAACTTTCCTTTATGCTTAGTGTTTTGGGGTCGAGTCACCTTCGTCCGTAGGAGAATTAAGTACCCTCGAGATACCCTACACGTGACCCTGGGTGGTGCCAACCAGGTGACAACTCTACTGGTGGTAGGCTTCGGCCGTGGCTAGTCACCACCCACTGAACAAAGCCATGTCGCCAAGCGGCCTAGCCGTGTTCCGGCATGATGTTCGGTGTTGCCATTCATGGATGGCGGGTCGGATCAGTTGCGCTGCATGTGCCTAGTGAATGTAGCGTCTCTATCTACTGCCGCCTTCCTACCTAGGCAAGTGTGCTCTATCGTAGATCTCATCGTCACTTACCATCAAGTGAGATCGAGATCAAATACTTGCCTATAATGTAATAAAAAAAAAAAAAAAAAAAAAAATAGTCCTGAAAAAAAACCTTCATGTCTTATACCATCAAATGTATTTCATATCTACCTGGCTTGTACCGTCAAATAATAGGTATATTATGTCTTTAGTATTGTTCTGTCAAATCATATCTAGTGTACGGTTTTAAGTATGGTAAATTAAAGCTCGTAATATAACTCTACTCACACTACCAACAAAAAATCAACTAAATTAAATGGCGCTCTTCCGCCATGTATCATACCGGCTGCGTCCACCACCGGTTGTATGTTTTGATGTGTGTGGACCAAACCTTAGACTAAGATAGGAAATAGTATTACGTTACTTAAATATTAGTACAAATGACTGATGGGCAGGCAGCAACCACGTAACGTTAAGTATATTTACGCTTCGTGTCAATATTTCCAGAGATAACTTTTTGTTTAATCAAGCCGCCGTGTTATAAGAGTTGTTATGTTTGCGTAAAGCAGTTCTAAGTTGGTGGAAGTCGGTAGCCGACCGGGCGGCAACCAAGGGCGTCCTTGAACGAGGCGCGGGTCGATGCGTGACGTAACGCCGCTCGTGACGTCACGGGCGCCGCTCGATACGGAGGCCGCGGGCGCGGGCCCGCCACCTGATCCTCTGCCGCCACCCCTCGTGCTACCCTCATATTTATAGACGCAGTGACGTAATCAAGCTTTTTAATGGAAAGTGTTAAGTGACTACAGCAAATAAATACCAGATTTATGTTATATTTTAAGAATTCATGTAGAAAACTTCGATTTGTTAGATTTATTTGACTAATGATACTGGACTCACGTCCAATTTAATAAAATTATACAGGTTTGGTCTCGTGGTTTCAATTAAGTGGGTTTCAATTCGGAGATCCAATTCCCTTGCTGAGCAAATTTCGGAAATAATCTTGGTCATAATTAGCTGGTCTGGTCAGCGGTGGTTCGCTATACATTTCTAGTACCTAACCACTCTTTATGTGCCTTTGTTTACATTCTTTTCATAAAAGAAAACATCGCTTTTCATCGCGTTTGATTTATAGACGTTGATAAAATCGTTATTTATATAGGAAGAAGCATCCCGCTGCGCTGATGGAATGAGGGGCCGCAGTATCCTGTTGGGAGGTGGGGTGCGCGCCCCTGGGTGCTGTCTGTGCGAGTGACGAGATCGGGGTCGCGACTCGCACGTGACGTCACTACAGCTGGCGGCTGATAGCGCGCTTATCAATACAACCCCCGGCCCGTCAGTAAAAATCGAAATAGACGAATCACAACTTTTCCCTTTTAAAATATAATTTGCATAAATCACCGATAAAAATTTAAACTACCCAACTCGAGAACGTTGTCGCGTGTTTATGGAACCACTTTTGCCTAATATTAAGCAGGCGCTTATGAAAACAAAAAGTGAAAGTTTGTTATTCTATCCTTAGCGTCAATTTAGATAATTCACATAGACCGGCCATCCGTTATAGAATTTTTGATAGTACCGTAGTGGCAAGGAGCCGGAGAGTATCGATATTTGTTGGCCGTGTGGTATCTACAATGGTACGTTGTGACGGCAATTTGCACAGCCTCGCATCTCGACAGGTGCAACGTCTGCCGGTTGCGACAATGATTGGGCAAGTGGCCGAAGGCAGTTCGGCTGAGGCCATCGGCTCCGGAGCCGATCGCGACATAAACATCCCACATTATGGCCGCGGTTACCTAACGTGCATCGAGTGAAACA
Source organism: Pheosia tremula (assembly GCA_905333125.1). Lineage (NCBI taxonomy): Eukaryota > Metazoa > Arthropoda > Insecta > Lepidoptera > Notodontidae > Pheosia > Pheosia tremula. Next base: position 5,279,135 of record HG995397.1, read on the forward strand.
AATCCGATGATAATTTAACAAATCGACTTAATAACAATTTTCGAACATCGAAGTTGCCGCTATTCACATATTGTACGTTATGATTATGGGTGTGAAGAAGCGTTATATGATAGAGTGGTGTATAATGATCGCCAGGCGGACACGCGAGTACTGCTGTACCGGTTCCACTGGTGATGAAATGTGTTTCACCATCACTTGTTTCACCTAAATCCTAATTATTTACTGTCAAATGTGAATAGATTATGTTAATAAAATTAATTTGCGAGACCATGAGAAGCTTGATCACATAATTATTCAGTTTGGAAGCTAATATAACCGGTCATTGGTTTTATATTATGTTTTATGAGCGTTTGAAATTTGGCCGAGATTGTAGTTTTTTTTAAATCTAATTGTATTGAAATTGGTCTGTATATGCCCATGAATCTATTAAGTCAATACCAAATAAACAATTTCCTTATGACTCTTAATATGTAGGTATTATTATTTTCACAAGATTTCCTCAACACAACACTTTCCAAACGATTTTTCTCAGGGACAACGGTTGACCATGAAGTTGTAGATCCTTTTAATTCGTGTTCACTTACGTACCTATATAACGCAAATGTAGAGTTCGCCGAAGACGCAAAGCTCGTGACCGAGGGCAGGTCATGGCAATAAAGTTTAACCACAAACAACCGGCAATTTTTTGGTATAATATTCACCACAGTTATCATTGCATCGCAATATATTAATATCGACGCTTATTTAATTTGAAATTAATACCGCTGTATGTATTTTTGCCAAAATATGTGTTATGTGTACGAGTAAGGTGAGGTAATGAAGGATATTTGGGGTAAAAAGCAAATAATAATAAGTCATAAAAATAAAATAACTATAACAAAATAAATTAAAAATAATAAAACAAAAAAGGGAGGTACATACGTGTGTGTTGGAATTGTCTAAGGCCACAGTGTTGGCTGGAGGGCGTCAGCAACGCACTTCGCATTCTAGCCGATGGCCATCGTCACGACAGTTCCACACAGTCTATAGCACCCAGAGGTTTTACACAACGAAAGCGAAAATAAACACAGAAGTGGTGGAACGCGGATCGTCGTGCGGGCGCTGACCTGGCGCAGGCTTCTCGGGGTCCAGCGAGGTGGCGGACTCCAGGGTCAGACCGAGGCACGCGCCGGACAGTCCCAGCTCGCTTAGCAGGATCCTCATGCGGGCGAGCACATTCCACTCACTGCACGCGCACTCACTCACTCAGTCAGTCGGTCGTCGGTCGCGGGAGGGCGCGCGGAGGTACGCGCTGGCGAACGGGCGGTGCGTTACTGAGGCCGCCGCCGCCGAGGCTGGTGGCTATATCGCGCTGCCTGACGTCACGACTGCTACGTCACGGGTGCGACGTCATTAACGGTACCTCCCACGGCCCGCCCGCCGCCTGCCGCCCGCCCGAGCCTGCGCTAACGGCACCGCTAGTACGGAGCGGAGCTTTCGTCCGCCCGCGCCGCCCGCGCCCGGCGCCCGGCCGCTACATCGCTCCCGTCTCGCGAGCTTTCCACGGCCAAGCTCGCGCCACCACCACTAGCGTGTCGTATGCTATAACATTTAAAATGTTTCTTAATCTAATAGCTGTAGCAGACAATACCACATTATGGAGGTATGTGGGTAGGTTTTCCTCATGACGTTTTTATTATTTAAGCTTAGTTAAATATAAACGAGATTTTGTTGAGGATACCGAATAAAGACCGTTGGATTTGCTTAATATATATAAATAGTAGTTGGACTTATTCCTTGTGTTTTAAAAATGGTAGAGCTTTTATTCAAGTATTGTTACGGTTAAGTTTGTCAATCAGCCACATTATACGATAATACAAATTGCAAAGGAGTTTTATATAATATAAATAATTATACTTTTTTTTTGCGTACATACTTATAATAATAAGTATTTAAGTGAGGAATAAGTAAAAATACAAGTACCCATGCAAATTCTGTTTTCTGTTTTTAAATTTCTGAACGTACGAGTAATATTCACATTTATCTTCATTCTAGGGTCAGGAAAATCGTCTTAAAATTGCGTAGACTTTGAAGTCTAATGTTATAATATAATACACTAAAATAGATTTTGGATTTTAGTGAAATTTGATATTATGTTCTTGTGGAAATAAGCGGTTTCAAATAGTCATGTGGAATAGGTAAGTATAATTAATGGAGAACATACTATATATTCCAAATTATATATACTTACTCCAAAATCACAATGTACTCTAAAGTACTAATAAATATACAATTATGTCTTAAAAGTTACAATGAGTTGTAAGACTATATTGAGCACGGCAGTTTTCTTAGCATGATGCAGAAGACGGAGGACTTAGAATGAGTTTTCATAATATCAGTGATCGAGTCCTTCAATACTGGTAAGTTTATATAAATGTATGGAAACATTAGATCACTTAATATTGATTTTTATCTATATTTTTTTAAATCGTACACTGCGACACAGGTTGACAACTTTGCAGATATCAATGTTTTTTCGTTAATGTCCTGTATGGCATGTTCCTATTAAATGTATTATTATTACTTTGTATTTTAAAAATCTCTCTCTTTCATTGTTGAAGGGGTGAAAGGGAGGGGAGGTGTCAAAGGCACGGGCCTGAGCCATAAGTGTCTAAGGTGTGTAGAGTCGTGTGTAAATATCTGTGGGTATTAAGTATAAACGCTTTTTTAAGAACCGTGCAAGTAGATGGATGTGAATGTGTTGAAGCTTGCGTGGAAAGTGTGTACCAGTATCACTGTGGATGACAGAATTATTGGGACTGTTTGAACAGTATGGACTTTGCATATTAATGTCTATAGCTAGGTCTGTATATTTGGCATTTTTTATTCGTGTAAGTTGATGTGCAGTTGTCTGAGTTTCGGTACTGTAATGTCTATAAGGTATACTTTTTTATGTTTTTTTTTAATATTATGATACAATGTAAGTTGTATGTATGTGTCCGACAGTGATTTTCATTGCAGTAAGCATATATCAAGGTACGGAATTTATTCAGCCAAGGCTCGAACGATCCGGTATAATAATTATTTTCACATTTAACTGTAGGCAAGTAAAATCACGGTGGCGATATTTTTATATCAATTATAACGAGCAAACCATATAATACACCAACTGCGAGCATTAACGCCCAAATTTATAGAAGTTTCAATAAACTTACAATGGCATTGCAAAGAACTTTTCTTCTAAAAAATGTGTTGTTATGGCACTTTTAATTCATTATAACAATCTGGATATGCAGTGCTTTTAATTATTTCATTTTGTGACCAGGCAAAACGACATGCAGCCTATAAAAATAATTATAGTACCTTTAGAGTGACTCAGCGAACATAGCAAAATGTTTGATTTAAACTCCCCGTTAGAGCTTTGGTCTTTATTCCTTATGGCCTAAGTAATATGACCTTTATCACATTAACCAAAAGTGGGGTAGTCAATCTACGTTGTTAAGTATTTGTACTTAATACAATAAATACAAACACACTGTATTACCATATAACTATACGTATACAAAATATACTAACAATACTTTTTGACGACCACCGATTGGGTGACAAAGTGCATCCACGAAGATTGTTCCCACTGAGCCGAGTAGTTATGTGCTCGTTTTCCGCAATGCCAAATTTCGGAAAAGATTTTCTCGTAGGAAATTTAAGTCAAGTCCCCCAGTCAATTTTACAGTATCCAGTCGATGTTTACATGTGCCGATATTACTTTTATATACTTACCTATATTAAATGTATATTAATGAATGTCAGAGAATCAGGAACCAATCAGTATTAAATGAACATACTTTAAAGGTACTCGGCATTCATTTTTCAATCGACTAGATAATTCTTGATTATCTATGAATAAGTGTTCTAGAAAGGGGAGATTACAATAAGTAATAACAGTGCGCTTAATGCGTCGCGTGGAGACAAATGCGTCGATGACGATGCGTACTTCTGATAGGGTTGTCGATTAAAAGAAAATTCTGTTATGGAAATTGTAAGAACACTCTAATTAATGTTCGCGAAAACTTTAAGATATGTAATTATTTTGCATAAAGTCTTATTTAGCCTGTGTTATCCTGCTTGTCTTATAAGCATATGTATAATAATAAATAACAATACTTAGTCCTTCTTAATATCTCACTGCTGGGCACGGGCCTCTCCTCAATGCGAAGGGGATTGGACCATCACCACTCAGGCCCAGCGCGGGTTCGTGAACTTTGCGTCTTTCGCAAACTAGTCAGGTCTTCTCGGTCATGAATTTTCCCTACAATGATTTCCATTACTTTTTAGCAAGTGTTTATCACCGTTAAAATGAGATTTGCACATGAAATTTTGAAATCCCAGATGTTCAAACCGGGGCTTAAATCTGCAACCCTTGTTTCCAAGGTTTACGTTCTACCAAATTGATTATCAGTGCCGCTACGCATATGTGTGAATAACAAAGAAATGACTAATCATCCGTAGCCCCAACCGACAATTGAACCACGGATACAAGGAACCTAGTAATATAAATTAGATAGTGTTTGGAAAATTGGTGGCGATCTGCAGCCCTAGATGCCTTGGCCGGCAGGGCGCGGCGAGGCGGCGGCGGCGGTGGGCGCGCGTCCATCGCACATCCCGTGCTCCCATTCGGGGCAGACGGCGGCCGTTTCCGCATTGATTGTAGCCGTCGTCACACGGGGACACTTATAGCGCGGTTCTAGCACTCGTTGCCGACTTGCATTAGTGTGTCGGCTTGATTTAAATTTGCATTGCGCATAGATCGAATGCGAGCGTTACCCGACATCTGAGGATCAGACGATGAATAATCAGATGATGCTTAGTAGAAAGCTATGTGCGTAGCGTTTAAGTATCAAACTGATAGGTACATGGCGCTCTTTAGTTATTTTATTTATTTATTTAGACAACCAACAAGGAATGCACTGAAAGCGTTATAAAGACTTAAAGAGTATAGTGTGACATTTCACATTTAATATGCCTGTGTGACACACACAGGCATATTATACAAAAAAGGATCAAGATGTGCCCCCTTGTATTACAAAATGTGTACGTAAAGCACCCCGATATGCAGCGCAGTTTAGGACTTCGAGTGAAAAATGAATACCCAGACAAACATCTTACTTGACTACAGGTATCTTACTTATAAAATAATTAGGGGTGGAAAAGTAACGTATAGTTTGTTTAATGGAAGACAGTAGCTAACGGAAAAGCATCTACAAACGTATAAGAATAACGTTGTGTTAAATAAAATTACGCGAACGTAATGTTCGAGGCATAATAATCGCATTATATTATCCCCTACGCCGCGTCGTAAGCCTCTGTACACAAATCCATCGATGACTTCTTTTGTTATGTTAATTTTACACGTTTATACCTATTACTACCGTTAAGTGATCGTCTAAAGAATATATGATGAATGAGCTTTTGTTTGGTCGCACGCACCACGCAGTATTGTTAGTGTGATAGATTACAACGCTACTGCAGCTGTAACAAAGCTTTAACGATGTCGGACTTAACTAGGATCTGATAAGCAGCAGTAGAGCGCTGGTGATTACGAAAGATGCATTTATGTTGATTTAAAGGCATCTTAAAGAACTGCGTTAGCCTTGAACCCTTATGTAGGTATGTGCACGTCCACCTGGTCTACCTGTTTAAGTGAGAGCCCCTGGACTCACTGCACAGGGTAGTTCTGGGTTTACATTATACAGGGCCCCGTGTCAACATCTTCTTCTTTCTTTACGGATTTAATCGCAAAGCATGACAACAGAATCGTTATTTTTTCCAGTTTTGACACTTTTGGTATACGATTTGACAGTTTAGTATAAGAAAATTGTCAGAGTGAAAGATGCAGAGCCAGATCGCAGTTGGTGTGTTTTTCTATTTATTGATTTACAGAATATCGATAAAATTTAAATCATGTGTTGGATCGTGCAGTACCGTGGTGGGTTGTGTGCGGTGAGGTTGTCTCTCACGAAGTGTCCGCATTCAGCTCGGTGCATGTATTTGCGTCTGCTACGATGGGTCGCGTGCCCCACTACTATTAGCTACCCGCAGAGCGAAACGGGCAACCGGCCAGTTATTCTAATTTTACATTATAATCGATGTCGTATCGCCGACTCATCGACAAAACACTTGTCCATCAGTCAAAGTTCATCAGTCAGTTGCATTGTCATTTATTCATCTGAGGCTGCTGCGGTAGTCCAGTAGGAATGGCCCTATGTTGTCATTCAAATATCCTGATTACGTTACTATACGCTTCTTTTTTATCGCGTAACTTTGTCTTGCAAGCGCGTTGCGGGTCCGACCGCTGGGGTACAGCGCGGTATAGGTATTTACCGCAGGTAAAATCGACGAGTGACAGATGCCTGGTTAAGACTTACATGAGTTCCTTGAATCGAAGAGATCCTTGTTTTTGTCTTAGCCAGGCAACGTCACTTGTTGGTCTTACCTGTGATACATACATACAGCTCGCTGTACCCCAGCGGGGCGCGGCGGCTGGGATCGCAACGCGCTTGCAAGAGAAACAATGAATAACCCGCTACACTTTAAGATTTACCTACCCACCCGAAAGCGTTAAAAAACAACGACTTTATTGATTTGATCATTTCCATAGTAAGGTAATTAATTTCTATCTTCAAGATGTACCCGTGTTACTGTATCGCTATAGTATCATCCTTGATCTCTGTTTTTTGTTACGCAAAAATAATACCTACTGCATTAAACAATCGAACAGTAGGTATGTATGTAATCTAGGTACTAACATAGATAACAATGTCACGGGTGTGTGCTTGATGAATAATTGGGTTAACATCATCCCGCCATGCCGCGGAAATTGTGAATCATTGATAAACTACAAACGTTGTTCAAACGATGTGTTAGGTATGTTCAAATAATTGCAATGAAGTGGATTGAAAATAGGAAAGACGTCAAAATAATAAATGAGAGCTCCGCCTTAAAATATCAAGGATTTGCCAACGATGTGCAGCTATGAATATGAGTAGACATCGGTTGGACTTTAATTAACAGACCGGTGTTAAGTGCTTCGCAGTTTTTAATTTATTGTATTACTAATTTATGACGTATTACAAGTAAATAGTAATTTTTTTTCTTTAACTACACCGGGATACAGAACTAACGGGTCACGTAGACACACATTATATCTTTCAAAGTTGTAGAATAGATTGCTGGTAAAAATAGCTCGTATGATACTTAAGTAAATCAGTTTCTAATGAGTAGTAAATACCTTGAACCGGGACTCATTTGCCGGGAGTCAAAGCAAAAAAAAACTGAATTTCGAAATACCACATGGAAACGTAAGGTCGCTACGAAAACTTCTAACACGAAATCTTTAGGGCCGATTTGTAGCATATACAAATCGGCCCTAAGGATTGGATGTGTGTGACCAAGTGAGGCCTTTCGTAGATTTTTTTAGAAATTTCTATTCCATTTCGTTTTTATTATGTAAAACAGGCTTGATACTATGAACAATTTCTTGGTTTGATTCTTTGGTTAGATTATACATAACTACTCAGTGCAGCAACATACCGCTATCACCTAATGGATATTTTTGGGACAAGAAGGACGAGGTCAGATTAGCTCCGCAAAACCGATGGGAGTATTGTTGTCAATGGTCCAAAGAGTACTCCAGCGATTTTATGAGACTGGCACGAACATTAGAAGATCCTCAAAAAAAGATGTCAGTACTTACTTAAAATCCCCAAGCAGCACATCCTATAATAACACCTAATAAGTAGTAATACATTTAGGGGTCAGCGCACTGTGACAGTGGCGACGAAGCCATTTATTCGATAATAATTTATACTTAACTTTACAAAGTTTTACATATGTCTCAAATTGCTTTAACGAAATAAAATCACACTGAGCAATTCGAAGTTGCGTCGAGTGACCCATGGCAACCGTATTACAAAGTAGATAAAGTCGACTTTCAATTGTTATCGAATTAGTCGCTTCGCTGCCACTCCATCGGTGTGCGCTGACCCTTAGGGTTAGGCAAACAGCTCATTCCTAGTATTATGTAGCGTTACATTAACATCACAAAAGTACTATGTTATGTGCAGATTCCATACCCAGACATTTGTTTCTCTAGTGAGGCAGCGAAACCAAATTATCGATAACAGGTTTAAAGTAACGATAAAAAATAATAGGTTCCTTTTATTATGTTTATAAGAGGTTTTAATGCTCACTCGACATTTGACATTGACATTGGCGTATAGTTTTGTACTATGGTTTGTTGATTTGTCAATTTTATTCTATAAATTTCTGGAGATTTCAGTGATAAGCAGCATAATTATTTATCAGTGGTTACGAGCGGGCCGCGTCATCTATATTTAATGCGTAGCCCTGTGTCGGTGCGATACGAGCTTGCATGTGTGGGTGCCGCACATATCGGTGCGCGAACGCAGCCGCATCAACGGCCCGCGGCCGCGAGAGAATTCCACACCGTGAACGCGACTCGCTTGTTTCAATGCCGTCAGCGCGTTGTTGGAACACTCTGTGGCTCGGTTGTAAATTGTACTAATTGGGCATGGCGGTCTCCGCTGACAAAACAGTGGATCCATCAATTCCCGTCCCAGTGACCATGTTATACAACGTCCGCATAATCGCCCAGTGAACTACCTGTGCTCGATATAACGCGACCACGACGCATATGAAACTATCCGCTGGTATTGGGTGCATTATATGCATATTGCGAGTGTGTGTGTGAAGTGTTCATAAATAGTCAGTGCTAGAGGGGTTCAGCATAATGATCGCTGTTGTGAGTATACTATCTGTTATAATAATTAAACTTAGATTCATTCCAAATGAAATCAAACAAGCTGTAGTAAATTGTGTAACATTTTGAGGTTATGTTTAAAAGTGCTGGTCACGATAATACAACTCTGAACGCTGTGAATATTTGGATCGATTAACTAAAGTAATATCACATGGCCCTTTCAGCTGATATTCACGGCATGTTTTGGCAAATAACCAAGGTATTTGTGTAGGTTGGTACCTACCTACTTGGGAGAAATCGGTAGAATCGAGGTATTGTTTTGAAAAATCATAATAGGTACCCAGTAAACATTGTTTACCTACTCGATTATTTTGAAAAAGCACTCAGTGTTGAATCGTAATATACTTAATCATACTATTTATACATTCATAATTTATGAGAGATAAGGTTATGCAAAATAAATTTTAAATTCCTGTTTTTAATAATTAAGTACCCACGTTAGTCACCAACTAAATATGTATTTTGCATGGATACGACATGAAAACTTGTAGGTAACCTATAATAGCACGAATTCAAACATCAGACATAACTATATGAACACATTTTAAAATATTATTTAAATTTATCTATGTAATTACATTTTATTATCAGTTCTTATTGAGTTTGTACCTAGGTAAGTAATTTAATTTGACGCACATTGTGTGAGCTACCAAGTGGCTCTTATCAGTAATTGAAGATATTAGGATTAGTGGAGATTTGAGCCACCGAGATCGGTGATTTCCTAATCTTTTAAGAGTCTGCAAAAGTTCTTATCTTAATCTTTTTATAGTATGACAAGACGATGTTATAGACTCAGACAATCAATGGTGCAAGCGAGTGCATATCTGCAGCTGTAAAAACTGTGACAAGGTCGAATAAGTACTGAATATTCGATTAGCGGAAAGAAACAATAATTATTACTGAACATTTTACGCCATAAAATCTAGAGTAACCAGTAGATATATGATGATGCAAAGTATCTTTGTTTTATTTGACCTAAATAGCTGAAACCGGGGTTTGTAAGGTGTGGCTCGAGCTCTGATGTCTGTTTCAATATAACGCGCGATCCTAGAACGGATGGACGAATGAGCGCGGCGCAGCTTATCAATTTGCATTACAACTCAATTATTTTGTACTGCACTGATTACTTCATTGACTCCACAGATTAGTCGATTAGCGTCTATATGAAGTCTTATATAAGGTAGGTACTTATTTTACAATGTTTGCTTAGTGGAATTGTTCTAACGTTCCTATAGGTACATTCAGTTCGTAAGGGAATTTATTTTATAACAAGATTATTTTAATAGTCTTTGACATAATTTAGTATCCGAATTGGATTGCTTCATAGTACGCACCTGCATCTAATTTATTTCTTTAAAAATAATCAATTGTAGATTAGACTATTTTGTATTGTTCTGAGTTGATAAAATTAGGTTTTACTATATAATCATTGTATCGATATCAATATCTACCGGTCAGGTGATTAACAATGTCTTGTTAACGATTACATACTTAAACGCCAAATGTTAAGTCTGGTCAAAGAAAACTGTATTTGCCATCGTCGTGTTTACTTCGCAGATTGTAGAAATTGCCATTTCATTCTAAAATAATTAGGAAATGTCGTGAAATCAGGCCATCAACGAATGTAGCACTCGCTAAATTATAATATCATCATCTCATCTTGTGAACTAACTGATCAAACGAGCGATCACGATCCGAAGTCGGCTAACAAAGTCGTTTCATAATCAAATGATACTGACATCAAACAAGAAACAGTTTTCCTGAAACACTGCCAATGGACGCGATTGCGATCCCATTAATGTACGATTGTGTTAACCAACTGGGGCCCTAAGTTTATACATTATTGCAAAAGTGTGACTGGGACTAGCCCGACTGGCACGCGAGACAACCAGTGTCGTGTTAAAAGATAGTCTTTACTTTCATGCGACCATTGCTCAGCGTCACTGAACGTAGCCAGAGTAAGGTGGCCAAAAGCATGAAATTCCCAAGACCTGCATGTTTTTCTGCATAGTTTGCCGAAGGGCCCTCCGAAATTGTACCAGTTAACATGGCAAATAAGTCCTGCACATTAGTAGACCATGAAGTAGTTGGATTAGAATATTAAGAAGGAAGAGAGTTTGTGCAGCGGTAGGACGACAGTATTTTCTATTAAACATCTAGGTGGATCTCCATTGGGATTTTGATTTAGTAAATACTTGTGCAGGATTTTATATATGATTGTACGTAATGATCTGACAAAGGTCTAAAGAACTTGGAATATGTAAGAAAATCTAGTCATATCAGTAATGCATATTTTTAAGTTCAACTAATGGTACTAAAAGCCTTTGACTGAAGTTTATTAGGCGTGTTGTGGCATATAAATTTAAAATGTGCGTTGCTTCCACATACCTGGAACATCTTCGCTTTCAACAAAAATAAGTTGAATTTCTATTATAGCGTCCTGTTTTGCAAACATTACATATGGTAACCTCTAACTTGAGGCATCGATCGGGGTTCCCTCTTCCCCGCGCGTGACGTCATCGTTTGCCTCGTGCTCCAACTATGACGTTACAGAATGATGACGAAACTTTGCGTCACCGTTTTTCACACATGCGCGTTGCGTTGAGCAAATTTTGACTATATTTAGATCGCAATGCCGTCATACCGAGATAAGTAACGTACTTCGTTGCTTCGTTGGATAACTTAATGCTTCTTGGAAAGCTTAATTTAGGCATTTTAGCAGAACATTCTGTCGCTTCAATACGTTTCTGGGTTTCCATAAGCAATTTTAATGTGTGCGTGGCCGACTGAATCATATCTACAGCCACATGGTGTTGAGTAAACACAATAATTAATTCATGTTTATTCAGATCAGGAGTAGGTTTCTACCGCGCTTCGTTTTTAACTCTTTTTGTATTGAGCTTCGTGTTGTAGAGACATTTGAGCTACTGACTCTGAGCGACATAATCCGTCATAAATAAGTCTTCTTGGCGCTCGTGCAAGACCTACTGAAATCCTTTGAAGCTATCAACAGGTCTTTAAATTTTATTAATTGGTATATAGAGTAAAGTACCTTTAGCGTGTATTTTCCAATGCGATTGACTTTCTGTTATACTTGCCTATTTGTGTTGACGGGACTCACAAAGACGACGCTGCTTAGATAGTAAGTTGGTTGGATATTAACCCCAAATATATAGAAATTGTAATTTAATTGGTATCAATTAATCTTTGAATTAAAATAGTCTTCCAAATTATACAAAACTATCTCGAATTGGTATATCAAGATTGCTTTGATAAACTAAGTAAATAATTTCAACTGATAAACGTATATGATGCATCTGCTAAATATAGGCATAACATAAGTGATCCATCTCTGTAGGCACAACTTTTAATAAGCCTCAGGACTATAATCAGATAACAGTTCGCCGTGACATCTCACGATTTGAAAGTCTAACTGCGAGCTAACGCAAAGGATAGCGTACCCACCCGTTCCGATTTAGCTGTCGCGCCGCCCTGCAACAAGCTACCCCCGCCCGCCGCCAGATGTCGCCCTACTGACCCTCGCACATTCTGACAACTAACATGGCGGATCATATTATCGTCGGGCTCGGACACAACACGCCATCCCCGTAAAATAGTACTCCATTTAAAATCCATCCAAGCACATATTAAATCAGTGAACAAAAAACTCAATCGAACGATGCAGTCCTCACCGACTACAGGTACACGCTTCTCTATATTCGTAGTAAATGTGTCGCTTTGCTGAAGTATTGATCAGAGAAACAATGGTGTCAAATATTACGCGTAGCTAGTCAGGCGCTCCTAATATTATGTAGTGTCGATGTCGTGATGGATTGATTTCATTAGTAGTGTTCGGGTACTTTTAATTAAGGTATTGTTAACATGCTGTGAGGATAACGCAATGTAATGGCAAATAGCTTACGTATGTGTGAAAATGGGTGCACTTGCCGCATTACGTCGCCTAGCAACGAACGGCAAAGGACGTTATAGGATTATTCAAAGTAATCTCGAAAATAAGAATAAATACCTGCACTACGAGAGAATGGGGCCACTGAGTAGCATGTAGTGCATTTGCTACGTAGTGCACAAAATATAAAATGTTCATATAGTTACGTAAGTGTATTGAAAAGTGTCCAATTATTTAATTTTCTACCAAAGCCACTGATTTTGTGTGTGTGATGATTGAACCCATAAAATGATACAAATTATTATGCATATCTCCTATCTGCATTAACAGTACCATGGCCATAGATAGGTAGTGCAATCTTCTTGTATAAATTCGAATTGTTGCCTAGTTCGCTATACTATCTCGTTTATTTACATTAGGACTTATTTTATTTCAGTATCTTGATAGTCTAAGTACCTATAATAAGAAGAGATATTGGAAAAAAGTCTTGCTTGGTTTAGACAGAAAAATAAGTGTTATCAATGTCAACGAGTAATATACACTGGGGTGATGAATATTCAACGCAAACTCGTTCAGAACACTGGTATTACAATACCCAGGGGGTGGTAAAACGTATTGACACAATAATTTAAGTGGAGTGATTCAAAGTTTTTTTTTTCTTAATTACAGGTAATGACACTTGCTTCCCCGGATTATCTCACACGATAAAGGTATAAAGCATTCATTTACCTACATTATTTGGACATGGACCCCATTTTAGAAAATGAATCTGCTACCACCGAGTCCCCCAGTAAACATGGGAAATCAAAACATAAGCATAAGAAGAAGAAAAACCAGTCCGAAGATCAGAACCAAACTGTTGTTGGTGAGCGAAAAAGATTTGTTGTTACCACTTTATCAACAACGGACGAGAAAGTCAGCGTTCCGGAGAACAATGTCCACACTGTTCATTTTGGAACACGCGGGGTTGAATCACAGTGGCCTCACGTGAGGTCCTTGTTCAAAGACAGATCTGCTGACACCCCTAGGCCATCAAGCGCTGACCGTGACTCTACTGGTTCAAAAGAATATGAAACGTTCCACGGAACATCATCTAGTCCAAGAAGTTCCATTTTCGATATATTTCGTTTAAGAAGAAAAAGTGACGCTAAAAAATATACACCGAAGCAGGCTAAAACTACAGAAAGTCAGGAAGCAACGAAAGATGAACAGATGACTGCGGATTCTAAGGATTCGCATAAAAAGTACTATCATACGGTAACAGGGGCATCTTCGCGGAAATATAGTCCAATTACTAGAGTGATGGATATTTTTCGGAGCAAGCCACAGTCTGAGAGCAACCAAGCGGCCACGGATCCCGTGAAAAAGAAAAATACCAAACAAGTTCGGCGTTCTTCTATTGAGACTACTTCACCTACCTACCACAAAAACTCCTATGCTTCGTTGGATCCATCACAAGCGAAACAATTATTTAGGGAAGTACGGGGGCTTCCTAAGTATGATCCTTATTTGTCCATCGTGCAAATATCTATAGGCGGGCGTGATAAGACAAGACTTTTATTAAATTTCTTCAGGTATCACAAATGCTATGAAATATTACCAAAATCAGCTAAAGTTATCATATTTGATACCCAATTCTTTGTAAAGAAAACGTTTCCTACATTAATATCACACGGTATACGCTCTGCGCCACTTTGGGACGCTAATAAAAAACTACTAGTTGGCATGATAACTGTAACTGACTTCATTAGAATTCTTCTTCACCTTGACAAAGAAAATTTATCTGTAGAAGATCTAGAGCGGCATACGCTACACAACTGGAGAAGAATGTTACGGCCGACGCGCAAGCCTTTGTGCAGTGTTGGGCCCGGTCAGTCGTTACATGAAGCCATAAACCTACTGAACAAACATCGCATCCATCGACTCCTAATGATAGATCCATTAACTGGTGATGTTCTTTATATTCTATCTCATAAGCGTATTTTGAGATTTTTGTTTGTGTACCTTAACGAGTTTCCTGAACTAACATTCTTTCACAAAACATTAACTGAATTAAAGATCGGGACTTATGCAGATATTTCATCCATTACTGACGATACAAGTATTAAAACGGCATTTGAGTTGTTGTTAGAAAATAATATTTCAGCTTTACCTATTTTGGATGACTGTGGAACGCTTATCGATGTTTATGCAAAATATGAAGTATTAAATTTAGTAAGTGAAAAGTTATATTCGAATTTGTCGTTGACGGTAGGTGAAGTAAGAAATAAAAAGAAAGACTGGGATGAAAAATTACAGAAATGTCGTTCAAGTATTACTTTATATGAGGCCTTAGAAGTTATAGTTAGAACTGAGAGTCATCGATTATTGTTAGTAAATAAAGAAGATAAACTAGTAGGAATTGTTTCATTGTCAGATATATTAGTATATTTAAATAGAATAATTCCAACAGAAAAGAAAGTATCTTCTCTCCAAGAAATATTTAGGCCCCTCGAAGAAAATAAAGTAGCAGAATCATCCAAAGAAACTGAAAATGAAGTTATATCAATCGAAGTCCCAACTCTAGGATCAGAGGCCGTCCCCAAGGCCGAGGAAACTGCAACCGGGTCCGATAATAGTGCTAGTGCTACTACCGATAGAGAAACACCAATCGAAGCACAACCCGAGCCAGCAGAGGTTGCCGTAGTGGATGCAAATGTAAACGCTACTAATTGTGACAGCAGCAGGTCGCAGGGAGTCTCCGTCCTAGACCCATCTACGACTGACGAGTCACACATTAATGCATAAGTAGATCATTTTTATTCCAAAGAAATTGTGATAGGTGAAATCGCCGAATCGGTATATTAATCTCAGCTTTTGCTTATATTGATATTGTAATTTAACAACATACTCATTAATAGTTGCATCAAATATCACGTGATTGCCTTATTATTATTTGATTCATGATTAAACATTGCTAAATCTTAATAAAATATTTTAGCAGTATTTGTTTTTTCATTAGTAATTTTATATATAAATAACCTTCACAATATTATGTATTTGTCTGATACCCGTCTATCGATTTCGGCGGGTATACCTACCTACCTACGTGTATTGATTATAATATACTAAACCAATACCTACACAGTATAGACGAAAATACAATGTAAATCGATAATCCAACTAGTTTAAAGCTTATTAATAATGTCTGTCCGAGTTTTGACATTGGTGTATAATAAAATGTAGTTTTTTTTATTGAATTACTAGTTTGTTTTATATGCAGTATCTTGAAATAAGATTATCCCAGTATTTATCTCAAGGTTGGTTGTCATTTCATGGACCAGTGAAGGGTGGTGATAACAATGCTTAGGTATTGAAGATTTTCCACGCTAGCATTTTTTTTAGAACCGTTATTAATCTGCTATGGCTATACATTAGCTGCAAATAATGATCCTTTTAGGGCAGATTTTATTTACCTTGTCTACCTAATTATAAACTTAACCGATTTTTAAGAATTCCTTTGATAAATATAAATTTGGATACTGGATACATAAACATACATATACTGGATACATAAACTATAGGTACATACATTAGTTTTAGTTAATAAACTTGTGGAGTGCATATGTGCTACTTGGTGTAGGCGAGTGCAGCCGGTGTGGTTGCAGCGACCGGTTGGGCGGAGGACCGAACCCGGAACAGACCACTCTGCCCCAAGGTCGGCCGTATCTCTTTTAGCGGTGAATTTATTTTATCTCGTCCCCGCTACATTCGTTGTCACTTTAAACTAATCAGGTTCTTGTTGTACCTAGTTGTGGATTATATATTTTTATAGCTCTTATAGCTTGTATAATAGTTTTTAAGCGAATAGCTTTTGTTTTAATAAAGAAATAAAAACATTACATCCCAATTTAGCTATCAGCTCTCGGACTTCGTTCATGTTTAACTTAGTTCTTTTAGTATCTTATGGGAACTCTAGGTGTCTGTGGTATGTGTCCTATATAAGGTGTATGCGTGTTTTTTGGATTTTCATAAAACGTTTTGTTTGTGGTAACATTTACCAGTACGTAAGCATTGAAAAGGGGGGTTCACTTTGCTAGTGGATAGACCTGGCTAGCCAGTGAGGTAGCCACAGTCCGGGGCTGCCTCTTCTCACTTAGTCAACACGAGCATCGCGCGAGGAAAACGCTCGCACTGCCTCGCCCGGATGCAGCCTGTCCGTTTAAGTCGACATTCAGTGAGCTTATTGTTCGGATCCACATTGAAGAAGCCTTCACTGCTGCCCGGTTAATCAATACGCAGCAAATTTTATATTGTCTTCTTGATATCTGCTACAGCTTTATTAAGTGATGTAAAACTTTTTATCTACAGTATATGCTAAGCGATAGGCAGTCATGTATTTATGCATAAGAGATACCAATAGCTAAACGTCCAGAATATCACAATGTGATAGTGATAGAGACTGGTCAAATTTGCATACGAAAAAGAACTAGTATCAACCCACTCGTGAGGAACCGGTAAGTTGGTAGATAAGTAAATATGGAAGCTTGTCGGTTGGGTGAGACGAATCTGCCTGCCTACACATCACGTCGGACGGGAGCCGTGGTCGTCCCCGCGCCGCCCGCCGCCCGCCGCGTCGCGTCTCGTCGCCGCTGCGTCGTCGCCCCGTTGCCGCCTTACTGATAGGGCTGACAATAAATGTAGCCTATCATTTTTAATTGATTTGTAGGGAACAGAATTTATTTTACAGTTATATTATCTGTATGGAGTTATATTAGTTATACAGCTTATAACAATATAGTTAAGTCTCCATCTTTTTATTGCATCGCAATTATTTTGTAGCGTTTGATGTATACTCAGACGATTTATTTAAAGTTAATATTGAAAAAAAACCCTTATTCACTTTACATTGTTTCTCCTGGTGCTAGGATGTAAATACATCAGGAAACTTTACACATTTATAGTAAGTGCTTTATCATATTAATTTATTATTCGACCTTGGTTTGTTGACGGACATCCCTAGTGGTGCCTCGCCTTATGATGACGTGATTTGGACGCTCCGTTATGTGGATCAATATTACGTAAAATATACTGGTGTTTGTATTGTAAAACAGGTAATCATTTCTGGGCTATTGGGGTCTTTGAATAATATTTGTGAATGCTGAGATTTTTTATTCCTGAGGTACTTATGAATAGTAATTTAGACTAGTAAGTTGAACAAAGCTTTGTAATGTGTCTGTCACGTAACGTGTCTGTAATGAAATATAGTATTTTTTTTTGTTTTCAAGCAAACTGAACTAACGTTTGGCTTGGCAATACACTCTGTTTTACAAGAGACCCAGATTTATTTGATTTGCGGTACCCTAAAAATGGTCATTATAAAGTAATATCGTCATCTGCTATTAATTCAAAAAGTAGACAACACAGACAAACGATACTGTATCTTTGGCGGAGCTTGCCTAATAAATAATCGGAATTAGCATTTTAATCGATCAAGTAGAGGTCGTGTGATGGACAATCGCGTTTCCAGTTCAGGTGGACGGCTCGTTGTATTGGCAAATATTATTTCAAGGATGAATCTTTCACTTTCATTGTCAGCTTTTTTATATATATGTATTTAAGAAAAATATGCAGTTTTTTTAATTCTGTTTCTTCGGTAAAGCGCAGAGATGTCTGATTTCCAAATGTATACTTATGTGAGGAGTTTCTTTTTATCTTGAATAACTGATATGTTTCGAAATTGTGTCCATCTTTAATACCATATCTATCTATGTCATCTCCCTTTAGTACGTAATGGCTTGATTGAGAAAATCACTTCACATATAAACCAAGGCATATCGTCTGTAGATGGATAAGGTACCCCTCGACTATACATTAGAAAAAAAAAATGCGAATAAGACTGTTGGTTGTTTAGCTTGTAGATCTAAAAATAAGTATTCTATTCTTATATATAAGTTATTCTATTCTAATTCCTTATTCGAATATTGTTAGATTTAATTTGATCGGGCCAGAATTATAAAAAAAATAATCGACGAATCCTCAACAACTGTTTTGATATTTTGTGATAACTAGAGTAGTGGGGCTTCATTACTACGCGTCCCACGCGGCGCGGCGGGCGGCGGCGGCGGGCGCCGCGTGAATACTTTGAAACAATCTGTTGTTTTTTATATAAATAGCAATTGTTTACAAGTAACCGGTCAGAGTTAAACTAGTAAAATAACGTTTGAAAGTAAACGCGCATTATGCCGGCCGGGCGAATGCTTAAAATGTTTCACAACATTCTGCTGGGTGAGAGTCGTGAGATTTTACGAGTCATTGAAGACACAATTTGTAAACGTTGCCAAAGAGAATGGATTGATTACTTTTTAACTTCTATGATTATGTTGGCTGTAGCAAAATGCCTAAGGCTAGGACATGGGTTATCTCCTTTTATATTAATGGTCGTCATTATTTTTGAGACATCAAACCTATCAAAGATAATACATTCTTATGTATTGCCAGAGAGATACGATCTGTGAAGCCGCGAATTTATGAATAAATATATTTTATGTGTGCGCGCGCACATACATAACGATTGGGAAGCCGCTGAAAATAGAACAATTGCCTATAGAGGAGAATATGACGACCTAAAGATTTAGTCTGTTAAAAAAAGGTCTTATTTTATAAGATGAAAAGTTCAATTTTCGTCTTTTGTGAATGTATATGAGGATATAGCTTTAGGACTTTATTTTTTTAACGAGTGTATTGCGGTCGTCATAATAGTTTCATATACTTTGGTTGGTGTTTGTGGTTGTGGTGGTCGGTGATCGGTTTAGTGGATTAGACCACGCGAGCCAGGCCACGGGTATATTCCGTGCGCGGCAGTTTCAGTTTAAAACGTGTAATCAGTTAACACGAAGTTGACATAAACAGTGTTGATCTGACAGCATGGTAACCAATGACAGCAGTCGGACAAGGCGGTCTGAGTGTTTGCCTCGAGCGAGACACGTCCTGACTGACTCAGTCAGATTATTTGAACATACGCTTTGTTAGAATAGCCAAAAGCAGTTGCTTCAAATCGTTTATAATTTTTTTTATTCATGTAAACCACAAATCATCAAAAAAGTTACAAAATGCTGAGCTACAACTTTACCACTCGTTTGGAATGCCGTTCCTATGGAGAAGAACAGGCAAGAAACTCCATGGTTGCCCTATTTAAAAGATCTTTTACACTTTTGTGATAACAATGTAGGAACGGCTAGGCAGACTTTAGCAGCTGATCAAAAATATTTAGACATGTATTAAGATCATATAGGTTTAAAAGAACTAATCAGCAACAGAACATAATTACGCAACGGCGCCCATAATAGTATTTCTTGTGCTATCCCGTAGTGAGTGTCAATTTAAAAGTGCCGATAAAACCACAAAACGCATTAAATATGAAAGTCACGTCTCATCAGTCATCACAATGGTGTTGGTATAATGAGGTTACAAAATTTATTGAAACTCTTACAACTAAAGCCTAGCGTAGTTGTTACGTGGGTGAGAGTAAGCATTTTGTAATCCTTAGTAGTGAGACTGATGTCATACCGATCGGGTACCAGTCGATGACCCCTTGACACCGCCATTAAATATACCTAAAACATACAATGACGGCACGAGAGATAGCACTCGCCGGACAGCTAATGGGTTTTAAATTATTATATTATAGGTGATCCACTTACGTTATGGCAGACGAAGCCTATGTAAGCTATTTACAATTTAAAGTATAAATTAAATTACATTAGCGAATTTATTATAATTTACACACGACGATTTTTCAGACGGATTTTTATTTATGTAAGTAACTTTTTGTTTGCAGTTATTAACAACTTCTTTACTACCCCGGCAGAAATATATCATTTCCCGGGTAAAAAATAAAGTTTACCCGGTATGTAAGTTAAAATGCCTAGTTCCAGTAAAGTCTGCCTTGTGAATTATGAGATACTGTACTATACTAAGCATTTCGTGTCCAAGCCCTAAAATAGGCCAATGCTACTTGTAGTTTGCTATTATGCAATATTGTTTACTTACTCGTAGAGGAAAAACAAGAATTAAAGATAGAGGAAGTAAAAAAATAGGTACTTACATACGTGAAGACAGTCAATACACGATTGCATAATGTAATTTTGTTTAACAACATAGTGAAACCTCTAGCGATGATATAATAAGCCGAGAACACTGCGACGGACAAGGTATCTATCACCTAGCGAGCCGATGTTAATATCCTTTTTATTATTTTCCAAATAACTTGAATTTACAGGTAGGTGTAGCTAAGACAAGTTTTGGAATAGAATTTTATATGTCTGAAACTCATAGAGTGAGACTATAAAATATCAAGCGTCTCTACTGTCAGAAATATTCAGACTTCTGTATGGTAAGCAGGAATTGCTAATGTAATCGTATCGTCGTCAAGAAAGCATGCTGTTAGTGTCATTCCCATTATAAACCCTATAGTGTGAGCGGTAAGGAAGACTTATGTTACCGTAACGCCGGTTGAGCTTGATCCACAGGCTAACTTTAATGTCGGTCAACTTGCATTTTGTATTACCAAAATATATGTGATTACGAATGACTCACTTACCGCGAAATCTCCGAAACTATGAGACACATTGAAATTGGGCATTAGAGCTTTTCTCCTTTTGGTATTCGCTAAGGAAAGATGTCAGCGCGCACCCAGTAGTGGGGAACAGCTAGTATTGTTATAAGCAAACAGAATAAAATCAGCCCCTATAGCCTATAGTATTTTATATTGTAATGACTAAGAGTATTGTGCAATGTTCATACTTGTATGATGATTATTGTCGCAATAACGTTTATAATTACTTATTCTATGACAAATATAAATGTTCAGCACATAGCACGCTAATACCTTTATTAACGTTTAACAATTAATTACAACAACTAGGAACAAGCACCATTCATATTATATTTCCTTACATGGCGCAGCATATTTCCCACATGATGCGTCGAACTGAGCGTAAGATTAACGTAGACCCTTTTTGTAACTACCTATATCTTAGTATTTATAAAGGCATTATAGCCTGATTGTGACAAAACTATAGAGCAGAAAGAAGATTGTTTCTATGAATTTTGCATTAGTTGCAGAGGCAAATTTATAATGTTAAAAAAAGCTTTATATAAAGTTATAGATACTTCTTATTATATAAAAAATTACTTAGCATTCTCAGAAATGATTTTTTTTTGGAATTCTCATTTGTTCAGGCATCACACAACTATGTTATCTATTTTAAACTAGTTTCAAGTATTTCGGAGGAGTTTTTTGCCCGTTCTTCTCTATAGGAACGGCATTCTGCACCGGAGGTAAAACTTGTAGCTTAGCATTGTGTAACTATTTTGACCATTCATAAGTACTTAATGGTTAATTCATAAGTAAAAATATTCTAATTCTGATTCTGAGTATTAAAAAGCTTAACTTTAGATTAAAAAGGCAGGGTATACAAAATCGATGGTTGCGCTGGCGGAGCCGCAGGCAAGAAGTAGCACCGACAGAGTAAGTAAGTACCACAAAATTATTTGAATAAAGATAATGGATAACGAAGTGTATGTCCACTTAGCTGAGCCACTAATACAAGTAGGTACTACAAAGTTATGATCGGAAGTAATGTTGTTAAGCATAAGTACTAACTGAATAAGAATGATATCAAGTGATAGACCTGAGTCATGCATCGAAAGACATTCATTGCGTGTTTTATTAAATGCATAGGTACCCATTACGAATTAGATTTTTGGAACAAATATATTTTTATGGTACAGCAATTAGGTAAACATCTTGCTGATTTAAGAAGCTTATAGAGAGTGCAAACTATTTGTTAGGTTAGTGATAGTGCAAACAACTACTTACTCCTGAGGTTCGTATTAGTCCTAATGATAACAGTAATAAAGGTGTTTCATGAATACCTGGAGAAATATCATTAAAGAAGTCTTGATTGATATCAAAAGATGAACTTCGAAAAAAAGATGAACTTCAAAAATAATAGAGTTTGTAAAAAATATAGAGTAGGGATCGATTTTGTCTGCTTGTGAGTTTATGTTTAAAAAATGTAGAGAGCCTGCGTTTTTTGATGTGACCTTCGCATGTACCTGCGAATGTGTTTACATTGATGTACATTACAATATGTTTCTACAGGTAACTGATGAATCAGACATGTTGGTGAGCAAATAAGTATATGCCGTAAGAAAATATATACATAAAATACTAATAACTTACCATTAAACTAGCCGCTAAGGAACAAGGCGCGATGAAGAAACACCTCTCCATTTCTGTAATGACCTAAACATAGAGCCTATTAACTTTAGATTGTCTTTTCGCTAATAAACGATTACAGATTTCGGTGAGCCGGAATAGACTTTGTAATTTATTAAAGATTAAATACGATGGTGAATAATAAATTTTGTATAAGCAGTGATAACTAAGCTGGTAGAACGGTTGCCTCGGTAACGAGCATCGTAGGTTCAAACCCCGGCTCGTACCTCCGGGTCTGGATTTTATATACAAATCTCGTTTTTAACCATGATTATAATTTGTTAAACAGTGAATGGAAACATCGTGAGGAAATCCGCATATCTAAGAGACCCCTCGAAAGACGTGTGAAGTGAGCCCACCCGCACTGGGCCAGCTTGGTGGACTATAGCCTAAATCCCTTTGCGTTGATAGGAGGGCCGTGCTCAGCAGTTGGACATTAAAAGGGCTAGTATTATTATTATTATACATATAATTTTAATGAATACATTTGTACATGTAATTACCTAAACATAGAGCTCATCTTTAGATTGTCTTTTAGCTATTAAAAGATTATTGATTTCGGTGAGCACGAATAGAGTTAGTAATTTAGCAAAGATTAAATTAGATGGTGAGTAATTAATATGTTTGTATGATTTATTGCTCAAGATTGCATTTTGGAACGGCAGACATAATATCAAATGTTACGTAAGTTGCATTTTCTGAATTACAAATGTAAACCGCATTCATAGCAGCAATTTGACGAATTTCAATGTTTATATGCATCGAGATTTTGAAATGTTTTTTTATCTTAGCATCAGAGTTGTTTATGTCTTAGCATTTAGCTTCGATTTAGGCTCGCAATCAATCCTTGGCTAAGTGAGCGCAAGTTGTCTTGGCCAACACTTCCCATGACAGTTCAATATTAATTAATGATGTATCGGTTTGATAGCCGCGGTGGCCCTCCCGCCGCGCACCTCGCACCTCACACCTCATGGCTACTCTTGCTTAGACTAACCAAGTGTTATGATTTCTATGGACAATCACAGTTTTATTTTTGGACCAACTGATGGTATAGAGGTATTTTAAAGTCTCCTATATTGTGACGTCAACTTCACTTATATGGACGTCTTAAACATGGGAAGTCGTAAATATTAATTACCTACCATCATGGTCTTAAAGTTTCAATAGTCAGAAACACGACGGCAGTGAGAGAGCCTTTGGCGGAAGTGTGTCCATGTGCATGTCATTGCCTTCATCTTCTTCCACCCTTCCTCTCTTTTTTAAACTCTACACCTGCCATACCTTAGTAGATAGGGATACCTTTTAGTAGTAGCTTCTCGGTGTTTTTTGGGTAACAATGATTAATACTCTTTGAAGATTAGTAATTCTATGCCTACTATAGACTAATTAATAAATACTGAAAACCTATGACAGTCAACTGACAGCTACACCGTGGTATCATTAAAAAAATAAGGACTTTGGTTTCTAGCATATCCATACCTAATTGTTATTTAGACTTGTTTACCATAATCCAGTCCCAAATATTAACATATTGGATCTGGTGACACTATTCCCAACCGTACATAAATACCGTAATCAAGTATGACAATTTGTATACGGTTGAGTAAAAAGCACTGAAGTTCTCACCTCAGCAATTTTGTGTTTTATGCGCGGAAGTTATGGCCGGTTGCGTCACCACGCGGACATTACCTCTCTTTACACTTGCGTTATTATTTTACATTTGCACGTCCACCAACATTTCATTACAGCTCGCATAGAAATCTATCTTCAATCTTAGTTTTAGATTAGATGCATAGCCCGCCGCTTACTTCCTTATAGTGGTCTCTTAAACGCCTCAGCGAAGAGCCTACCGCCTGTAACAGGTTGATAAATATTATATTATATTATTAAACACTAGGTAGTTTATTTTAAGATAATTGCTGGCATGTACTCAAAATAAACCACAATACAGAACCCGCAGTTTATAATAAATGTTTCAATTCTAAGCCGTTATGATATGGTCGATTTTTATTGCGAAAGGAATGAGAACACCGGTCGCCTGTTATTTTATTCAAATTTATCACCTAAACTGTATTCTGCCCACACTGCGTGGCCCCGCACACTGTAAATTGATCACTTGGATGATTTATGAATGCCGTTTTTACATAATAGATTGTCATTGTGTGTGAGTGCGAGCGCGGCGAGACGCAACGCGTCCGACGCGTCGTGTTGCGTCCACGCGCAATATTTCTAACAGCCAAAGGCGGTAACTCTTCGATATATCACCTGCACTAATGCGACTCTTCAAACATAAATCAACTATGTACTGCTTATACAATACGATAGAGCTTTCAATAATTTCATATAACACGAATATGTGTTGTCTAGGTATGCATTGATATAACATACATGTTTTTTTAAGGTGAGATATTTCCAACTGATTGTATAAAGTTTATATGACAGATTTTTAATTTTGGTTAATCTTGGAAATGTCACCATTGAAGCAATGACGCAAACACATTTCTGATTACGTACTATTAAGTACGTAAGTAGGTGCAATTTAAAGTAGTTATATGAAGTTAAAAGTTCGTCAAAATTGATCTCGAAACTCACGGGCCGGGCAAAGGTTACAAGTTGACAGTTCAAGTGGTAATACAATTACGAGGCGCCGAGGTTATTGGTAATAATAAAGTGGAACAATGTTTCTCATTACAGCGCTCATAAGATCTACGATTGTGGAGACAAATTAAGACGATCATCGGTAAATTAAGCGAATTGATTTGCGACCAGAAGATGTTTCTTCATTTAGAAGTATCTAAGAATTACTAAAAAGCTTAAGTTTACACATATACGAGGCAGAGGAGTGGCCAGCACAGCAATTTCTATACTAACATTATAGAGAGGTTCAGTTTGTGAGTTCGGGTGTAGGACCAGTAGTTCCGAACAAACTTTACCTGTTTCTAATATTAGCATGACTACTCCACCTATATAATATGTTGTAGGTACCTATAGTTGCAGGCTGGTCGTCAAAGCTTCGTTTAGATACTTCCGCATTTGGCGCGGAGTGCTGACGGAGGCTGAAAGTTGACAGCTCAAGTGGCAGTGGGTGCAGCGGCGCGATGGCCGTGTGGGCCGAGCCGCGGCTATCATATAGCGGCCCAGGCTAGGCGACTATAATTCTTAATTATTCACCCGCACTAGAGATTACTGTCGATACTAAGCATTGTTCTGAGAACTTAATTTCACTAATAATTAGACAAGTTGATACATTTAATCCGTAATCAATCATTACGTACCTACCCAACAAATATTTGAAGACCGTCTGAGCGTAAGCTAGTATGTCTGAGGAGCTTAAGCCTCTCGGCTAACGGAACTCAGTCCGGTCGCAGGGTCGATTTCCGTGTTGAGCAAATTTCCAAAATGGTATTTTTTGCAAAATGCCCAGGTTGTATTTAGATCGCTCGCTTGTTCATTGTAGGGTACATAAAATATAGGAATTGATGCCATTGGCGATGTTGATTGACAAAACGTGATAGTAGTGGGAGACAAAAACATTGTTAACTGACAGGTTCTCTGTGGCGGTAGCATAGCATTGTGTTACTACTAGGGACGGCATAAAAACAAGCTTGAAAGCAGTATAAGTTATTTCAGTCAGGTTTTAACTATATCAAAGAAGTTAAAAGAAATTTAGTGGAGAATTTTCTCTTTAATTGAGTCAAAAGACAGCATTAAAATTTACATACTTACCTTCAGTAACAAAATTGTTCATAATACATGTAAATATGATTATTGAACGCCCTCTTATAATTTAAAGCCTTCTACAATTTATATTACGATAATGCCATCTTGATGTATAATCTGATTTCCATTCAGAACGGTACGAGCATGCGTAATCATTGTTCGAACTAGTATTTTCTTAATGACTCTTTGAATGAGACTAGTCATCGCTATCCGGATACTAGGCGCCCGGGTATAAGTAATCCTTATATAGTTTTTTAGGCATCTTAAACAATTAACATGTGATAATATCGGCTTATGCATATAAACTAGTATTAAAATTAATTGAATTCAAGAAGACTTGAGAAAAAAATGCTAATGTATTATTATTTAAAGACTATTTGATTTATGTACGTATGTAACGAACGAACGAGTGTTAAGGTCACTGGTGGTTTATTTTTTGTCAAAAGAAAAAGGTGCATAAGCCTGGTCTTGCAAGAAGAGCTGGTTCGTGTCATGTTTGCCGTGTTTCTGGATAATTGAAAAGTCTGTAAATTCCAACGCTATAGTCTATTACAGGTTTATTAAATTTGCTCTTGACGTATCTCGCGTTCACTAATGAACTAATCGTTCGTCAGACACGACCATAGAAACTATCTAGTCACAGGGGTAGACTAAACTTTGTCGCTTTCTTGACGTATATTTAGGTTCAGCTGATTTTGTTTTTCTCAACTGCGGTATTTTTTTTTATCTCGTACAAAGTTGAAGTAAAAACATTGCCTACAAGCGGTTTTATGCTAACGACTTTTCTTCAAGTAACCATAATCTAAAACTCTACGGCGTGGGTGGGCTTTTATCTAGTCAGTAAGTGTTTGAATCCGCTCTATTCTCGATTTTATCTCTCCAATTAAAATCACTTTCAGCTTTTGTACGACGCGAGCGAGCTATCGGGGGTCGGTGCACGACTATCGCTCTACATTTCAATGAGTACAGTAAAAACGTATTACAAATGAAAAACAAGAGCCTTTTAAAGTAAAATCTAGTTCTTCTCCCGCCCCATTCCAGGGGGGTGCGGAATCTATATCTGGTCGAATTGTCCTCTAAGCCTTATAATATTGAGTGACTTACTAAATTATATCCGTGCACATCGATATAGATCATCAAATGTAATTTACATATACCTACCCACTATGAGGTACCTAATTAATAATAAATAATGTATGTGATGGAATTGAAGCAAAATACGTGTTAGTGGCAGGCTGGTGATGAATATCAATGGAGCTACGCCCACGCGCCATCGCATAATATCTTCTGGCGATTAGTAAAAAACTTTTGCTTGCACAAGCTTTCGATATGGCCCAGGTTTTGTGTCTTCGTCGCCGGCCGAAGACTACGGATTTGATATTATATAACAATTCTGTTTATATAACGTTTCCTAATTAGAGAGATTTCTCATAGACGCAACTAAAAAGAAATATGGAGAGTTTTATATTTATACTTAAATAAAAATTTACATAGACGCTGTCTCAATTCAGAAATTTAAAAAAAATCAAAATTGCACTATAAACAAAAAAATAATTAATAATGGGAGTAAGGTTTAGGTACCTATTACTATTTTAATTCCATAGTCAGCATGGTATCGATAAGAATAAGCATTTTAAATGTACAAACCACAACAACGCAGCAGGCACGGTTGAAAATTAATCTGTAGTCCGTTACTCAAAACCGCATTCTCGTTAATAATAAAATGTGCTTATAACTGGCAAGTACCTATATGTATAGACGATGATCTAAAAGATTGCGGTCGAGCCCGTCGGATTCAGCGCCGCCGCTCAAGGAGGACCGGACTATTCCGAAGCCGGAACCGAACCCGCACATGGAAATTGTGCGCTCGCATCGAACCAATCGAGAACTGTTATTTTAGTATTTTAATCAAGTGCGAATACGCGGCGTCTCTATCATCTGTCGAAGGCTGAACAGAGAAGAAATACCTCACAAATTTGTTGTCTTCGTTTGTATTAAATTATAGAACGAGTTCGATTTTCGCGATTAAATTCAGTAGTATTGAAAGAGCGTGTAAATATATTCTGGAATAATGAGTTTGTTTGTATTGTACTTGTATCATTGTAAAATAAGGTACATGTGTAAAGTACGTTTTATAATTTAATCCATATTTACTATAAACACATTACGAGAAATTAAACTTCCATGTTCGACAACTACTTATGCAAATTTTGCTGATTTGTCCGCGACAAGATAAAGTACTCATGTGAATAATCAAATAGTTATTGGTATTTTTTTTCCGTGGCTTGTTTTGTATATATAACGACTAGACTAAATAATATGCTTAAAAGACGTTAATTTATTATGCACGTGTTAAAATCGTGATACGGCTTGCACGGATTTATGAAATCACCGGTTTAATATTGGACAGTGGACAGACGCGTTTAGGATTTGGTTATTCTGAGCGTCATTTATTTTGTAATTGATTATAGCATACCTATAGAACCGCTCTATCAAATCTCGATCCTCTGTCATGGTAAATAACTAAAGGACCCTATACTAATCATAAGGATAAGTGGACTTAATAACAACTATTGTTTGATGTAAGTCTTTGTTATGGAGGTATTCAAATACCGCTATCACCTCACTGAATTATCTATGTTAATTCGAGGGCGTTTGAGTCGTGAATTCCTAAAAATGGCTAGCACTCCTATGACCGCTGGTTATTATAGGTGTATATTTCACCTATTATTACAGCGGGTAGGGTTCGCTTTCACTATCGTCCGTCAAGTGACGATGTGACAGCATAATTAAGCGCGTCGAAGATAATCACGCTCGGGTGACGTGGCGGCGGGCCGCGGGCCGGACAAAAAGTGCGGTCGTGACCCCGCCACAACTGCCGGATGTAAAGAAAGTACTCGGCGTTGCAATCTTCCGGACTGTTGTTACGTGTGTCATCGAGCCGTTGCACAAATATTAAATATCCTTTGCGTATTGTTTATTGTAAAAAATATACGAATACTTAAACGTACATTGAGAATACAAATTAATGTGTAAATTATGTCATTCGTATGCGGCTCATCTCTATCCGATACCTAATCGCATATCATTTGGATGTGGTAGTGAAAATATTTTATACTTAATTTAAATTACTCACTCATATTGAAATAATATTAATAGGCCGTTTATGATTATACGCTTTGAATATTGATTTGTGTAGTATTTATGTAAATGTAACTTCGCAGTGTTTTATAAAATTTAGTTGTTGTGTAGTTGTTCGATGCATCGATGCGGTGCGGCGCGGCGCAGCGCGGCGCGCAGTGGGCGAGGTTAAGCGATTGCTTAGATCCGCGTTCACCTCTCATTGTGTAACCGCGCGCGGCGCGGGGAGGGGCGCGTGGGAACCGCCGAAAGCTCACCAGCGCTATGCGGAGCTTCCGCCGTTACGGCCGCATTAACCTAACGATGCATCTCATACGACACAATACGCAACGAGCCGTCGACGCCGAATTGATTCGATCGTCATCTTTACTAACAGGAAATTATTAAGCCGCAGTACATGCAATATCATCTGCGGCTTTCTAGTGCGCCGGGTCGTTACCGACGCCCGGGCCAGCGGCTGCCACGGTACAAACGAGAGCAAGGAGCGCTGAAGGCACAAAGGGCATTGTGAAATTGATAATGCGAATTGCTATTGTTTTGTAATTGTTTCTAAACGGAGCGTTGGAATAATTCATAAGTGTTGTTCCCAGCGGCGGCGATGTTGTTCTCGCGACGACAGCTGAATAGGGCAATGGTGGGCCGTTAGCGTGGAGCTTGCAGGGCGCGGGTGTGCGGGGGACGGCGCGGCGGGCCGAGGGCGGAGCACCTGAGCGCGCCCTGACCTACGACCCGCGGTGAAAGGCGCTCGCGCACGGGCCGCGCCGCGCCGCGCCGACGACATAGCATCGCGCTGTTTCGCATGCGCAGAATGACCGTATTTTATGAACAAAAACAATGACCCAAAAATGAGCCTCTTATTAAGTGTTAAGGCTTTTGGTAATCAGCTCGTAAAGCCTCGGGCGCGGTGCTATATCTACCTATCTCGGAGGCATAATTCGCTACCTGATATACCTACTACGCACGTTAACCTTTCTAAACGGTACAGGATAACATAGGTAATTAGCCAGCAAACAAACTTGTTGATGTTTAGAGTGACGCTAAAAGCGTCGAGTCTGAGTGCAGATATTGCAAGCCTGCAATGCTTTACTTATTGGTGAGAAGACTGAAATAGCAATGCCATGATATGAATTTATTATCCATACTCTCCGCACGGGAGAAAGGTAGAACTGGCAGTTACATAAATATAGTATAACAGTTAATTGAGATCAGCCATCGACGAGGAAACGATGAACAAGGTTACTTTGTATAAGGAAGAATATCATGGACAGAACTCTGAGTGGTATTAAAATATCAAGGGTTTTGCTTGACCATGGAATATCAGGTAATGGACGCTATACATTATACTTTCTCTTACTATTTAGTAATTGACTATTGAGTCATACAAATAACGAATGATTAAATAAAAGTGTAGATGTGACACTGGCGCATCTCGAGTTTTTTTTCGATGTGCATCTTTTTCAGCAGACTCGTCCTCGTTTTTCAGTTATAATGCGTACAACTCTATGAATCTACCTATCTATCAATCAATCTATCTATCACTAAATATCAGCCGAAAGACGTCCACTGCTGGGCATAGGCCTCCCCCAATGATTTCCACGCATCACGGTCCTCCGCCACACACAACCATATAAAGTGACGTATTTTTTATTATAATTTATAGTAACATGAATAGAACTTACAAATATATGTCCTCCCTTGGATTATGTAAATGTATTCGGTTCCCTGTAATATGTAAGTGTATTCCTGGAAAATGCTTAAAAAAGTTTTATCGATGCTGTGGAACCGATTATACTATGCTAGGACAACAACAATAGCAACAATTAACTAGTATCAGGGCTAGTCTAGGCTCTTAATAAATTATATTATGAATTAATCATCTTGCATATCCAGATTCAAGAATAAGAGTGATGATGGCCCTATTACAACCATTGTGTTACTTTCTTTAAAATGTTTCTTCTACTTTGCGTTACAACATAATAACATATCGCTCCTATGTGTGATGAGTGCCTATCGATAGTGAAAGTACTACAACAATCAGCCTAATACGTTCTGAGTAAAGGGCGATCAGACAAGAAATATAAATTCTACTATGTAGGCAATGTAATCTCATGTAAATCATTAAACTTACACCGTATAATTTATTGATATTTACATCACAAATTTATGCAGCAGAAAGTACGTAGGAACGTTATTGAATAATCTTATAATTTGAATTATGTACTAACTTTAGTTATGTTTTTTTTGTAAACATTTAATTTACAACCTACCGATTGAATTATTAAAATGTTTTACACTATGTTGGACCTTATAATAATATTTGCGCAGCCTAATCCGAATTAGGCAGATTGTAAAGCCATTAAGCTCAGACTGGATGCATAGTGAGAGCGTTTATGCACTCATCAGGTATTCAGGCCATGCTATCTGAAATAAATTAAATACAAATGTTTGTACAAACGCCCCGATACTCTAAGATACTTAATAAAGTCTCAGATATACGCGATTACCCCATTTCCAAACTAGAAGTAAACTATAGCAAGATAACCAAATAAAATCTAATCATTACGCACAATTGTAATTCAACATAAATAACAGTGTAAGCGCATGTATACACGTGATCACATAACATATGAATCGCCCGTTAATGATGCAACTTTCACGTACGAACATGTAGGTAAAATGATTCGCGGGGCGCCGGTTACACGGGTAATGAAGACGGATGGGCGCAGATGAGCGCCGCGATTAGCGTTCGGGTATCGTCGTTTGTCATACTATGATATCGCGACTGTTTTGAATTTTCCTAATTCATTTCCAGTCTTCCAATCTTGACTATTGTGATGGGTAAGCTATTTAAATTTTACCTAATTAATAGTCTATCTACCCTGGTGGTATCTATCGATAAACTCTTTACTACTAGTCCCATTGGCCAGGTTTTGGGTGTAACCCGTAATAGGCGGTTACGAGGGTGCCTCCTCTAACCCCTTGACCAGGGATACTTAAAGTGGTCCGACCCCAAGGGGTCGATATCGGTTCCCAGGGGTCGACGTAAACAAAAGCTGATTTTGATTAATTAACATAGGTTCTTATTTGAAACTTTCAAGATACTGTATATGTTGTGTTACGTGTACCAACTTGTTATAAGAATGACTAATAATTGTTTGTAGTTTAAAAACACTCAATAAGTCGATAAGCGTGCACAAGTTCGCACAAGATGAAATTATTATTTTGTATCAATAGGAAAAAAACTAGAGATAGGATTTAATTTATTTTGGAAAAAGGTTTTCTTGCAATATAATTTGGGAATCCCTGCCCTAGATTGATTGATTGCCGATTGCCTTATTCACTTATGACTTTCCCTGCCGCACTGAGAGCTGTCATTCCATCAATTGCTTAGCTGGCAGTTAGCTCCATTGTTTAAATCTAATTCGCGTGAACTCATTAATACACTAAGTATAATGTCAATGCGTGAACTGATTGCTCGGGTCAAAAGAGGGTACCAGGCGAGGAATTTGACCGTGAAGCTGTGCGATAACTCATAGACGGCTTTTACAGCTTTGCCGTACTCTTGAACCGTGACGTGTGATGCGCTGAAATCGCTTCAGCCACCGGGGTACCATGCTGAGAAGCGAAGACGCATCTGTTGGTGGGATGGTGGAAATCTTGGAGCTCACCAGCGAGATTGGTGTCTATTGATGTCGGTTATGATTGTTTGTATCGGTATGAAAAAAATGTCTGTAACTAAAACTATATACCTACCCTAAAAGTTATGTACCTATACGTATCGGTCGTGGTTTAGAATTTTGTCGTTTTATTCATAAAGCAGTATACTTAGTACTTTCATTATCTTTGGTTTGACTATTTAACCGCGTCGAAAAATATCAAATTAGGTATATATATAAATAGACACATAATGACCAAATACTAATACTTTTATTGGTAAAGGTAGGTTAGTAGGTATGAACTGGTATACACGGAATCTTTTTGCATAATGTATGCTATTTACGTGGGCTGTGGTAGGTGTGTGAACGTCGCATATATATTGACCGGTGATTCTGCGCGTGGAATTTTGTGTTAAATCTGTAAAGACGTTTTGTACATCTAGAATCGGCGCTTAAGGTAATATTTTCACTTGTCACGATGGCGAATTGTCGTCGCTGTGGTCTGTAGCCTAATATAGAGATCTGAGCAACATAAGCATTTTTGGAAGTCGTAAAATTATAGATAGCCTAGGTGCGGAATAATATTAAACACATTTCGTAACACGTATTTCATCAACGTGGTCGACATAGAAGATGCTCGGCGACTTAATTTTTATTGCCTCAATTAGAGTTGACATTTCGACGTTTTATATTCCGGTAGGAATTCCGAAATTGTTATACAAAACATCATGTTTGTATATCTATTCTGTACCTACTACTAATTTGCTGCGTTTTAATCAGTAGAAGTAGGTATTTAAAAGTATGATCATTTTAGGAACAATATAATAAATCAAAATTATAATGATTGAATATTGAATATAATTTCCTGTACGAAGACGGAAAAAAATATCTTGAAGAAAACTGCATGTCTGTTGGATGTATTTAATCATTCTTTAATATTAATCTGATTGATTAATAATTTTTTTCCTTAAATAATGGGAATATGATAACGAAGTTAAATTAAAAAAAACTGCCATTTCTTGTATATTCAGGTCGATATGTTTTATGTATAAGTAAGTTAAGTAGTAAACTTACCTACTATATATATAGCATTGATATATAGCAAGTCTACCGACATAGCTACAAACCTCCATATCTCAAGCAATAAACACAGAGCCAAGGAACTTGCTTACATAACATGCATTTAAACGGTAATATGAGAGCTTAGAGCGTTAATAAAATTATTAATCAGTTAGATTTTATCACACTTAAGTAATGAAAGTCCTATAATTGGCGTTCCCCTTAAACACTTAATTAATTACCTTGTATGGAACCGGCGGTACACGCAACGCTAGCGAGTAACTTGTAACTGCGCGACCTTTGACACACTTATCCCGGAAAGTATTAGCTTTGGCGCTCCTACCAAACGCAAATACAGCTCGTTATGTCGAAAGCTTATTTTACACTCGTCGTTGCCCCGGGCTACTTGTAGGCAATCTGTACATTAGCCACTCGTCAAGTATCCAACGATAGATTGTGTGCAGGTTGCGGTTCAGCCTTTGTTTTATGTTCAGATGCAATAGATGATACTTATGGTTATCTACGATTAAATTAGATTTATTGTTTTGCCGATTGTGTTTTCTGTTACCTTGAATTGAGGTCCGTGCCTAAGTGTGGGACATTAAAAGGCATTTTTTTCTTGAATACTTAAACCACAATCGGTTATATCGCAAATTTTCGACGTTAATAAACTTGTCAACGCCAAATTTAAAACCCGTGACTATATTTTATTCAGAAAAAGGCCATTATGCATATTCGATTTTTTTTCTCAAGCTTTATATTATTTAATTGATAAAAAGTGTTCGATTTGTCAAAATAGTATTCAATCATATTCAAATTAAATAGGAGTCGGAGATAAATGAATATGCGGAACAGTTATAGTTGAAACAGGATACTATGACACGATACTGGTAGGTAGGTACTAATTATGTAACATCAGCTCACTAGTAGGTATCTAAACACCAACAAATGACGACACGTGATAATTTATTAATTAGCTGGCGTGATTGATCGCGGACTGTCGTATATGATAGGTACCAGCTTAGTTCTAGTTGGGTAACTAAGATTAAGTGTCTACACTAATGTTTTATAGAAAAGGAGATTAGAACTTTATTGTTAATTGTAAGTATACCCGTAAGATATATAATTGAACAATTTTAGTTGTAGAAAAGTGATAGGTGTTCTATTATATACGGAACCTCAAAATCCAGTGAGATATTATTAGGCCTTACCCAAAGAAAAAATAATAATGACCCGTCAACCCTAAAAGAACTGCAGCAGTTCCAGTGCAACCATAATACTTCGAAGGTATTAGGTCATCTCTATGCGATTAGGATTCAGGGCATTGTCCTCCACTCTGGTCCAGTGCAGGTTGGGGAATCTCACATGGATTTTGAGAGACGTATAAATTTCCTCACTATATTTACGTTCACTGTACAACTAAATTATTATTGTTGCGAAAATCAAAAAAATAATCAGATGTGCTAGTCGGGGCTAAAACCTGCACACCTTATTTCAAAAGTGCGCTAGATGAACTTAGCTTTGACTATAAATATATAATTTCATAAAACGCATCCCTAACGATACTTACGCTTTTAATCTTAACACTTTACCTAGCTATTCAATTTGCATTAGATATTCTCACGCGCCGCTATGAGAACTCCGCCTACTGAGTGGCAATTTTGCACAATCCACTACGTATCTACAAATTCTAAATGTGCCCATTTAGTGAATTACATTGATAGCGCGTGCATCTAAATC
Organism: Pheosia tremula; assembly: GCA_905333125.1. Taxonomy (NCBI): domain Eukaryota; kingdom Metazoa; phylum Arthropoda; class Insecta; order Lepidoptera; family Notodontidae; genus Pheosia; species Pheosia tremula. The sequence continues at coordinate 5,315,440 of HG995397.1, forward strand.
ACGGTTCATTATAATTAATTTAAAGGTTGAAAGGAACAATGAATATTGTCTTTGCATAACCACGGAACGAATGACCCGTGGCCGACCGCTTTTTGTGTTAAGTCATGTTGTTTGGACAAACTCTCCAGCGATTCGCAGATTTCACTCGATCTTAATAAGTATATGATTATCGAAAGTATAATTTTAAATATAATTGATGGTGAAATATAGTTACTGTACTTGTATGATGTATGAAAAGGTTTGTGGATTTTAAATGTACGATAACATTTGCGAAATTTAGCTCTCTCGCGTCTACATTTCAGTAATATGCATGTCGAATAACAATCATGACACGGCTTTAGAATGTTGCTCACAAAACATGTAGGCATTATGAAATCCAGCTTAAAATGTATTCGAGATGAAAGATTCGGGCAAGTGTTATACATATTCGGTAACTTTTATTATCGAGCGTTACAGCATCGGTGTTAGCAAATCATCGTGACAAGAATTTTGGCGATGCGCGAATAATGATCTACGTTCAATGGAGCTCGCTGAATTGTGCGATGATGGGCGACTGTATGCCAAGAATTATCTAGACTCATTCGTACAAATGAGACAACCAACGCGTCCGGCCTGACTCCCAGCCGCTGTACTAACTACATAAGCGGAAGTGAATTTCAAATAATGTCTGCTTGTCACTTTACGTAAAGACAAGAAAAGACACTTTTTATATCATTTAAATACATAAAATGATATAAAAAGAACCTTGATGAGAAATATTTGCCATGTTTTGCATACTATGCTAAATATGAGTTTAATGGTTGAGATAGATTGTGAAACCACGTTATAAAAAAGGCATAAAGCTAATAAAAAACACCTGTTTCATGATAAAAATCAAAGTCTTTAGTATAAAACCATTCTTGTCGACGCAGGTATAATGTTTTCCAAAGTCAAATGTGCCAACATGTCGAGACTCGAGATGGAGATTATCCGAAGCAATTTGTAATTTTAATTTAGGATGTTAAAACCATCGCTGCGAATGCCCCAAATAAGTGAATAACTATTAAAATCGTAATTTCACGATGATATATTATAATAACTGGAGTTGGGTAACTAATAAAAATATTCAATGTTTCATAACGCACGGTGCTTCGAGAGATTGTTATTTCAAAACTGTATCGAAACAACATCCGTAACTATCTGGAGCTGAATCTAATTCCGAGAAGCGTTCAATGTCGCCGGGGAACGATGGTACCGTACCTATGTTTAAATCGAATTACAATAGAGAACGGCCCACGCGAGAACCTCGCGGCGCACTTAACCGCGCGGCGGCCTGGCCGACCCTCAATTGTCAAAATAGTTTTTGACATGAAACAATGGACGATAAAGCCACCCGTCAGGGAGAGAGTGATTTTCCATAATTTTATAATACAAATAATTGCGGACCGCTAGAGTGGAAGGCCTTCGGCTGGTCACGAACGTGCGCCTCTACGTTGCTGCGCTCCTTATTATACAGTACGCAGAATTTGTCTCCGCGCACTAAATCATTGACGCTAACAAACGTGTATTGATGCAGCATCGATTGCTATCTTTATTAAACGTTTAATCATACTGAGATGTCTTCTTTGAGAAGAAAAAAATGTACCCAGACCAAACGTCTCTAACAATTTTGTTGAAGCACAAAATGCCTAGTATGTAGTATGTGATATTTGATTATTATTATGATGAAAATACTTATAGTTAGTTGTCTGTCTTATAAGCACGGTAGGTATTTCATGATAATCATAGGTAGATCGCGTCATAAGAGCACTGCCCGACAAAGAAGTGTATCATGACTTCCAGGAAATATTCTTATTATACGACAACAGCAACGCTTTAAACCGTCTTAAAAGCAAAAGCCTCGCATTTTAAAATTGTGATGCAATTATTTTAAACGCTGACATTGAAAAAGACAAGTTAAAATAATCCGAGAATTCCGAGTGCCCTTCACTCGCGTTGCGCTGATGCATTGTGATGGCCGGTGTATTTAGACCGTATGAATTCAAGTCGGCTGCTTATGCCCACTCAAATAGCATAACTTGAGTAATAGACGAACTAACGTGGACAGCTGATCTGAATACTCAATACTAGACAAAAAAAAATAGTAGAACAAAGAGCGTAGACAATGTTTTTATATAAAGAATTAAGCGCTTGATGCGGGGCGAAAGGATCTGGCGTTGTGCAAGTGCGCACCTGATCTCGATGTGTCTTTGTTACATTGTATGCATACAGGTCTGTGCGGCTGGACATAATATAAGTTCGAATTTTATTTAAAATCTTTTGAAAATATATTCCTAAATACAATAAATATTTCTACCAACTTAAGTATGTAGAAGATCTCCTTAAAAATATTTAACAATGCTGTTTTGTAAAATTTAGCACATTGTAATTTTTTCGGAAATGACGTAGAAAACATGTAGCAGATCTGACAATGTTGCTCAATTGACCATTCGTGGTGTTAAGAACATACTTATTGCAGATCGACTGAATTAATTGTATATAAATATAAATCTTTTAAGCAATTAATAGATTCGCAACAAAAGTTCTGAAAATATTTTATCGACGACGAGAGCTGCGAAATCTCACGATAGATTTAATGGTTTCGACATTATGTTTCGAAGCTATTTAAAATATAATCGAATGCATATAACGGGTTAATGCAGTCGTCGGACTTGCATCTGCTGTTTGAATAACAGCTTTGGTGGCTAATGCACGAAATGTAGGCAGACATGTTGACATTATGTTATCAAACTAGTTCACATTGCATTATCAACAATTGGGCAGTGAAAGTATTTAAGTCTGAGAATTATAGCTCGCCTAACAGGATGCAACTGTGCCTAGCACCGCGCGAGCAAAAACCGATATTGAATTAGGATTAGACTAATAAAACCTTTCAATCTAGATTTTACTGCTTGACTGATCAACCAAGATAGGTAGCTAAAATTAAATGCCAGATTCCCAGAGACGGTGTCCAATTATTTATAAATAATACTTAGGTTTGCAAATGGATTAAAGGAGGTGCCAATTTACTTTGATAACTAGATTTGTAGATTATTGACATTGCACTTTACAACACGCACCGGTGATTCAACGTTTAAACATGTTTTGATGTCGATCAATAATAATATTGTTTTATCGTAAAAGAAAATGAAAATAAATACCTACTTATCCCAAGTGCGCGTGCACGGCGCTGTCACTCGTAACTCCTCATAAGGAGGGATAAGGTCGAGTGGGTCATCGACATTCGGTTTAGTGGGTAAGGTTCGTGTAATAGATGAGTGGTGCGATTGCTGGCGATAAAGCATCAGGGAGGGCGAGCTGCGCGGAGGTGGCGGCCGAGGTGAGAAGCGTGGCAGCAGACCGTGAGATAGCGCCGCCGATAGGTTCCGTGCCGGCCCGTACCGTACCGTACAATACCCCGCGCAGACTACCTTTTGATTCGGAATATCAACAATACCACTTAATACACTGTGAACGTCATGTCGTTTGCTAAGTTAATATCATGTTTCGTTAAGTAGTTATCCAATCTGCTATCCATAGTTTTTATTTTAAATTTATCTTGACTCTATGATTACTTAAATGGTCCAACATGGACATTAAATTAAGAAGGGTTGCCATACGCAAGCCTTAACTTAGCAAATTGATATAATAACTATGATCTGTACCAATTTTCCAGTGGGTTACTGTTCGCTAATTTTCGTATCGACACCTCTGTGCAATTAAAGCACGTCACGCGATGTGCGTGTCTACCTACATGAAAATAAAGAATATCGATTTGCGGATACTGGTTTCAACAGCGGACTGAGCCGTCATTTCTCCGCGCCCTCGGCGACACGCCGTCAACCTTCGCGTTGACGTTCCATTTCGCTCCATGTGTTCTCACCGGCGGTATTTTTATTCGCATTACGCTTAAGGTTTATCGTATCCTTGCTTTAATTTTCGGTGACGTGGAATAATTACTGACGGCATCTCGTAACTGTTCGCGCGGCAACGCAGCGATGACAGCTGCGCCGCTGCCTATCTGATATTGCCGCCCTGGGACACGAGGAATGCATGCTCGTTCCGGCACTATCTCCGCCGCTCCTCGCCCGCTCATATTAACATTATTTATCTCTGTTCTATGCTAATATCATTTGATAGATATATATCTGTTGTTCAATGGAAATAGCAACATATTTTAATTTTTAATACTCTTTTTAAACTTATTTCTTATCTAGTTAACCGTATTAAATGCTACACCTTTTGCAACACCTGTCGCTCGCTTGTGTTATTATAAAATAGCAGATCGAATCAAAAACTCGTTAACACTGAACAATTTCTACTCTCGGAACGTATGCCACACAGAGTAATAATCAATCAATCCCTTACTTTATATTTTAAAGTGCGTGTGCTACTTTGTGAAAACTTTTTACACCGACTCGAGTGAGTAATTGCTGGCTTCAGTGCACGTAATGATACGCTTAGCGAGCAGTGAAGTGAAACGTGTGACAACTTTGAAAACTCCAAAAATTTTATTCGCAAAACGATTCTGAAGTGCGATGTGGAGTAAAAATCACGCGCAGTGATTACAAGGGGCGTGTTCTGTCATTAGGCTGTCGGCCCTCGGAAATAACGAGCGCGGGCGAGCACTCGAACAAATTCAACGCATGTCTAACATTCTGCAGGCGCAGGTATGCGTATTCATCGACGCATGCGGCATGCGGTGATGCTGTCAATTATAACTTTAATTTTAATGATATTAAAATAAATAAACTACTTCTTACTTGTTATATAATTATTAAGTCAATTCGTCAAAATTAAAAAAAATCTTGCCTTCGCGCATCGTTGTGCAAATTGAAATCATCTATTTGTTAGGTTTCTATAAAGTCAAAGTCAAAGTCAAATCATTTATTTCGTATAGGCCTACGGGGGCACTTACAAATTGTCATTACATTTTTTCCTTAATACTACAACCGGATCGGAACGCGACCTCAACTGAGAAGATCCGGCAAGAAACTCAGCGGGCTTGTCTTTTTTTTTATCCATTATATTTACAAAAAAAATAATTATAAAAAGTAAGCTCCAGTGTGTTGCCATGCGAGGCGCACACACGCTACACTTTAACATTATAAATATTGATATTAGAGCGATCAGTCCCAGGCTGCTTTATCATCCAAATAATCCAAGATTCTGTAATAACCCTTACGACATAAATTACTTTTAACAGTTCTTTTAAACTTACTAATGGGCAAATCTCGGATTCCTTTGGGAAGTTTATTATAGAAGCGTATACATTGCCCCATAAAAGAATTATTTATTCTGTGGAGACGAGTGACATGCACGGATAGTTTGTCCTTATTACGAGTGTTAATAACATGAACATCACTCCTTTTTTCAAAATTATGAATATTTTTCTTAACATACATTAGATTTTCATAAATAAATTGAGACACAACAGTTAGAATATTTATTTCTTTGAATTTATCCTTAAGGGAATCTCTAGGACCCATGCCGTAAATTGCTCGTATTGCCCTTTTCTGCAAGATGAAGATAGTATTAAGATCTGCAGAGCAACCCCAGAGTAAGATGCCATAGGACATAACGCTATGGAAATAACTGAAATAAACAATTCTAGCTGTGTCTATATCCGTTAATAGTCGAATTTTTTTAACAGCATAAGCTGCCGAACTCAGCCTACCAGATAGTTTTTTAATATGTGGACCCCATTGCAATTTAGTATCTATGGTAATACCGAGAAACACTGTTGACTCCACAAGGTCCAAATCAGTTCCATTCAATTGTAAATTGGTTCCAACTTGTCTAACATTTGGTGTTGAGAACTTTACGCATTTAGTTTTCTTCTCATTAAGGAGAAGATTATTTATAGTGAACCAATCAACAACTTTAGCGAGTGCATTGTTCACATCGTCATAATTAACTAGCTGTCTCTTGAGTTTAAAAAGCAGTGAAGTGTCATCTGCAAACAATACAATCTCGTGATTATTCCCTACATAGTAAGGCAAGTCATTAATGTATATTAGGAATAAGAATGGCCCTAATATCGAACCCTGTGGAACGCCCATTGACACTAGAGAGCCGGGCGATTTTATACCATTAACATCGACCTTTTGAATCCTATTATTTAAATATGAAGTCAAGAGGTCAAGAGCCTTGTTCCTAATACCGTAGTGGTGCAGTTTCCGGATAAGTATTTCATGATGGACGCAGTCAAAGGCCTTCGACAGGTCACAGAACACACCTAAAGCATCCTGGGAGTTCTCCCAGGCACCATAGATGTTCTTTATTAACTCCACACCCGCGTCTATAGTTGAGCGATTCCTTGTAAAACCGAATTGATTTTTATGAAAAATCTTGTTGTCATTAAAATGACATAACAACTGGTTTAATATGATTTTTTCAAATATTTTGCTTAGTGTAGGTAGTATTGAAATAGGTCGAAAATTTGATGGATCAGTATTACTACCTGATTTGAACAAAGGAATCACTTTACTATGTTTCATGAGATCGGGAAATACACCACTAGCAACACAGCTATTAAATAAAGCTGCTAAGTTGGGTACAATAATATCTATAAACGCAGAAACGGTCTTTACTGAAAGCCCCCATAGGTCTGCTGTTTTTTTTACATCTAGACTTTTAAAGCTACTTACTATGTCTTTACAACTGACAACTGAGAATTTAAAAGCTGTGTTACATTCCGTTACGCTTTGTTTGAGTAGGTGCTCCGCAGAATTGGAAGACGATTCTAGTGTTTTGGTTGACAACATGGGTACATTTGTAAAAAAATTCTCAAACTCAGTCGCTACTTCCAAATCCGTTTTTACATCTTTATTATTTATTATTAGATGAAAGTCTCTGTCACGCACTGTATTTCTACCGGATTCACTGTTGATAATGTTCCATGTCATTTTTATTTTATTTACAGAATTTTCAATCTTGTTACGTAAATAGATCGATTTAGCGGAGGAACAGGCTCGTTTAAACAACTTTGAATATTTTTTAACATATTCGATAAACATCGGGTTATGATTATACGATTTTTCATGGTATAAATCATATAACATCTGTCTACTTTTATAGATACCTGGAGTCGCCCATTCACTAAACCTAGCACGCTCACCAATAGATATTGTTTTAGGTGCAAACACTTTGCCAAATTCATCACTGACAAGATGGAACAGTGAGTTATACAGTACATTCGGGTCTTCGTGAGTAGGCAACCCTGGCACTTTCTGTGTTAAATTGCTTTTTAAGAGTTCTAGGCGACTATTATTTATTGGAACAAAGCTAAACTTTTTTCTTTGGGGTTTGTTACTTTTACTAGGAAATACTGCTAGTTGTCCACAGTGGTCTGATTCTAAATTATTTATTATAAATTTTTTGATAGGTTTTAAATTGGTAAATATATTATCTATACATGTGGAACTAGTGGCAGTTATCCTAGTAGGTTCCAAGAAAATGTTGTACAAATTATAAGATTTTAAAAGTAACAAAAATTTGTCCACTACCGGATTATTATCTAATAAGTTAATATTAAAGTCTCCACAGATAAGCAAGGTTTTATTTGATTTAGAGATTTTAAATAAGATATCCTCCATATGTATATGTTAGTAGGCGCATGTAAAATGCAACTGTCCCTACTTTTGCCGCTGCCAAATATTTAAAATACAATTTTTAAGTTGTTTACACCAAATTATATGGCACTGTCCGAGTAATTACGAACGGCACCTTGGAGCAAGAGGTCAAAAAGAAATTCACTTAAAATTGTAACACGCCCTTCACAAGAACTGAACCGCAGCAAATTTATAAAGTCGGGTCATTTTCGAAAACCAGTGTCCGAAAGTGAAACTACCCGCGCATTTATTACCGAGTAAAATATGTAGATTGCCGGCGAGATAATAATGATATGTGCTCGTGGTAATGAAATTTCCCGCCGTCAAACGGTGCCAAAGTAATTTGCGTTGCTTGTCTCTGACGAGTGCCCCAAGGGCCGCTTTCGAGCTTGCGCAAGGCGTTAATGAGACTCACTCAACTTTTTATTGGGAGTAACGCACGGCTAGGGTGGCCTGCGCCTGCGCAATGGCGTGCACTCTCACCCGCCTATCAATCTGCCACGGCGTGCAACAGCTATCCATTAGCTACTGTCTTCTTATTTTATTAGCGATATTGCGCCTTGTAATATTTTCTAGACTGTTCTGTAGTTTTTTAAAACGTTTTATGAGCCGTAAATTATTTATATATTTAACAACAACAAGAACGGCGGTTGTTCGTTTACAATTAAACGCAGAAAGTGCCTATATTATTGAAACTTTGTTTTTTTATTTGTATTACTTTATTTACACTTTCAAAGCGATGCCAGTAGTAGTAATTACCCCTGATCGTGTTTACTTAGTATTCTGACATAATAATTGCATCTTCGTTCCGAACAAAATAACATCATAAAATCTGCACGTAAGTAATGAGGCTCCTGTGCTTAATTAAGTTAACAGCTCAATTGCGCGGGTAGGTCATAAAGTAGGTGCAGTTTTCGTGGGTATAGGCTGGACTGTCGTTACAGGCCATAACATTACAATTTCACGGAAGAGGCTCTCGGCCACCCTGCGAGCTCCGTGCGTGCGATCCATTCATATTTGTTAAATCATCGGGACCCTGTAATTTTGATCGATATCATTATTGAAAGCTCAAATTTATTGATCATTTCTTTGTAAACATACGTACTTACCCTGTGAATACAATATGGCGGCCATAGCACTGTCGCGAGTTGCTGCGATTCTCGACCTTCTTGCGATGTTGTGATTACTGCTATGGTTTAATTTTTCAATAGCTATTTTATATCAGATTGCCCTACTTCACTTAGTTTCTGGAAACTGAATTTCGTTTCATGTGTAATGTCCGTTAACCGATCGTTAAGTGTAGGTATAATTATTGGTAAGTCCGCGAACACTCGATTAGTTCGAAAATAATTTAAAGGAAGCCGATAAGTAACTAGCAATTATTGCCTTCAATATGAATTAAAGTTAAATAGAGACTGAAAAAAGGCAAAAAAATATTCGTATTATTATACTATAACTTGATTTGTGGTAATCGAGACGAGATTAAACTCCTGGAATTAACAATAATCCAAGTTCACCAAGGTTTGAGTGGAAGCTATAACTTCTTGTTGTTGTTACTTTAAGCTTTAGGTAATACCCACTATTTCAGTCACGGATGTATTTAATACTGAATCCGTTTAATATCCCACTTTTAAGCACATACATGTTAACAATATGAGGGGGATCTAGGCGATCGTCCACAGATCTAGTCCATTGCAGATCGGCAGACTTCACACGAATTTCAGATATGCAGATTTCATTCTACCATATTTTCCCTCACCGCTTAGTAAGTTATAATCATGGCTGAGAATGGAATTGAGAAGGCTTGTAAAGCATGATGAAAATAAGCATTTGCTCGTAATTACTAGAATAATAAATAATTTCCTTTGGTCCTGCATGTAAAAATACTAACCTAATAAAATAAAAAAGTTATTGGTTATTTTTATAACACGCGTGGCAGAATAGCAAGGTTACAGGCATGCTAGTTACTTGCGTATCATCGACACATAACTGCGTCTCGGTACGTATAGTCTTTGTCGTCGCAGCGTGCGATGGTCGCTGCCAGCGCAACATACGGCCACCATGTCATGTGTTGTAGGCTCCGTGTTCATCGGAATTGACGCTATTTCAGTGCTTATCTTCCCGCTTGTCCCCATGCATGCAGCGATGATTTATTCATATTTCTGGTGCTTTCTCCATTCCAGGAAACATCGTTGTTAGTATTTGTTGCCGGTATAACCATTACACGAGCCAGGCGAGCAGGTAACAAGCGGTTAATTGTTGCCAAGTAAACAAACATGTATGGTGAAATTAATGGGCGTGCCGAGGATTCAGAATTTATGCGAGTATCAGGATAAGTTTTGTACAAAGATGTATTTCTTCTGATGTGTGTTATACAAACAGCTATGAATAAAATTGTTGGACTGTTGTTAGTGACAATTAAGAAACTATGCTCTTTCGTGTTTACGAGTACTTACCAGTGTCAGTATACACCGAACATTAAGTGCGAAATGATTCGTAAGCTAATCGTAATTTTGATCGATATCATTATTGAACTTGAACTTATAGTCTACGTATTAAGACATACTGTACGGAGTATTAAAAGTATTAAATATTGTCCGCTAGAGGCGCTGAACATATTTCCGTACAATGTTAGCTTAAGAATAATCTCGCACTTGACGAATTGCATAATAAAAACACGTAGACAATAAAGTATATAGTTAGCTTACGAACAAACTCGCACTCGTATTTATAATGGATCATGCCGAAAAGGAAGCGGTTAACAACTGCGTCGTGGTACTTATGCGTTTACGAGTTTAAGGGGCGTTTATATATACGTTATTGGAATGCCGCTATGGAAGTACGTTTTTTTTTCGCATTGGCATACCTTAGCCGCGATAAATAAAGAAGATTATTATTGGTAGAGTAAAAAATGATCTCATTCACGAAGTTGTAACAATTATTACCTACATATTATAATTCCAATATCAGTTCAAGTGTTTTGTAGTTTTAGTTTAGCCTAAGTACTTCTCAATGATCTCATCTTGAATTGAAAATATCTTAAATTACTTACATAAATACATTTGATATTCAAACCTACCTAACACAATATTTGTGTCTTGGGTGAGCGCTAAATATTCCAATGTCAAATTTGTTGTTAAATAATACATTTCCCTATTAATGTCTCGGTAAATAAAAAAAAGAATTTTCCTTTATTTATAACCGCGTGTAGGTGCAGTGAGACAAATAAAGAAACTAAAAGTGATTTCGGGCGAGGTCGCCTTTGTGCAGACGCGGAGTCCGGCCATAATAACAGCAAGTGGAATCGCCCGTATCGCCACCTCTGCTCACGAGCCATTAACTGCATCTTGATATGGCAAGTGGGAAATTTTTAGAGCTCAACCTTGAATTGTTTGCAACAGACTTTAAGGAAAGCTTTAAGATATCTAACAAACAGGTTTTGTTTTATCTAGGTATACACCGTTCTGCTTTACCGGACAAAGGCAACGTTATCAAAGGCTAAGAATATTTTTGTTTTATAGGTTAAAATGAAAACGGACAACTTATAATTCTTTCTACTTATGATTTTCCTCAGTCTTCATCCAAGTGATATGCCTACCTGGTATCTTCAGGTATTTATTGATCGTAAATAAATTCTCAGATCATTAATTATAATACAGGAGAAGCGGTAAGCGCATAAATTGATAGCCGAAACCAAAATACAAAGTCGTGCTCCAGTAACCAATGGCGAGCAATTATTCTTAAGTGAAAACACAATGGACGCTTTATATAAGCGTACATTCAAATCAGTCAAGACTTTCAATGATTCAAAATAAATGGTGTAATAAATTAAACCTACTAATAAATATGTATAAGTCGAGACATTGATATCATTACAGAAAAATGCAAATGTAAGTAGCCGAATATAAAATTTTGCATCAATTCACTTAGAACTAAGTGGTCCAATGAATGAATTACCTCCGACTTATAATTTAAGTGTACTTCCCAAGAAGACTATTATTTACAATTTATTTACGTGTGCACACGAACGTTACATGATTATAAAATAGGGGGACCGTGTCTTGTAATGCGAGTTAAAAAATACGAGTTCCACAACGGCGATTAAGACTCATAATAAATTCGCTTGTAGTGTTTTTCCAGCGATGCAATTGAATGGAACAAAAATGTCAGTTGAATTATGAAAGCGATCGATAATGAAAATGTACGCATGCGGGCCAGTAGAAAGTGTCTCGACCCGGCGAGCTTTCGTTAATTTGGCAACCCGCGCGGGTCAGCCGAGGCTCGGGTCACATAAATATGTCAGCACCCCGCCCCTGCCACCACTTTGTTTGTTAATATACAGCCAATTATAATCAAAGTACCACCGTACACTTGCCACTGCGATATCGATTTCTTAATCTCGTTATATCGACCAGATTTCCTCGTTTCCGTATATCGGCGAAGATAAATTTTACTCGGACCTTGGGTGTGTTTTTGTTATAATGTTCGTAATTGTTAATGCTGTATCTGGTATTGATACTTAAACAGTTATATATATAGGTATGAAAAATCATTTTATTATGATAATAATAATGTAGGTATCGTATTGCTTGCTTGCGGTTAAGAGCAATTTGTCTATATTTATGTTGAAAAACGATTGTACGCAGTAAAGTTTTATGTATACGATAAGAAAGTAAAGTGGGTGATTGCAAAACGTAGAGATCGTAGAGCCGAAATATGGTTCCCACGCTGAGCGCGCGCCGGCCGACCTGCGCCGGCGCAATGGCGGGGCGCTGTCGTCCATCAACATCATTATCTATTAAAAATATCACGTCATATTGTTCGCTATTTTGTATAAAGTTACTTTCCGCGTCGACTCGGAGAGCTATCGTGGATATCTTGAAACATCTATAAATCACTACAATAGTAATTATGAAACTCCAAGCGCTTACGTGTTTAGTGAAGTTGAGAAATTATTATATTGGCAGCTTATTTTTGGTGTGAACCATTAAAGATGATATCGGTAAAACATAATGAACCTGAAGAGATTGGTATTAAACTATACGATCAATGTGTGAAATCAGGTACCTACTAAAGGTTAAAATATATGCAGGCAACTGCTTTGCAAGTACGTAACGTAATTAAGAAGATTATGTTACTGACGAACACGCAGAATTCATAATTGAATAAAACGAGTGATTCGATCTAAAGAACCGTAAATTTGTAGGCTTAGTATATCCCTTTAGAATCAACCTGTATTTATTTAACAGCGGGAAAATTTCATTTGCATAAATTAATCACGTTTATTTCAAATGTAGTTACACGTACGTACGGGTAAAACTTATTCATCTTCTTGCTTTAGTTACCTACTTGAGGTAGGTACCATACGTGGAGTAGGAAGATATTCCAAATGTGTCTGCAATGAACGAGGCCACGTGTGGACTTCGGCTGAGCTATCGCGGCGAGGCGGATACCACCGCTCCTGCCTCGTCCTAGAAAGCTCACCACACTGCTTCGTTACGGGCCCTTAAGACTGATTTATGTTCGCAATATATATTATATGAAAGTTCCAGTGCGATAATAACTCCATTAATATTGATTGATGACAATTTCTTACAAGTGAATTTTACCTTGGTATCTGTTGATATAGTATCTGAACAACCTGCCCGCCTGTGTCCATGACAAGATAGCCCTTCTACAATTGTATCGACCGGATACTCTGTCCTGTCTGATTATTCATATTTAGGAAGTCGTGTTTATTTAATTTATTTCTTTTTACTTTAATCACGAATCACTTGTATATGTATATATTATATCGACGCATAAAGTTACTATACTATAAATGTATTAGCTCGAATAAGTTGTGAAGTATTTGTCCACTAACGTGAAACTATTTTCCACGGAGAAATACATTTCGAGTGGTTATCGCTAGTGGCCACTTCGGGTGGCGACACATTCAGCACATTTGCAATGCGCGATATCCCGCATTTCCATAAACAGCATAAGGCGGAGGGCACGCCGTCTATCGCACTACGACATATAAATTATTCAAAATAAAGTATCGCTTAACCCGTGACCCCCGTCGCGGGCCGCGGTGGCCGCGCCGCGCCGCCCGGGAGCGATAGGCCGGCCCACAGCCCGCTATTGTATCTTCGCAGCAAATGCGACGTGCTGCGACACTCGCTGGCCTGGAGCGAGCGTGATGGATTCCAGTAATATCCGTACAACTGCCAATCACGAGCACCGTGCGTCCGCACCGTGACGGCCGTGGCCGACAGGTACGGCTTGCCCGATTTCGAAACAAATAAGTTCAAGATGTGCCAATATTATGTATAGGTATATTATAGACAAAGAAATACTTTAGATACTAATGCTCTGTCTATAAATAACAACATCCTGAATACTATTTTTAATTATCAGACAGGACCCATTACTTGGGCACCGTTGTAAAATGTCTATGTTAGATTACTATCATTTTAAATAGGTATTTTATTCAAGAAATAATTTGAGCATTAAGAAAGCTCGTGGAACATAGCCTAGTTAAGTATTAATGAGTCGCTTAAGGTAAGAATTCTTATTATGAAGAAGCATTTGCGATGAATGCACCAGGGGGGGGGGGGAGCGGGCTGCGCGCGCGCATGTGGCGTGTCGCGCGCGCAGCCGGCAGGAACCGCAGGACGATGCTTATTTACTTAACAGCTTTCGCAAAACGGCCCATTACGGATAACTGTACTAAATAATTACTGCAATGTGCCTTTCTATTTCTATGCGCGCGCGTGCGACTCCACCTGCCGTTGATCACTGTAATTATTTACTATGCATGAATGCGGCGCGCGCGCGGCGGCTGTCTAGGACGACGCGGACAAAGAACGGTCACTTCTGCAACGGACAGCGGTCTGCTCGCGGACAGGTTCCGATATCGACATGGGTGTGCTGCATAGCAATTTTAAAACAAGCTCATTAATTCACATTCGCACCAAATGACTTCTAGACAAGGGCATGACTCAACTCAACGTTATTAGTACTTTTAATTTCATCGATTTTAATGAAAAAATAACGTTTTTTTATAATAATATTGAGTACGTTTAAGGCAACGCTATCAATCAATTAGTAGAGAATTCCATGTGTTATCATTAGACTGCCTAGTAACCAGGCCCAGTAACTTCTACGTATAAAAGACTTCAACGATCCCGCTAGGAATAATAGGCTGCAGTATTTCGTGATATTTTTTTAAAAAATCTCATATAATTTATTGCAACATAAATTCATTTTTTAAATGAATGGAGAAATACGACCACGCCCTTATGACAGGCGGTAGATGTATATCAAAGATCTTGTTTTTGCACTATGACTAACATTATCAATTACCTAATAGAGTTCATCCTTGTATTTACACAACAAATTTAGTCTTCCGCGTAAATAGTTAAAATCTTGAATCATTCATACGCCCAACTCGAAGTTCTCACAATAGAATACTTACCTGAGGATTTCGTAATGCTTTAGTATCTAAATATTATTTGAAATAGTAATTATTAGAGTTTTATATTTACATCGTGGCCTCGTCTCCCCTGGCCTTGTCAGTACAGACATGATGTTTGAGTGCCGTCTCCGATGAGGACCTTGAATCACCGATGACTATCAGGATGTAACAATTTGCATTGTTTTGGACTTTGAGAGATAAATAAGAGCGTCACTTAAAACGGATATGGCGAAATAATTTACCTTTTTTTAGTACCTTTCTTACTCCTGGTGCATACAGAATACATACTTACAGATATCTCCCTAACATCATACTATTATTATCTAAATGCGAATGCATTCGCTAAACATGTTTCAAACATATTTTTCGCTATCATATCGTATATACAAATTTGAATAGCGAACAATAAGTTGGAATGGACAAGCTATGATTATCTTAGAACCTAAGTACAGAAAATAAAAATATCTTATAAAATATTCACGGTAAATAAATAATTCTTCGATCACTGTTTGCATATATCATGAATAATATGATACAAAAATATACATTAACAATTAATTAGTACTGTCAAATTTATCGAAAGCTGATAGGCCTGATACTATTAACAATAAACTGTTTGTCATTATTATTAATACGGAACCGCGGCGCTGGATCTGCGCTTGCGTCGCATCACATTATAGGCGTTTCGAATTACGGCACAATGAGATAGGCACGAGTCCGTGACGAGCGCGGGCGTGGCGTAGACAATTGAAATGATAAGCGACTTTCTATGGGGAATGTGGAGGCTCCGGCGCCTCCCGCACTGTTCACAACATTTGTAATTCTAAGTGTCTTTCTAGAGATGATCGGCAGGTAAAGTAACTACATACAATTGAATAGTGTCATTCGATGTGAGAGTTTGTTTATTTTTTCGCAGTACTCAGAAAAAACTAATAATCCCACCTTTTTTGTTAAAATTAACTGAACTTTGCTTAAATTTAAAGTTGTATGCGTTACTAGTAACAAACCGCGTTTTGTCACTCGTAGCACATAGTTCGTTTGTCAAAATATATTTGTCACTAGTAGTCAAAAGTTTGTTAATGATAAGCAAATATTTTTTTCAGTGTTTGTTTATATATCTCATAATAATGATTCAAAGGGAGAGCTTGCTTTTCTTTTATGCATAGGTTGTCAGACAGTTGAAAGTAACAAAAGAGATCAATGCTGAGCCAAAAAACAATAAAACCTGCTCTTATAACTTCCAATGTTTTGTTTAAAAATGCACGTCAAAATAAATATCAATATGAACCTTGCACAAATAATACTTATGCTAGTGAAATGTTATCATATTTTTGTATCGACGCATCATTAAAACCACTTCTTGTTAGGCGTTAACATTCAATGATATATAGTTTTATCAAGTACGCTAAAAGAATACAGCCAGCTACTAGTGAATGTACATTTACACAGTTGTAGTGAAAACTATGGGACCACTGGGTCGATAATTTCCTTTTAATTCAGTCAATAATTTTCGTCTAATTTTCATTAAACAGCTGTTCTAATGAGGCCGTGTTCATTATATACTAATTAACTCTAAGGTTAGTACAAAGGCTAGTTAGTATCGCCACAGCGACTTGCGCAGCATTCTCGAGCGAGTGATTAAAGATTCGCGCAGTTGAAACGGATGCAACGCTTAAATTAAGTCCAGTACAAGTAGATAATGCAATAATTTCGTAAGTGTTTTTCGATGTTTTATAAATATCAGTACCATCAATCATGGCGGAACGGTTAACAAATTGTATTGCATGAATTTCGGCGTGAATTTATTAATTCAGGACATTGCATTAATGCGGTCAGAGGTAAGAAAGTTTATATAGAGAAAATATACGTTACGTCAAGTACTGAAAATCACCTTTAAAGTCGGCTCAGTCTTTCTTGCGAGCAATTCAATGCAGGTACTTTATTCGGAGTCAGTGAAAAGTTTAATCACTTTTACATTGAACAGAATACGGTGGCCAAAGTGAGGTAACCGGCATATTATTATGCCATTAATACATGCGTTTAAACTTATGTTCGTTCTTACTCCATAATCTTATTGGTATTATAGGAAACAAACTACTCATTTACCGACCCTTATTATTAGTTTGCGTTATCGAATGAGAAGAAAGTCAACGATGGCTCGTTTTTAGGGTCGAGTAATATGTGTGATTTTTTTTTATATTGCCGTATTTGAACCGATACAATAGAGGGTTGGTAACGCTTAATATAATCAGCAGGTTATGGTATAATTTTTTTTAAGTTTTCACATGGTATTAGTTGGTCGCCGTTACCTAGTATTGGTTTTGAAAGGGTTACTAAATGGTTGGTGACAAAACCAAATAAAACCTTTTAAATTTTTGGGATAACTGTTTGAATTTACATCACAGTTACCAGTACTGCCGTTTTCAAGGTACATGCATCATCATTATCATTTTATTTACCCAACCATTTATTCAAACCAAGAAATTGGAAACTATACCCTCAGCACAGTTAACGATCAAGGCACACGCGTAGGACAAATGGATGATGACAGCTTGCAAAATTTTTAATCAGTATAAATGACACTACCGGTAGAAAAAACCACCAGCATATTGTTGTATAAAAAAGAAAGTTTAACATCTCTGTTGATTGTTTAACTATAGATGATTGACTGACGGTAATCAACGTGAATTATAAACGCTACCAGCTTTCTTGTTCTACTGACGTAACTCGCTTTCGGTTCACACAGAGGAGGCTGTGTTATTATATACTTACTACTTGTTGCTATTCTAATCTGATTTACGAGTTATTCATTATGTATTATTTGGCTTGTACGATTTCTACCCATGACTTTACTATTATCAACATACGTTGAAGCAAGATAATAAATAATATTACTTTGCAGGAGCCGTTTCCTCGATGCTGAGCAGCATCTGAAGAGATTTACACCTAACAATTGCTAACTATTTACGTGGACACCAGATACAGAATAATATCGCCAGACGAACAAACTACACGGTTCCACGCTAAGCAACGCTTGTATTATGGGTACCGTAGAATGGACTGAGGGCGCACTCAGTATATATTAATTATATAGATATTAAAAATCCATGACTTGAGTACAAACATTCGTGCTCATCTCACAAAGTTTGACCCAACCAGGATTTAAACCCGGGGCCCTCGACGCAGGAAGCACGGTCAATACCAACTGCGCTAATCAGGCTGTCAAAGAAGATTTAAATACGTCCCCTGGTCTAGTATTATAATTAAACGTGCCATAAGCTTTATATTGCACGATCACATTGACTTGTTTGAGCTTTTTATAGGTAGGTACCTACTGTGAAAGATTGTAGCAAAGCCATAAACGGATTGAAAATAAATGTTTTAACGCGTTGCTGTCGTAAACAGCGTGAGGTTGGTTACTGTTTTGTTTTCTTTTGTAAAATTGTTGACGGGCATACAATTTCGGACCAATTAGCACATGTGCACGCCGTCAGGCGAGGCGAGGCGAACATGTCCACCGAAACATAAATAAGTAATCTCGATGTTCAGCGCAATCTGATTCCCGCAGACACTTGATGAACAAAATAATAATATCGAAACACTCAATAACGAAGGAATGATGTTATTAACCACAGCTCTCTCATACATATTCAATAGGTCTGTTATTGAATAAAAGTAAAAGTGAGTCCTCATGAGGCATAATGGCTTGATTGATAGAGCGGCTACCGGTGCGGCGATCGTCTAGGAAGTGCGCATTATAGTAATAATTAATTATTGTTTGTTTCTCGTCGCAAGCTCGATCCCGGCGTGATCATCGCTTTAATAGCGACGATTTATAATACTGTTCGTTTTTTAGTAACTGTGTATCACAATCAGTAAGCCACTCGGCTGCAAGGTCGCCGGGTACAAAAAAAACTCGCGACTTGTGTTTTTGCTCTATTTTTATTCGCGATGAAAAAGAATATCAGAACACCTATTTGGAAGTGCCGAGCGCACCGAGACTGGTCGATACAGGAAGTTAAGCCAATTGAACAACAATAAGATTTATGTGTTTAACCGACGCTTTTTAAAGTTCCACGTCGCTTATCATTTTATTTTTGGGACGACGACTTCATTAGTTTAATAACTAACTATTAATTTACACAGGTATATGTATGCAGGTAAATCTTGAGATTCACATTGTATAAACACAAAATAATGTATTTTTCCATTCGCTTAGGTACTAGTGTTGTTGCATGCAGGTACCTGAGCAGGAAATGAAGAACTGTAATTAATCATTTTTACGCATATGTAAAATGAGCACTCAAACAAGTGTTTGTCGCAACAGCCTCGCTTGGACGAGTTGCTAATCGAGATGGTAGATGGAAGTGCGGTATGTATCGAGGCTGACCCTCGGGCGAGGTCCGGCGTCGCAGCGAGGGCCATGGGGTATTGGGGTACACAACATATAAGCGTTATGCAAAATACTAAGCGGCTTTCGATTTTGCGATATCTATACATCGAGACGACCGATCGTGGGATAGCGCAGGTGAACGGCTAGTTTGATGAGTTACTTCAGCTTAACGAACCGGTTTATACTAAAATGATCACTTTTAATTCTATTATGAGTTTTATTTTATGCCCGAATTAATAGTTGAATATATTAAGTTAGCTATTTCGAAACATAAAGAATTTGTTTAAGATGAATTAGCAATTTAGTTTTGTGAGCATTATGATGTTTATTGATTTTAGTAGAAATTGACGCACCCTATTATGTTATGTATACGCCCTACAGTAATAAGTATAGAGAGATACCTAGTGACCAAATTAATGGTACCTATACCTAATGAAATTAAAATTATCTGGTGGCGTCATCTAAGAGATGGCGAGTATCCCATATTTTCTATTGTATTGTAATGATTAATGATACAGTTTAGTTTGGCTTTTAATTCAGATATTACTTTCAAAAATCCATTTGCAGTGTCATAAAAATCGTAGATAACAATCGTCGGAACGCATTAAAACGTTTATGTGATGCTTTATAATGCGATATGGTCCCGTATCTTTATGTTGCATCTCTCTCCGCCTCCCGTTAGTCCTAATCTGGTCTGTACTTATATGACTACTGTGTTCCATATAGAAATAAAATTATCTTTCTGTTACAAAAGAGATCAAAGAATTCAAAGGCGGTGCTGGGTTGCCACATAATATGTGGCAGTAATATTTTTCTGTAAATCCTGTGGCTAAGTATAATAAACCTTTTTTACTGATATTGATTTCTTATATTTACGAGAATACTTCTACACATTGAATACAACTATTTTTTCGGATTGTATCCCGATTATTTTATGTTTTTTACGTTCCCGACGTTTTACTCAAGCAACAAGTAAATATGAGGGTACCCCAGTTCAAACTTCGACAATAGAACGTCAACCACCTCAGTCCTCCCGTGACCATGGTTGCTGTAAAGTAGCCGAAACGTCGGGAACGTAAAAACAAAAAATTAACGCGATAAATTCCGAAAAAATAGTTTTATATCAATTTTATATTGATTTCCTTAAAGTCCTTAAAGTACTTACTAGTTTAACGATGTAGTAAAATCTTAAAATAAGTGTATTTTTATTTTATTGATTACATATGCATTCTGACTTTTATGGGCAATAACTCGATCAGTTTTCACTTTACAATATCCACAACTATAAAAAAAGAAAATGTTGGTTTTAAAAGTTGATAATAGGGAATGGAAGTAGACATGAATTGATTTAGGTAAATTTCGTTTAGATACTATCAGCGGAATATGTAGGGAATTGCACGACTGCAATATTGTTTAAAGTTTTTATGCTAACGTGATTTGAACTTACGATGCGAATATTATGACGAAACTTAAAGATTTGAAATTCTTTATACATTTTGTAGCGTCTGGCGAATTATTTTATACCTACTTATTAGTATAAAACAAAAGCACAAATTTGGCGCCGTCAGCCATTTTTGTCTTAAAAATCAAGTCGTCATAAAATGGTAATTACTAGGATAGATAACCTGTTACTTTCAAGTTTGAACCAAAGTCATTTTATTTTTATAACTCTATTAGGTGGGTGCTGACATTTTATAGGTATGTTGGACTACTACATATGCATACATACGGATGGATAGATATTTTAGTGTTATATAGATTTACAATAGGTGCCTGTTTAAAATAAAGCGCTACTAATACTTTTGAATAAGTAAGCATAGGATACTATGATAATTTATAGCAATTGGATAATTTAATTATAATTCAGCGACAATAGTGAATTAAAAAACGAGTCTTTTATTTTATTTTATTTAACGAGCTCGTCGGATAATCGACGCTTATTTAGGCACATCGCATTTATAATGAATTCTAAACATCGCTATTATTTGAATATTATATAGGTGCTTAATAGTTTTTTTAACGTCAGCGTATAACAATTCGGTCGTAGTGAATATGAATTCATTTTAAAATTCACAACGCGTTTATAGCAGAGACAATATTGTTCGCGGGCCGCAGCGGGGGTCCCAGATGACATCTCGCAGCGTGCAGTCTTGCCTCTATACACTCCATTCTAATCGACACACGCCGATTGACCTTCGGCTCATGTAACTAGAGTTCACTTTGGTTTGATCTCTAGCGTTAGTACCGTACCGCATCCTAGAGTACTTTAGAGTTTATTTCTATTACAGTTATTGAAAATAAAAGCGGAGATAAAAAATAAAGATAGAGCTTACCTCGTTACGAAATTAAGCAACCAAATGGATTTCGATATCGTTGTTCATTGTGTGATTCGCGCTAGCGGGCGGTTGCGGTTCGGCACGGCACGGCGCGGCGCGGCGGCGGCGGCGGCGGCGGCGACGCGACGCGGCGCGGGCGACAAGCGTTGTTCGGCAGGCACAGGGTTATCGCGGTTCGGGCGCCCGTCACGGTTCCCACGGAGAATGGTATTTTAAATACCTATTTATCTAAGTACGGCGACAGGACTGTGGTGCATTCTACTGAGTAGCCTCTTCTGGATGGGTCAAGGATTCGGAGGTGAGTGCAGATCCGTGCTCGTTACGAGATGCGGCGCCGACCTGGCCTTGTTACATGCTATGTCTGCCATGTTCTATTATACGATTCGATTGTAAACATGCTTTAAATAAATTTATCTTTGTTCTATTCAGTGACATGATGGGGTAACGATGTAAACCAACAACTGTATTTTAGGTACTTACCCTTTTGTTTGTTGGTATGTACCTACTTGTTATATTTAAATCTATATACATATAATAAGATTGTAACTTGTTCATGTCTGTGCAATTAATATTCTTGAAAACTTGAAAACAAATCATCATAGGGGACACTTTTTTGAAAAAAAATCAGGCAGTCTGTGCACGCATCAAGGACAAATTACTGAATAGCTTTTGATGTAACAGCATGGTTATAGACTGCTGACGTGCTTATAGACTGGATCAAAGTACTATTACATTTTTTATTCCAGGAAATTTATGGATTCCGTGGATCCAATAGTGCTATATTACTGACATCGTCTTTTAATTCCATTATTACTTACTCATTATGTAGCTTAGTATTTTGTGACATTTTTGACGATTCAGAAGTACAAAATTTTAATGGTTGGGGTGGTTGGTAACTTTAATTGCTTAAATGATTAAAAAAAAATATTCTTATTCTATCAGTCCGAAATACATTCATAGATTAAAAATAGTAAGTATAACATATTTTAAGAGGTTAACGACTAGGCAGTAGTCGACAATAATCGAATAGGTATAATTTGATCTATATCAACAGCAGATTTTTTATATAGTAGGTAGGTAGGTATCTGTATATAAAAAATGCAGTTTATTGCGTTCAAGTAATATATAAGCTTAAGTATGTTTACACGGAAGACAGGCGTATTAAGTTACCCGACGATTAAGTGGGTTGTCGGCAGTGAGCACGATTCACATTTACCCTGGCTCCATTACTTTTAGGGTGAAAAGAATGTGAAAGGTACAACTGAAAAATTTGCAGCAATCAGAATATTGCTTTTCGGCTCCCCGATATGAGCGTACACATGTGTTCCTGCCGTTAATGGAAAATTATTACCGTCGCTGTGACGTAATTATAAATGCTTTTAAATAAATACTTACCTATTTTTAAGATTAAGATTACATCCACTCAGAAACTTTTATTTTTAAGTAATTTTGTTTCGAAAACATACGTAAATGGAAACACAGAATAATGCAATAAAAATTCACATTTACCTAAGCTAAGGCAGGGTATAGGGAAGTCGGTAACAAGTGGGAAGTGAAGATCCATAAATAATTGATGAAACAAACGTTTCGGTTAGTATTGTACTCACGAGTGGTTGAGAATAGCCCCGAGCGGACTGTGGTATCTTTATATATATATCGCTCTATATATATCTCTATCTATATATCTTGTCAGGAATTCATTGTAACCGTAATTATGTGTAGTAAATAAGACATCCACGTATAGACATTTGAATTTAATGCTTTTAACCCAATAATTAACTTGTGCTATAATTTTAAATCAAGGTTCCAACAAGCCAACACAGTTAAATTGTTTTTTTTTACAGTTTATTAATAGGTATATATAGATATTTTTGTTTACGTATGGAAGCTTACTGAGCAGTTACGTTTTCGCAAGCAAATACACCGTATTAGTTAGCATTTGAATGTCCATAGTGGGACTTGTAATAGAATCACAGACTACCTATTAGCGGAGATGCATTATGCTTCAGAGATACCGTCTCAACCAATGGTACATTTAATTTTCTATTCAATTTCTTATCTGTAAAGCATATGGCCCTGTTATATTTGTAACGTGGGAATCGTCATCGCCTGACTTCGGATTACATCGATGACTATCTGTGAGAAAAATAAATTAATAATAATGTCGATAGTGGTCGATGTTATCTCTCTGAGCTTCCGAATTGAGATTGGCTTATAAATTCCATCTAAAGTGGCAGTAGAGTCTCAGCTGCACATCCAATAGCTTGTAATAGTGTGCGGATTGCATTGTCATAACTTCAGATGCTAGGTATAATTAGTTTCATATTTATCTATGCAATCTCAGTACATGGCTCTAAACTATTGATAAAGTGCTTAGACATAACACGTAGATTTAACATGCTCCAACTTATCAAATGCAAAGTTTGATAGAAAACCTGTTACATACTCACATATTGCCGATGGTATTAGGACCCAATAGGACGCAAGCCTTTTAAGAATTACCGGGTAGTTTCCAGGTTGAGGACTATTTATTAGTAGTCCTTTCGCTTGCGCTTGCGTCCACTTAAGTTACTAGGCAGTCATGGTACCTTTGTGATAGACAAATACAAAATAATATTTAAGGTAAAGCAGGTGTGATTAATACGGATATTTTTGTTAAACATTAAATGTAAATTGGTTGATGCCATGCCAGTAACACATTTCTGAAATTTGCCTAGGCTGGAATCAAACCTGCGAGCAACCGATGCAGTGAGCCGTGATACTTACATTCCAAGGTTTCCAGGAGAGAGTTGAGTGCAGCGTGGCCACAAGGGAGAGTTTATGTGATTGTATAATTGTAGATTAGTATTCTGCTAGTACATCTTAAAGGTTCCACACTTCAATAGCTCATATGACCATTCCTTTCCCTTTACCTATAGTCTGAAAACAAAAATAAAATCGTCAATTTACTGACAAGCCCGAGTTCGGACACAAAAATCACTTCTTACAACTCCTACAGCTGGAGAGCGGAGCAGTTCATACGTACTCGTACGTAGCTTGCCCACTACTAAAACCTACCAATTTACGATCCCTTGTCTAATAAAACAATCGAATGATTATGTTAAACATAGTACATGAGTTCTTTTGTCTCGTTATTATCGATTTTATACAACTTATTGCACATAACCATTTCTCGAATAATATTTTTTAATGCCAGATATTTTACGAGAAGCACTATCTTCGCTGAGATATAAATACCGATTAATTATATGGTTCGCGGAAAAATATAACACGGAAAAGCTTTTATTTTTCTTTTAAGTTCATTGTCGTGGTTATGTATGTGGACAGAAGTGGCGCGACATGCTCGCGAAAGACAGAGTGCGTCCGCGTGACCTCGCCGCCGAATAAATGCCGTAATTAAGTGAAATTATTATAATTCTGTTTCAGAATTAATTGGATGTCACAGTATCACGCCCTTATGTAACAGTAAATTCATTAAAAAATGGTAGCTCGATTGACAACATGAATTTTGTTGCGTATACTCTGCATATCTTTGCTCTTTAAATGTTTCCATAGTTTGAATATTTTTAAACGTAATCAGTCCAGTTATGTTTCGAAAATGTTTTTTTTAAAACAAACAACTAAAAGAAACTTTTTGATAGAAAAAAAACCTGGGTATAAATTATATACTTACCTACATAAAAATGACTCTACATCGTCGTCGATACCAAAAGTGGTCAGCAAATGAATTTAGATGTACGAGTGAAGATAGCTTATCAAAGCTACTAATGAGAAAACCTAAAAAAAGGAATAACGATGTTGGAAATGCTCTTAGTTCCAACTAGCTGCGGCGAACTTCGTACCGTCTCAGAATCAAATGTATGAGAAAATGAATTATCTTTACGAGTATTATTATTTTGCCATGTTTTAATAGTTATTCTGTTATTCAGGGTGGATACAAATTTAAAAATCAAAGATTAGTAAAAAAGCCCAGTTATACATGTTATAATTAATACGACTTTATATAAACATAAATAAAATCGTTTATAATATATATTACATAAATAGATATATATATAGATTATATAGTTCTTCTTTATTACATTACATGTAATAAACATATATTTAGCCAACTACTTACTCATGTATGTGCAAGTAACACCTTATCAAAGTGCTGATTGGTGCCTTCTTCATACATACAAAGCTCATATATATAAGCGTAGATATCGAAAGCGGCAATTCTGTTATCGGTCCATTATAGCCGCCAACAAATGACGCAGCTTGAAGTATTAAAGCTTTTTAACTGTAAGTCGTGAGTCCTCGTCGAAGTAATTAGCCAGAGATGTTCGTACCCACTGACCGCGCCACAGAACACGCAATGTAAGACGTATAGGACAATGAGGCGTCGGAGAAACCGCCATAGAAACGTCTTTAATTAAGTCGACCTGACTTAGCGCTAAGGACCATGTAGTACCCATCTATGGAACCGTGTTGAGTATTATGCATTTTACTATACATTTGTTAGTTTTAGTTTTCTCACTAATTTAAATGTGGTCTCACAAACAAAATAAATTGATTTGAATAGGTATATTATTTTCAGATTCCTACATATCTTTCCGAGCAGGTATAGTAATTGCTTACATTTATCAAGAAGTCGAACAATTAGTTTGCACTCATAAAAACTTTTACCTTTAATTTTTTTATCTGTAATCTTATTCTTTGACAACTTTTGGCCGAAAATGTCTTCGGTAAAGTGACAAATTGCGCGATAAGTACTTACATGTGAGATAAATATATCGGTCACGAATTTGCCAACCGAGCGGCGCGGGCGCGCCTCCGAACGCAACCGGCCGCCAGACGCATCAGCGCGACGTGATCTCACACCACGCACTCATTAATTGGAGCCAAATTTTAAATATTATTTAGTAGTATTTAGTGATAGCCCATTGCTAGACTCGGTAAGGTGGATCGCAGATTCAAACCCCGGCTTGCACCTCTGGAATTTCTAGATTTCATGTGCGAATCTCATTTTCAACCATAATTATCACTTGGTAAACAATCAAGGAAAACATCATGAGGAAACCTACATGTCCGAGAGAAGGCATCGAAAGTAGCGTGAAGTACGACAACACGAACTGGGCCAGCGAGATGGACAATGGCCAAATCCCCCTCGCTTTAATGGGAGGCCCGTGCCCAACAGTGGAACATTAAAAAGGCTGGTATTATTATTGTCTCTCTCCACACGGGCTATACCCAGATCCTTGGAAGGCTTGCGCGGGGACATGGGTCCAACACGTAGATGCCCTTTTTGAGAATATTAATGTTATGCTAGCCACCTGCTGAGGTCAACTGCTGCAAATGATAGCATAAACAGTGAATTGACCACAGCAGGCGGAGGAACTATTGCAGGAATATGGAAAGATAATTAGGTCTATGGATTGAGGATTGGATGGATGTGGGATGGGAATATTGGAAGGGTTGCGGACACCTGCCATAATCAGTTTTTATCTAATTACTATTGACAGGTGTTATTATGTGTATTATTATTATTATATAAATAGTTGTTCACTGATCCGGCAGTGTTCTTTAGATCAAAAAGAATAAAACAAGTGCCTCATAACAGGACTTAGGTACCTAAGCTGGTAAACAAAAACGCGACGTGCAAGGCTATCTCATATTGCTAACATGTTATTTACCATGAGTTATTATTCAAACTGAAATATTGGGCAGGTACAATATTATGATTCGAACCGTTGTAATTTTAAAGCAATAAATTATGATAAAATCCTAGGGTCTATCATATACATATACCTAGACAATATAGCGGAATAGCAGGCTGCAAGCGCGTTCTTAGTCTTTATTTAGGTATAATGTTTTATTTTTAAAGTAGGTAACAAAAATATAGAGAGGTAAAACATCACTATGTTTTTGCTTAAAATATTTGAATACTGCTCGTTTAGCAGCCAATCATATTTTCATCGATTTAAAACAGCGAAGTCTTTTAATTAACTCAAGCAACTCAATGCAAACATATCTACTTAGTTTTATAAAGATAAAATTCCCAAAGATATAAATAAAATTATTACACATAAAAAAAAATATAGCCTGTATTGAGCGCATGGGCAAACGCTATTGGTTCGCCTTGTTTAAAAAAAAAGCAAACATCATTTACACAATTATTTTATACATCAACTTGAACCATAATATAATTTTCTGTTTTATCTGTTAAAATATTTTACACTACTTTTGTAAAACCTTATATATATGTTATTTCATTACGATGAGTGATGAAGCAATATTTTTTATAATGTGATCCGCAAGGTAAATTAGATTATAATTTAATCGACTGCAAACTTGTGAAATTATTGATAAATTGCCAACTTAACGGCGATGAACAAGGAGAAAAAATGTTTGCAACAACCCGTTTATATCTCGACGTGTCATTATAAATGTGTGAAACACAATCTATAAATATTAAATGTAGCTATTTTATTCATACGTTAGGATAGTTTAAAATTTTACATATGTCCATCTTTATGAAACAGGTAGTCTAAATATGAAACGTTTAGTTTCTATTAAATAATGTTAACCTTATAAATGTTATTCACTAGTTGTCTGCGATACAAGCTTGTGTTTAGTGCAGAGGACGAGTTTCAATATTAATTTATTTTTGTTGTTTAAATTTTATATAATTTTTAACATATCTATATACAACACCACCCACCACTCAGAAAATCAAAATATTATAGAACCGTAGTTGTAATTAATATTTAGCTTCGGCCTAGCAAAATAAACTGTATTAGATTCCAATTAATTGGTTTTAAATTATCTGGAAGTGAAGTAAGAAGCCAACCTTTAATATAAATTACGATATAATTATAGTTACATACTCCAATTTTCCATTGTGACTATACTTATAGTTTTAGGATTTTCTAATATTTTTCTTATTTGTCACTCCAGCAATAAATTATATCCACAGACAACCATCAGATCCTAGCACGGTAACCTATCAATTATATAATTTGCAGCAAGGTTTCTGCATGGATAAATACATGGCGCATTAGAACTGCATTCACAAAGCTTCTACCGATGTCTATAATCAACATTAACAGCTGATGCAAGCTCTTTGAATAGGCACTAACCGAGCTTTTCCTGACTGCATAGAAAATGGCTCGATCGGGCTGCGTCATGCTTCCCTAATCTAAGCATTGAAATGGACATGTACGATCTCATTAATTTTGCAGCAATTTATTTTATCGGGGCGGTCGGTGCTTAGATTTCCGTAATGCGCGGGGGCTGGCGCAGGCGCACGAGTCGAGCGACGTGGCGCGATGAACGTGTGCGATACCATTCATTAGGCGAGTGCGCCGGCGCTCACGCGTCAAATTAGCCGGAGCCGCGCTTAATTAGACGGCGCGGGCGCAACGTCGCCGGCTGCCCCGGTGCACCCAACCGCTGATAAACCCACACAAATGCCTCTAACCGCACTTGAATGCTCATATAATTATTCTGATATTTTTAGCAGTATGTTTTTTAAATGCGGTGGTGACTTGGACTTCCTTATGTACTTATGGAATGGAATTACATTCAAGATGTATTTGTGTGGATTTCAATATAAATTATTGTACCAAAGATATTGGTTTAGTAATGGTAATAGGGTGTAAGGGTAACAAAACTTCAGGTGAAGGTTACCCTTTATACCTATTATAAAATTATAGAAAAGATTAATGTCGAGAGTCAAAGGCTACAAACGATGTAATCATGTAGCGCGCAATGTATCGTAAAACACGCGATTACAACACAATGTCCCGCGCGATGCCGCGGTGCGAGCGTATTGAGTTTTGATTTACATTGCAGTTTTAGGCCTAAATTAGTAATAATGTTATTCCATTATAAAATTCCGTTAAAATAGTTTTCTATTATGAATTCATGCTAAAATAAAATTAAAAATTCTGACAAAAAGCGTATATTCATGAAAAAATCGACGAAATATTCCAACTCTGGAGGGTCGAGAATCATGAGCTCAATCCATGGATTCAGTTTTCGTTACGAAGCCACTTACAGCCTGTATAGTGTTTATAATGAAGGTTAAATTCAATGACAGTGTCTTAAGAGTTCGCTCCCGAAGAGGAGCTACCTATATGTCATTATTTTAAACTAGTTTTTAACAGTTAAATGTATTGTAAAGCAATAGGTACATATACTATTAATCATTGCTGTACGTGGTGTAATTATATCAAAAATAGTTTACAAAGCTACGTTATTGAGTTTAATTAAAGGAAAATGGTGAGGATCAGCTGTTGGGACCGTTACGCAGCGGCACGCGATGCGGAGCTCGGCAGCGGCGCATGCGCATAGCCGGGCACAGGGCGCTCGCCCCACACACCCGTCTCACTGTGACTTAGGTCAAGATGGCTTCACGATGATGCCAACTACTAACTTGACATACAATAATTGTAACACTCGACCGTCGTCAATTAAGTACGACTAGCTGACAGCATCTTGCCGGCCGTACGGAACCTGTTAGAACACTGGGCACGCGATAACGATGCTATTTATAGATAGCTATCATTATTTTTAAAATATTGTAGTTACTTTAATACTTTCCTGATATACAATATCAGGTCTTTGGATCAATCGAATATAACTGATCATAATATCGTAAAGGTAGGTTTATGTAAAGTGTAAAAAAAAATGAAATTACTTTTATGTATTAAATAAATGTGTGAATGTTGTTTGTTTATTTTTAAAGAATGTGGTAATTATCGACCAACTTGTTTGGTTTATAATTGGAAAAGTTGACAACACGGGTGTCAGTGGTGGGTTCTTCGTTCCCAATTTGTTTAACAATAGATTACCGCCATGTATCGCCTAGTTCTATCAATATTTTTCTATAAATTTGTAAATTTCATATGAATCTCATTTCTATATCCACCCAATGGAGCTTTTATAAAAGGTTTACACTGTTATTGTAACAGCTTATTTCACGTTTTTACTGGATTATTTAAAAACTTATAGAGCAGGTAACCCGACTGGAATTTCATTAAGGCAATAAAAAAAATTAAGCAGAAAACTGTTTACCGGTCCAAAAAACCTGCTCGAAATGAGGTTTTTTTGTGGTTCGAGTAATTATTCCGCCAGTGTGGTGCCAACGCGGTGGAGTACATAAGCATATCTATTATATATCTATCTAACATGTTTATATATTTATAAGTGAAGCATATACGGTAGCAGTGATAGCCAAGTTGGTAGAACGCTTGCCTCGGTAACAAGGATCGCAGGTTCAAACCTCGGCTCGCACCTCTGGGATTTCTTGATTTCATGTGCGAATCTCATTCTCAACCATGATTATCACTTGCTAAACGGTGAAGGAAAACATCGCGAGGAAACCTGCATGTCTGAGAGAAACCCTCGAAAGACGTGTGAAGTCCCTCAACCCACACTGGGCCAGCGTGGTGGACTATGGCCTTATCCCCCTCGCATTGAGGGGAGGCCCGCGCCCAACAGTGGGACATTAAAAGGGCTGGTATTATAAGAAGCATATATAGTTGAACAATTAGTGTAATTACAAGAACGGTTTCCATCTGCAGGTGTAAAACACCGGCTATTCATAATTCCTAGTAACGGAACAGGCTTAAGGCGATACTAGGGTAGCATGCTAGGAGCTAGAGTAAATACCGGTTTACTGTAATAGCTTGGTTAATTTTAACCGACTTTAGGAAATAGGAGGAACTTCTCAATTAAATTGTATATTTTATGTTTGTTACCAGATCTCCGTCATTTATAAACAGATTGTGAAACTTCTGTTTTTTTATTGTAAAGTAATCTTCTACTTTCGGATTTGTCGATTTTTTTGTCTTAATCTAGTTCTGATGGGATCTGAGGGAGGATTTGACAGAAGTCTTGAGGACTTCTGTCAAATCCAATTCATAGTGATCATGATGAATGATCAATTTTCATCAACAAAGCAATTTTTCATTTCCATTCAGAAATTAACATTTGCTGAAGTGGCCGTCTGTGGTCTGATGAAGAAGACCACAAGTACTCACCGGAACTCCTTAATGATAAGTAATTCACGGATGACACCAAGATAATCTCGAACCAATTTTAAAGAAATGGTCCTGATGAAAATGGTACCCTCGCACTGATCTTCTGATAATAAACCCGGAACTCACCGGAACTCTGTAATAATACAGTGTATTCAAGCCGTGATTCATTTTATTGGAATTATTTCGCTATGGCTATAAATAAAACTTTATCGTGGACTAGCTGTTACCCACGACTACGTTCATGTGGTATTTAACAAAAAGCGGACGAAGTCGCGGGTAACAGCTAGTCTAAAATAAAAGTAGCCTAAGTTACTCTTTGTTACATCAGCTATCTGCCAGTGAAAGTCCCGTCAAAATCGGTCCAGCCATTTCAGAGATTAGCCGGAACTAACAGACAGACAGACAATACAATTTTTGTCTGTCCGTCTGACAGACAAAAATTTGAAATGTTTGAAAAATGTTGTTTTGGTACATGTACCGTGTATACATCTAAATGCACTTAGTAAAAAGCGGTTATTTTAATATTAGAAACAGACACTCCAATTTTATTTATTTGTATAGATTAACACTAATAGTAACACAATAAACGTAAATAATAATGTTGTTTTTTAAACCGCATACAAGTGACAAAGTGGCTGACATTATGACAAATATGATGACAGTAATTAATTGCAAGTATAATTTTACATCGTCTACTGTCCTTGACATTGGCCATGTGATTTGAAAGGACATTAAAAAATGCACACTTGCAGTCCTTTGTTTGCTGTCGTTGCCCGTTGTCATGTTAACAGGTCAAAGGCGCGCAGTGGATGGGAAGCCAGATTGCAGCGACGCTTTGTTCTCGTGATTCGCACCCAGCCAACTCTGTTGGCTGAATCTCGCGGAACATAAATTTGCCAGGTTCCGTTGTGAAAGCCAATATTCTTTGTAGCGCTCGCGAGGTCTATTTCTAACATTAAATAAATTACACCGATATTACAAGAACGAATCGCCAGAACTTGTTCCATTCGGACGTGTCTGGTCTAGACGTTGCATCGCAAACATCAATTTCGTGTTGCCTACTTTTGATGTTATTAACAGAAAATCGTTTTGTTATATAGTTTTAGTTGTATCGAACGGTATGTGCTATACTTTGTAGGTATACGTATCCTAGCATGTATTTACATTAATACATCGTGTTTTTTAGGATGTACATACTAAAATATGTAGATATATGATAAAAGAAAAGGGTGATACATTAAGATTACATTAAGAGCCGACAACATTTTGTTTTAATGTATACATGGTCATTTTAATAGCCTTTTTAATAGCCCTTGAGTTTAAGATAAATAAGCAGTTAATATGAATCATCACATGTTGGGAGGACACGTGTCAGCGCCGCAGGCGAGGATATTCTTGCTCTTTCTTCACACCTAACCGGCTCAAAGGACATCAAGGTATCAATAATGAATAACAAGGCCGTTACCGTCGCAACATACTAAATATAAATGATTTAACTCCACAGAATAATATGATAATCGTCAAGGCCGTAATGTACCCACTGTTTCCAATATACTAATCGTATTCCTGGTACCAGCGGAAATTATGTTTTATTGAGCTCGGTATCCTTTTTAAGTGATGCAGTTAATATCGTTGTAATTAATAACAGCTACCTATGCATTTTTAAGTAGGTGGTCAAATCATTAACCTTTGGAATTTAAGTTTAAATACGTTTCATCAATGTGTAAATGAGATTTAATCATTTAGTTTTATATTCGTGTTCATTTTGTTTGATGATGGTTACCAATGTATTGAGGGTATATCAATACACAGGGCGATTCTTTAGCGCATATGTATATCCATATGTCGATAAAAAAAAAAAACTAACAAAATGTCAATTGTATTCTTTTGCGTGAGCTGTGAAATAAAAACCGTGGATAAATATTTCTACCTATTGTATATTTCGTGATAAATAAACTACGAAACCACTTAGTTTTATCTTTAATGTAAAACGAATCTAATGTGCCTGTAGACGTTGTAACGACATCAATATCGTAACTGGTAACCAAACGTCTCCATTGCTTCAAACCATATCGTCTCTTCGTCTCGTATTGCGTAGGCGGCGACACGGCCATTGGCACGCTTCTATTTGATTATTTACAGCTTTTATTGCTACAATAAACGCTGCATCGAATCAACAATGTTCTGCAACATCTTGACTAACTTTGCAAATACACGATATTCGTTTAAATACGCGATCCTGCCCACGTACGTATTGAGCCGGAATCATTCCTACTTTGAGCTTATTTATGGCTCAATCCTAAAAGTGGTATTATGCGGCAAGATAGAACATTAGTGCAAACAGTACGCTTCCAATTATTTACGACGGCTGGAGGCGCCCTCAGGCCGCGAGTTTCACAACGAACGGCTTATATACGAGCGTTATTACTGGACCGTTACTCAAGTTTGGCGCTAAGATTATTCGATAATAGCGCTCATAATATATTACATTATTATGTAGCCTGTTTTTTACGGTTACGAGTACATTAAAAAACAATTATATTATTACATTATAATCGATGTTGGTGCTTAGTGCTCGTACACTTTGTAATTTTATTTATTCATTTATCAGTGCATGGCAGCTTTATTAAGCATTTAAAACTATTAAGTGTGATTATTATAATTGAAGCAAATTAATTTAAAGTGTTGGAAGCAGCGACCAGTGGTTAAAGCACAACCTTTTTATGTAGCGTAACGTTAACGAAAGCGAATTAGGTCCCGCTCTCACCACAGGTTTTATAAATGAGAATGACATTGACAGAACGCTTTCTCGAGGACTTAACAAACGTCTACATTGGTGTAAACACATATAACTTTAACTTCGTCAGGTCGTGGTTATGTTACATGAGTCAAGCATCCGTCACTCATCGATCCTACTACGATAAATACCTACAGCGCGCTGTACCCCGGCGGTTGGGGCCGCAACGCGCTTGCAAAAGATACAGTTACGCGATAAAAAGAGAAGCATGTAGTTTTAGAACGTAAAAAGCACAGTCGAGTGCAAGCTGAAGGGCACTTTATTGCTTTGTAGCAAGAGTCACGTTTCCTTTAAATGTCTTTGCGGAGTGAAATATCTGTTCGTAAGAACTATTAGATAATCTGTGCTCGAGTCTTGGGGGTAACAAGTTGAAACAGATTATTAAGGTGGAAGCTCAGGGTCAGGGCGCGAAATTCAAAATGTCAATGGTTTTTATTTTTTTACGAAAAATTTGGACATCTTTACGATGCAATTTAGTGTTTTGCGATATTAAAATTCTGCATTGGATGTCTCGATGTATTCAGTTTGCTTAAAAAAATACCTAAAGCGATACAACACCATAAAGTTAGTAAAAGTAGCGGTTTTTACAAACCTTATGGTATTGTATCGAATTAAGTACTTTTTTAAGCAAACTTAATACATTGAGACATCTAATGCAGAATGTTAATATCGCAAAACACTAAATTACATAGTAAAGATGTCCAAATTTTTCGTAAAAAAATAAAAACCATTGACATTTTGAATTTCGCGCCCTGACCCTGAGCTTCCCCCTTAAGAAAACTTATTTAGACTTAACTATCTCAGTATATTATTGCTATACTTACTTGCTATTACTGATCTACTTTTGTATGATGCGCATAGTAACACTGTAATATATTATTGAAAAAATAGGCTTAGGAGTCACCATTTGGAACTCGGGAGCAAAATACGCCATTACGGAATTATTGTCTGTGTGTCTATCGTTCGTTTGGCTATCTGTTCGCGCACGTCAGAAAAATGTATACTCTGAAACTGTACCGGGCTGTCTGTACATTTATGATATTTAATTAATGTTGTCTAATATGCTACATATTGGACGTCTATTAATTCAGAACGAGTGTTTTTTTATAATTCGTGTCGGTGGGTGTATGTTTGTTTGAACATCACGGAAACACGTTACAAATACAATAATCTAACCAAATCACATTATGATAATATATAACAAACAATACACTCTAAATTATGAACACGTTCCGAATGATTTATACAAATTTGAATATTTATCAACATAATTTATGTCGCCGAAAAAACATTAATGGCGATGAATGGAGGTTTTAAATTATATACCTATGCCCTTTTAGCATATATATCCGTGACACATAATAAATAGTAATAATAATATAAAATGTAAGACGGATCGCTCGATCATCGTGGCGAGGTTGCGCGTGCGCAGCCGCCCTCGCATTGATCCATATTCCGCCTATAAGCGCGCCATTATTTATTGTGCCAATTACAATAGGCTCGAACTAATGGCTCACCTCTTTGTTTATTGATCCCTATCAATACTGGGAGTGTGACGAAACTCAAAGATTTTATATTACGTGGGTACACGTTTATCAGAGTTATGGTTATGTACATGCAAAGCTATTTATAAAAACAAAACGTGTACAGGCTGAGTTCAAAATCTATGTATTTACTTTTATTTATTTATAATTGGGAAAATAAATAATTGTATATTAAAGTAGTTGGTACAATGCAGGGAAAACAAAATACAGACAAAAGTACAATCAACGACCTACCCATTTCCATGAATGGATATTATTTGCTTACTTATTTTTAAAAGGTAAGGTTTTTTTTAATTTATTTTATAATCAATCCAAATGATCTTAATGTTTGAATAATAAGGAGAATCATGTATACAGTTATAGTTTAAAATATTACCAATGATTTCAATTCCAACTTGTATATAACATGGTCAATAACGCGTATAGTGTAGGTATGTTTGTAACATACTAATTAACCTTTCCCTAATATTCTTAAATGACATGTTCCATCATCTGAACAAGGCTCATAATAGCTGTACATATTTTAAATTGCTTAATAATACTCTACGGTTCGCTGTCAAACAGTTTACATAACTATAGCAGTACAAAGCAATGATTGCACCATGTGACAGGCGTTTAATTAACATACGTACCCTGTGGAACAAAGCTCATCGCCCCGTAACATTAACTTCATATACATTGGATAGATAAAGCTAGTTGCACATGCCCGATTTTTCTAATGATTGTTGAATTAATGGATGCAGGACGACCGGTTATATGAAAGGCAATTGACGTCTTCCAATTGTCTTAGGAAAAGTCGCACGCGTACGCTTAGCTTTATTTTTGTTGATAGTACTATTCGTGCCAATGATAAATAATAAGGATAATTCCAGTTAGAGCACCGATTTTAATATCACCAATAGTATTCCACTTAGAGTACCCGAACGGGTGCGCTAATAATAAAACAACAATATTTTAATTCTATTCTACTTAGCGCACTGACGGTCATAATACAAAAAGAGAGGGGCATTACCGAACAAAGACTGTTGGAGGAATTAGTGGAATATAATAAAAATATTTAGTTTTTTTTTAATTGTTAGCGTACGCATCGCGCTCCAGTATTGGTGATATTCTAGGAATAAATATTAAGCTCGCTGGTGATATTCAAATAAGTGCTCTTACCGGAATGCTTTGATAATGAGGCTGCCAATCTTAGTATTCGTAAGCTCGTCAATATATAATAATTATAATACCAGCCCTTTTAATGTCCTACTGTTGGGCATGGGCCTCCCCTCAATGCGAGGGGGATCGTCAATATGCAACGACAATATCACTTGAATAATGGGAATACTCGATAATTCTCGGCACCCGTTACTTGTTCAGTGATACTTACAAGAGATTCCTAATAAACAATATACCGTAGTAAAATTTCAAAACCCATATACGAACAGCTATAAAATATGCATATAATGTTTGATCGAAGCCTGAATTCGCAAGACTGTTTTCGCATAAATTTCTTATGCATGTAATGCAATGTGAATATTTTTTACGACGTATTCATAACATGGATTGGTCGTTTCGAAAGTTTTATTCGAATACCGACTTCGATCTGTCGAAAAGTAAGTGAAAATTAAATAATATTGATTGTCATAAAATGTTTTTTTTTTTTCGCTTAGAACATTATTTAAAGTTTGCAATACATTGAATTTAGTAAGAACTGAGGTGCAGAGAATAGAAAAAAACATTTCAATCTATACATATAAATAAAATTGGAGTGTCTGTTTGTAATACTAAAATAACCGCTTTTTACTAAGTGCATTTAGATGTATACACGTTACCTATACCGAAACAACATTTTTTACAATTTTTGTCTGTCTGTCTGTCTGTCTGTCTGTCTGTCTGTCTGTCCGTCTGTCTGTCTGTCTGTCTGTCTGTCTGTCTGTTTGTTCCGGGTAATCTCTGAAATGGCTGGACCGATTTTGACGGGAATTTCACTGGCAGATAGCTGATGTAACAAGGAGTAACTTAGGCTACTTTTATTTTAGAAAAAAAAATAGGATCTCTCGAAAAAAAATTAAAACCAATGTTGCAGCGCTGCGCCTGCTTAAAGTTTGATAGCAACAATCTGCAATGCGTCCCGCGGGATCAGAACGCGAGCAGGCTGTTGCCAACGGTTGAGACGTTGTTAAATACCACGCGGACGAAGTCGCGGGCAACAGCTAGTATCAAATAAAAATACTAGCACGCCAGTATTGCCTCAAGTTGTAGGCCCTAGTGCACTGCGTTGTGCCCGCACATTTTGTTGATGGCTTACGCCTATTATTATATTAATAGAGAGCGATCCTATTGCTATTATACCGGGAATTTCTATCGACATATCAATAAGAACGGTATTTGAGCCATCATATGCGCCCCGTGGGGGTTGACAAACTTCACACAAATATCAGCCAATCTGAAAATATTAACGACTTTTCACTATAAATTCATGGATAATTTCATACTCTGCTGAGTGAATACTAAGTTGCAAAATAGTTGTTTGCAATATTTTATTAGAAAGATAGAAACATAAAAGTACTAATTGAATAACACGGCATTGATCCTTGCGGCTTAGAAACGCTTATCGCCGATTTGAATCTTATGCATGTGACACTTGACACGTATTCGTGCCTTCGTGTTGCTTCATTGCGGTTAGAGTGGCGTTGAACTTCTATTAAAACATAAAAAATAATTTTATAAAATAACGAATTATTTTATTTAGAAATAATAGCTTGTAGGTTTTTGCCATATCCAGAGGGATATCTATACATATAAATAAAATTGGAGTGTCTGTTTGTAATATTAAAATAACCGCTTTTTACTAAGTGCATTTGGATGTATACACGTTACCTATACCGAAACAATTTTTTTTACAATTTTTGTCTGTCTGTCTGTCTGTCTGTCCGTCTGTCTGTCTGTCTGTCTGTCTGTCTGTCTGTCTGTCTGTTTGTTCCGGGTAATCTCTGAAATGGCTGGACCGATTTTGACGAGAATTTCACTGGCAGATAGCTGATGTAACAAGGAGTAACATAGGCTACTTTTATTTTAGAAAAAAAAAATTGGATCTCTCGAAAAAAAATTAAAACCAATGTTGCAGCGCTGCGCCTGATTAAAGTTTGATAGCAACAATCTGCAATGCGTCCCGCGGGATCAGAACGCGAACAGGCTGTTGCCAACGGCTGAGTCTTTGTTAAATACCACGCGGACAAAGTCGCGGGCAACAGCTAGTATAGAATAAAAGGAATATTGGTAGCCTGATATCTCTCAAAGTTATATTTTATAAGTAGCCAGTACTTTTCATATGTATAACAGATTACCAAAAATCTATGGGAACGTAATTAAGCTCTATTGGTCCGAGCAATGCGTGCACCTGCCGACTTTTCGCATTGTGGTGTGGACAAACCACAGAATCAATGGCGATAATTGTATGCGGACCGGACCGTAACCCGAAACTCCACGCTCCACTTCAACGCACGTGCTTAATAAGCATTAAAATAATTGTGAGGCGGTTTTATATGCAGTTAATTACGATAATAAGACGAAAATATGGGGTTCGTTGTGGCCATGTGTTACGCTTCACCGCTTTCGACTAATTTGTGATGTCCTGTAAATCGCTCCACGGCATGGTGAGCGGCTTTATTTTATTTAGTACACACATACCTCACAGTCATTTCGTTTTTTTTGCAAACTGAACCTACACTGGCTGGTATTTTTTTTACCACCGGTTCACAGCCTGGCATCCTTCTTGGTACTTAGCGTCACCTTGCTACAGGGCAGGCATCCTGGAGGAAGTTTTTTAAACAGTTTAATTTGAAGATTTTATTTCCCTCATGCTTCAGTTATAAATAAACTGAAGCTTATTTAAACATGAGCAACATTTTTAGACCTCGTCCACCCCCAAAATCAGTTTTCGTTTAAGTCGACCCCTGGGGTCGATATCGGCCACTTTGGAAATCCCTGGGTTTAGTAGTAAGATTTTGTGTTTTTTACAATGGGTGTGGTGTCGAATTAACACACGGTGTCTTGATCGCGTGATAGATTTGATTGTGATTTTGGAATAAACCTAGATATCATTTAAGTTTTACTCGAGTAATTAATACCATATAGGTCTGCCTTAATCCCCTCCCCAGCATCTATATTTGTTGTTGTACACTGACAATTAAACATGGAGTTGCATTATCCCTTAGCATAATTACTTACGATGCAAGCGCGCCGTCTGCGTACATCTCATGCGCAATAGTCATTCAATCATCATTTCGGTAATTTATCAGTGCCTCGCGACGTGTTTTATGTGATGCCGCGGATGAATTTAATTTGGTTTTAACAGCGTCTGCATTCAAATTTATGTAATCAATCACCTGATAGTTATGAAAGTGTGCGATACGAGACGATTTCTCGGCCAAATTTGCATCATCATTGCATCGAGGTTGCCGAGCCGCGTATGCCCACACGTACATGTGTGAACATAAAACGGGCATCGGTCTGCTATCATCCAAGGTTTATTCCATCTTAATGCCGTTAAATTCGATCGCTTTACTGCTGCTACTATTTTTATACTCGTTATTGGTATCATTTTATTAATAAGATATTGACATCGAACGTTCTAGAATTGTTTTCCTTATTGTGCCCGCGCGAAATTAAGTGTGAATTTTATTATTCATCATTTATCGAACACTACTGATAACTTTACCAAAAAAATATATAAAATAAATTGAGTACATACGTTTGCGGTAAAACATGCTTCTGATTTCGCGTAAAATTATACAAATATGCGCAGTTATACTTTTAATTTATTATTCGAGTCGTAAAGTTTTCAATTCCAGATATTTTTGTTATTTCCAATATAAGTTACTAATAGAAGGTCCTTTGTGAAACTATAGTTCCACAAGAAAATGGTAGTTCTTATAAAATATTAATTTAACTTCTACGTGTCGAATATTGTATATCATCGTTGGTGAAATTACAAGTAGAGCCTTGTATTTAAGTGGAGCTATAAATTCACGCCTTATAGTTAGCACTATCTGTCGATAGTAATTAATAAAAACATGTCAATACAACACGTACATATTATAAATATTAATCAACAACATTATGAAAACATTCAATATTTCATTGCAATTGGTTAATTTAATTGCAGTGTAGATTTTAATAGAGTTTTTAATGTTATATTAATTAAAAAACTGCCAGAATAGTCTCAAGCCAAAATAAGCTTACAAAATGTGTGACCTACATAACGAAAATATGGTGTAGCGAAGAATAAACTCACAATAGAGCTGCGAAGCAAGTAGTAGAGTTCGGTGGTATTAAAATGTGATAGCACGGCAGTGTTCTTTTCACACCAATTCGAGGCCAAACGCTACTGCACAAGCATTCTATTATTTAATATTCTAACATACTCGAAAGCTACGTAGGTACCTAACGTTAAATTCTTCTTATTCACTTTGCGAAACTATTAAGTAAATATTTACTGCAGTTACCTTGATTGCTTAATTTTGAAGAAACGCACTCTAAAGGCTCGTTTACACCATAGAGAAACCGAGAGAAGATGTACGTATAGACGAATCATTGTTTAAAAAATACCGTTTGTTAGCAAACGGATGGTTTCAAACAATCTGATTTCAAACAACCTAATTTCAAACAATATCACCGCTTTGATGGACACCGGGGCTAATGATTGGGGGAATCTCGCAAGCAGTTCGTTTTCCCGCTTAGTATTATTCTAAAAGTACATAATTATAAGAAGATGCCTTCATAATTTACACCGTAAACTTGTAGCTACATACTTATAAGTAATGTTAAGATAAAAGTTTGATCAATTTTTATTTTTTTTATACGATCACACCAACTATACGGTCCCACATTAAGCTTAACGTTTGTGTTATGGGTACCGTACAATGGACTGAGGGCGAACTCAGTACATAATACTTATATACATATTAAACATCCATGACTCGGGTACAAACATTCGTGCTCATCACACAAAGCTCGTGTCCCTACCAGGATTCGAACCCGGGACCCTCGGCGCAGAAAGCGGAGTCACTACCACTGCGCTAATCAGGCCATCACATTGATTCATTTTATTTTGTTGATAGTAAGATGTCAAATGAAACGATTATTTTGAAGTACTTGTTTACAATTTAACAATGTATAAGTAATTGAAATCAAAATTGTACCTATACCTACATATTGTAGCAATAGTTTGAGATATGTATTGAGAATATTAAGTAAAGATTACCTATGGCCGGCAATTGTTGTTACTTACCATGCGGATTGGCATACTTGGTGTTTAAAAAGCTTTTTACAGATACGTAGGAAGTTATTAGTATGTATTAAATCGGAGCCGGCGGGGATCAGCAACTTTCCCTTAAGTGAACATGCTTGTTTATGAACGTGGAGTTTGCTTTGATCACATTAATCCGATAATATTTAGTGAGAAACAAATAATGTTCATGGTATACATATAGTAATAAGCAGTTATAGCCAAGTTGGTAGAACGCTTGCCTCGGTAACGAGGATTGCAGGTTCACACCCCGGCTCGCACCTCTGGGATTTTATGTGCGAATCGCATTTTCCAACCATGATTGCTTGCTAAACGGTGAAGAAAAACATTGTGAGGAAACCTGCATGTCTGATAGAACCCCTCGAAAGATGTGTGAAGTCCACCAACCCGCATTGGGCCAGCGTGGTGGACTATGGCCTAATCCCTCTCGCATTGAGGGGAGGCCCATGCCCAGCAGTGGGGCATTAAAAAAGGGCTGGAATTATTATACATATAGTATATCTTATTACGCAGGAGACAAATTTAATCAAGATTACTTTAGCGCCAAAATTAATTCCACTATATGAAGGGCCACTTATAAGGTAGACATTACTTGCCTCGGTGATTACCACTGAATACGGATTTAATGATGATTGTGTTTAGCATTAG
This sequence comes from Pheosia tremula, assembly GCA_905333125.1. Classification (NCBI taxonomy): domain Eukaryota; kingdom Metazoa; phylum Arthropoda; class Insecta; order Lepidoptera; family Notodontidae; genus Pheosia; species Pheosia tremula. Next base: position 5,358,571 of record HG995397.1, read on the forward strand.
CCAGTCGTAACATTTTACAACTTATATTACTATAAATATAATGAATAGGCATGTCTATGAAATATTGTGCCATATTACTGAGAAGTCTGGTGTGACGATACATAATAAAATTCGAATTGTTATTAGGGCCTATGATACATCGCGCAATCCGTGGATCACACCTATCAATCGGTCAGTCGATTAGTAGATACATAGAAGGTAAGTTGTAATTTGTATAAGTTTTTAGATGTCAGATATTATGGGCTCAACTTTTTATGTAAATTAAACTCTATTTCAACCTGTTTCTTACATCACATTGCTTTTTTATCACTGTAATAAACATCAAACTAGATAACGATTGTATTATTACTTTCGATATGTTTAAGATTGTATACAAGCATGTTACACAATGCTATTGACTTAGCTGTCAATAACTTACTTGTTGTGTGAACAAATCATAAATTACTTACAAATTGCATTTGCTTAGTAAAGTTGTAACTAAACAACCCAATTAAAACGACTGCAGGACCATAAATAACTATTCAAAACATATTCATTTCATATTGCGAGATAATTTTAACTGCTATGCGAGCCTACATATTGTCTACATTCACAGATACTGTCCCACTTAATAATATCGTGTAAATAACATTGACTAGCTGTTAAGACGTTCATCAGAACATACGTCATGCCCAGCCGCAAACAGCCTTCAAACATCGTTGCGTTATTATTTTCTCAGGACTTCGCCGCGCCGTCATTTCTCTGAACCGAAATGAAGTTAACATTGACACTTATCTCATCATAAATGAGCTATTATTCGGCGCGAGTGGTTTCGTTCCGAACTGCAGCTGATCTATTACATATATTGTCCTATGCATCAGTCATTCGCAATCTTATCTGCGTATCGTGGGAGCGGGCACTCCCTGCGTACACTGCACATGCTATAATAGTGTGCGACGAAAATGGAGATGAGGTCCGACGGTGACGCCATCCTCATAATATTAACATATTTCATAGTCTCATTTGATGTCCACGCTGGCTGTGACTATGTAGTTTTTTTTTTTAACATCCGATCAGCAATTTAAATAATGAACGCATTTGCACACGTCGCACGATGTCTTCTATAAATAGGTGCAATATCAAATCAACAATTATAATGGCAGACAAAACGTTTTTATGCTTAGATCAGGTAGATCTTGTAGATCTCTATACATACTCGAACAAATTTTGATTGTTTTTGTTAGCGGTGTAGAATAAGTTCAATAGTGATAACTTTTGAGCTTATTATTATGTTACAGGCATGTTACACACCATGCTGCTGTTTTAGGAAGCACGAGATAGCTGATGAGAGCTTCATAATATAATAATAATAAAATACGTAATTATCTCGATAATATATATATATATATATATAATAGCTATAAGCTAGGAATAAGCAAGCCTTATTGCTGGGTACCTAAATAAATAAAAGGATACACATATATTGAGCGTGGTGAGTGTATATCGAAAGTAGTTAAATAGTTAGTAGACAGCAGAGTAGCGACGGCGAGCGCTGGCGCAGCGGCCGCGGCCGGTAGCGCCGTGAGAACTGAGTAATTGATCCACTAATCGGCTCTATCGGCCAATGCGCAATACGCTAATACGTGTCTAGACTAGCCATTAGCCTCCTCACCTGATTGCATGGCGATCCGAATTCATAATAACTTTATTGATAGGTAATAATAATTTCCGAATAATATAAACTTGTCTATGTTTATTTACTTGAATATGATATATTAGCCCCCAAATTGATAGAACTTTACAATGGGAATTACAAAAGAAAATTGAATTGTAATGCCATTGTACAAATCTACTCAAACACAAGTAGCTAAATAAGTATACAATATATTGTAGAAATGTTTCACGCACTATAAATAATCGAATAGACATTTAATTTCTATATAAAAGATACACAAATAGAGTAGGCGACATAGTAGTTCATGCCTATCAAATGAGTATTCGGATCAGTACGCTCGTCTAGTTAAATTGTACTTCCATAACTGTTGCGTTAGTCACCAATGTTCATTGAAGGATTACGAACCGTGCGGTAGGTACCCACCCCGCCGGCTTTTTCTCACACGGATAAAAGATAAATGTCTCAGATAACTAGACGCCGATGACTAATGAGATTAGGAATTGTATATGGAGCGTAGTATGTGAACCAATTACCTGTTTGTAAGTACAAATCAATAGGTAGTCACAATGAGATGCTACTATAGTTTGTTATAAGAATCGTCTTAGTGAAGTTTGCCAGTGCCTGCGACTAGTTGTTGTTTTACCCAGAAATTTATGATTGTAAGCTTGTAATGCTTTCGTAGGTACTCGAATATAATTATGTAATAATAATATATTCGTGTAGCTACTTAATTATGTATCTATTACAATGTACAATATATTTAATTTACTAACGTTTTTCATTCCATCATTTTATGTGCTCTTTCCCTAAATGTACTAAAAACTATGTAATTTATATGTACGCGTAGATTTTAATTTTTGAGCTTGGACATTTTTATCCCCGGACATGGACGAGTTTCTCCGGAATAGTAAAAAAGCTAAGTCATACATAGGATACATAGTATACATAGGAATTCGCGGGCACAGCTAGTTAAAAACACCTATATAAACACTAGATTATAAATAACGCTTGAACCTTGTAATGATATCAACTTACCCGAAATAACTTTATTACGATCTATACAATAAAGAGCAAACTAATATGATAAAAAAACACATTGACAAAAGAAATCCGTGAGCTGTTATTTATAATATTTACATCCTGATGTAATTACGATACACTTAATGTACACGTAAATACATCACGAAATCTACTTGGCACGCATTGTTGGTAAATTATACACGGAAACGATCGACCGCAACACTCACCACCATAGTCTAAAAAGGCCCACCTGACTGCGGACAGGACACGCTGCCCTAGTGACGTACAGAAACGTTCCCAACTTTATTGTTAAGGCAATTCTTCTATCAAAAATAGAAGTGGGAGTAGTCTATTGTTTAGCGGGGCTTCCTTGTAATCCAGTGTTCTTAATTCAAACCCCACACTCTATTAAACGATTCCTGTGAGCCAACTCCTAAGACCATCTTTAATATGGTTGGAAGGGAAACGGGCTTACCACTATGTCTCAGTAATCTTATAAAATAACTGAACATTTTAATTGGCAGGTAGTAAAGAGTGTCTTATCTTGGTATTTATTTACGTACGAAAATTTTATTTTGAAGTAATAACTTACGTAAGTAGTGTAATTATATTGCATACAAATATCAGAAGGTCTTGTGCAAAGAAATAAACTGCTGGAAACCAAACATAATACGGTAACCCCACCGCGACCTGACCTTGTTGCGTTAATGCACCCCAATTTCACTACAGGCCGCCCGCGCCGTGAGCGCCCAAAAACCGGCACGTCATTCTGTTTGCACGACTTGCCGATAAATTAATACTGTCCGGGTGCACTCGCGAATGAGACACGCAGCACGCACGATCCTCGCGCAAGTCATCCTGTCGCCGCTCGTGTCGCACGCGTCATGCTGACAGATCATGGCGGTATCTTTTATGCTCTCGAACAAAAACTCTACCAAGAAGTCACTTACGTTCAATTTTCTCCGATTAAATCAAAATGACAAACGAAACGGATTTCTCATAATTTTATGGAAATCGAATCGGCGATCGTAGTGCACTGCCGATCACCGATTTGACTCTGCTTAGACTGTAGGATGTTCTGTGTGGATTGGGAGCTGATTAGAAAATTGATCGGATCTGGGGCCGAAGGGCAGATGGGCGATAAGCCACCGACGCTGGCAGCGCATGCGTAATTAGAGGTAAACAGAAAATAATTGGCCGCAATCACGTGGTATGAGGGAACGTGCCTAGCAATTCAGTCGATTGCTTAGCAGAAGGTCTCTCGCCGACGGCACTTGGGACCCTTAGGGTTGACGCTTTAAATAATGTTTTCGAGAACGGATCGTCTTGAATAGGAAGTGATCTATCAAATGATGTCAATGTCTTTATAGATACAAATTCGGCATAAGTTGAAATAGGTAGAGCCAGTAGTGGATGCTATGTATTAATCTTCTACAAATAATAATTTTACCGTTCTTAGACGAGTTTTATCACGCTGAATTCGTTTAACGTAAATAAGCAAAGCTATTTGCTAATATTCAACATACTATTTTGTATCTACTGACTCTGACAAAATTATGATTATGGCAAGGTGTGTAGGTAATAGTTGTTTATTCCGTAATCTTCCTTCATGCTGTTAGAATTTATTACGGCTTTGCTGTCTATCTTACTGATGCTAAGCGCAACTTTTATTAATTTACTGCAAACTTCAAGTCGCAAACCAATTATTTTATTAATGGACTTGAGTAGGTATTTATTTTAGTATAAAAATAACAAGCTATATATAAACATTGGTTTGACGTATTTAACTACGTACATGTAAAATATAATAGGTATATTATTTCAAACAAATCAGACATTTTAATTATCAGACCGCAGCATAATGGCGACAGGTTTTTATCTTGGCTTAATTAAAACTTGCAAGGATTGATTAACGATTACAATAATTGAAATATTCACACAAACGGCGGTGCATGTAGTTGGTAAGTAAATAAGTTTAACTTACACAGGTAGGACAGGTGTGTATAGGTATTATTTAATTTGTAACTAGTTATCTACATTGGAAAATAATAACGGTTGTCGTTATCAAAATAACATTTTCAAGTTGAGCAAAAAAATAAGAGCATCGCAACTGCTAGAGATGGTAAGTATTTATCTGTTTGCGGATTGGAGTGTATCATTATGATTACACGTCGTTATCTCTAGTGCGATACGTGAGGTGAGCTGCAGTGTCAGCTCTCACCTCGCAAGGACCGACCCACAGATTAACGACACGAAATCGATGTTTGTACACGCCCGACCTCTGCCAATAATACGAGCTGATCGATCTGCGAAGCGGTAAATTTCCAACTGCAGACACACTTTGGAAATAACGAAGCGACTGTATATCATTGTATACATTCAGCTTACACACGTATTTTGTACAATGAACACTGTAATTGTCAGTTTGCCCATACAAATTACCATTGCGCGCGTTTGTTACGATGTTTCTACATTATTCTACGGCAGGGGGTTTCTTGATCAATGAATCTTCATTAGAAAAGCATATGCGTTCCGCGACTGGTGTAGTAAATTTTGTTCTGTAGATGGAGTAATGAATCAATCCGGCTGATGAAGGTCTTCCACAAACATGTCCAAGCACTCAATCGACGGCCGCGGCGGCAGCGAGCCCCTTAATTGACATGTGTCAGAATGTGCGGTTGACCCGCGGGTCATACATGAGTACGGTGTAGCGCGTCTACTTTCGCCAGTACTCAGCGCCTCATAGCAGACGATCTCGTTTAGAGTCGTGCCCCACTGACCCGACACCGAGTCCCTTATTTATAGTCAATTATGTAAAGACAGAGAACCACCATTAAATACCGTTAGATATGTTTAATTCAGTTTGATTTGTATATAATATTGTAATACAACACTATATTTTGTGCGACGCATGTAGGAGAATTGTAAATACGAGTATGATATTAAAATAAGCATACAAGCTGAGCATTGTAACAACGTTGACTATAAAGTTGTTTAAGTTAACTTTTATTGGCGCACTATTTATTAATGTTGCTAATATGCCTTAAGTTCATGTGAGCTACCATTAAGGTCTATTTCTCAAATCCCTGTGCTCACAATGTTGCCTAATTCAGTACCGCGGCAAGGTGGTTAATATCGGCTGATACCGGTGTGGGTATTTTAGAAATGTCGATATAAATAGTGCCTAATCGTGATTTTGTAGAGAGGTTAGTTCCTTCGCAAGCGTTCGCCCCGCGCCGCGCCTCCGCACCCCTGCATTCCGCTCGAGTCCTGAACCGCGCTGAACTTTGCTCTTATTGTCAATTCGTGCTCACCGGTGCGTCGCGCTTCTAAACATTACCTATTTCAGAAGTCTCCGAGAGATAACGTCTTTGTTTAGCGGATGATTCTCGCCAGGACGACGCTGTCGGGGAAAATACCTGACAGAGAATCAATGCTTTCCTTTTTATTGGATAATTATTGCTAAGAATATCCAGCTGAGATAATCAATTCAAAAGATTTCAGCTTGAGGTACATGTACCTTCTTGCGAAACAGTTACACACATCGATGTTCGTAAGTAATGTATATCGTTTCAAAGCAACCTGTCACTTGATCGATATGTTTGTATTAAGAAAACCCGTAAAATAAGGCAATAGAACCATATAATATAATATTTATTTGTCATGAAATTTATACCTACATATTCATATAACTGAGTACCTAATACAAGTTTTGGCAATGTTGAGATGCAGCTTGACAACTATCTCTTACATCATATGACAGGAAATGACGTTCGTAATTTTGTAGATTGCACGTAGGTCGCCCGGTAGGATGGGTCGCCATCAGGTTAAAACATTTATCCGTCGGAGTGCTTTGCTGATCCACTAATGCCATTCGAAATCCCACGTTTTATGTTATGATGAACCAAAGGACATTTTTAATTTTGTTATTAATTGAGTTAACCTTTTTAGTCAGGAAGGTAAAGTCAGGTGGGTACTTTATACTTTCATTCATATATTCAGTTTTGACGGCAATAAATTTTAGGAATTAATTCATTAATTTAGTCATCTCGCTGGACCCAATATTTTTGTCTTTAATGTTTTATCAATGATTCGATTCCATTCTATTTGATCGGAGACTTGGATTTAAATTTTCTTATATGGCTGCTTTATCTTTCAAAGGATGAACTGATTTATTTTTTACTAGATTTCGTTTTATGACAGGCGGTTTTTCTTTGTGGTTTTATTTAGATCTGTGATCAGGAGCATTTTTGTGTTTTTCGGGAACCATGACTCTTTTATTTTTTTTGTGACCGAAAAGACGCACGACTCATGATGTCACCAGTCCCCCACTAGCCTGTAGTCTGTGCGTCACATCATGAGTAAAGGAGTGTCCCTCCCTCTCCTATCCTTTTTGTTGCACGCATGATACATGACTGTCCTAAGTGATTTTTGGAAAAGTCCGGCTCCAGTCATCATGGATCAAAGTTGCCTGGCCGCAGCAATTATGGCACGCAGTTTCTCAGAACTGTGATACCATCGTGCCTTGATGTTTCCGGCAAGTAGTGTTTATGCCTCATGGTATTATTACTTTCATACCGTGCCACTAATTGACGGAAATGTACCTACTTAATATACTCTCTAAGTATCTGCTGAGCTTTGAAGGTTTAATATTGCCGAGGCAAACGCTCGCGCTACAAAGTCCGAGTGGTGTCATCTGTCATTTCTCACGCGTGGCATGAGCCTGAGTCAGCCTTGCGAGGTTGCGCGGCTGGTTTCAACACGGCTCTTTAATTTAAATGATATTTACTAAGGATAATACACATACATCTCCAAACTAAATCAATGTAGTGTTGCCCGAAATTAGTCTAATTCTTGCAGTCTTGGTCTTGGTCTTGCATTTCCGCAAAACGCAACGCCGAGATATTCCTTCTTCGTCTTCTAAAACTGTTCATCATGACTAGGGCGAAGTCTTTGTTTAGTACGCCGCCTAGCTAATTATTAAAAAAATATAACACCAGTGATATTTTACGAGTATATTAATAGGTAATATTAAATAATAGGTATAAACATTAAAATACGCCTTTGTAATGAACGTTAACTCAACCAATAAATATGCTCCAGCAGACGGAGCCGGGTTAAAACATCGCTTTGAAATAATATTATATGTATAGAATAATTTATAGTAATATTGTATACGCACGAGTCCCGCAATACATTGCCATAACAATAATACGGTACAAATTCAATTGATCGAACCTCTAGGCAGACGATACGTTGACGCAACGCAAAACAATGGGGTTTCGGTTCACCGACCTTTGAGATCTGTGACATCGCCGCGAAAATATGGGCACAGCATGCCACAGCCTGTACGTTGCGTACTCTGTACTCACCTACGGTAGAGTTGCCAGTTTACCCCAACATTTATTATAAATCTATTGAAAGTAGGTAGTCCGCATTGGTCCACCCTGATGAACTATATCTCTCATATTAAAGCGAAGGCCGTGGTTTGATGCTGGATGCTATTTACACAGGATATGCTATTTAGTTTATATGTTTAACTCAGTTCTTGGTTTCGTTTGGACCTACGACTGCCCCTAAAACGAGGGAATTGTACCCCACAGATGTAGACAATGTACAGGTAGGGTACCCAATATTTGCTATAAAGATTATCTTGTCTATGTATCTTACTTTTAATTTCTTAGGTTAGGAATTATAGCTTTAAGAACCTTTTCAAACTTCAGGTCTTATAACGATATAACTAGTGTTGTATTTATAGATGTTCTATAACTTCATCAGGCCTCATATAGTACGGCGTAAAGCAATACTCTTGTGCGCTATATGACATTTAAAAAGGTTATAGAACGTCTATAAATTCGGGGATAGCGTTCAGAATTCGCGTTCCATGGTTTTCAGTGTTCTTCGGCATGTGTAGCATACCGAACGTCTTTTGTTTTAGCGGGTGCTAAAAAACCTCTAAAATACAGTTGTATTGACATTGTGATACAAGTAACGGTAATTTACTTGGCAGGAGATTATGCTTCTACGTACCTATAATGAAATATTATTTTGCCAAAAAACATGATACGAGTGTAAAGTAATGGCAACACTACGATTTGTCGGTGGACTGTGTTCCTTGACTATGAGATGACGCGATGAACGGCGCGGCTCGTATCGTGCAGCGCTACGCCCCCTCAGATTAATGGCCAACACTGCTGAATTTCTAATCAACACAACTGACTTTGTAATTAGTGTAACGAACACAAATACATTAAGCGCAATAATGTTATTTATCACTATATCTCTTGGATTACTGAGCGTGCTTTGTTGCCACGTCATCACCGCTCGCTAAGACATTACACTAATTTTAATGACTAGTTTTGGCTGCGGTTTGGTACACGTGCACTTTAGTTTTAGTAGTTTAGTTTAGCAAGTTATAATCTTGGCTGAAAATGAGATTCGCACATGAAATGCAGAAATCGCAGAGGTGCGAGCCGGCGTTTGAACCTGCTAGCCTCGTTACCGAGGCAAGCTTTCTACCCACTTGGCTATGAGTGCTTACTCACTTACAGCATACTTACATTAACACATAATTACCTACATAACAAATGATCAACAATACAGCAGGTATACCTACATGTATGGAATGCATTATTGCATATATTACTAGCAAATTATAATATACTTATAATGATTAATAGATCTTTATAGTATATCGATTTGTCTAAATATTTTATGTCGACAACAGAATGAGATATTTCACCTTTGTACGTTTTCAGAGGTCATCTTCATAAAACTAAATGCGGCTCAATTTATCATTCAATTTTACGTCAATAGTTCATTACAGATTTCGTTTGCAATCGTGTAGTGTACCTACTCACAGTCTGGGAGGTTAAGTGGACTTTGGTCAGCTAGTATCTACGTCTAGTGCACCGATCGCTCTCGGCGAGCAGATAATGTAGGCCTGAGGCTTCAATAAGAGTAATGCGGGCTCTTTACCGCGCCGAACACAGACGTCTTATTTATACCCAAATGCGGCGCAAACGCAGCTCAAATTGAGGCCTTTCAGCGCAATTACGTCGGCTGGCAACGGCGTGCGTTTAGCAGCCCGCTATCAAATCAAGTACCTACCTAAGACTCGCTCACGGGCAAACCTGTGGGCTACCCGCATTAACTCACCTGAAGCAGATTAACAAGCACTCCAATAAAACCGTTTATGTAGGTACTACATAAATCTCATCGGTACTGTTTTACCTCCTTAAAAGTTTTAATACATTTTGGGTGACATAGGTAGTGAAGGTAGTGGAGAGTAGTATTGGAGGTAATTAGCTAGTAAAAAATGGAAATTCACTGGAATAATCGTAAGCTATGTTAGAGCATGTTCATTACAGAATCAGAATCAGAATCAGAATATTTTTTGTTCACGTAAACCATTAAGTACAGTACATATGAAAATTGTTACTAAATGCTAAGCTACATCTTTACTGCCCGTACGGAATGCCGTTCCTATGGATAAGAACGGGCAAGAAACTCCATGGTTGCTTATTTAAAAAAAATATTTTAATTTTTTAGGCGTAAGTAATTGTTATGGGTATGTGTATATGTACAATCGTTAAAACCATGCCAGTGCTTATCAAGACAAGGAGTTGCTTAAATTATATTTACACGTATTTATCCAAACGCAACCTATAGCTTTTTAATATGAAATTAACTTGTAATTCCCATATTATTATTGCAGCATCGTAGCAATTCTAAATTGGGTTTTCCTAATCTTAAATTACTTGCCGCGGGGATGTTATCTAAACGTTTCACAATAGTATTGTTCGCTGATGTTGGCACACAATGGAACACCAAGAGCGGACCTGTCGAGGGAAGTAGGGCGCGCGAGGAGCGTCGCATAGAGGCCGCGGTGGTGAAATGCGCGGTGGGCGGCGCCATGCACGCCGCCCCGCCCAGCTCTTTCACCGCCGCCCGCCCGCGGCGCCCCGCCCCCCTCCCTCACCCACCCTACCTAGTGCCTTCTACGATCGATATTACACAACATATTCCCAGAATAGACAAAGCCTCGGGACTTGCCCCATTCAGCAATGAAAAGTACTGTTATGCAAAACTGCAAAACACTTTGTAATCTTAGAGCGTTTATAATTGAAGGATCAGCAGTTTCCCATTTCGGCTGCCTAGTTATGAAATCCCATATTTGAAAAGAGTCAATGCTTTGATCTTCTTACTTCTGAAATTATAGCCCCTAAATCATTATAACTACAAAAAATTGCTACGGTATGTTTTCAGAGTCGATATATACGTCTTTCTCTGATACCCCCCGTCCCCCCATCTCTTACGTTATAAAAGACACGAGAAGTGATATTTATCTCATAAATTTAATAAGCACCGTGTTATCTGTAATTACAAAGGTAAGATTAATCTGTGATCAATATAATAGCGAGGCATTTTGGCAAAGGTTATGTACACATTGCACTATTAAGTCAAGGTACGGTTAAAATAATTTACTATTTATATAATGACTGGTTAATTTAACGGAAAATTGCTGATAAACTAGTGAATTTACGAGCTTTGCGATGCTCGATTAGGGCGAGGATACACATGTGTGTCGTAATATTAACAAAATTGCTTGTAATGAATGGCTATAAAAAGGTTATAACATTGGTCAACAAAAATAGATAATAACTCAACAATATACCCAACACTTGCCAGTAAAAAAAATAGGAATAGCAATGTAATAGATCTCATTGAAATTTGTCCAATAAGATTATTACTCAGAATGAATATGAAACAAACTCAATGAGCAGACTCAAATATTATTTTTAATATTTGTTATATTACAAAATTTTGCCGAGATCTGGTTTAGTTAGAGCAGTAGATACCACGAGAATAAATAACAAGCAACATCTTCAAACATAAAGTCGACCGCGCTAATATGGGTAACAATAACTACATTAAGTCTGCATTGTGTTTATTGTCCCTCAATGCTTAAACCCAACAACAGATGAAAGGTTAAAAAGCTCAAATAAGCGTGCATTAGGAAAGAGGTGGCCCGCCGGGTCGCGGCTAGAATGCAAACTACCGCCCATACATTAAATCTGCTACATTGGAATTGCAAAGTCGTGATTTGTCAAAGCATAATCTTAGGAGCCGCAATATTCGCACATCGTAATTATTATCACATGCAAAATGTATTGTATGTAAACTGCTACCTCGTTATATCCAATATCAGTTTAATAGATCAGTGTTGCCGCGCTTGATAAACGCGTCTGTCGATGGCAACACTTACATCCCTATCGATATCATTAAATTATCCCGGAGCGTCTGCGCTGCAACCGTTACGACGAGGCTTCGATACAGCTTTGATTTATCACTGCGAATACTTAATGATAACAGACAATTGAAATTTATTTATAAGGTGCACCGTTTAACTATGTGTTATAAATAAATTTTACAGTTAGCATCGCGTTTACCATATCGTTGGCTGTTTACAATGAGGCTGTTGTCTAGGGCTCTTTTGTATTCCACGCGACGATCTTTATTGGGGATATAAGGTGTAGGCTGCTTGGAATAAGCAAAATAATGTGCCCATATACGTTCCACTTTACAATCTTGCAAAGCGAATAAGTCAATGGCAAAGTTCTAACGGCAACGTGCCTATTTGTTTATAGTTAAATTGCTTTTATTGATAGCCAACTTTAGTACTACATAATTCTGTATTTATTAACAAGAATCCTATATGTTCAGTTAGTTTATTACGTGTCAACTTTAAGAAACCTTTATCTTAAACTTAAAATGTCCAGTTATCCCTTGTAGAATGCGTAAATTAACGAGCTACATAGCTTTATAATTATAAATGTCTACACACAGCCTACATATATGTTCATCACACGTAATCACCTCGTGAATTAACAGTATTGGATGGCCGATCTAATTTTACACGTCGCTTAAAACGAGTACAGCAGTCATTGGAAGCGTGAGAGCCAACTACCCTCATGGACCATTCTAATCGAAATTACAATGAGCACGAAGCACGACCGCAACAATATCGCGCAGCGCCGGCACCGGCCCTGCCGCGGGACGACACCGACGCGGACACGATTTATTGGTCCCACGGATCAACGCGCTCGCTCAATTATTAAGCATTTAATTATAGTCAGTCTATCTATCGCGAACAATTATTTCTAACTTCTAACAACGAAGCGGGTTGCCCAATGGCCGATATTTCGCGCTCGTGGCTCCTACAAACTAATAATTGAATTTCCCGTAGAACAATTGCTCGATTACAGCACAGCCCGACACGGATCGACGCCTAATGAATCTCCCCGCTGTCTAGTTATTTACCGAGATAAACTCTGTGTTTACTGGGTACATGCCCATGATTGCACGAGCTACCAATAAATTAGATTTATCAGCTACCAACGTAGGTGTGTGTACCTTGTTTAAAATGGAGTTTACAGTACTTCTGCCTATCAAACGGTTCCGTAATTTACTTAATTTAAAAAACAAATCATACCAATACCCATATTATCATATAATATAATACATAAAGTATATATTTGCGATTTTATGATGTTATCATGGTTACCAGATTGCTCAAAACAAAATCATTCGACATAATAATCAGTTTCGTAACACGGAGCAAATCAATATCGGGTATTGACCGACGCACGCGCCGCGCCGCGCTCTACCTTCCAATCAATGGGATGCAGGCCCCATTTCACGATTTCAATACATTTTAATGAAATGTCAGGCACTTAGTGAAATATACATTGTGTAACGTGAACCGAGTTCTCGTCCTGCCCTTCGAGGCTAGCAATCTGTTTTCGAAATAAAGAAAACAATGAGAATTATTGCAATAAATTACGGGCTTCATATTGTATTATTCGTGAATAAGGATTCAATATAAAACATCGGTTTACTTCAATGACGTTAAAACCTACATATGACTGCTCGGGTCACCATTTGTGCGGATGATGCAACCAGGATACAAATATTCACGTAGGTAGGAAAAATATCTATAAATATCTAGTAACTAAACTTCATTAGAAAAATTAACAAATAATAATAAACAAAATCAAGGATGGTGGTTGTTCAATATCTATTAGCGGTAATATCTTAGCGGAGAGATGGTTCTGGCCCAGATCTGGAGCCGGTCGGACCAGTTTCGCGGGCATCCTTGCGTAAGCTCGCGCGCCCGACTGCTTGCAAAAATGCTTTACAAAGCTCCCGAATAACACACGCCCCTTAAAAGCTTTTCAAGATCGGTGCGTAACTGATTACACGTGACAGAGCCTACAAGCCACACGACTCGGATTTAAACATAACTCTTACGAAACATGCACCCATTTTCGACAAGGAAAGCGCATAAAGTGAAGTTTATTACGACGATGTCAAATAATAAATCACCAAATTATAATTACGCACGTCTCTACCACGCCCTGCAATGACATGTAATTTTGTTTCGGAAATCCTACGGCAAATTTATACCGATATGTCTAAGGACTCTACGGTGTGGCAATATGTTATTGATTGCGCTTCTTTTTTTAATAATTGAGCATAGCTACAGTGTGTCAGAAAGAGGTCGACCTCCAAAATGAATTTTAAAGAGATACATGCAACTTATGAATCTGTTTAAGATTTAGAATTGATTTGTTAAAGCAGAAGTACGTGTTACTGTTATCCATGTAATACGGAGACGATCGGTCATAAATACTAGTGTTGCCCAATGTCTTGGTCTTGTTCTTGCGTTTTCGACAGACACAAGACCAAGACTTTGAGCAACACCAAACTCTGCGAGCCTCTTGCCCCTGGGACTTGGTCTTACAAAAATGCAAGACCAAGTCCAAGACTTTGGGCAACACCAAACTCTGCGAGACTCTTGCTCCTTAGTTTTGGTTTTGCGAAAATGCAAGACTAAATCTTTGCAGAGAATCACCAAACTGTACGCGACTCTTGCCTCTTGGTCTTGAATTGTCAAAATGGAATACCAAGACCAAGACTTTGGGCCATACCAAACTCTGCGAGACTCTTCTCCTCGGTCTTAGTCTTGCGAAAATACAAGATCAAGTCCAAGACTTTGGGCAACACCAACCTCTGCGAGACTCTTGCCCCTTGTTCTTGGACTTGCGAAAATACAAGACCAAGACCAAAAATGTGGGCAACACTAAATTAAAAACTCACACGATCATAATAAATACATAGATAAAAGGAAGTTAGTCATTAAGACCATCAAGCAGAGAAGATAACGTCCGTCTTGTTATAAAATTATACGATAATATTACTGTAAAATACACTATGGGAAATATAAATATAGTTCAATTTGTTAAAATTTGAGCTCTATGATAAGGAGGATACAGATCGAAATAAAGGTTTGCATGTCGTTAATCGTTAATCTGGTGCTAAGTTCCCATGCTTCGTAGACGCTGGTACAAGAGTACAGTATTGGAACATGATCTTCGTGATAATTTGTTGGTAAGAGTTAAGAAAGCGTGCACGCGGCCCCTTTAAAATGATCCATGTATCAGGAACGCCTCTACTCCCTTGATCTCTACATTTTGATTAGCTCAGTTGGTAGCGAACCTGCTTTCTGTGCCGAGGGTCCTGGGTTCGAATCCTGGTAGGAACAAACTTTGTAGGATAAGCACGAATATTTGTATCTGAGTCATGGATGTATAATATCTATATAAGTATTATATACTGAGTTCGCCCTCAGTCTATTGTAAGTACCATATTTAAATTATTCGAAAGCCAACCGTATACGTTGTTTAGACATTTTGTATGTAAAGTTTGAATACCGGCTTCTAGAGGCGCTGTTCGATTCTTCATAAAAATGTCTAAATACGTAGACATAAAGTATACGGTTAGCTAACGCATAATCTCGCACTTGACGTACTTTACCTGTAAAAAGACGTTTGATGTAGGGAGTGATAAAAATAGCGGTTATTTTACTCTAAATAAACAGGTATGTACGTAATGACAATATGCAAAAAGCGCCATGTGAAATTATTTTGTTACTTTATTGCAAAGTAGCGAGCAAAGGCTCGCTGAGCGTGCGTGGGCTATGCTATAACGGATAACGTTCACACTACTTTGCCAATGCCAGAGGTTGTATTCTTTTATACTAGTTTTAATCGATGTGGATTCATTTAAAAAAACATTATTATCTGATATAACTCCACATGAAAACGAACAAAACAGTTGACTAAAAACCATTCCCAAAACATAAAAACCTACAATATTGTTGAAATGAATTTCGTACAGATTTATATTGAGTACTTTAGCAATTTAAACGTATTACGGGCATACAATTTACGTGCTCACTGATCGGCGATTGTATGCATGGCTCGGTGCGCGGGCGCAGCTCCGGCTGCCCTCACTAAAATGTTAATAAAATTGCAGTTGAATGCAACGGCCATTATAGTTAATGCACCGAGCTGGAGCCGGTATAGCCGGGCTTTCATCTAATGCATTCGTGTTTCATCTAGTTTATAGCTAGCTTCAGACGCTAATATTAAGACATCCGTGCCTTCATTACACTTCGCGACACCTGTTTATAAATAGCAGAATGATGTACAGGGCTGTCACTAGAAGAAAGATAAAAATATTGTTAGCTATTTAATTATAATAAATATTTGTAATAAGCTCATCATTATATATAGTTAAAAAAATGAGCAACATAGTCCCAGTTTCTAAATTCATAGATTTCAGCTGCTTCACGAACAAAGGGCTAAAACATTTGTTATATGATGTTAAACAACAGTGTTTACTCAGTTACAAAGTGAACCTAGGCATGTCTAAGCAGGCAGTCATGTAAATAAAGTTTGTTTTGTGTCTTGAGGGAGACAGGGCGTGGGGTCAGCAGAGCGACTCGTGACCGTGGTCGTGCGCCGTCACGAGCGCCTGCGCCCTCGTCGCCTCCAAACAACATGATATTACACACTAACTGGCCATTTCACGCCGCGTTTGCTGCATCGATCTCCTGATCTGAAATTTATACAATATTCTTTCACATTCCCCAGTCGCACGCAAGTTTAAATAGGCCGCAATATCGCTGTCACTAGTGTCACATCAAACAACGTTTTCTTGAAGCTGCGTCTTACTTATTTAAAATAATAAAGAAACACTTGACACTGGCTAAAATTGAACTATTTTGTAGCCAATTGCCAACATAAAAGCAAGAAGAAGAAACACATGTCAGAATGACGATTTGAAAAGGGAATGAAATTCGGCGCGTGCCTTGAATTTAACTATAAGCAAGCAGAAAAAAGTAAAAGAAAAACGATGGGATTGCTTCAAACCTCTTGATAAAATATGAAAATGATAGCATCCGGCTACCAATGAACATAAATATACACCGAGTTTCACCCAAATATCTCTGCATACATACCGTACATACCTACATACACGCATTACAAAAGTAATGACAATTTTGAGACGCCGCCGTCGATCGATCATCCTTTGAATCGACCGCCGTCATGCACACGTAATGTCTCTCGTATTTACGATATTTTAAGCCATTGAGAAGCCCACTAGTAGGTATGAGCTTGTTAACTACCGGTGATTACTTTTAGAGCTAAGCTTCAGATAGCGGGTCTCTTCATATTCCTACAATGTAATTTAAGACATTGGTTCTTGTACCCACTTACTGGGTTTACGAGGAGTGGCATAAAATATGCTCGTAAAACTGCCGCATATTAGATTATAAACAAGCCAAATGATTGTCTTTCAGCTATGGCCGGTGTCAAGTACATAGCAGAGCTTTGTAACTGATGACCAATAAAGTCGACTTAAGAACAATGCAAATTAAACACGCCAATTAATTGGGAATACTAAAACAGCGAGATGCGTAATTAATTTACGCAGCACAGTTTCAAGTTCTCCACATATAATAATATGTACCGATCGTAAGAGGGTCACAAGTTCAGTAGGTCGCCATAACTTGAAAATGCGAATAGTTAAAAGCTATACAGTGTCGATGCAATCAATGCAGAGAAATTCTTATTTCGACTTTTTCCACTGTCCCGGAACGTTTATCGATAAATTGCGTCGAATGCACATAAATAAAGTTAATGAGGCAAAATCATGGCGTACGGCATATCAACCCATATAGCTAGTTGTTATTTGAGACAACACGTATATTTTAATTAAGCGAGTAAATGAAATTATATTGGCACCGCCAAATACTTGACAGACATGAAATTAATTTAGTGAAATGTCAATTATATTGTAACTGTATGTTGATATATGCATGTGAAAAGAACGCAAGTGATCCAAATGGTATGCAAGTAATTGGTACATAATCAGTGTGTACTCACCGAACACCAGCAATGAGTAGTGGTATTGGAGTAACCTGATTGTGATAAAAAAACAGGCTCCTCCAAACAGTACCGTAGTAAATACCGCTTGGAGGTCTGCACAAAATTAATTTTAATAAACAAAAACATATAACAGTCTATTGTAATGCGAATGGAATTCAACATCCTATTCACAGACAAATTTAATTAAACGATCACACCAGATATACCGTACAATGACAAAACAACAAAAAAACGAAATGTATGGAGTTTCGCGGATCCAATTAGAATCCATTTTGTGGTGATTAAAGATAGCTCGATGGGGCATTGTTTTGTGACAATGGCGTCGAGGCGTTGCGGGAAGGCCCGGCGGCGATCGCTCACCGCTGTCAGGTGGTAATGGCCAGACCCTTGGCACGCGGCTGAGCCACTCCATCATCGACGGCCGTTTTATTAAATGTTCCATGATAGCATTTTATCTAAAAGCGCGTTCTCAATATGCCAGAACGATAATTCTGTTTATGACGCCCTTGTAGCGATTAAGCAGATATAACGTCCCACCATATCAGGTATTCTGTATCATATTCATTTACTTAAAGGTGCACACAATACAACATCCAAAGAACTTCTTTGAAAATAATAAAGGATTCGCCAAACTGAGGAGAACAGAAGTAGACCAGACATTTGGAGATTAATCGTAAGGTTAATATGGGAACAATTGAACATGGACTAGAGGCGAATTCAGTACAAACCAAATTAGAATACAAAAAGGCTGTATCCAATATTTTAGCAATGAAAAATGTGATAATATAATGATCTGCTATGATCACATTTTCTTTTTTTCCAGGTCGGTCCAAAAACCACTTTTGAATAGTCACAATCTTCTCTCAGCTATATTTAAACTAAAAAAACGATCTTATTGTAGAGTGCGTGCTTACTCACGTCCATTTATTGTAAGTAGATTTTTTTAAAATAAAATGGTAAGCGAGCGACAAATAAACTAAACAAGCAAGCAGTCGTGTAAAAGACATAAACGGGATATCTATACGAACGTACGGCTATTCAACAATCTAATGGAAACGGTGTCTAAACACGCGCAAGTGTCCGCGGCCCACCGTTGCGACACTTTGTTAAGTGTCTAAAAACACGCGCTTCTGTATTAACTTTTTCACTGTCACCAACGTCGATTATGTTAAACGAGTTTTAAGTATAATCAATTATGTGACGCGATTGCGATAGATGAAAAAATTATCTCCACCAACGCAGTGTGTATGGGTCATGTTATGTATTGAATATAAATGAATATAAATTATTAAAAACTATTATAATGTAGAGGTACTTATCTGTATTTCTTGATGTTTTTAACTTGCTGAGCACTTTATTATAATGTTATAGTAGTGGTTTAGTGTTATAAAAGATCTCAGAAACAATCCGACTTTTTTAAATTTTGAGTTTTTGGCTTACGCTAACCCAAAAACTACCCTAACGTTTTGCCTACTTTATAGCAACCTCACGAGACCATGGTTGATGTAAAGCATCCGAAACGTCGGGAAGGTAAAAACATAAAACAAACGCGATTAAACTGTAAAAAAATAGTTTTATGTCAATGTATCCAACACTTTGTGTGTTACTGGATATAAATTTAAGTTGGTACGTACTTACCATAGGTGCTTACGAAAGTATTACCACGAAGATAATATGTAGGTATATTTAACAAAAACCTAGTATGCTATAAACATAAATAGATAAATGTGACAGGCGCAGACAATCTATTCTCATTATATTATTCATGACTAAATTGTAAAATGATTCCCAAATTAGTGTTACAAAATTCAAACAAGCAATCAAGCAAACGGGTATTTTACAATGTGAGCTAAACGACTTTCGGTAGGTAAACGAGATGTCGCGGGCCTTGAGTCCACGAACGTTTACAAAGCACACAGGTGAAGTGCAGAGCTCTCCGAGCGCCAAACACTAATTTAAAATTTGCACACCTATGTAGTTCGCATTAAAACAAGTGAACAACGTGCACAGTGTATTCTTTGACAACAATAATAAATTTATTAAGAACCCGATTATGGTTGTGCATATAATTAGACGTTTCTTGATAGGTGACCAAGGGCTGGGCATTTCCTCGCTTAGCGAGTAGCTTTGGCTATTCAGCGAGGAAATGCAGTCAGCATTTCGGGTACGCTACCGCATGGGCCAAATTCTTTATACTTTTTTGTAAATATTAAATAGGTAAGCTTTTCTATTCTCATTATAATTATATTAATATAATTTTCATTGTTATATTTTTTTCTAAATACTTAAAAGATTGATTGTATTTATTACTTTATTGTTAGTAGGATAGCTATTAAATTAAATAATAGGTAATTAGGTACCGAATATAATGATGTTTTTTTTCCAAAAACATATACAATTTAATAAGGCTATATTTACATATCTACAACAAAAAAATATATTTTCAAAGTAATGATAATATAATATAATAGATTACAAATAAAATAAATTAAAAAGAAACTAGTGCCCAATACGATGGCAGCGTTGCCACGTTGAATGGCAATGATGATGTGTTGGCCAAAATAAGAGCCAGCGTTCCGGTCACCAGATGTCTCCACTAGACTTTTTGATATTTTATTTACTTACTACCACCTACACGAGAGGCCAGACAGAACACTAATGCGTTTTAATGACTGATCGGAAATTTCAGATTAATGGTTTCTCCAGCTGACCCTCCGGAAAAAGCAGTAAGCAGTGATTATGTTTTTATAAATATTCATTATCAATTGTATACTGCTCGTAATATGCATTCGAACTGGTCCGTTTTCTCTTTCGTCGAAATCATGCAAGTGCAGGACAATAAATCAGAAGTGTAAAGTCGCCTCAATTTACGCTCATTATTTCAGTCTTTACGCGCAATTTGCCGTGGGCTAATTGTATTAATTAATGCCCATTAACTTTGGATGCGTTAACGTTGTCGTCTTTTTGTCTTATTATCTTAAATTTTGACCTCGCGCGGTATGCATTCACCCAAGTGTGTGCTAAATAAAATCATTTTATAAGTAAGTATTTACACGTTGTACGGTTGCAAAATTTACCTATCCATTGACGCACCCAGATATAACACAATGAACACAATCCAACTGAAGCGTAACGTATAAACGAATTTCAGCAAATAATATGTCGATCATTATTTGTCTGATGCAAATGCATATAGGTACTAACCAAACTGTGCAGAATACACGGCTAGGGCAAACCGTTGTGCTAAGATAATCGATAAGCGAAAAGGGATTTACGTACATAAATAATTATTGTATTTAAATGATAATTATGTTCGTACCTAAGTATCGCAAATTATAACATTACATTACCTGCAAAATGTGGCAATTCAATCGTGCTTGCAAATACGTCAGCAATTTTGATCATTGCCTACTCAAAAGCTTTTATGACAAAAAAGGTTTAGTTGATTCGATTTATTATACCAAATAGAATAAAACCAAAATTAATTTACATATGTAATAGCTCAGCTGTCGTGTGTCGCGTTAGGTGCAAAGTTGTAGGAATGATAGGCATTTGTATTCATCGTGGTATCCGCGGTGAGGATCAAGCGTAATTAGCGATTTAGCGAAGCGCTGCAGCGCGGCGCGGGCCCTGTGACCCGCGGGCGCGACCGGCTGACCGCGTTGCACCACATGCGGTATTACTGGGGTGATTCGATGCACCGTTTGCATGAGATTGCAAACTATTAAGCACATTGTATCTTCTACGTTATTACAGGTATTTCGTGTAAGTTAGATCCTTCGACAGCATTTTGTAATGCAACAGTGGATCGCCTCTGATTTTGTAACTCCGGAAAACAAAAGAAGCCATAGACAACATTATTACAAAAACCGTACATATTATAACCATGTCATCAAAATCATGCAAGTACCTCCTTCTCATCACTACACCTAATTAACTTTGACAATATAATATCGTATTAAAATTTGGCGACCGAACAGCACCAGCGGTATACACATGATTTATATTCTGAGCAGGACATAATAATTTTCTCATTAAATTAGTCAACGTTTACAACCCTAGGCCCATACTCGTCGGAAGAGGACACTGCCAATCAGCCTTATGGATAAATATAAAATATCTTGATTACGCCCACGTAACATCGATGTTATGCTGGAGGAGTCGAGAATGCACCTAGACAAGATATCGCAACATCAATTTGAGAGATAATATTGTGCTGGCACACTTCAAGTATGCACACTATCCCACTAATATAATAAAGGCAAAAGTGTTTCGTTCAGAATTTCAGTGAGAACGTCACAAGTACGGCTTGAACTGAACTTGACGAAGGTTTTCTGGAATAGTCTGACCACTTTGAAAACTCGAAATTCACGGGGTAAATTTAAAAATGTATTATCCTAATCACCGAATAACTTTTTATTGGTACCTATCTATTTCATATTCAACCCAGAAAACCATTACATGAATCTCTCATTATCTACGTATCGAAATATTGAGTTGTTATCTAGAAGCATATTCTGCTTAATTTAATGGCTTAGCTAAAAGATCCTTTGTCTCGTATTCATCAGAGTTGCAAACCGATTCCATCCAAACGTTGTCACGTTTGGATGGAATCGGATGCATGCAGATTTGAATAGGTACCGCACGAATATTGTGGAGGCCGTCTAGTCGTCAGCGTTTCAACTGTTTATCTAACGTGGGACAAATCCATTGTTGTGGCCACCGGGCCTGGTCGCAACGCCTCTGCGAGGCGGGGCGGTGAGCATACCCATTGGTTACCGTCGACAGACCGTGACAAGTTTCATTGGACAAACCAACGAGCAGTGAAAGTGACGAAACGCTCCTTGCACGAGGCACCTTGCGCAAAAATAATCAGTGCTTAAGTACTACCTTAGTCAGGCAGTAATACTTGATGCATAGAAATAGTGATTATATTAAAAAGTAGTCAGATAGGTAGGTAGATTAATAGTTAAGTAGCTATTAAGTGCCTAACTAAAAAAAATCACAATTATTTACTTGTTATGCACTTGACTTTAAGGTCTACTTCAAATTATCCTGTTGATTTTCATGGCATTTTTATTTAGGATATAGTTACTGATTTTAAGTAACTTTTTTTTTCACTTAGATACAAAAGAGGTGCTGGGCTATAACTATATACCTGCATAAATATAAAATTTCTCAGAACAATCAAAAGTAGGTGGGTACTATAATGTTAACAAATTGAGTAAGGCATCACGACGATTCCCAAGAATTTATCGCTAAAGTGTTTAGTCACTTAATACATCTAGGTACTGATTTCGCAAGCGAGCAGTAGTGAGCACTACTTCTGTGCACACAATTTCTTCAAGGTAACATTGTTGGCATAGTTCAATAGTACTTATTATAAACAAATAAGATCGCAATTTCGTACAACAAAAAGCATTAAGATGCAAATTGATACAAGCATAACGAGAAAATTAGCATTGCGAGCGACAATATTGGAGGGTGACTCAGCGCCTCAGTCCATCACCTCCGGTTGTGTTCAGCGACCCATTGTGATGCAATCTAAAAGCCGGGCGAGTAGACAAGTCGACTGGCAAGCCCGCCCAGGCCCTCGATCAATAGCCGTGAAATTCGATTATAAAAATTGGGGCCATGTAGCTTAAAAAATCAATGTGACAGTAAGAAAATTGAACTACCCACACGCCAACTCCGGACTTGTAGGTATTTTCCATGTACAATTTCAATGGGCTTGTAGGTAGGAACCTAAATGTGTTGTTTAGTAATTGGAGACGCGATGTAGGGCAATTAACCTATTTGATATTCAAATCTATATTAACATAACATATAGGTAATATGTAAATATACAGAAATAATGCGAACAATTCATTTTGAGTTTTGATATTGTCTTATCATCCAAAAGTAGCCGTTTCGCGAAACTAAACTGGACTTGGGCAGGGAGGGCAGATGCACCAAGGCGGTAACATAGTGGTGGATGTAGTAAGTGAGTCAGACAACCAGCCCGACGGTCCTATGACATCAGGAAGGTAGCTGGTACATGTTGAACTACAACGGCACAGGATCAGAACAAATGGCGTGACAGAGGAGAGGCTTATTTATACCAGGCAGTGGGTAACACAGGCTGACTGAAGAATTTTTCCTTCAGTAATACAGTACAGTACAGTACATTTTTTAGTTGGTATCCTCCTGTTCTATAAAAAAACCCCGCTAGGTATTTTTAGTAGGTAGTAAAGTTGCAGCTGCTGCACCGCTATACAAAATAGAGTAGCTCACGTCAAATAATATTTTATTGGACGACTGGCTTGCCTTTTGGATGTCGGTTGATGTCTTGATATGGCTTGGTGATTACGTCGGGGTACTTAAGTCCTCACAGAAGAGTTGATGTTCGTTAACAGGAGTCACCAATTTAACGGAAAAGAGAAGATCTTCCAGCCAGGCGCGTGGAATGACTGGTGAGGCGGCCGCTATGCCCCGAGGGTTATTATATACTTATAACTACTTTTTTTATTCCTATTTTCTGATATAATTCTATAGTTTTTGTAGTTGTTTATTGGAGCAATTAACTATAACTCCTTTTTTTTTAATTGGCGACACCGAACCCAATTCTCTTAAGAATTGTAGGACAGATTGATAACTTTGCAGGTGTCCAATTTTCTCGTTAATGTTCTGTGTGTCTTGTTCCTAATAAATGTATAATTTATTGCTTTGTTGTAATTATCATAAGACAACATTATTGAAAGCTAGGCCCATAGCTACATACAACATTGACCGTTTTCAAATAACTGCGAATAACTAGAGATCGGAAGGCTTGATTTTCCCGCCAAAACTTGATGCCTTTGTCTTAAAAGCCTCTTATTTAAGCATTAAAAAAAAGTTATTGATATCATCCATTTGACAGGGTTGACACTGAATGTCACATTTTGTGACGTGAGTGGTCACTTTATTGGTGACTTGACATCTTAGTTAAATTGTGTTTGTTCTATGAAAGTTGTTTACGAATTTTAAAATAAAAGAAGAAATACTTTTAGCAATGATAACAAACTTCGACAAGCTTTGCGGCGAGTTAGAAAAGCTAGAACTAGAGGTATATAATATGCCTCATACATACATAATATGCAATGAAGTAGATATTGAAGATATAGGTTATGTAGTAAACTTTTATGCAATTTATTTTATTGATATTATTACAGGCAACAACAGGCGTAGCGTCGCCTTCTACATATGCTCAACTACTAGCCATTTATTTATATCAAAATGACATGTAAGTAAATTACTATAACTTTATAAGTATATGTGTTAATACTTAAATAAAGTCATTATTTATCTTCATGTACATTTCAAAAATGAAAAGTAATTGGGACCATATCTAGCAACTGACTATTAATATTTAATTTTGGTAAGTATTTGTTGGCAGTAGGAAAATCTTATTGGTAAATTT
The DNA here is from genome assembly GCA_905333125.1 of Pheosia tremula. Taxonomy (NCBI): domain Eukaryota; kingdom Metazoa; phylum Arthropoda; class Insecta; order Lepidoptera; family Notodontidae; genus Pheosia; species Pheosia tremula. The sequence continues at coordinate 5,383,982 of HG995397.1, forward strand.
AGTCAGTAGGTTCATTACTCACATATAACCCTCAAAAGAGTAAAAAGGGGTGCCTTACAGTGTACCCATATTTCTAGAATTGCCTCTGTATAGCCAATAATAATCTCAACTTTGTATTAAGAACCTACCTAACACAGCGAGCCACAAAGATAATCAATAACAAGCCAACCCTATAGTTTTAATTATAGACATTTGTCAGCAGTAATTGAAGTGTTAATTTACTTTACAGCTGTAATGCTAAATTCCTATGGAAGAGGATACCCCCAAACATCACAAGCAGCAATCCAGAAATAGTAGCCATATGGGCTGTTGGTCAGAAACTATGGAAAAAAGATCTTGCCGGAACATACCAATCTTTAGCAGCTTACAACTGGACAGAGCCTGTGGCCAACATAGTGCGCGCATTAGAAGGTAACATTTGTGTGTAATCTAATTAGTTTGGATGTAAAAGATGCAGTGGGGACAATCCGTCATAAGCATCCAATGAACAATAACCCCCAAGTGATATGACTAATTTGCTTGAATGGTTCATTATGTGAAAATAAGTGTTGATGTGAGTGGTCAGTTTGAGGATGCCTATATTTAAATATAAATCAATCCTTCTTGCTAAATAATATTATGTTGGTTGTTTTCCAGTTATTCATATATTGTAATGAAACATTACAGTTATTATTACAAGTAGATTCTAGAATATATTTACTTATTATTTTCAATTTACTAATGTAATTTTTGACAAAATAGACTTACTAGTTTTTACCTATTAACAATGAGTTCCAGTACCCAGTACTCACTACTTTGTTTACATGGACTACAGTGTTATTTTATCCTAAAGGAAACCTATAAGTATCATGTATAATTCTAAGTTTTATTTAAAGCACTTTTCATGTGATGAGAGAACAGATAAGCCAATGGTTCTAAAATGTTGGATTCAGCTTCTGTAGTGAAAATTTCGATTATATTATTATGTAGCATATATTTTATTTCAGATAAAATAAGGGAGAGATCATTCAATTTGATTGGACGCTCATACAGTTCCATATCACTCGACTCTGTAGTGAGCATGACTGGATTGAGCAGAGATGCTGTCCTACACAACTGCAGAAATCGAAAATGGGTGCTAAATGATGATGGTATCAATGTCAGTCCAACCCTGCCCAACCAACCTGCTCCCCTGCACACGTCGAGCGAAGACCAACTATTCAAGCTCACTGAGTTTGTTTCTTTTCTAGAAAATTAAGTAAGTTATTTATACCTACCTTAATTATGTCTCAAAGAGATCGATGTATTTTCTGTACTTACGCTTAAATCGTTTTTATCCACAGTGAAATTAATGTTTTGTGCACTCACCTTTTTCAAAATTAAAATAAACTCATTTTAATTTAATCTCATTTATTACAATGCTAATTCAAAGTCTATATTCGTAAAAAATACAATCTTCATTACAAAGACATTTTAATTATGTATAAAAAGAGCATTTAATTGTAAAGTTAAGTGGCAGTGTAAATTCGAACATTCTATCTTACAATAAAGTTGTAAATTGTCCAATCGTAGTTTCAGTGAACATATGTCCAACATGTCACAAGCCTAAAGTATATCACGAGAATTAAAATTACACGTTTTCAATTTTTTGCTTCATTATAAAATTACTACAGTCTATATTACTAGTATCTACATTTATTTAAAACTAGTCACTTAGTTTGGCAACTGTCGGTTAGAATCTGACTCCGAACGAGACCTGGTTTTGTCTGGGCTGTAGTCTCATGGAGTTGGTATCATCTTCGTCACCCAAGGTGGTCTCGTAGCCTCGGTTGACCTGTCCTCCATTAGGTTCAGCGAATACGTCCTTCACTGATATGTTAGCGTTAGAAATTCTATGCCGGGGTGCGACACCATGGTTGTTGTTGAGCTGTAAGACAACATTTCGGTAAGTACCTACGTTTAAACCTATTAGTTTCAAAACTCTATGCGGACGGTAAAGTGGTCCAGATATTTTTTTTCATAGTATGGATTTTTTTTAGAAATGTATTACCATGCCAGTAACTCCATATTCGTTATTTGCACCGAGGGTTTGCATTTGCGATTTTCTTCTTTCCGCCATCACGGAGTTTCTCCTCGTCTCTAATGCTTTCAGTGTTTCTCTACGAAGCGTCATCTTGCGATTCAGTACCGGTGTACCTTAGGATGAAACAATATTTTATATTATGAGCTATGTTTTTTTAATTTGATAAATCTTCAGAACTACGCTTTAATTCAACTATCGCAAGGTGCCCACCCACTCGATGCGCTGAATATGAGATCGGCCTGCGAGATTCCGATATCCAGAAATCGACTGAGATACATAGAGGAATAATTATAAATAATATACTGGCCGTCAACGCACCAACAGTACGTTATCAGACTTTGTAACGCTTGTATTATGGGTGTAGTCCCTGCTTCGGGGTGATCTCAGACGAGGGAAAACTCGGAAAAGATAACTTTTTCCCTATGAGGAATTGAACCCGCTACAACCCTGTGCAGTGGGGCCAAGCGGCCCACGCTCAAACCACGGTCATTAGTATAGAATAATTTTGGCTTTACCTGGCCCATCATTGGCATTCATATTAAAGAACCGCTTCTTGAACGCCACGTCTAGCGTGCCAATGTTCCTCTTCTTTTGTCTCGCCTTCTCTATGTTGTGAATGGTCTTCCTCCTGCCGACGTTGTGTGGCCCTGAGCCCGAATCGTTATCGTATTCGTCGTCAAGACCATTCAATTTTTGCAAATCTTTCACTATCGCTATCGCATTTTTATCCAGCAGAGCATCTTGGGATAAGTCGTCGGACTGAAAGTAGGTATAATATCAAATCACTGTACATTTAGTTAAGATTTTCACTTTACATCTCCCCATGGGATACAGGTGTCAATAGGGATTGGATATTAAGATTGTTTGGTCTTATAATACCAGCCCTTTTGAGCTACACTGTTGGACACTGACCTCCCCTCAATGCGAGGGGGATTAGGTCATAGTCCAACACGCTGGCCCAGTGCGAGTTGGCGGACTTCACACTTTTTCGCGGGGTTCTCTCAGACATGCAGCAAGTGATAATCATGGTTGAAAATGAGATTCGCATGTGAAAATCCAGAAATCCCATATGTGCTAGCCAGGGTTTGAACCTGCGATCCTCGTTACCGAGGCAAACGTTCTATCAACTTGGCTATCACTGCTATTGTTTGTGTTTGGTCGTTTATAAAGATAAAGCCCACATTTGTCTTATCTTAGACATGTATGACTTGAATGAAACATGTCGAAAATATATAAAAAATATTACCTTCTTCGTACAGAACCAGTTCAGTTCTGTTGATGATAATATATGCGATATAGTTCCAAATCTATGGAACAGCATAGCAGTGAACTGTATGATCAGAATCAAAGCGAAGAAAAACACGAACACCAGACCGATAGGTTCCAATTGTAGATATTCCTTGGAAATTAGCACCTGCAATGTCAACACCAATATGCTTTACTTAGTGCTTACACTTGTTATAAAAATATTAATAAAAATGTGCTTTTACATCATTTGTTTTTTTTTTAATAAAAACCGATTTTTTATAGATTATTAGGCAAGTAATTGTTGAAGAAAAAAACATGTAATGTACAAGCACATATTTGACTGTGATAGTTACTTATGTATTATTGATATTCGTATGGAATGAAAATCAGTATTTTCACTAGTTTTTGTTATATACAAGTGCAACATTATAAAGTGTCGACATTACAATGAAACATTTAAATGTGAAATTTTATGATAGTTATGAATCACAAATTTGAAAACCATTATTATACACATAAAATCACAAATTTAATAACCGTTTAATACCTATTTTGTTTATCTACGTATACAACAAAAGGTGTAGTTCCTACTTCTTTATTACACGAACTATAAAATGTTAACAAATCACCGTGTCTCGACGTGTACTTATTATTTCTGTACATAGGAAACCAGTGTCCCTGTTACCGTGTTTAATAGAGAAGAAATTCCGCCACCTTAATAGACAGAACAGAAACATTAATTACTCTGGGGTGTGTTGGAATCGGAAAGTGTGCACAACATTTAGGGGAATTAATTTCCAAAACATCTAAATTATGCATCGTCCAAACAATAGACGTATTGCGAATTGAAACTATAAGAAGACCATGTTCTCATTAAAGTGAAGGACAACCGGGTTTGGATATTGATTAGAAGTGAAACCATCAAAGTATCACCAAGTTATTTAGTCTTCGTGTCTCCAGGACTCCATGCTCGTGTGCCCTCCCAAAAACAGACCGGTTAGAAGAGAGTCGTTAGACTGGTGAAGTGACACACGTTCATTGGTAACATTTGGCTATACCTCGCCTGTGTCCTCGATGTACGTAATATTTGTCTTTATTCCCAAAGGCCAATCCACGTGGAGTTGATCTTTGTTGAGTTGTAATAAAAATACTATCAAGATGAATAAAGCATTGAACATAACGAATGCAAATACTGACTTATTGCGAAGTTCGACCAAATCCTTTGCAATCCGAGCCTGTAAAAGTTCATAAAACACGAAAATGTAAATTAATTCAATCAACTTTCAAGGGTGACTGGGAGTGCGGCTAAGGGCCTACTTTTTGTGTTCACAGCGCCTTTATCCGAGTCATCGTTGAAGGCCGATCGCTGTGCAGTGGACTCTCACGTTACCTCTTGTGTAACCTCATCATATGTTATGTTAGTTTTTACTCCGAAGGGCCATTTAAAGTGAAGATTGTCCTTGTTCAATTGTAGCAAGAATACAATGAGTACGAAAAGGGCATTAACCATAAAGAAAGAAAATACAGACGAGTCTCTCAGTTCTTTCAGATCCCTGGATATACGTGCCTAAAATTGGGGGAAGATTATCATGTGATATTTTGTATGGACAATAAAGAAGCTGAGCTGGTTGGCAATGCAGGCAGGCAGTTTGCACGTATATTTCAGAATATGGTTCAAATTTTAAAGCAATAGCAATTTATCATAACCTTATTATTTTTAAGCATTATTTTGCATGCTTCAAAAATATTGTCGTTATAAATTTATTTAAATCTTAGACCAGCAACTTTGTTTTACCTCTTCTTCCTTGTTAGCATCAATAGGATACAAGTACTTGGCAAGAAGATCCTTCCAAAAAAGTATTTCGCCCGGACTTAGGAAGTCTACCTCTCCCTTTTTCAGGTCTGGATCCTCAATCCAGTATGGGTTAATAAGATCATCCCTCTTTTCCTGAAACCGTTGAAAATAAGAATCATTTTTTAACCACTTCACTAATGTTTAATCGTCAAAATTGTCATGTATTTATGTTAGGGTTCGCTCTAACATCTGTTCAGAACATTGAGCTATGGGTTTAGAATGACATTCTTATGGAGAAGAAAAAGCAAGGTACTCCATAGTTTATTTAATTGAGATGTCCATTAGAACTTATTTATTTAAAAACCAAAGTAAGAAAACAGATTCTTACTCTAGGAGAAGTAGAAAGAGTGTCGGTGTCGGAATCAGAGTCATTTCCTTCCTCTGGGTCTTCAGCCAAAGCATCCAACTGATGGTCTCCATTTGTGCTACCTCTTGGTCCTACCGACATTTTTCGCCCTCTATTTAGTCCATGTGGATCGACCGCTCTAAAATACAATTTATATTATTCAGATAACGGTACTATAAATAGTGGTATTCATTTTGGTATCAATGAAAATGTAAATACCGTTCTACAGTTTCCAATTTCTTCTCCAATTTTTCCAAGGTGGATGCAATATGCATCAGTTGCACTTTCTCTTCATTTCCTTTGGGATGAGTACACAGCAAGCATTTGAAAAGGCCGGCGAACGAAAATTCAATGGAACCTTCTTCTTCGTTACTATTCACTCCCTGAAGGAATCCCAGCAGAGAACTTTGTTTTGCTTTCTTTTTAGCCTCCTCTGCCTCTTTCTTTTCTTGTTCAATTTCCTATAGTAAAAAGATGTGTTAGTTATCTTGCTTGGCCATGATCGGGTATCTTAAAGTAACACTACAAGGTTGCATCACTAACCTTCTTAGTTTTTTTCACTTGCACTTCTCTCGTACCCCAAGATACTACATTCAGATTTATAATGGAATACAAAATCAAAAGCAAGTACATAGCGGGTATAGATAGTAGGTAAATTATACCGGGAACAATACACCAGAACTCTTGCGGATGCAAACAAGCGGCTATAAAGAATGAACTTGATAAGGATATCAAGAATATAGCCGAAGGTGACCCTATTCCGTCCTCGCCTAATTGGAGAGCTGTACCGACAATTACAGCCATCATGATCATAGCGTATGCTGTCGATAGGATTTGCGCCACTAGCAACTGTAATGAAAACACAACATTGATTTAGAAATGATAATGATGCAATTAAATTTTAAACGCACACGGCTTTTTCAGTGCATTCAATAAACCGATGATTATTTAAAGACGCATGAATCAAAAACTATTTCATGTTTATTATGTCTTTACAATTACATTGTTGTCACTAACAAATCAATGATACTCACTTGATACTCGGATTTCATTGTGAAACAGACGAACATGAAGATCATGATAGGATACAAGTTGTATTCGAAAGAGGTCCAATTGTCGATTCTGAAGGCAGCCACGAAAGCACCCACCAACATAAGGAATATAGTTCCCGGGCCCAAGATCGTACCTCCCATCAACATCATCTGTAAATTAACATCAATATTTATGTAAGGTCATGACTTATCATGGAACTGTATTCTTAATACATTAAAAAAAATTGTTACCTGGTACGCAATATAAGGCCTCGAAATATTGTCGTTGATCTTGATCGTGTGCTTACAGTCAACTAGCAAATCCATAATGTTGGCTATAGTCGAAGGCACCCAGCGACGACGTTGATTGAAAAACTCGCTAAATCCTTCGGGACAGTGGGTATAAGCATCAGAAGCAGCCGAGTATTCGACACGATAGCCACGTTGCAGCAACAGCGTACATAACCACCGATCCTCCCCTGTAAAACAAGGAAGGGCAATTTGTTTGTTAATCATGTTTTGTTAAATAAATCTTATTCTATTTATTCATAAAGCTTACAATCGTACCTTGATCGTATTGCACGTAATGCCGAGCTTCGTCTGATCGCAATGTGTACTTCTTCATCACGTTGTCGTCCATCAAAGCCTTTCCTCTGAAGAGCGAAAAGCATCCAGGACTACAGAGTACGCATCCGATCATATGTTCCGTCGCCTTTTGCAGCCAATGACCAATAGCGTACTCGAATAATTGATACCACACCATGGGACCTTGAATATAATAATAGAAAAGGTTTAAGCTATTTCTTATAAAATAAATAGTAAACATCAGTACAAGTTGGCGAACATTACTCGGCTTCCAAAACAGTTCCAGGCTTCCTCAAAAATTTTGCCCGCACCGTAGCACTAATAATAACCATCTTTGGAAAAAATATCCTAGATTTTTGGAGCTATTCCATCGTTACTAAGTAGGTACTTTACATTCTAAGCTATTTAATCATACCTGAGCCAACAGGATGAATACGACCACACGCGGCTCCCAGATTTTTGTTTTTCTTCATCAAGTCAATAAGCAGAGTCACTGCGTGCGGTTTGAAATCAATGTCTCCATCGAGAGTGAGCAGGTAAGTGTTCTCAGCCATAACTTCTTTACGATCAACAGATATAGGCAGCTCCATAAGACGATGGCCGAGAAGGTAGTACATGTACATCACCTGGAATAACACGTTACGAACAATTACCTAAATTTTTGTAAATTTACCTGTAACCTAAGCATGACAAAACGAATGGTTAATGTTCAAGTTTTCGTATAAATTCTAGCTTTAAGTGCAAATTTAGAAGTAGGATCTGATGGTAACCAATCTACTTGCTTCAGGATACTGTGGTATAAGTACCTGAGACCAACGCTTCCTGTGACGAATCTTAGCCTTATCCTTCAAATGACAAATCATCTTGGTCTTTCCTGGCAGAACCCATGTTAGTCGTCCTCCATAAGGCGCTGGGAGCTTTTTGGGTGGTCGAACACGAATGATTGTCTGATGTACTTCGGAAGCCGCTTCATCAATTGTATCAACGAGAAGTTTTACGAATCGATTCACTTGTGAATCATCGTCACTGTGGTCCGATATTTCGAATGCATCGTCCAAGAAAATGTGTGCTGAAATGAAATAGATCATACGTGGCTAATTAGTAGTAAGTACTAGTTATTAGATTACACAAATGCATATTTTTTCGATATCTTACTTTCGAATTCGTAGTAGTCAGGATCGACAACTCGTAAATACTTCTGAGCAACACGCCGAGCGCACTGATCTTCGTCCAACCGAAGAATTGATTTCAAGAATTCTATCATCTCGTCTTTAGTTTCGTGCCACATAGTAGCGCATGCGTATATTCTAGTGATCTGATCCGATGACTTAATAGCTTTAGGGGATGAACCGGTGTTGTCTGTGTGAACTGATATGGTTTCGTAGTATTCGTCGCCTTTTTCTTTTTCAATTTCCGCAAGATCCTGATAATTTAAACATAATGTTGTTTTTTATAGATCTAAATTTCCTAAACTAAGTATACCCTTAAAGTGTCGTCTACTTACCTCAGTCTTTACATCCCTTTGGTCGTTTCTCTTTCTATTCATTGCCATACTTTGATCTATGAGTAGACCGTTATACATCGGCATTATGAATAACTTCTCCGTGGAAGCCAAACGTTCAGGCTTGGGGGTCCAAATGTGTATCGTTATCCACGTTTGCGACAGCAACCATAGCAACCAGATCCATGCCATTTGACGGGTTATGAAATCGCTTAACGTGAAAACTAGAAGAAAAACATGTTAATGCTGTACTATCAGATATGGAAAAAAGTATATTTACTATTGATTTGATCGGCTTACCTGGTGGGCTTTCAAAGAAAATATAATCTGGAATGGTGCCGTGGAAGAAGCAGGGGTCACTATTCCTTATACCACATGCAGCTATCAACAAATTGACTACCAAAGGTATCACGAGGTTGATGGGGAACGCATAACTGAACCCTTGGATGAGGATCTTACAAGCGAACTTCCCGAATATGTAACAGATGTAAGCTCCGAATATTTGTATGAGCATCACGTATAAAGCCGATTTGTGTACGGCGGCAACTTCTACGGAATCTCCCGTTAGGGTCACGTTAGCTAGATCCGGAATTATCGTGCCGCCTAGTGTTACTTGTACCTGAAATAGTAAAAATAGGGCTTTATATTCAAGTCTACTTTATTTATAAGTTAATCAAAAATGCCTATATTTTTACATACCTCTTCAACAACTATGTTGTGGGGTCCAAATCCGGCGTTGAACAGTTGGAAGAACATAGCGGGCTCATCGCCATCCACCCACATACAAAACAGTAAGCACATGAGGAAAAGCAATATCTTCCATACAGACATGAACCGATATGTGTAGTACCGTGAGATGTGCAATTCGTCCTTGAGTCTGCCTAAGCTTTTGATTAAACCTGAAATTTGTTTATAAATGCATTATAACAAAAACATATGAATGTGCAATCGTGAACACTCTTTTAGAGAAATAATTATCATTGTTTTGATAAGATTATTAATAATAATGGCTCTACATTATAATACTTTTCAGTTTATACTTTTCTCTTGTATGTGATTTTTATGACTATAACAAACGGGGGCGTCTGTGGCGGTCACTCGTAATAGTTCGAGGTGTTGTGTGATAATGATCTCAGCGATGGCAAGAAGACTTAATGTCATCTTGCCCACGCTTATTAAGATTTGTAACTCCATCACTGAATCGTCAACTACCAACTTACCTATGGGACTTTGCCTCGACACGAAATTCTCCCACCAACCCAACGATATACACAGAGCACACACTGGAATCAACCACAGAACGGGCTTGCTCTCCAGCAAAGGCCATACAATGAAGCCGGTGACTTGCGCCACTATCGCCACCATGTCCACGATAACTTTCATAAATCGTTTAGAGTCTCTCGAGTTGCGGGAAAGTAAGCCGAGTATCGCCGGTATGATGCACATGCAATTCGTTATCATCGCTCCTTTGACGACATCCAGTTCGGGTAAGATTTTGAAGAGCAAGAGGCCCATTCCTATCGTATGTAGCGATTCCGCTATGAATATCTGTAATATAAAATAATGTTATCAGACAATTTGGTTCATGTCAATTACTTAAGTATAAAAAAATATTTTTGAGAGGGCTTTAGAGAGGTCTTTCTAGTCTTGTTTTTCTCTATTGTTGATTAGAATTTTACTGACGATACGATGCTTAACTGTTTGTCTAATCAATAAGTAGATACAATATTAAACTGTAACTAGGTTGTAATAAATACGTGCAATAGGCTATTCGGACGTCGCTGAATCCAAAAAAAGTGTTTCCAGTTCGAGGATATATTTTAATGCTGTTTTCATTATTGGATCGACTGAGGTTAATCTCAAAAGATACGGTAGGTGCCTACATTGCGCAGGCACATAGGCATTGGGACCTAGTTGTTTAGAAAATGTTACATACCACAATGAACTGTACACTAGTCGGCCTCTTGGAGGATTTGAAAAAGCAAATCCTGAGTGATCGAATAAGCGTTCCTATTTCTGGAATGGCGAAGGCAGCTAGTATCGCCCACATCCACGCCACGCGCTCCTCGTCCGGCAGACTCACTATAAATTGTTTATCCCTACCTGAAAATAATTAGGAACATTGATTAGGAAATAGGTATGTAGAAAATAATAGAGGGAGTTAAAGAATTAACCTACCTACTTAAATAGAGTAGGGAGAAGCAGAATATTCAATACAGAAATAAAAAAAACATTATAAGTGTATTAATTGTTTGCCTTGGATTGTACTGTCTCTGACTTAACTCTCTGCCCCCATAAGAACATTGCCGTTTGATCGGCACAGGCACAGGATCGTACCAAACTGTCGTAGGTACTAAAGCTACGGTGTCTCTACGAAACTTACCTAAATTTCTATTACAATATGTGAGTCTTTTATCTTTCTTAATTTGCGATGTCATGAACAGCATGGAGCCCTTGGCGACTACACCTGACCCCAGCACCACGATGAACACCACCAGGTATGCCACCACCTTCAGTAGCCGCACCGTGAACTCCAGGCATTTCTGACTCTCCATGGAGCCGCTGTCCTGTTTTGGCGGGAATTCTCTGAACACGTCCCATCCTTTCGTTTCGTTTACTGTTCTTTGACTGGAAAAGACGAATGATATTGATAAGTGATTTTGGTATACCTATACGTAGGTATCTAATTTAATGGTGCGTAGTATTTGTAAAAGATGAGTCTCCAGTTGGGAATAGAGATGCCCGACAACGTCAAAGTTAAAAGATGTATCGATTTCAGAAGCGTGTGTATGTAGAAGTCCAGTTTGTTGATTTGTGTGGTAAACACAAGTCGACCAAGTCGACGCAAAGGCAACACACGGACCCATAATGATTTTTTTGTCTTCATTATACTTATTTAAGTCTTGTTAAGTAGGTAGGTACCTACACTACAGAGGTATTTCATATAAGTTATGTAAACAATCCCAACTGCTACAATTTTATTTTCGCCATATTTTAAAATAAAACTGTGTCCAAGAAACATACTTCTATTTTTATATCATACTCGTGCACTTGCTAAAACTCGCTCAATAACGCAAAAATAGTGTTAGCGTTGCAGCAAGAAAAACAACTTTCACACGTCATTCAACTACCGGAGAGAGAAATCTCGATCAGTATTGCGTTCCTAACGGCGGCTTCCTTCCGATAGCCGATATATCACGAAGCGACCTTCGCGTGTATTTAAACGAGGATAGAAAACGATTACAGTGTATGATTTCAACACGGCTATAGTAGTTTGCGCACGGGTTGTGACAGTGGTGTTTACGTAAGGTAACAAACGAAGGTGGCTAGGTAACCCAATTAAATGTTGCGATTTGCGACCGTTTCGTTGTGTCGCGAACTTGCGCTGGCTGTCGATGAGACCAAAAAATGCCTTTAGAAATCATCGTATCAAACAACTAACTCTTAACAAACAAACGTTCTATTTACAAACTGATTTAAAAATATCCAGCTGTCCTGTTTAGGAAAGGGCACCGAAAATGTAACTCAACTCTATGCAATGTTACAGGTATGGTATTAGAAAGTTGCCGATCATATACAATTTAATTACGCGTAACGACGGACGACGCCGTTATGCACATACTACAGTCCAATGAATAGTAAGCCCCTTCGCAAAGTTAAAATACATTACTAGTACTACTAAACAAATATTTTAGAAGTTATCTAAAAGTACCATATTAGTTAAGACAGCTTGTTTACTACGATATTGTCATTATTGGATATTGCTACGTTAATGAAAATAAAGACACATTAAACAACAATAATTATATATAACTAGCAAACCTGGCGAACTCCGTTTCGCCACCAGATGAATGAATTTTCTTTGCTATAAACCTCACGGAGCCCGAGACCTTTCCAACGAATGCAAAACCGTGGAAATCGGTTCGTGCGTTCTGGAGTTATAGCGTCAGGAAGGAAAACCCGACTTATTTTTATATAGTAGATAACACAAAATTCACTTGTGAAACTTTTGCTAATAAATTTGAAACAAACAGCAGAATCGTTCCATTTAAATCAATGGGTTCCTTATTGTTAGACTTTAATAATCTATTTATTAAATTACTTTTATTCCAACTTGGTATATTCCTGTCTATATTTACCTATAAGTCTCATTACTTTTAAAATTATTTTATTACTTACCTGTAAATGCTACAATACTGCAATGTACCGCCACTATAAATTGAATAGTTGTTGCTTGGGATATAAACGGTTTCCTCCTGCTCATCCCGTTCATAATGACTCTTACGATCTTGTTCACTCATGTTAACACTTACACTGACATCATTTTGAGATTAATCATGAAACTAGACTCACTAACACGTCACTAGAAAGTGTTTAAGGAAGATAGTGGAAGTATGCCGCTGTTGAATATTGTTTGATAACTCATCGATAGTTATGAGGACAGCGAACGATGCGATCGCAATGAAGACTACCCGTTGGGCGGCGTACTTCCACCGTTGCCGCCGCCCATTGATGCGCTATTGTTCAAGTTGGACAAAATGTGAATATTAATTTTCTAATATACTCGCTGTTCTGTTTATACCTACCTACGAATATATGTTTGAGGCTCAATAGATAAGTAAGATAGTTTAAAATGAAAACAAAATACATAAACTGGTGTCGGCCTTTTTATTTTTTAACCTCCTTATCATGAGTAGGTAAAAATATAAATCCCTAGAAGTTTTAATACAGGTAGTATAAAAGGCTCGAATATTTCACATACCTAATTACTAGCTAACCGTATACTTTATAGTCTATACCGTATTAAGACATTGTGTATGGAGAATTGAAAGTTTTAAATACGTCCGCTATAGGCGCTGTTGAATTCTCCATACAATTGTCTAAGTACGGTAGACTATAAACTGTGCAGTTAGCTCACGAATAATCTCGCACTTTATGATAACTTATGTAGGTCATATAACACTCACTAATTATTTTATCGTGACATATACCGCTAAAATCGTTCAAAGTGTGAATGTAACATGAAAATATGCTGTATGATTTCAGCACACTGTGCACTGATGAGTTCTGTTCTGCAGCAGTGCCCACGTGAAATTATCGTTGCGGCCACTAATTAATGCGTCACCCACTCTTCACTATCTAAATGAAAGCCACTATGCAATGTATATTGCTTATGCAATCGTAATTGTGTATTTACAAATCTATTTAAAGGATTCATCCCCGATGCCGACCTCAATAATACGGTTGTACACATTCAACGAAAACAAATACACTATTTTTTTTGTTTGTTTATTGTATATAAGAAGCTAGGTATATTAAATTTCTATATATAAGTGAATAAGTTATTGAAAAAAATATTTAGAATTCATGTTCATTATTATCATGTTATTACAATTACTAAGCGAGACGTCACATCCAAGCTTTTTTGACGTTTCACCTTCAAAATTTACTTTTTTTTTATGTTGCTTTACAATAGAGTTTAGGACATTTTGCCATAACAAAGTAGGACGTTTAAGCGAAATATTTCGAAATCAAATTAAGAAATGATATTTCGGATATGAGTGCGAAAAACCAATACCTCAAAATACAGCTGAAAATGAAAGTATTTCCGAAGATGTGGATACGATCCTATTACAAAATCCAGCTGTCGGTTTTCTATGCGACAATGTTATGAAAAATACCTGTACTTACTTGGTATTTAAATATTCAAAACTTCATGAACTCCACACAATACAAACTAAGCATCGACCCAGCCTCATAAAATTACCAACTATAATGTAAACTTGCCCTGCGCGCCTGCCGAAACGAGTTTATCAATTTAAACGCAAATGCACCGTGGTTTAGACTTAAACGCGCTAAATCTCAATTAACCAGTGCGCAATGGTTAAATAAGTACTTGTCCTGAATGTACAAATAAGTATAGTACTATGTACTTATATTTGTTCAGCTGGTTCTGAACAAACAAACAAGTATTAACAAGTATTATACACATACCCCAGAATTTAATGGCGTTCTATAACTTTGATAAAGTTCATATAGTTCCGCGCACATAAGTGTTTTGCCTTGCGCAGTGCTATATGCCCTTTGGTAAATTATAGAACGTCTATAAAGTCTAGGGTTAGGAAATAAAATTATAGATTTTATCAAATACATAATCAAATAAATTGAATACCTACCTACAAATTGTATAAATCTGAATTAATTTAACATTAAAGTTATTTTTATATTACAAATCTAAATATTATAGTAGGAACTTTAATTATATTAAGCCCTATAGCAGTTAAAAAGGGCTAATCCTTTTCTACTATTCTTAGAAAATAGGGTTCAGCCTAAAGTTATATACTTTTAAGTAACTGCTTATTGGAGCCACGACACTTTAGATGTGATTTAACGTCGCTAACATTTAGAGGCGACGTCGGAATTCAAATCAAAACGTGTGCATGATGTGACCTTCCTTCGCACACGATCCAGACTGGTGTCTAGATAGATTAGAGTATACCTATTCGCCTTAGCTGCGCGCAAACGAAGCTCGTGGCGTGAGCTCGCGCATGTTTCTAAACAATAGATCGCTCAATGTCGCCCGGACTCACGAAAACTTACGAAAGCCTTCGCCTGACTACAGACCGTACACGTGCTCCGGCCCCACGGAATGTTGTAACTTAATAACAACTATGTTTAAGTGAGATTGTTATATTTCATTATAATAACTGAACACGAATGCAACTATTAAATGTAGAGGCGAGGTTTAAACTTGAGAAACGCTTTAATAGCATGCGTGATATTGTTATTGTATATAGCAAATACTTATAAAACAATCTTGTTAGAGAAATGACTCTACATATTGAGTGCAAGATTACATTTTCTTACAATACTGATCTGGTTAGAGTACCTCGTTAAATACGATGGGTGCTCTCTTATTTAAAGCAAAGCAACATACGTTCGTATTTGAACATTTTACCGTCATAAAGCATGGTTTGTTTTATATGCGCGGCCGGCACGTCCTGGCCGAGCTTCGTGTCCACCATCGGGGGTCATCGACCATGGTGCTGACGGGAGCTGTATGTTATGCACACTTACGCGTCAAATTGCCATATTTGTAATATACCTACCTACTCAATTTTGAGACAATCGCATCATTTCCACAGCTATTCCAACGTTAGCTGAGTATATGTTCATGTATTGTTACGAGGCATTCATAGTAGCTAATGGCCGTTGCCTAGTTAAAACTGACTTGCCCCACAACAAAACTGTAAAACTTTAGTACCAATGAGTAAAAACAATGTGCGTGCGACAGGCCCATTTCATCACCTTTCTCAGTAGATACCATTACATAAACACAATATAATAAATATATTTTAATTTATATGTGCCTTGAAATTACCCATTTAGGAAGTTACCCAAACAATTAATTGATGTTGCACCATTGTTTCTAGAACCTATTTAAAATTACGTTTCTTGAAACATAATCACCTACAATTTAATTTCTAATGATCAGAATTGTGTGCAATCGTATCGCTATATTTGGGCGTTGCTTGGCGTCAGTTAGCAAGCCTACAGCGGCGCAACCGGTAAGTATTACACCGGACTGCTAGGCCGCATATTATATTCAGATCACGCCCGACCCCGCTTCTCTGGCCTGCCTGCTACCTGCCTCTGTACATCCGACGACAGCGATTTTAACTAGATACCGTTCTATCTAGTCCAAAGGATAAGGATATAGTTATTTCTAGAACGTACCAGCAAACAATCAAATCAAATAAAAATCAAGAATATAAATCTAGATATAGATGTAGGCACACAAACTAGTCTTACAATAAAACTACAATGAAAATATGACCTAAGAAAACTACAGGCAGATCGCGATCATGGACAAAGGACAAAAAATAATATAAGAGAGACCTGTCTTAACACGCCCTGAATTGCTTTTTATACCAAGAGAGACCATAGTTTAAGTAGACCTTCGAAGGTGAAATTGTTACTTGACTTTAGTAGCTTACACCTAAATTATACTTGAGTTTTTACGTTTGGGAATTACCAAATCTGATTTTGGTTTTCATATTATAGCATTATCTGTCTTGACTAAATGCCAAGGCTTAATAATGCAAGAGTGGTAGCTTTGATGCGAATTATAGTGGCACCTAACGTTAATACCTAAAAGTAATAACCAGTTATTTAGGACAGCATTGTAATGTCATCTGTAATAATATAAATTATTAAAAGCGACTAGTGTAACCAATGATGTTAGAAATAAATATTATAAATATAGTTTTGAAATCATTGAGTGTAGCCATTTTGTTTGTCGTGTTAAGGCGGTGCTTGAAGTGGGGCGCAAAAATGTGGCGCAGTCGGCGATCGATCGAAAGTTGTGTCGTCATAGTTGTCAACCTTGGCATTTGAACGGGTTCCGGGCCGCAGTGACCGATCGCCGAGCGAATCGACCTCTAGCTAAATAAAGCTTGTATAAAACTGATATAACGTCAGAGTGAAGCTAAAACTCTAATCAATTCTATCAAGTATTTTAACACCATTAGCTAAATTACAAGCAAGAAATTGTTGACAAAAAATAAACAATTTAAATGTAAGGTTTTACGTATTGGTTTCGTTCTTTGTCTTTATGCTTTCTTGGCTAACTTAAAATGTATCAAAGTTAATAGTTTGTAGAGAAAAAATCCAATGATTTTCCATTAGCTGAATAATAGTATTTGAAACTGAGACCGCCCTTTTTTCAATTATTCGTTATTCAAGTAATGCCACATCATCAAAAGTTCCGTTCATTGTTCAAATACCTTGATGATGGGAATATAATGCACCTCAATCGTGAATGTAACTGCATTGTTATGCGCTGAGCACTATAATATTGTCTGGCCACTGCTAATGAGTTCTTTAACGGCATACTCTACAAATTGGCTTATTAACCAACGTGCGTTCATTATCATTGCGATATATCAATGGGTGATTGATCAAAATCAATATACCATACCTACACATTCCTTGATATGTTTTTCGTACTTCTCAAATGTTGACCTATGAAATTCAATTAAAATTTTATTTCAACGCAGGTCTTCTCGAACACTCCCCATAACAATGCATATTCTGATTCCGATTCGCTATTTGAATAAAAGTTAATATATAATCGCTCGTGACCTTACACATGCATTACTGTCGCTTCAATCAACAGCCTTCACAGTATTTATGACTTGAATCACACTCACACTGACTGTAAAAATGTTATTCATACCGTTGTGATTCGATGTATTTTTATTGGAACTAATTCCCTGCTACGTACTACCATGACTGATGCTCCTATAAGTCAGAATCAACAGTGGTGTCCAAAAAAGATTCTGTGAGGTAAGACACTCAGCGAGTTCCGGCGTAAAACTAATTGACAACAACACGTAACGAATTTAAACGGTAGAAAAAAAGTGGATTTGGATGAATATTGACCACTTCCAACCGTTGCAAAGCAGGAGACAAACAGTAACTGTATAAGTACGAGTATATATATAATTGATAGAACTAGGCGATACTTGGCGGAAATATATCGTTTAACAAATGAAGAGGAACCCACCACACCTCTCGCCAACGACGCTTATTCGTAACCCAACCGTCCTGAGGATGCCTGGTTAAGAAGCAAAACACGTGTCGAATACTTTTTTAGATTCGCTTTGTTTCGCAGAGAATTGCATATTATTTGGGGTCCCGACACTCGCGACAGACAGTTTCTCGACTAACATCTTGGAGGAGTTCGATGTTGCTGGCTTCATTAATTATCTTTCAATTATCTAATTATGTTTCATTTATAATTGGAAAAGTTGACAAGCCGAGGGTTATTGGTGGGTTCTTCTTACCCATTTGTTTTTTTTAATTATTTTGTTTATATAAGGAAACATTTAGTATGGCTCCTATCTATAGTATCGTAGTATGTCAAGCTTAAGGGATTTCCTACATTTATAACTTTAAAATGAATTGAATGAGTTAATCATGTGAATTTTATCATGGAACTTGTTTGCCAATATTTATTTCATTGTCTGCATCATGTACGTGCGTATTACTTAACATTCAAATGAAATCTCTATCTTCTCATTACTGACTACCGTCAACACTCAGAATACACGATGAAGGTGAAAGTACAAACACACTCCTACGACTTGTGATCACGAATCTTCGGCACTTGATGCTTGCTGTGCGATGACGGCTCAAACCAATTGGGCGGAGTGATGTCATGCACAGACGCTGTTCGACGTTTAGTGTTATTCATACTAAATCTAATAGCCATAAAGCTGTATATCGATGGTTAAATTAATATTATGCGATACAAAATTCTGACGGATTGCCAGTTCTAACTAGTTTTAATATATGAATATTAATAATATAAATTGTTTTGAATATACAAGAGGCATTGGGTGCTCTACCGACGACCTTTGCTTATATGTAGGTAAGCTTTAGTTTTATTTTACCCACCTACTCATTTGATTGATAATTTCTTTGTTCTGCTCTTCAAAGGGTAAATTATTTAAAATGTTATGTGACGTTTATATCAGAAAGGTTATTGGATCGTTTGTTTAATTCTTACCTGCCGCCATAGATGTCGTTGGCGAGTGGTGTGAGCTCGTCGTCGGAGTTGTCGCTGCCCTCATCGCGACGTTTCCCTCCCGACGTCGCCATTTTTAATTAATTTTCTGAAAAAAAAAATGCAACATTTAATTTCTCACCCAAAAACCTCTGTTACTACTGTCATCATACAGAAATGTGTGTAACCCTAAGTCTGCCTAGCCCTTGTGTTAACCGGGCCTAAATAACTACAAATTCGGCCCTCATATACATGCTATTTTATATACTATACCTTCTCCCAAAAATTTGCTAGTAGATGTACCTTGCTTTGTGCTCCTATACTACAATACATGACATCGCAAGCCATTGCCATGTTCTTATACTAATGAGTTAGCAGTTATTCAAATTAAAAAAATACTTTTATAATTTGCACTAATTAAATAGTATGAATTAAACTAAAAGTGCCTTATAGCTCAGTGGTAGAAACTGACGACTTTCCAATTTGTATGACTGTCACGCTTTTACCAACTCGTGGTGGACAACTCACGATTTTGCTAGTTTCCATAACATTATACAGATACTTTTACCATAACTTGTAATTTTAAAATTTGGTAATTATAAAATAACGCCTTTAATATTTTATATCTCGTTGTCTGAGGGTTGCTCTCGGATTTCCCAATGACAGCAGTAAGCTAACTCTATTAATTATAAATATCATGAGTAGTTTTTTTATATTATTGAGTTTTTTTCAGTGCGCTTAGACTGCGTACATCGCAAATATCGCTTTTGGCACGTTACATTGTTGATAATTTACGTATCCTACTTAATATCAGGAATATTACCTATTTGTCAAATCATTCATTACATTTTTCGTATGAACTTTGCAGGTACAGCAGTATTGGCAAAATACGGCGCTAGATCTAAGTGTTGCCTTGCTAAATTGACCTTAAGGCGTCCAAGTAGTATGTCCTAGATTGATAGTACCTACATCCCTTCTTTATATTATTCTATAAACCTGTTAATACGCGCTAAGTTATGCTATCGGAGCTTTTATTACTACATAACACGAGTTTTTTATTGTTCGCATAAAAAGAGCTAACATAAAAATAACCAGAAATAATAGCTTTGCTTTATAATAACTTTTAACCTTGTACATTTGAAAAGTCGTGACCTATTTTAAATAATGTTTGCTTCGATGTGCTCTATCTGGAATTCTAAAACTATATTGTGCTTCCAAGTCTCAAGCTTCTTAAGATGGATCAAAGCCTTTAAATGCAATCTAATATCGCCTGTATTTATAGTTCTGGTTAAGTGAACACACAGTTTGACCTTTTCAGTTAAAGGTTAAGTATTTAACCTGTGACTAGGCAGGCATGTATTACTAATAGTGAGATAGGTACTTAGGTAAAGGAAACTTAAACAACAATGTAAAGACCTCTACATTACATTAACTACCTACAACATTGTTTTTTGATAACGATCAAGGCTGAACATTTTCACCTTCTGTTTGTAATAATTTTTTGACGATTGTTTATAACTAAGGTTACTTAAATGTTATTCATAGTAGGTAATTATATTTAGATATAAACATTTCGCAATGGATGTAGAGTCATGTGTGACTTAAGAATAATCGAGGGTCATGACTCTTTCGTCTAGTCGAGGCGTGACGTTTATAATTGCTTAACATTTATTGTCATGTTTCTTTGACGAGCTTGTTAACTAAATTCTGAAACTCAATTGTGTTTATCAATTAGTAAGTTATTTAAAGTATTGGCATTAAATCTCCTTCTTCTTAACTGTTCTTGTTAACTGTATGAAATTGTGAGTATAGAGTCAATCCTTAATATGAATAAACGGTTTGATTGCGGAATATAATGAAAAATGCAGATCCATCTCTCAGTAACCGCACCCTATGACCTTACATAAGTTGCATGAAGCGTTATTACGAGATAATGTTATAATGATGTTATACTTATGTGGCATGTATAAAAATGAATAGAGAGGTTATTCGTGAATATGACTTGCTATCTGTAATGCTATGTCAATACTTGGCTGGCAAGTTTCTATTTTGTAATTTTTACTGGACGATGATGTTTTTTTGATTTCGATGATATGTTATTTTATACCTAGTTATTTTTATGGTGTAACAATCAATGATAAATCTAACTTATATCAAAATATGTATTGATGATTACCTTCACAAGATAAAGATATTATTATTTATTTTGTTACCGTGATTCACGCAGTGTCCATCAGAACTCGCGCATTCCTCGCGAGTGAGCCCTCGACCTTGCCGGTCGTTCATCCCTCGCCGCGGGAGAGTTATAGGCATTCATATACGATTTATTACTCGTGTATTTATGCCTAAGCACTGCACTTTTATTTGCATTCAATAAAAATAGCGCCATTGCTATTTAATGCAATTGAAGTTATAACATTATTCTTACCTGCTTGTTATACATACATCAGATCGATTCAGAACTTTTCTGGAAGTAACCGAATCAATTCAAATTTATTTTTTTCTCAGTTGTAGACATATTTCAGAGCTAAAGTATCGGTAACTACACAACCAAACGGTTCGGCTTGACTACTGGTGTCTACAGAGTATATTACACAATGCAAGTTGCATTAACAAACGAACCGGTCGATACAAAACTTGTCGTAAGGTATTAAATCGGGGGATTGATTCAGAATAATAAACGACGATTTTAGTACGAAACGATTCTTTGTTCTGAAATTCCATAAATCTGTCCGACTGATAGACTTGCAAAGCTTATCTTGTTATTATTTTGTGGTCTGCAAATTGTATATTGCGCACCGAATCAATGCTGTTGTAACCAGCTCTGATAAAACCTTTTTTCTTCACATCAGTATTTTTAAACAAACCTGATGTAACGAGCTTACGCCAATCTGCACTCGCATTGGAGCTAAAAGTGACCATATTTTGTTGCGGCACGGTTGCGACACCTTAAATACACTTACATAACATTAAAACAATGGTCAAAAAGCTAAAGAAGTAACACTTGAATGGTAGGAAACAATGACACTACCATATACTTAAAACTTTATACATTATTATAGTGTTAGAGTTCATTTTGGTACTATATGCTGCCTTAATTAAATTCCAAATTTTGCTTCTAATGAACATGTCAAGTCTTCTAGTTTTTTGGGTATTTAAACATTGGGGCTATTAGACGAGAGCTATTCGGTACTGTCAAATTTGTATGGCTTAAGCCAACGCATATGTTTTTATGCCGAACGATCGAATTCTCAAACATTACTCAAAAATGTTAGTCTTATTGTTATGTTGGAGACGTCGTTTTCTTAACTTTGTTGTACGACGCGTTAAAATTAAGAAGCTCTCAATTTTTGATAACAGGTGTGAGGAGGACTAGCATTTATGTGCAATTACACTTGTAACTCTCACAAATACATATCAACTAATATGGGTTTTGGCCAAAAATAAACACCCTACTTATAGGTACTTCGATAAAAAAAATCAAAAGGCATTGGACTTCGAATTGTAGTCACATTAAGTATTATGGTAAACGTGCTACGTGAGTTAATAAATCTGTGCTGAACTCAATAATCTGTCGGCGTAATATTAGAAGTTCCAGTAGTTAAGACACGCCAAAACGTTCAAATTTGCAAACAGGGTGCCGACGTTCAGGCTACTACGTGGTAAAAATTTAAAAGATATATTTCAAACTTGGCAACTTCTAAGTTTTAAAGAAAAAACATCAATGTCGTCTCGATAGACTTATTATTGCTGCAATGGTTGTATTAGAGAGCTGGTATTGCCCATAGGTTCGGTGGGCTGCGGTAGGCCTACGCCCGCAAGGTCAGCGACATCCAACTGGACAGTGCGTCTACCCCTGCGGACACTATAATGGTGCAAATAACAAGTCCATGTCCTTTACCAATGTTATTTCTTGTATTCTATCTAGTGTCTTAGTGTGTCGTTATGTTATGTTAGTGTTGTGTGTCATGTACTCGAGCACCTACAAAATATATTATACGGTCACCTCTATGTTTTGAAATCTTACTGTTTTTTAAAAGTACCTGTAAAATTTATTCGCTGCATGATTTACAATCCTCCAAAGTATTAATACAATTTTACTTTACATCACGAAATTCCACTTGTAAGGGTTGAAATGTATTATTATTAATAGAAGAATATTTTTAGAACTTACCTATAATAAATCAAAGTACTTTACCAATGTTTAACTAATTTCCGGAATGTTTATTTATAAAAACATACATTATTCACCGACATAGTACCTACATACACGAAACAGCAAAAAAAAACATGTATGATTTTAAATTATTTAGCGTAACAACATTCGCGTTATGCTATTCGACAAAGAATATGCACTATTTGAATCGATTAGCTAACTGAATACCGCTTAAGTTTAAGTTATGCTTAACTATAATACGTTATAATAACAGCTCTGACGTAATACGTTGTTACCGGAAATGGTCCAAAACAAACTGACTTATAAAGTATTTTAACTGCTAAAATTGGGTTTATTTACTTTGTTATAAATAATTAAATTATGTAGATTACGTAATCATATGTAATGTAATATTTGTAAAAAAATATGATCAACAACACAACGGTTCTATAATAAAATTCTACTTGGCTTAATACGTAACATTACTGTGGTTGTTGGCGGAATTTATATACGTATTTCTAAAAATGGTTATATTCTCTATGACACGCCGGTTTTTTCCCGACGTTTTCCTTCACCGTTTAGCAAGAGATAATCATGGTTAAGATCTACACACAAAATCCGGATATCTCAAAGGTGCAAGTCGGGGTTTGAATGTGCGACCTTTATGTCCAAGGCGAGCGCTCTACCAACTAGTCTATCACTGCATTTATGTTACATTGCAAGTTATTAACAAAAATAAAAGCTTTGCTTTGGTATTCGTAATGTAATGCAATAGCAAATCATAATCTAAATCGTATTACAGGCATCAAGTAGAGTCGGAGTGAGGGCCGGCGCAGGTTTACTTTCACTAGTAGAGGCCGCCAGCTGGCAGCACTCCCCTCTGCCTCGCGCCCCTCCCCCCCGGTACCCTCAACGCGCTGCGCAACACTGCCTTATATTCGTAGTTCTACATAGTGTCGTATAGAGTAAATGGCTCGCACAAGATGATGAGTTAACTATCAGATATGCGCAAGCATGTCAGGTAACCATTGTTCAATCTATTTGTAAGATACGCCAATTTGCGCGATTAACTCAGAGATTACTTTGGTTTTGTAATAGTTTTCATGTATTTTAACTATCAACATGCGAAATATTCTTCGGTATTTTTTCTTCATTCACCTTTAATAATAAAATTATATATGATATAATATATGTACTTTAATAGCGAATATTAAATCTAAAACATTACATCACTAGATTTGAATAGATAAGAGTAGTGAGTTAATGCGCATGAGGGCTTAAGTTGGTAGATTGACGATTCACTTAATAATAACAAAACTCTTGAACAAACAAGATCACAAATAACTTATAAAGTTAATTCGAAGTAACCGAAATCTCATGTTTATAGCCGGCCTAATGTACTGAACGCACCAGAAACTCACCCGAGCGTGGAGTCTGTATAAGAATTGATGCGGAGGGCGGCCGCATCGACCTCGCGCCGTCTGTGTGAATTCTACGAGCCAATTTGTCATAATTTTGATTCCTAGAATGTTATATCAACTGGATGAGGCTATCAATGAATCTTAAAACATCCTAACTATGTAGCGAATATAAAATCGGCTACTATCTGTTCAGATTTTTGTGTCAATTTAATAGAACGTAATGTTGAAGTCCGACACGGACTAGGAATCCGAATCTATAACAAAACGGCGATAAATTATACATTATCGCCGATTAGTACATTGGTCTTTATTCTCCCATCTGTAGGACAGCTTCTGTACTAGATATGGATAACTTTAGTTTCTAAAAGCAGATTGATTCACGCGAAATTCAGCATTTAGCATATAGGGTAACACAATTTGTATTGCAGAAACGACAGACATGAAATAATTTGAATTCAAATCAAAAATTCACGCTCTTCGTGCAATAATTTAATCTATCCGAAAAAATCTCAACGCACAGTAAAAATCCTAAGAGATGGTACATTCATAATAAAATGATAAATGAATTGACTTCGACGGTGCAAGAAGTTATTGAATAACTCCGCTTCGGTAACATAGAATAAGCGCTTACGCTATTTACCAGCCATTGATAAACGCATGCAGACGAGAGATAGTTAACAAAAAAGAGAAAGCGTCTCTTATTAGCGCAATTGTTGTTAGTAGGAGGCCGTGCAACTTGTTGCTTTGTCTCAGACATCTCTCTATACGCATCGGCATTAAAGGTTATAAGTATTTTGGTAGTATCTCAAATAATTTTAGATAGGTACACAAGAATTTAAATAAGTCTCGACCTTTGTTACTCTAGAATTCTCTGTGACAGACTGTTTGTCTTTATGTAGGTATTACATTAAATTTTATAAACAGTAATAGGTATGAGGTTGGTATTCTGCGTTTTTGTTGAAAAAAGCACCTATACCTATTTTAATAAGATTGGAATTTCTAACGGACGGTAGTCATATCTTACAATAATTTTGTAACATTTTTTAATGATTCAATGAATGAAAGAGATTCTCAGTATTAATATTTTTTATGTTTGTCGTTTTCATATAAAATAATAAACGCCATTATTGACTCTCCTCCTATTCTAAACAAATTCTCTATTAACGTACCCCTTTGGCCGCTGCAATCCAAAATAAATAAATATCGTCATACTGGTAAGTACATTCAGCACAAAATAAAATAAACATCTGCTCTTTAAACATTTTATAGTATGAACTGCAAATAAATTATTGCAATATGATTAAGTAACAGCTGTGCTCAACAACACGCACAAGAAAACTTAACAATTTAGGTTCACATATTGATTTCTTATATTTACGCGAATACTACACATTGAAATAAAACTATTTTAAACATTAAACATTAGGAACGTTAAACGAAAAATAAACGCGATAAAATGCTTAAAAAATAGTTTTATTTCAATTAACAAATTATTTCAGACTTCTTACTAATGTATATTAAATTGGTCTAATGAATTAACCGAACTATGTATATTGTTTCTATGGCGAAAGGCGTTGAGTTTTTTTTTCCCATAACGATCGACATGTTCCAATATTAAACGAAGGTCTCATCAAATTATTAAATAATTCCTTTTTAACACAGATTAGCGCCCAAATTTATTTAACATTTTATCCATTTAAATGCATTTTTAATAAAATCTTCTATGGGTTTGAGAGTGAGACTATATCCTAACATGTGATATCAAAAGGTTATAAAGGTTACGTAGTGATATGTAGTTAAAATATGAATACTATCAATAATCAATATGAACTGGATCACCGCGCTACGAAGCAATGCAGCCGACATTTGCCTACAGTGCACTCGCGCGCAGTGGGCGTGCGTTGATGTCTTTTATAGAGCAACCAGTGCTACAAAACCAACTCGCCACATGTTAAACACGATATTATTTTGATGTAATTATTTTTCTTGCAATAGCGCGTATAATTGATATACCAAGTTAAATTTCTTATTGATTAACATAATATGACTCGGTAGTCTATTTTAGTACGATCGATTTATATATTCATAGAGCTGCACACGTTATATGCTCGTACATTTTACTGTTTTGGAACGTAGGCGACATGCTAAACGTACTCCACTTTCTTCCGGTCGAAGCAGTCAAGGTCTGGTGGCAAACTATCATTGCGCGTTACCTTGATACATTTGACGAATACCTATTAGTTGTTTGTTATTTATAACAAGATATGTATAGGAAGGTAAACCGGAAACACGGAATCGAGAACACATTGAAAGTAACTTATATCAACTTATAACATTGAAAGTAAATTATATTATCTCTTATCGATAATTGAGAAGGATAGAGCTATTCCTTTGTTTATCTTTGTTTCACTGTCAGCTATCAGATCACGACTGTAGGAGGCTTTCATTGCGACGCAGCACAGCATAGAGTACGAATTTATGACATGGTTCAATTCGAGTTGCCCTGCTTTACCCTACCCTGGCTACGCTCAAGAATATAATATGCAAATGAGTTATATCAACTACATTTAGTGCCCACCTGAGGCAAGTTAAAGGATGGAGCTATTATAGGATTATGGCGCTCACTTGCTTGCCCTCAATAATAACAGTTATAGGCCGTAGGGCAGAGGGGGGTCTGCAGGTACCCATTGAAGTGAATTCCTGGCTCCGGCCTTGGCGTGCGGGCATGGAACTTGAAAGATTTCAGCAATAACACCCACCCTGGTACTTGGCGCTCTGGAGCAGCCGCTTCGTCAGCCCGAGGTAGGCCCGCCCTGACTACATGATTGCACGATGAACTTGCCTAATACTACATAGCTAACTATGAGTCAGTCATCATTGATACCTTACTCACAATATAACAACTTGACGTAACTTACTCTCTGGCATGACGTCGCTGCCTTGTGCTAGTTACAATCTCTTTCTTTGTTACCCGACAGAAACCCTATCCTTTCAGCTCACGAGTACGCGTATGCTAATGGGAACAAGTAAAAAAGTAAAATTCCTTGCCCATAATTATGCTTTGTTAAACGTTGCATACTGGCCCGACCTGGTGCGCTTGCGCAACGCAAAGATAATTATTAATTAGCTAATTGCACTTAGCTAACTGTGTGTTGCGGAAACCATCGAATTGTTCTTGTTTGAGTGAGAACGACCCTCTCGAGCCGGATGCGAGCGAGGCCTGAGGGCGGCCGCGCCGTTCAAACCACAGTAATAATACCTTGTTATAAATCTGACACGTACATAAATACTACCTTTACGTTACCTAAAGTATTAGCAAATTGATAAAGACACAGTATTGATACAATATGACTTAAACATCAATTCTCCACGGCAAAACACCTGTTAGGTGGGTACGGTTTGCCCAAAGCCAATAAGAATCTTATTAGATACCTATCAAGAATATATCTACCGGACAGTAAAAGGTCAGGTAGTTTTATTTTTATACAAAAGAGGTAATTTCAGTACCTACCTACTTCGATAATTGGCTTTACGTAACTAATAGCATTGTTGTAAACATTCATTATGTTATTATATAAGTAATGTTTATATCAGTGTTGAATTTATTAAAGTATTTAATCAAAGGTCGCGGTGACTAGCGAGGGATATGACGTTGTTTCCCATTCCACACGAACCACCTACATTCACTTTTGTTTGCGGCTGCTTCTAGACAGTGATATAGCCTCGTATAGCCACGAAGTTCTCGAATAAATAATACATTAAGAATGAATTATAAACAAATCACAATTTTCTCCTTTAAAGCGGCTGTGCGAACGCACTTTTACATAAATGTAGGAACGAAACTTTCGAAAGAGAAACGAATGTAGAAATTCGTACGAAGGAAGTTTGTTGTGTTAAAAAATAATTTAATTTAACTACTTCTTTGAAAATTTTCGCAAGTGATGTATCATTATGCCAAAATTATGCAAAGGAGCATACACCAGTCACCCTCCCCCGTTCGCAGCTGATCGCGTACAGCCTCGAGGAGCTAAATAGGTGAATATTGACCCAAGATGAGGTTTAACTCACCGTTGTAGAGTCCTGACGGTGAGATTGCGTGCAATCCTTGGATGTGTATGAAATCACTTCACAATGTTGGGGTAAGGCGTAAAGTTCACTCGCGGAAGGTCGTCGTTGCGCATGGTGCGCGCGCGTGTGCTGTCGGTCGGCTGGCCGCGCGCTCACTGCCCGCCGCCCGCCGAGAGGCCGCGCTCCGGCCCGGGCCGCTGCTAACGACCCCTCACTCGCCCAAAATCCACTGACTCACACCGGAGATACAGGAGTGTACCCACTAACTCAGTTTTTTAGGAATTACCCAACTGACTAGCAGCTTTGTGAATTTTGGATGATATATTGCAAAAAAAAATACTTTTTTAGTAATAATTTTTGACCGACGAACACGCTTCTGTCACAAACTAAACAACACTTGTATTATGGGTAGCGTACATACAATGGACGGGGGCGATCCCAGAATATAACTATTTACACATCCAAGACTCTGGTACAAACATTAGTGCTCATCACACAGTTCGCCCCTACCGAGATTCGAACCCAGGACAGAAAGCAGGGTTATTATCAACTGTGCTAAATAAAACTAATAATATAAAGTCAAATGTCCATTTGGTATGGAAGTATAGAGTGCACTATGCTTTAAGAGGCAGAATTTTTTTTAGAAAAGCGTCAATAGCTTAGCGGTCAAAGGCGTAATTTTATCGCGAAAGAACGCGAGTTCAAATTCCACGACATACCACCACACCATTAACATAAGCCTACTTCTAGCGTTCAGTTTAAATTCCACCACTGTAGGGTAAGCGGGAACTCCTAATATAATGGTAACTTCATCAAGAAAGCATGCTGTCACTATCATTCCTATTGACGAAATCTCTGGTGTGAATGTGACACGTTACCATAACTATACGTAAAAAGATTCTTATTGAGCCGCTGATCTAATACTATCAACGTAAGCCCACTTTTAGCGTACCAAAAGAAAAAATAATAAACGCTTATTGGATACAAAAAGCATTTGAAACCTTTATAAGTGCTTAGCTTAGTTGGGGAGGCTAAGTAATAAAATTACATCTTTAAATTCTGTATCAATGCTATATAACATATTAGTATTGTATATTTAAATATAATAAGTATATCACGCGTACTGCTCCCTGAATCGGACGGTGCTTCGTCTAGGCCTCGGCGTGTCTTCCTCGTCTCTAGAAAAACAATAAGGCCCTTTTAATAATCAAACTGGTGACGTTTATCAGTTTGACAACAAATTATAATTGGTGAAAATTTCACTAAGCCTGAGATTTTAAATGTTCAAAGTTCAAATTAGTAACGAAAATAGACATAGGCATCTTATTTAATTTATTATCTTATCTTATTTAATGTATACTAATATTATATACTTATACTAATATTATAAATGTGAAAGTTTGGATGGACGTTTGTTACTCTTTCGCGCCAGAACGGCTGAACGGATCTGGATGAAATTGGCACAGAGATAGATTATAGTCTGGAATAGCACTTTTAATCCCGGTTGAATGAATGGTTCCCGTGTGACAGATTTGTTTTAAGATTTCATAGAGCAAAGGATCAACATGATTAACGGAAAAGGATATAGAGGAAATGGACACATATATAAATATATATATATATATATATATATATTAAATGGTTTGTATTACGTGTATTGCTGTTGGAAGCGTACGGTGCTGCGGCGCGCGCGCGGCGACTCGTCGTCGCTGTCGAGCGCGGGCGAGAAGCCGCGCTGCGGGTACGCGCCCACCGCCGACGCCCGCCCGCCCCCGCCCCCGCCCCCGCCCATGTCACTCAACTGAAAACAATACTCCGTAACGTATTCTGCTAGTGGTAAATAAACTCTGTCACTTTATTTTATGGTTAGTCCTATGTTTACTCTGTAATTTTTGTCTATGGTAAAAAGTTTAAAAAAAATATACTCTTTGGCCATTTTCTATGGTGTGTGATAAACCGGCATTTTTATTTGTAATATGTCCCAAAAACTAATATCAGCGACCTAACTTTATAATATTTTCCGCTAGCTCAGGTCTACTTTGGCAGCATCGATTGGCGATACAAACGTTGATTTTCCTGTAAATGTACCCACAACGACGTCTTTATTTTTTCAAAAATTGTAATCAGCCAGTTTCTTACCGTGTCCTCGCAATGGAACCAACATTACAACCTGGCTAATAAATGTTTTTTTTTATGGTTTACACGTTTATTTTTCATTTTAATAGAGTGATTGAGTCTCTCTATACAGGTGTTATTTTTGGCATAAATGACCACATCTGAAGCCTATGTCCAACAGGAAGTATTTAGGCTGATACGGGAACCAAATCTGGTACTATAGGGAATAGCTACAAAGCTAATTTTGATGAAAGCTAAAACTGAATCATTAGATATCTACTATATAATGATTCAGTTCTTAGTCTTAGAAGTAAACACTTTTATGCACTAAAGTATGAAATGCAGTTTTAGTCCGCTCACACCCAGCATATTAAACAGGTACTTTCCGAACAAGAAGTGAAAATTAATTTCCTTAGCTGCGGGAACATAAGCCGTTGATTTTGAAAAAAAAAAATCATTCACTATATTTTTGCACCAGTTGATAATATGGCTATTAAGGATCAAATTCTGAAAAGTAATGACATACGGCAAACTGTGGCAAAGTGTTAATAATGGTGCTGTGTTTACCGCGCTGTTGTTGGGGTTGTAGAGGAAGTCGCTGGTGGAGTATCTGGCGGGCTGCAGCTGCAGCGTGGAGCGGCGGCGCTCGGCCAGCAGCGAGTCGCGCCGCGTCTTCAGAGCGCGCAGCGTCGCGCGCCGCGCCGTGGGGTTGCCGCCCAGCGACGGCAGCCGGGACACCATGTCTGACCACACGGGATATTATTGTATCAATAACTTTATCAAATGTCATAAATATATATATAGTACTGAGCATAAGCGTTCTGCTTTGCATGGGTACTATATGACGCTGTAAAATGCCAATATTGTTCAGTATCATCACGCTCTGTACTAAATTGCGGGCAGGTGATAATAAGTATGAATTCAAGTTTTTTTTTAATACAACATAAACAATATAACTACGATTTTCGGTGTTCGAACACATAGTAAAAACTATTTAAAATTATAATATGTATGTGTTTTCGTTTACAATCTGTTGAAGATTGTAAACGAAAACACATACGTATTATCCTTGGTCAGACCAACATCAATTTATAGTTTCGGATTTTATAAAGGTTCCATTAGTCCCCCCAACTATCTTTATTGTGCTAGGAGTGGGCTCACGGCCATAGTTTAATTGTCCATAGTGAGGACCGAAACTGGAACCTTGCGGTTACGCAGACGGCGCCTTTAACCACTA
Organism: Pheosia tremula; assembly: GCA_905333125.1. Classification (NCBI taxonomy): domain Eukaryota; kingdom Metazoa; phylum Arthropoda; class Insecta; order Lepidoptera; family Notodontidae; genus Pheosia; species Pheosia tremula. Next base: position 5,416,177 of record HG995397.1, read on the forward strand.
ATCTATTCACTTACTCGCGTCGCCATTTTGAAGGATAGTCAGCCTCCTCTTGAAGTTAGCGTCTAAATTGACGACACTGCGCTTCGCTTGCTTGGCTTTCTCCAGGTCGTGCAAGGTCTTCCTGCGGGACACGTGGTCGTCTTTGGGCCCGCGCCGCTCGAGGTCGTCCGTGTTGAGCCGCTGCAGATCCTTCGCTATCTCCACCGCGCGGTGGTCTAGCAACGCGTTGTCGCTCATGTCGTCCGGCTGAAGCAATGTATATGGTTTAGTAAAGTTTTTTAGTTTGGGAGCATACAATTGGTTTGTTCGTCTAGCTATGTTCAAAACAAAAATAACCCATCCTATCTTATCCCAACTCACCTTCTTTGTGAAGTACCAGTTAAGGTCAACGGTGGCTAGGAAATGGGTGAGCGTGTCCAGCCGATGGAACAGCATGCCGGTGAACTGCACGATCATCACCGACCCGAAGAATATAAGGAAGAGGGAGCCGATCGGCTCCAGCATGAGGTAGTCCTGGTAGATGGTCACCTGCACGCAACAACTGTATCATATATACCATATCATATCACAAGAATATTCATAAATGTAACTGAACTTCGTTCATTTGTAAGAGTCTTGAATTCTGTGGCAGTCAGCCTTATACGGTGTTATTTTACCTCCCGTTTTACATTGGTGGGATGTAGAGAAACTTCTTTTCCACTCCTTCTATTTTCCTTTCGATTCATATCGTTGCGGGTACAATTAGCTTTGCCCTGGGACTCACCGAGGGCCAAACCTTCGCGTGTCCGTTGGGTAACACTGTGCATCCTATCTTACAGGAGTATCAATGGCGAGAGGGCCTAGTCTCAAAAAATAAAATAACTAAAGGTATTTTATTAGATATAATTTATTGTAACAGTAATGGCGGAGTGACTTTTCATTTCACTCAATTGGTGGACCTGTAACACGACGGAATCAGATTACAAACCCTTCCTATCGAATGAAATAAAATATCACACCGATACTACTGTTAGCAAAAAAAATATCTTCTGTTGATAGAGACTTTGCATACATACATGTGTTAAAACTAAAATAAAGAGGCTCTACATACATACATGCGTTATTACTAATAAAAAGCAAAAAAAAAACCGAATTGAGAACCTCCCCCATTTTGAAGTCGTTCAATAATTACTAACACTTCAGTTTTTCAAAAAACAAAAAGGGTTGTCGACGTCATGACGTCTACCAATCGTTAGCTTCGCACTAATGCATTGTACAGGGCTGCAATCAACTCACGCGCATATTATACTTACAACGTTACTGTCGTTGTCATACGCGATGCTGACTTTCTGTCCGAGCGGCCACTTGAGGTGCAGCTGGTCCTGGTTGAGCTGCAGCAGGAAGATGACGAGCACGAACAGCGCGTTCAGCATCACGAACGCGAACACCATCGTGTCGCGAAGGTTCTTCAGGTCAGTTTTGATGCGGTCCTGTGGATGACAACCGTTATAGCATATATGGGTGCATGCAGTTATCTGTGTGGACACCTAAAGGTCAATTTGGCATGGCAATACTGAGGTCTCATTACTAAGCTATATCCCCAATTGTCAACGCGGCCTTAGGTGTAGGCAAAAGTTAGACCCTAGCTTACTGACCAGTTCCTCTTTGTTCTCGTCGATAGGCCTCAGGTACACGTCGATGAGGTCCTTCCAGAAATCAGTCTCGGCCGTCGTCAAGAAATCCACTTCGCCTTTCTGAAGATCCGGGTCCTCGATCCAGTATGGGTTGATAAGGTCGTCTCTTTCCTCCTATATTAATTTTAAATTAATTATTAAAAAAAAATGCAATAGCATTCAGCAAGCGTGACCTCTCCATGTTTTTCTACAAGTTATGCGTTATTGATTGTATATAACAATTGTACACAGTCATTTAGAAAGGGCATACTAAACGTTAAGCCAATATTTCTCAAGAGCATTTGTATTTATTCTTTGAAGTCAGAATTTCGATATATCTTTTTTTTACAAAAATCCCTTTCTGAATCTCCCTCACTTTCTGTATACGTGCGAATTGAGAACCTCCTTCTTTTTCTCAACGTTAAAAACTAGACTTTTACACTAGACCGACCCTGTCTCAAGGAGGCCTTGTTACGATTTTTCACAGAGCAGATTCCGAGTTGGATGAAGCTGTATTTATCTCACCCTGGGTATGTCAGTGGAGACCTCGCTCTCCTCGTACTCCGCTAGGATGACCATGGGGTCGACGGAGGAGCGCCGCAGCGGCATCGACGAGCGGCGCCGCGCCGGCTCGCTAGGCTCACTGGCCGCGCCACTGCACAAGGGTAAAAGGGGTAAGTCATCCTCAACACGCGAAATCTGAATTTCATAGGCTGTAAATTTAAAAAGTAAGGGTAAAATACCCTCTCCCCCTATTAAGACGGCGCTAGATGGGACCTCAAATACAGAACCTATATTACGGAGAAGAGAGCCTCTAAATTCTTCAAGTTGCCAAGGCTTTTAATACCTCGCCATGATGGTTAGGACCAAAACGTGTGGTTTATTCGGGTACACCAAGAAAGTTCGCAAGTAGGTAGCCTAAAAAACTTGAACATTTATTAAGAGGTATAATAAAAACATACAGTGTCTCCAATCTCTTCTCAATCTTCTCAATGGAGTTTGCAATCTGCAGCAGATGGAGGTCTTCCTTGTGGTCCTTGGGGTTGGTGCAACACATGCAGCGGAACAGGCCGGACACACTGAACTCCATCGAGCCGCTCGTCTCCTCGGACTTGCCGAACCATTTCAGAAGACTCTGGTTATCCATCTTCTTCTTGGCTTCTTCTGCTTCTTTTTTATCCATTTCTATTTCCTGGTTTAGGGATAGTGTGTATTTATATAAATCTTTAGGAAATACTTTGTTATGGGCGAAAGGGAAAGTCCAGTTCGTATTAAGGTTTTTACAATCGCTTGGAAAAGTAGTCATGTGTAAAGGATAAATTCTTGAACAGATTATTACGCCACGAACAAACACAACCGAAAAATTACATACATGAACCATGGCTCAAGCAAAGCCAAATCTGAAACCCTGTCGAAAGCTGTATTAGGTTCACCAACCTAAATTGGTTAGCGTGTTGTATTTACCTAATTCCATTCATATTGAGGTGGAGTGCACCTAGTATAATTGATTTATTTCAAATGGCAATAGCTCGCGCCCTATCACATTAGAACCAAATATCACGGGCGAAATGTGGGTGAACTGCAGTGCACCTCAGTCTAATCCATAGAGAATTACAGCCGTAATGTTGATGATGATGTATTGACATTTATAAAATGATAGAGAATTACCTTAGCACTTTTCTTCTGCGCCACTTCCCTGGTGCCCCACGAGACGTTGTTCAGATTGCACAGCGAATAGATGATCAGCAACATGTACATACTAGGTATAGTGATGTAGTATATGACTAAATACAATAGGCATTCTATCTCCTGCGGGTGAAGGGCTGCGGTCACGAAAAATATGCCGAAAGTGATCACTGTGAATATGCTGGAGGGAGCCAGCCACCCGTCCTCGACAATTTGTAGGACTATACCGACGATTACCAGGATCATGAGCATTGTGTACGCACAGGTTATAAGGTTGGCGAGGAATAGCTGAAACAAAACATTGTAAATCAAAAATCCGAGTTAGCACAGTTGGTAGTGAACCTGCTTTTTGTACCGAGGATCCCTGGTGCGAGTCTTGGTGGGGTGAAACTGTGAGATATGAGTAGGACTGTTTTTTACCAGAGTAATGGATGTATAGTATCTATAGATATGAGTATTATTGGGGATTATCGCCCCCAATCCATTGTATATACGGTAACCATAATACAAGTGTTGCTTATATGGTGTGTATATATCTGGCGATATTATTATTATTATCCACTAGCTGACGCGACAAACGTTGTTCACTCCATATCCCATGGAAAAAAGGAATTCCAGTTTTCTCGGATTTTCCAATTTTTCGGACAACTATTTCAATATTTCTTTCACTACAAACCTTATTCGTACTATTACGAACATTTTAAATAGATCATTATCTAAATCGACAAGCTGCACTTCATGTTTATTTATATAGATTCAGGCTAAATAAACACTCATGAATAAAGGAATGTTACCTGTGTTTCGGACTTGCAAGTCATGCACACCACTATGAAGGTGATGACGGGCACCAGGTTGAGGATGAGCGCGTTCATGTTGCTCATGCCGGTAATGGCGTTCATCGCGCCGATCAGCATCAGGAAGATGGTGCCCGGCCCCAGCACCGTGCCCACCATCAACATCGACTGAAATGAAGTACAACACACATGATGACCTCGAAAGGGCTCATTCGAGTTGAACATTTCACTACAACTGAAATTTTGAATGATGCAAGTTCAAATTTAATAACAAATTTTTAAAAAATGGTCTTGAGGTGATAAAGGAATTTCTTGGCCAACTTTATATAAATATAAATTTACATAAAAACATTATGTGTAGAATTTTATACAACAAATGTATATGATAAGGCTGAATGTCTTTGGAAGTCACTTGAATATATTTTTTTTCGAAGGTAACGACGTTGTTTGCGACAAAAACAACATTGTTAAAGTGAAATTTATCAATTTGGCCGTTTTGGTCATGGTGTTAACTGAATCAAAAATAGTATGCGTATACTTAGTGTGCAATTCTTTTTGTATTATAAAGGGATGAACTGGACTATGTCTACGGAACCATAAACTACGTGTGGCCCAACACGCACTTAGCCTGTTTTTTTTTAAATATCTGTCTCTCTAAACTTTTCCAGTACTGACCTGGTACATAATATAAAGCGTAGATATATTGTCGTTGACGGAGACGGTTCTCGTCGAGTCCGCCAGCAAGTCGAAGATGTTCGCCATGGTGGAGGGCACCCAGCGGCGGCGCTGGTTGAAGAACTCGTCGAACCGCTCCGGGCAGTGCGTGTACGCGTCCGACGCCGCCGAGTACTCCACGCGGTAGCCGCGTTGCAGCAGTAACGTACACAGCCATCGATCCTCGCCTTTGATTTGTTATACCACAGATAATAAAAAGGCAGAGATAGCCAAGTTGGTAGAACGCTTACCTCAGTAACGAGAATTGCAGGTTCAAACAGAACAACAAGTGTTACATGTGGGATTTCATGTGCGAATCTCATTTTCAACCATGATTATCACTTGCTAAACGGTGAAGGAAAAAATCGTGAGGAAACCTGCATGTCTGAGAGAACCCCTCGAAAGATGTGTGAAGACCGCCAACCCGCACTGGGCCAGCGTAGTGGACTATGGCCTAATCCCTCCTCGCATTGAGGGGAGGCCCGTGCCCAGCAGTGGGACATTAAAAAAAAGGGCTGGAATTATTATTATTAGATTATAAAAGACGATAAATACGATCCGATCGGTAGAGCTGGGAGCGACACTGCTTTCTGTACAGAGGGTCCTGGGTTCGTATCCCAGTAGAGGCAGAGCACGAATGTTATTACCCGAGTCATGGAGGTTTTATATACATGAAACATAGCTTACAGCAATCAGAGATAATGTAGCTTGCTGTTAATGAGAGAGTATGTTGAATCGGACCAGTAGTTACGAAAATTACCTCCTACATTCAAACTCACAATCTTCACTACCACTTTATAATATCAGTATAGATTATATACTGGGATTGCACCCAGTCCAGTACGTTACCGTATGGTCGATGTGTTTGTTGACAATATTATTGTAATTATACGATGGATACAGTGCAAATATCATTTCGATACTGTCGTTATGGGTAAGACGGGGGCATAATATGGAGACATGGGTAAAGGATTTTTTTTTTTCATAATGGTTGGGTTCGGTCCCACTCATCCAACAGATAGCATAAATACATAACTTAGCATACTTTCTCGATGACATTATAATATTGATATAATCTGAATACTCCCTTATTGAAGCGACGCCGGCGAGGGACGTCAATAATGTTCATTGCTGCTTAACAATAATACTTATCATTATATAAATATGGTTCATATTTACCTTGATCGTACTGTACATAATGCCTCGCCTCGTGCGACGTGAGCGTGTACTTCTTCATGACGTTGTCGTCCATGAGGGCCTTGCCTCGGAAGAGGGAGAAGCAGCCGGGACTGCACAGCACGCAGCCGATCATGTGCTCGGTGGCCTTCTGCAGCCAATGGCCGATCGCGTACTCAAACATCTGGTACCAGGCCATGAATCCTGACAAATTCGCAATAACAAAAAAATCTACAGAACTTGTCTCACCCAACCGCTATCCACCAGATTCAATATTTCAGTAGCGAGTGTGAGACAGCTTCACAAGTCTGATCGCCTAGATAGAACTCGGATAAATCTAACAGACATTATAAATACTATGAACAAACACCCAACTTCATAAAAATCTTATGTAAATATATATTTTTCAATGATTTATACAATCTTCGAAGAAGCAACCTAATTTCTTTTCAAATAGAAAAAAAGAACTGCAAAAAAAACGACCCCCTGGAGGTAACATTCAACTAGAGCAGCCTTTCCCAAAGTGGGCCATAACGTCCCCTTGTGGGCGCTGCAGGCCTAAAGGGGGACGATAAAAAACCCAGAAAAAAATGGGAGCGTTGTGTAGAGGCTTACAATAATTAATTTAATTTGAAGTTATAGTGGTTTTTAAGCAGGTGAAAAAATGGGGGCGCTAAAAATAATTCATTCTAAAAGTGGGCAGTAGACAAAATAAGTTTGGGAACCCCTGGTCTACAGCTTTATAATGCTACATATAGGTATTGCGACCTACCAGATCCAACAGGATGGATTCTGCCGCACGCAGCGCCCAAGTTCTTGTCTTTCTTCATACGGTCGATGAGTAGCGTGACGGCGGCCGGCTTGAAGTCGATGTCACCGTCCAGCGCGAGCAAGTACGAGTTCTCCGCGATCACTTCCTTGCGGTCCACGGTGATGGGCAGATCCATCAGCCGGTGGCCGAGGAAGTAGTACATATACATTACCTGAGATAAAAGATATCGATAAATATACCAAAGTGACGGCGGATGACGAGAGCTTTATATTTTCTATATAAAGCTCTCCCGCGATTAAAAAGAATGAAAAATTAAAACAAATCTATCCCACGGGAACCATACTTTTTACCGGATAAAAAGTACAATATTACAATTCGGTCGCGTAATTAAATTATTTTGATTAAGTCAATCTCCACTCCGCAGTTAGCAAATCAAAGTAATCTAAAACAATCTAAACAATGTGTGGTTCTGGAACCTCAGGTAAGTGGAACACAGTGTTTGTTTCGAGCGATCTATCTAGTATGTACTAATAAATACTTAATTTTGGATAGCCAGAAACGAAATTTTTATTTTACCTGTGACCACCTCTTCCTGTGTCGTATCTTGGCTTTATCCTTCAAGTGGCAGATCATCTTGTTCTTCCCGGGCAACGTCCACTCCAGCCTACCACCGTATGGCGTGGGTAGCTTCTTCGGAGGTCGGAGTCTCACATTCGTGAGGTGGACCTCTGACGCCGCCTCGTCTATTGTCTCCACGAGGCACTTCACGAAACGGTTCACCTGAGAGTCTTCTGAGCTGTGGTCCGATATTTCGAAGGCATCGTCCATGAATATGTGGGCTATAGCAAAACAGTTGCAAGTAATTATTTAATTTGACCGATGATCTAGGATATATTTTTACAGATACAATTAGGTACTCTGATAAAAGCAAAACAAGTCTACAGGCATAAGAACCAAAACGATAAAAAAGTCAAATTATTATTAGGGGGTCTAAGGTTCGATTTGAAGCATAGTTCCAATTGGAGGATCTGGACAATCTGAAGAAACCTGAATGCAAATAGACTTCGTAAAGACTGTTTTACCCTTAGGCGCCTACAGGTTACATTTCATTTAAAAAAGTACTCTATGTTAAAAAAAAACAACCTTGGTGTAGGTATGGTTGAGAAACGTACCTTCAAGTTCATAATAGTCGGGGTCGACTATGCCGAGGTACTTCTGCGCGACGCGGCGCGCGCTCTGGTCCTCGTCCATACGGAATATCGACTTCAAGAACTCCATCATTTCCTCCTTCGTCTCGTGCCACATCGTCGCGCACACGTAGATCCTGAAATGCTCTTTTTCAGTGACCGACATCGACCGAGAGTTGGATTATTCCAATTTCAAAATGACAAGGTTCATTTCAGAGCAACATGAGGAGGGGGGGAAATAATGGGGGAAAGTGTCCACTATAATGGCAATAGCTTCGCTCCCAATTTCATTGGGAAAGAATAACGTTGGTGTTGGTATATAGCATCCATGTGGGTGTACTACGGTGCTCCTCTCCTACCTGATGCAAATTTAGCGCATTTTCGCAATTTACACCCTTACGATTTTCTGGCGATTTTATTAACAACATCAGCAGGTCTTTCCTAATTCATAGGAATGAATGACACTAAGTCGATACATCAGATATATTTTCAGTCACAGCCAGTTGTTCTAGGCCTGCAGCAAACGAGTCGTATAGTAAACAGACACTTTCCCCCAAATTCATAGAGTACAAAGTATGAATCCATTTAAATTAATATGTAATGTTCTTCTGAAAACTGAAAAGAGCTTTCTAAAACCATTGCAAGCTGATTAGAAATTCTATAATTTGGAGTTAAATCTTATGCTTACCTGGTTATACTGTCCGATGGTTTAACGTCTTTTGTTACTTGGTCGTCACTGAATGCGGACACGGACACGTCATCATCGTCGAGACCTTTGAGATCCTATTAAAAAGAAAATTCTTAAAAACTCTTTCAGGAGCTAGAAAAATATGAAGACCGGACTCGGTACAAAGTTATTTAAAAATAAATCTTGGATTTTATAGAATACACCGCGCGTTGACTCCCAGCGTGTTTTTTAAACGAAATCACCGTTAGGAATTTACTAAAGAAATTTCTAGTACATATTCGGAAAGAGGCTCCAGCATTAAAGCAAATTTAAAGCTTTCAAACATAACAAAGGAGCGGCGTTAATTGTTCAACTCTTATAGCTTGAATGATTTCTTATTCATGATGTAATTATAAATATACATATTATTTTGATCTTTAAGTATGAGACAAATCGGAACCATGTCTGGGTTCTGTCCTTTAATCATCAACTGCGCGATACCAATCCTTCAATGGAACTTTCACTCAATTGGACTATCGGAATCATTTCAGAATGACATATCAAATTGTTTACATCGATTTAAAGTCTGATTGATATAGACATTACTAGTAGTTGTATGTCGGTATCCTCGTCCTTGGATCTGTTCAACAGCAGGGACTGGTCGATCAAGGGCCCGCTGTACCAGGGCCTGCTGAACAGCTTGTCGGTGGCGGCGAGACGCTCGCACCGCGGCTGCCACGTGTGGAGCGTTATCCACGCCTGGGACGCGAGCCATAACAACCACACCCAGGCCATATCACGCCCTATGTACTCGCCCAAGAAATAAACTGCAAAACATTACGATGCTTTTTGGTACCCTTCATCTTGATATACGATAATGGTCGGCCGGTTGGTTTTAGTTAGAAGTCATGAGTAAGAACCAATTAGACGATATTGTGCGATAAATCCGACTGCCTAAAGATGATTTCTCATTGCCAGACTTTTAGGTTACGGTTTCGTAGGCAAACTAAGAACCCTTTTAGCTTCGACATGCCCGTCCATTCGTCGGTTCGGCTATTTGTTTAATCAGTAATCCACGACTATTAAAGCTATAATAAGACAATTCGGCAAAAAAAGTGTCCTAAATTATGAACAAAATATTCTACGGTACCTCCGCTACATAGAATGCGAGGGTGAAATTATTTATATACATATGGATTTACCTAAAAAATATTGACTGTTGCTTTCCAGATATCGTTTAATATCCTCTCAAAATGATTAAAGAAACTTAATGCACACATTTGGCATTTACCTGGCGGGATTTCAAAGAACAAATAATCCGGTATGGTCCCACGGAAAGCGCAAGGGTTCGCGTTTCTCAATCCGCAGAAGACTATCAACAGATTAACGGTGACTGGTCCCACGAGGCTCAACGCGAACGTGAAACTGAAGTTCTGTATGAGGATCTTGCACGCGAACTTGCCGGCGGCGAAGGTGACGTGCGCGGTGACCGCGTGGATGGCCGCCACCCACAGCGCCGAGCTCCAGGACGCCTTGAGCTCGACGCTGCCGCCCGTCACCGCGTAGTCTATCACGCCACGGTACGCGTCTTGTATTACTTGCACCTGTGAATATGTATCATAGGGAGCGTTCAAGTTTTACGTAACGCAATTTTTGGAGATTTTTGACCCCCCCCCCCTCTCCCCTCCATGTAACGCGCCGCAAAGTTTTTCTTTACCCCCTTAGTACCCCATAGTAAAACTTAGTCTCTTCGCGACCGGTCTGAAGGGTTAAAACAATGTTACGTAACGCGTAGTTCAACCCCGCATCGCACGCATCGTAACGTTTCAGAAGACCCACCCACCCCAAATTTATAAATTAACCAAAAAATACAGGGTGCAGGAGCGATTTCGATTAATCGAATTAGATACTTCTATCTAAATTAAATAACTATGGTAAAAATTAAATTGTAAAAATTTAATTATTTTTTTATAAACATGGGCACACGTCAATAGCCGTGACCAGGATCGTCAGTCTGAACACAGCTATTAATTAGTTTAAAGGTCAGAGCAGGGATTGAACTCGTGACGTCTCAGTTACGAGAGCGGCTTGACGTTACGAGTTATTGACCTTTAATCTTTTGGGGGGCTTCAATCTAGTTTAAATACTTACTTCAAATACAGTATAGTAACGATAACTGAATGCGCTTGGTATAGATGAGAAAAAAGCAAACGGATTGTCGTTCTGCATGTGCAGGGAGATGAGCACACAGCTCATGAACACAAATATCTTCCACATGGACAGCGCCCTCTGTGTGTAATAGCGGCTTCTCTTTAAACCATCGCGCAGTTCTTGTAGGAAGAGCAATGATGCTGGAAACAATATTATTTATTGGTTTCACACATTGAAATAAATCTACTTTTTCGATTTTATCGCGATAACTTTTTGTTTTTACGTTCCCGACGTTTCGCCTGCTTCAACGTCAACGTCAGCCACCAAATTCCTCCTGTTACCCTGGTAGCTGCAAACGCGATAAAATCCGAAAAAATAAGTTTAATTACAAAATTATTTAATTTGATTTATAGAAAAATAACACTGGCTTGCTGTGCGGTGCAGGCAAACGTCGTGAGGAAACCTGCACGTCATTGAAAGGGAGTGTGAACCCGCACTTATGAATTCTTCTCGCATTGAGGGGGAGTGTGCTCGGCACCAATGAAATTGGGACTAAAATACCATTAATGAGGTGACGCCTACCACTACGCGGAATACAAGCCTGGTGATGGAAAAGATTTTGGAAACACGCTCCTATCCTTCCACAATGGAGGTAAAGTCCCGGCAAACTACTTAGTTTAATTACGTTGATTATTAGTATTGTCTACGGTGCGGGCCAATATCCCAAGCAAATACACTCCCATACAAAACTACAGATTATATTAGGTGTTTCCTAAGTATGCGAATTATTTGAGCATTTAACTCTGCAAGTATTAGTGTGTGTTTCAACAATGCAATATCTAGAACTGATATAACAAATAACCTTGATGCAAAATATTTATGAATCATTTGATAGCAAAAAAACACCCAACAAAATATAATCATAAGTAATGCTGCATCCACATATGCGAGGCTTGGCTCAAGCACCAACACGTGTCAGCGTATTTAATTTAATTCAGTATTTAAAATAATTTACCTGAATTATGTCTATCAGAGCTACTGACGAAATTCTCCCACCAGCCGAGTGAGACGAAAACACTCGCCATAGGTATGGTCCATAGAACCGGGGCTCCGTTCAAAAGTGGCCATGCAACGAAGGCCGTAGCCTGTGCAGACACAGCCAGCACGTCGAAGACTATCTTCATGTTGTACTTTGAGTCTGATCGTTCTCTAGATATTGCGTTCAGAACACCGGGCACGAAGCACACGGCGTTCATCAACATAGCCCCCTTGACGACGTCGAGTTCGGGCAGAATTAACAGCAGTAGTGTAGCGATTCCGATTGTATGTAAGGTTTCTATTACAAATGCCTGGAATAATGTATTACATTACAGATATTATGTAAATGTCCGACCTCGCAACAAACGAGTGCAAAGGCCTGTATAGTCATTGTCAATAGATTTAAACTATGAATTTGATCTATCTAAAAATTTAAAATGACATTTGAACGTAGGCCACTCGGTTCACTGTATCGGGTGGTTGCGGGTTCGGTTACCGCCTAGATAAAATTCGGAAAATATAATTTCGTAATTTTCCCGGGTCTGTTACCGGTATCGCCCCTATTTAATTGTACAGTACCCATAAGGCACGCATTGCTTACTGTGGGTCCATGTTCTTGTAGCTATATTTATTATTATATTCGTATTTATGCCATTGTAAATGGATTAAAACTTTATTTACGGGCCGTTAACAATAACAAACCATGCATTTTTCTAATTTAACAACTTACCAAAATAAACTGCACCAGCGTAGGTTTTCTGGCTGTTTTGAAGAAACATATCCTGACCGATCTGAGGAACATGCCCAGCTCGGGTAGACCGAATGCGATGAAAACCGCCCACAGCCATGTTATCCGTTCGTCCAATGAGTGCACTGTTATAAACTGTTGATCTAATGCTGTTAACAAAAAAAGTATGTAAGCAATGGCAAAGTTCACATACTTACAAAAAAATAATCATAATTAAATAAACTCGTTGAAAACAATCAAAATGACACAAGAAGTACACTTTTGCCATACATATTCTTAGACGAGCGCGCGCGTAGTGGAACTTTTGTATTCGCTTAATATATTAACCAATTTTGTTTTAATCAATTTACTATGGCATCACATGCATCTGTCAGAACGATAAGATATCTAAATGTTATTCAGAAGAAATCCTTTTGAACAAATTATTATTCAGAGTAAAAGCACTGTGTAATGCCATGAATTGTAAATGAATGAAAAGTGTCTTTAAATTTGAGGACAACTAGGTAGGTAATTTTTTTTTAACCTATTTGATCTAAGGCTTAACCGTTCGAAAAAAAAACAGCAACTAAGTAGTAAAGTTATTTTCCTTACCTAATGGTCTGTTACAATGACTAATTTGTCTATCTTTCTTCAGTTGTGAGGTGATGAAGAGCAGTGTACCCTTCGATATCACCGCAGAGCCCAGCACCACGCTGAAGGTGAAGACGTACGCCAGGAGTTTCAGTATCTTCACACTGGTGTCTATCCATTTGATGGACGCCATGGACCCACTCTCCTTTTTGACGGGAATCTCCCGGAATAGATTCCATCCTTTGGTTTCTTGGGCCGTTCTTTGGCTAAATAAATTGTAGCACTATAATTAGATATACGTAACGTACCTACCTATATATGGGTTGAGTCTAACTAAGATAGGTAAGATTATTCTCACATACCATAACCATGTAATGCTTAAAAAAGTAAAAGTATTTTTAAACTAGCTGCGCCCGGCGGTGTTACCCGCGATAAAAAGTATGAAAAATTAAAACATCTATCCCACGGGAACCATACATTTTACCGGGATAAAAAGTAGCCTATGTGCTATTCCAGACTATAATCTATCTCTGTGCCAAATTTCATCCAGATCCGTTCAGCCGTTCGGGCGTGAAAGAGTAACAAACATCCATCCATCTATCCATCCATCCAAACTTTCACATTTATAATATTAGTATAGAAAAGTTCAACCGTGTAGTTTCTTTCCCGTTCTTCCATATAGAAACGCCATTCCGAACGGGTGTTAAAGTTGTAGCTTAGCATAACTATTTTGACTATTCGTAAAATAAATAAAAACAATATTCTGATTCTGATATCTTTGGGCTGTGTCTCGTGAGGTGCAGAGTCCGCTATAAAACAATACGAGACTTTCACGTCTTAGCCTTGCGAAAATGCAAGTCCATTTCTTTGGGCAACAATGCATATTTTCAAAGTTTGCTTGAAAATTGTGTTTTCTGTATTCGTAAATATACAGAACTAGTTAAAACTCTTCAATAATCACAGTCACATTTGCACAATGTTATTGCATTCTTATTGAATATCCATATCTCTGCAATCTAATCTATTACTCACATCTATCATTAGTTATTGCATTAATCATTGAGTCTTTACAGACCTACCAGTTAATTTACCTAATTGGAATATTTTTAATGTACCTTGAACAACTATTCTATCAATACATATAGGTAGGTATATTTAATAATAGTGTAACTTGGTCGTGTTTCTACATTGACATTTGAAAATAAAAAAACACGTTGAAGTCTAGACATTGTTTTCGATGTTCAAGCCATTTCCGCCATTTCAGAATTGTTGTCGGTCTCTCTATGGGCGTATCACGGGATGACTGCTTTACATATTTTGATAAAACTTGGCATAGTGATACCTTAGAACCCGGGTCATAGTGCAGGATACTACATATTTCGGGAAATGATTGGATCTCGCGGGATAACTGTATCACAAAATACAATAGGATCATATTAATGGAATTCGGTACGGTTATAGCGTATACATATCTATCGGGTTAATAATTCATCCCGGGAAATGAAATGCGGTTCTTAAATTCCACAGGTACTTTGAAAGTTAAGATTATCTATATGGCTCGGCCGTGGTCCTATGCTCTACTATAGTTCTAAATTCAAATTAATGATATTTACTCTAACTCATCACCGTCGTCGTAGAGCGGAGTGTACTCGGTATCCGAGTCATCGGAGTCATCTCCTAAGCCCGTGAACCCCGGAGTCTTCGGCTTGGTGGACATTATTCTGCAACAATCGCAGTGATTATTGTAATCGGACTTTTACGTCATTTTTGGAATACATGTAACTTAATTACACTGTATACCTAAGTATAGATTGCTATCATAGCAAACTCGAAGTTTTGTGAACATTAACATATATTTTCAGGCAATCACTAGTCATGATTCACATAATTGAGTTTCACACAGCGTCTTGAAGTCCGGTTTCCACCAACGCGCAGAGATGTGTGGAATGGACCAATCACATTGCTTGAAATCCTTCGCTCGGTACCTAGCAAACAATCTGATTTGTCTATTTCGCACATTTTCCCGGTCCGCTTTAATGTAAACCAGGCCTTAGCCTCAAAGAGGCAAGCTTTATAGCAGAGCGAAGTGGCTTTATATAGGTACCTACTGTATCCCTTGATTTAAGTAAACAGCTTCATATTTCCCCAGTAGTTATTATGATTTTGGGTACATCGAGGAGTTTGTCACACAATGGGAGGTCTTCGATTACTCGGATAAAGATGTTAATGAAAAAAAATATATAACACACTAAACACTGAACCTTCAGAATGCCCAAAGAGTTATCACAAAAAATAATTGCCAACCTTTTATCGATAAAATCACATATTCGGTGTCGCACCACACTAGATTTAGGTATTCGTACAAACAACAACAACAGCACAACTAAACAGTGTTATCACCGGAAACTTGACAAAGCGAATGTGCGCTTATAAATATATTCACGAACCAGGTAGTCAGGCACTGGCCCCATTGTCAATAATCCTCATATCAAATGAATGTCATTACGATAGCACCGTTGATTACATATTTATCGTCAATCGTAGATCAATCGCGTTGTGATTTAAGTATGTTTTTAAACATTATCGCGCTATCAGGATCGCATCCTGTGAACGTTTTTTCTAAATGATTAAGCTTTATAATAGGTAGTTAGCTCAGATGTCCTCTAATTTTCCACTCACGGTAAAACCTGATGCAGACGTAATTTCAATGTGGATGCTTATGTCAATCATATTTGCTGTGGTACTTCCCCGAAATTGGCAAAAAAAGTGATAAAATCGTTGATAACAATAATCTTGGTACTTTTGCTAGGTTCAAGGAAAACATAATACAATGCTCTGTTATCAAAAATGTATTTAAGGTAGAAATAAATAAGTATATTTAGTCGTAAGTCTCTCTAATAATACAAAATATCGGGAATAAGTAGTCACATCTGTCCCACTAATTTAATATTCGAGAGAAATGAATTCTAACGAGCAGCTAATCTGGAACATATGCTACATATATACTTATAAGGTATAGCTTTAATTGTGTAAAATACTTTAACAGGTCGATCAGTAGGATACTACTACAAAATTCCCAAGTAAATAAATCAAATTATTATAAATAAAAAAAATACTTCACGTACTATTGAGCACGTTGACACTTTACTACCTAGTACGCCTTCATCAAAATAATAATTAAACCATAATTTACACAATTATTTTATACCTTATATACTTAAATTGACAAACAACTGACGATACACACTAACATACTGTACTATGAGCCCCTACGAGATCATATTAATACATTTATAAGGATCATAAAAACAAACTGCATACAAAGTTTTAAATAGTTAATACTACATGGGTAATAGCTATTCATAAAAAAGTTATTAGAATCTGTTCATCTACAGGTGATAGTCTTTTCTAAAACTTAAATACAATACAGTACTTTAGTTTTCGTCTTCAGTACCTGCAACTTTGCTAGAGTTACTGTAGTCGGCCTCCTTCCCGTAATCCTTAGGCTCGTCGTGCTTAGAGAAGTTTCCCATTGCAACTTGAGCTATAGTGTCCACAATACTAGCGGAGCTCATATATGAATGGCTGGAGGGCGGTATCGGGGTTCCGACGCCTTCGGGCTTTGTCAACTTCAGTGGCTGATTATAATCAGCCATATAATCCGGCATCGTAGTCTTCTTCGTCAGTTCTAGCATTTGATTTAAAAATGACTCACCACCGATTCGCGATGGCATGCTGAAGTCCGTTGCCTGCGTTTCGGCACTATCTGATTGGGACGTCTCAATTTTAGACGCCGCACTAGTCTCAGTTATCTTCATGGCATCTAATGGATTGGTCTCCGGTTTTCCCTTCCCGACACTAGCGAAATCTGGCGGCAAGTAATCTTTACTGCCTTTCAATAAGTCGTGGGGCGGCTTCATCAGTACATTCTGATCTAAACCAGCCTTAGTAGATATCGGGCTACTAGTGGAAAGTGGCTTCATCAACGACTCTTGCATCTTCATAAGGGAAGGCGACAAAAACATGTTATTTGCAGCTAACGTCGATTGGGACATAGGATCAGGAATCCCCAATATGCCTGCACTGGAATACTTGCTAGCAGAGAATAAAGCATTAGCGATGTCTGCTGAACTCATCATCAGGTTAGAAGCGAGACTAGCCGGGATTGGAGTAGATGACGCAGTACTTGTTGAAGTGCTACTAGATGTTTTATCAAAACCTCCCATACCACTGCTCAGGTTTTGTAAGGACGCAGCGTAAGACGGTGGATCGGGAAGTTTGGTGCCGGACAGACTTGCCGCAAAGGTTGATGTCATTCCTGGTGAGAGACCTGTCAGCATACTGTTTGCGGCCGCTAGGCTCTCTAACCCTGAAGTGCCCATAGGAAGAGGCATATTGGCCGGCCCTAATCCTAGTGCCATACTCGTCAACATATCTAGTCCAGTCGGATACGCCGATGAAAGAGTCGATGTAGCTGATTTAGACGAGGACTTCGATGATGTTGGGAGCACAGGTATATTCAGAGGAGGAGCTTCGAACTTATGAGGCGAGCCTGATCCGATTCCTGAGGACACGTTTATTGGCGGAACGCCTGCAGGACGACTGACCATCTGCTGCAATGTACTGACGGATGGGAAATTAGGCACAGTTGTAGCCTGACTTGGTTTCGATACAGGTATCGGCTGAGGAACAGCCAATAGTGCATCCAGATCCATCTTATCGTCTTGTTCCGAAGAGCATCCTAACTCCCCGCGTATGAAGTGCCACAATAAACCATCGCTTTGTTCCCTCGGAAATTTGGCAGTCAAAGTACACTTCAATTTGTCCAGGAAGGTGATATCAGGTCTAAAGTTCTCTTTGAAATCAACAGATGTATCATCAGGGAATGTGAAGTAGTATTTTATAGTTTTCTTTATTTGTTCCATTGTGTGGGCCGATAGATGACTGTCATGAAACATATTATACTGCAATAGTAAAGGTCTCGGGTACTCTGTGGGCCTCTGCTCCGGGGGTGGCATTACCCAGAAGAAAGTTAATGAAGACTCTAGGACTGGGCTCTCTGGATTGTATGGAGCTGGAACAATATTTCAATATTAAATACCTATTTAATCAACAGTTAAATTACGAAAGGGAAAGAATACTTACAGCAAATAACACCAATGCAGGGTATATAAGAAATTTCACTAGGACCACGCATTTTGATCTGATATTCTAGCTGATTGTCACAATCCCGTAAACTAGGCATTGCTGGGTTCGTGGGGTGAGAATGATACCAGCCAAGGAGCGTCAGGCCAAGTTTCTCAATTTCCATCTGGATTTCTAATTCGACCAAAATTCGCGGCCGGCTGTCGTTTTTGCTAATCAAACACGGGAATGTGTGGGTTATCATAAGGTCTGTAAAGAAAAGGTAATTCTAAAAGATAGCTTACATTTACATCCTATTCGGGTATGGTTAGTCAAAAGCAAGAGCAAGTAATAGCAAGAAAACTGCCATGCATACAACTGGACTTAAAACATTGTACATACTATGAGTATTTAAGTCCCAAGTCCCAGCCAAATATCCATATACCTCTTCTTTTTTCAAATGACAATGTATGTCCAGAATCAGACTTGCATTCGAACTGACCGATACCAAGAATGGTTGGACTTTACCAGCCGACGAAAAAGATACGGCTTCTATGAGCATGTTGGCATCACTGCAAAAATTATGAAGTTAATCATAAAACATTAATATTGACGCCGAATCTGTGCTCTACGATAACGAATATTTATATACTGAATTTGTAGAAAGTTTCCATATTAACTGACAAAACATACTTTAGTAATTTTACAAAACATGCTTTGAAACTTCTATAAATTCGACATTACATTTGAAACAGTTAAAACTATTGCTGTCTCACTCATATATTATGACAACGAAATGGACAGCATCACATTAAGCTTAGTCTATTAGCATTCTGCATTTACACACAACACATAAGTGTTTAGTACTTGTACCGTAAGCCATTGATGAATTATTATACTATAAGAGGGTGTAAACTGAATATTTATTGAAATATGGAACTAATTGCTGGACTTACTGCTGCATCATTCTATTTGGCACAGTGTTATGTTTCATAACAATTCTCTGGGGTGGGGGTTCTGGTGGAGTTTCAACTTCCATTTCTGTCTCCTCTGAAATTAATACAATCATGAAAATAATATTGTACTTTCAATCAGAGCAATTATAGTAAGCTGTTCAGTAGACAAAAAATACCATCTGAATGCATATTTTCCCTCTGCAACTGTTTCTTACGGAGATATGTAGCTTTGATTGTATCTAATTTTTTCCCTCTATACTTGACAGAAGCCCATCCACAACCAGATCTTTTATCAGGGTTGATGATCCTCTTGCAATGGATGGCCCAGGCTGACGGGGAGCAAAATATTGTTTCAGTCTCATGGGATTTTATCTTGCCATCTGACTGCAAGTCTCCTACAAACTTTTGGCCCTGAAAATATTACAAAAATATTTCTAATAGGTTAACAGTTAAAAAGTTAGATAAAAAGTGTGACTTATGAGGATGGATTGGTAAAGTATAAAAAAGAAGATAACAAAAAATACTTAATAAAAGAGGTGAGATAATAAGGAACCACAAATAACATGATAGGTACCTTCATAAAGAATATGTCAGAAGAAAAGGTAGAAAGAAAGCATGACAGAAGAAGATATTATTGCTCTTCAGAAGAAGAAAGAGGCTGTTTAATTTAGAAACAGGTGGAGTAAACAACAGAAATAACAAAAGGCAATAACCCCTTATATAAAAAAAAAAATATAGTTAAGACTCTATATGGTCTAGGAGACTGAGAGTAGGCTGTTTGATTCACTTACAAGATATTCTATTGTCATAGCTGCTGTTCCAGGTTCCAGCATTTTGTCTTCAAGAAGCATTTGCAGTGTGACACCCCGGCCAGGCATTGACTTGTTCCCGGGTTGTGCTTCAGATTCCTACAACACAGCATTATAATGGAGATTTTACAACAGTTTAAAAACCTATGATGACCTATCTACAATACAATTATTAATATTGTCAGACAAACAGACCAATGTCCCACACTAAGGAACAGAAAGTTGAACAAAGCCATGTCGCCAAGCGGCCTAGCTGTGTTCCGGCATGATGTTTGGTGTTGCCATTCATGGATGGCGGGTCAGATCAGCTGCGCTGCATGTGCCTAGTGAATGTAGGGTCTCGATCTACTGCCGCCTTCCTACCTAGGCAAGTATGCTCCATCGTAGATCTCATCGTCACTTACCATCAGGTGAGATCGAGATCAAATACTTGCCTATAATGTAATAATAAAAAAAAAAAAAAACACTTGTATTATGGATACTGTACAATGAATTGGGGCCGAACCCAGTACAAAATACTTATATTCATGCTCATCACACAAAGTTTGTCCCTACCAGGATTCGAACTCAGGACCACTATCAACTCTGAGCTATTGTAAATAAGTTTATGCAAGTAAGTAACAATGTAATTAAATAATGTAAATAAGATGCATTATAGCTATTTTGTTTTGTAAAATAATTAATTTAAAAACAAAAGACAAGCCCGCTGAGTTTCTTGCCGGATCTTCTCAGTTGAGGTTGCGTTCCGATCCGGTTGTAGACTTAAGAAAAAAAAAATGTAATGACAATTTGTAAGTGCCCCCGTAGGCCTATACGAAATAAATGATTTGACTTTGACTTTGACTATGAAAATAGTTGACACAAACCTTCTTGTGAGATGCATTATTGCTAAATACTTAGTTCAGGATAATAAACCTTTTACCTTTATCTGCTTTTTACTCACTTCGTCACTGAAGTCTTCCCCACTTGCAATATTTTCTTCTTTATCCTCCTCCATTGTCTCTTTTTGTGGTTCAACCGGTTTTTCTATTTTAACCTCTTCTTTTACATTGCTAGGGGTTAGAGCCGGTGTAGGCGCTGCCTCAGCTGGCATGGTGTACGATGTACCAGACATTAGAGCTGCCGCTAAATGGGATGTTTGAAGGTCCATTTTTGGATAACTACATACAAGATACAACCTGTATAAAGTTTACACTTTCATCCAGTAGAATGTTCAACTTCGCATTAACAATCATTAACTACATATTTTTAGGTAAAATAAAAAATATCACAAGACAAGCAAGTAGATATATATTTTCAATTTCTATTTTTCAAACGTACTTATTTATTTTATACCAGAATCCATAACAAAACAACATTACTCAAAATATCTATGCTCCACCTATGCTCAAAAGATTAGCCTTGAGTCGTTCGCGATTGACCGAATCAAATGATCCGGTTCGCGAGAACCACGCGAATGATCGGGTCGCCGCGGCGAATACGATTCGTTCATTCGAATTTTGAACTGAGCCGCGGCTGCAATCAGTCCCGCTGTCACGGATCCTACAGATCGCGATCTTATCGTGCGACTGAGATAGCATGGGTCAGATTAATTTGAACGAGCGAGAGCGAGCCACAGCCGATCGCGGTGTGACCGCCCCAAAGAAAAATGCATTATTGGCTGTAAATTACAACGAAATAATCTACCTTATATTAACTAACCTAAGGTTTATTTTTGGAATTGGCGAATGTAGTATCCTAGAATCATGAATTTTATTTGCTTAGAAATAAAGCTTAAAATAAAAATATAGGTAAATAGTTAAAACGATCTGCAATTTCATTGTTTTCAAATCAATTGCACTACTCGTCAATTTAGTAACCCGGCGACCTGCGGTCATTGATGTCGTGTCGTGTTTTTGAAACCGGTAAAAAGTTATATATTTACCTATAATACCTAAAATATATACTTGAGGAAACATTTGCTTGAATGGGAGCTTAATCTAATAGGTAGATACCTACGCAATAAGTTTTACAAAACATGGTCGAAATTTGTAATTTGGGTGACCGCCCCTAAGAAAAATGCATTACTGTAAATTACTACGAATTCGTATGTCTACCTTAAATTAACGTCATTAAGGTTTATTTTTGGAATTGGCAAATTACGTAGTATCGTAATATCATGAATTTTATAACCTTAAAAATATAGTGACCCGGCGACCTGCGGTTATTGATCAGTCGGATCGGATCTGACACTATAATCTGGTTTCCGAAACGAAATCAATCAATCGATTACATTCCTATCCGGAACTGAACCAATCGATCTATTGATCGGGTCGTACGAACCGGTTCGTTTTGACAACGGATCAGTATTGATCCAGATCGCTTAAATTGAACGATCGACACATGCATACAAAAGATCCATAATCAGTGTGGCTAGATGAGTTTTTCTATTTCTACCCAAATTTGAAATATTTTTTCTCCAAAATGATACAATTTGCTTGAGTTTTACCCAAAGGCAAAGAGTTAATAATATTGGTTAATTATCCTAATGAATGATTTGATTTTATTTATTTAGAGCTTTTTACTTTTTCTTATTTTTTTCTTAAAATACTGTTCTAATTTCCAAATTGAAATCTGCAAAAAAGGAATTGCGCTCTATGATATAAATATCTTATAGAGCGCTATTCCTTATGGCGTATGGCTATGGCAGCACCTAAACTTAGTGATTACTTTCTCTGTGGCAACACCGAGTGAATAAATTAAAAAAAAGTAAAGGAATTAATGATTTCATAGTATATTTTATGTAGATTTGTTTATTTTATTAGTATTATAGCTAAAAGATAATATTTTAACTCACTTTTTGGAGCAAAGAGAGGAGGTGATGGCTATCGTAAATACTCCAGTGCTGAAAGTTATACTGTGTGGCGAATATGGTGTTGGAAAAAGTTCTCTTTTTCGTAGATTTATTAACAATACCTTTGTTCCTAACTCGGATAGAAGGGCAACATTAGGATTAGATCACTTTGAGAAGGTGTATCAACTTCCAGAAAAAGACGCTAAGGTAGGTAAGAATTTACGAAATGCAGCCAAAATCATGGCCAAAATTAATTAACCCTGTAGTCTCGCCTTCACATTATTTATTGTATGATGATGATACGTGAGACTTATGAATAAATTCCCTTTCAGCTTCAGTTATGGGACACTGGAGGCATGGAGCGAATTGCTTCAGTCACATCCAGTTATTATAAATTTGCCGAGGCAGCTATACTTGTCTTCTCTTTGGATAATGCATCCTCATTTCATATCCTGAGTCAACATTTGTTGGATATTGTTACGTATGCTGAGAATGCAAAAATATTTTTGTGTGGAAATAAATCCGATTTGGAAGGATCATCACCTCAAGTTACTGATGCTGATATTGAGACCTTTTGGTAATATACCTGAATTCAAAATTATAACCTATCCCTCTAATTTATAGAAAGTTATAATGGAGTATAAAGCCACTATAACACACTTTTTCCTCTGAAAAAAACATTACAATTAATAACTGTTTATAAATTTGGGGGTAAACCTATGTAATCCTTATAAATATACATATCCCCTTAATTTTCATAACTGAATTTTCTGAAGGGATGGTAATTAATGCTATTTAGGTCTGGGCAACACCCTAGTATGTATAGTAATGGCAGTATTTATAGTAATGTTTTAATTTTATTTCAGTGAACAATGCCACAATCTCGTCAGCAATACATATAAAACATCATGTAAGACAGGCAAGGGAGTAGAAGAGATGTTTTCTGATATTGCTATGCAGCTTGTGGACTCAACCAGATCAAGGATTGAACTACAAACTTTAGACCACAACAGTTTTAAGATATCAAATCCTGATCCCATTGATGAACCATCATGTAGCTGTTGATTTAAATACCTTTTAACTATACTTTTAATAAGCTACAATTCAGCATGATCAAAACTATGCTTTAATATTTGAATGACTGTAATATTATTAATTCTTAAGTATATGATAATTTATTGCTAAGTCAGTTATAATTTATTCACCATTAGGAATCTCAAGAGCTAGTATTTCACATGATTGTGCAACAGAGTTGTTATTCATTTCATTTTTATTATTTGTACCTGCTTCTAGTTTTATTATTGATAACCACAGTATTTAGCACTGTTACTAACACTACTATATTTTTTGTCAATATACAGTGCAAAGTGTACACATTATGTAATATTTTGTATAAATCTATTATGACTAATATTATTATGCAATAATATGGCCTAACAGTATTATGAAACTATGGATAACACTTTTTTAATAATTAATCCATGGACCTAATTAATTAGAGCCATTAAAATAAGTGACTGTTGTAATCAGTTGTAATTCTGTCCATTTTTATCATATAATTCCAAAGTCATATAAACAAAAGTGATCCAGTTACCTAGTAATGGTAAGCTTATTGTTTTGATGCATTATTTTCTTATTTATATGAAAAATTATATTTGGGTTATGTACTGCATTCAGTGTTATTTGTTTTCTCTTTATAAAAAAACTAGCTATGGCCCCGCGACTTCGCCCACGTTAAAGATAAAACATAATAACTATACTTAGTTAAAATTAATTTGAGCCAAGCAGCTGTATCACCAAACTACTGTTCAAGACTGTTAAAATGAACCTAACTCGATGGGTCTACTTATTTTCTTCATCTTATTCCAATGGCCTTCTGCAGGCTTCATCATCACACTTTGGCAACTATGTGTGAGCAAAGTACTCGTCAAGACAGATCTAATGAACCGAAACATGACGCGTATACATAATTCCTTCATTGAGTTCCAATGAGCACTTCATCTGCAGACTAGTCGCTATGGATGAGTAGTCTTCGTAAATACCAATCTATTGAACCCAAACTCTGGGTCTAATCTAAGCTTTCACAAAATTATTGCATTTTGACCCAACAAACCGATTTTTAAATAGGTAGCAACCCACGTAAAAGTATAATGAAAAAGTAAATAGTTTCAAGCAATTTTTATTAACAATCACTAACAAAGTTGTACTTGTTGCATCGTCATATGCTGGGCAAAATTATTTTTTTTGTGGCTTATTATAGCTGCTAAGTAGTGTTTAACTGAACAAAATGACGCTGATAAAAATCAAATCCTTCAAGGTACTACTATCGCTGTTGCATGATGATCTGTCTGTGTATTTAGATTTATGTACTAATAAAAAGCGCTTTTTTAAAACACCTACATCAGTAACGTAAATGCATTATTCTACTGAAAATATGTTACAAACAATACATTCACATTGTTTTACTCACTAAAGATGACAATAATAAATACAACTAGAGCAAGTGCAGTAAATATATATAGGTTATAACATATATCATTGGGTAATAACGATATTTCACATGTCTATTATAGTTTCATTTAAAATCGTAAAATTCTCCATTTATGTGGGTGGATAATTTAACATAATCCATTATGTTTAACATAATTCATACACCTTACCTACCTAACATTATGTAACCTCCAAAAACGTGTTCCTCAAGACTGGTTATAGTAACCAGCTATATTATTTTAGGTGGCTGCATAATAATACAATTTTAAAATTTTAATTTTCTTATCCAGATCTTTAAGTTTTACAACAGTCCACATCAAATTCCTAAATCTATTTCCTTTTTTTATTAATATATGAATTAAATAGGTGTCCTCTCTGTGTATATTTAATGTTGCGACCATTGGATAGTTTTGATATCCACACCTTCTTGCACCATTTCCCAAAGAGGACTCATCTCTCTTAGCCGTTCCACATGCCGGATCGTCTTTTCAGCTGTATAATCTACTTCATCAACTGTTGTGAATCTGCCCAATCCAAATCTGTAATAACAAATTAATTATTTAACAATCTACCTGCCTTAACTGCCCATGGTGCCTTACACCTGGACTTAGTCCAGCTGTAAGACTCTTGCTTCTGTTGAAATTTGTCTACCAGATCTTTTTTGTCTCCAATGGCGGGAAGTGAATAATTGTCTTCCAACTCGTCCTATTTTTATCTTTCGTGCGGGTTCCAAGACAATTAACTTATCCCGGGACTCGCGGAGGGTCAAACCTTGGTGTCTTCATTGTACACTACTGTAGATCCTGGCTTACAGGAGTAGCAGTGGTGGAAGTGTTTGGCGGGCCTAGTCCCAATCTACCTGCCTGAAGGCTATCTTTCCAAAGTTTTTGGAATTACATTTGTACCTACCTGATTGAACTGTGTGCCAAGTCCTCATCGGTTCCAATCGCTCTTAGTACATAGGAAGGCTCCAATGAAGCTGAAGTACATGCTGATCCACTTGACAATGCTACATCTTTCAAAGCCATCAACAACGATTCGCCTGAAAACATAATAGATCTTCTATTGAGCAACCTCAAGTACTACTTATAGAAAAACAGAAGAAACTCATCGCCCACGTTTTCGTGCGCGTTAATATTGGTTTGTTATTTATACCAGGATAATGCGATTTCTAAGAGGAAAAATATATTGTATTGTATATTATAGTAATCTAATTCAAATTTCATTAAATTCGTCACTGTGGATTTTCAAGTACAGTCTATTGGCTTATCCCGTGAGAACATATTCATTTCCCGGGGTAATGTATACGTTATATAGACGGGTTATAAGCTATCATAATGGCAACATTCATTGAAAGCCGTCCAGTAGTTTTCCGTAATGCTTGATCAGACAGAGATAAAATCCAAAACTACAGATTCGGTTTCTACATTGAAAACAACATACCCTGCGTTTTATTTTTAATATTTTACGTATACAAGACCCACATTACCTTCCACATATGCAAATGAAAGATTTATACAGCCATTATACGTTTGTTCTGGATCTCCATTTCGAATGACGTGTGTCAGTTTTGAATATATCTTGTCCAAAAATCTTTGAGATAATTTTTCCATCCAGGCATGATCATAGGCCATTTCGCGTTCAGCTATTTCACAAGCTGCGCCTAAAATGAAGTGTCAAGATAACCATTATAACAATTCATAGAGGTAAAAATTCTATATACAATAAAATTTGAGAACATAATAATATCATTGTAGAACATTTTATAAAATAATCATGCCAAATGGATTTTTATGAATGTATATAATTTAAAAAAAACTTGTCGTTGGCAGAGCCATCGGTAAACAATGGAGCCATAATGTTTAAATGGAATCGGATTGGAATAATGGTATATTTTACCTAATCCTACAACAAGTGGGGTTGGGACTGTTCCACTTCGCATTCCTCTCTCCTGTCCACCTCCACTCTGGATGGGTTCCACTCGCACTCTTGGCCTGCGCCGTATATACAGCGCGCCGACGCCTTTCGGCCCATACAACTTATGTCCAGATATTGACATAAGGTCGATATTCATTGCATTGACATCCAGATGCATTTTACCAACTGCCTGAGCTGCATCAGTATGAAAGAATGTCTTCTTAGTTTTGCATATTGCGCCTATTTCTGCGATTGGTTGTTTGACACCTGAAAATAAATAACGAACATAATAAATTGGATAAACTACAATATTTTTTTTCCTCACAAATAATTCCACAATACAAAATGGACACACTATCCCGCCACTAGGGTAGAACAGGTAACAATCATCAATCAAATCAGGTGCATAATGCATACACAGGGAAGTACCCACTCCAGACCAATTTGCTGCTCATGTAAACTAATCTCTGCCTTGGCCAATTACTATGATAGTCAACAGTAGCAAGTCAGTTATAACAGTTTACGTAAGAACTTCATCTTGCATATGTAATGGTATTAGGTAGTAATGCAACTATGCAGTACTAACAACCATTTCAATCTGGAAAGTGTTGTTGGCCATAGATTGCTTTTACACCTTCACCAGATCTGAACAAGTGAGTGAGGGGTAGTAATAGTTGTACAACAAAATATGGGTGCACAAAAATGTACCTCAGCCTGTATCTTCATTATGGTATATGAAAATTAATAATATACCTATTTCATTATTCACAGTCATAATGGACACCAGACCGGTTTCAGGAGTGATGGCATTCTCCAGTTCCTTCAGATCAATGATTCCATTCTGCTGTACAGGTAGATAAGTGATCTTGAAACCCTCCCCTTCCAAGGCACGACATGAGTCCAAGACACACTTGTGTTCCTAATAACAATAAAAAAAAAAATGGTTTTATGACCTGCATGCCTACTTTACAATAATATAAATTTCAATATGTAAACCACTATTTATTTAAATTCAAGTTTTGTAGGTACTCATCATAACTATAATATAATATAGGTAGCTAATTGAGATACAGAAATGCTGAATAACTGTTTACACATAATTATAGTATACTCACAATTTGTGTTGTAATAACATGTTTCTTCCTGGGTGCATAGAACCTGGCAACACCTTTCACAGATATGTTATTTGACTCTGTTGCTCCAGATGTGAATATAATTTCCTTGGGCTCAGCTCCAATCAGTTGCGCCACTTGTTCTCTCGCCCTCTCAACCGCTGTCTCACTCTCCCATCCATATGCATGTGTGCGGGAATGAGGGTTACCATGGTAACTGACGAGATATGGCAGCATGGCATCAAGAACCCTTGGATCCTGTATCAAATAGTTTTTTGGTTATTATGTACAAAATCAAGGATATGCTGTACAGTTGGTGGTACTGGTTGTCATTATATGTTTTGACAGTTGATACAGCCAGCCAGAAGCCTAAAAATTCAAATTGATAATCTTACAGTCAATAGTCCCTTTGGATGGGTCTTGGGAGAGCAGATAGCAATTGGAAATGTAAATATTGGTAATCAGCCGCTTCACGGGGTAGACTGGAAGCCCACACAAAAAGAATTTAGAATAAGTTTTACTAAGAGGATGTTCAATATTACTACTGTGTACTAACCATAGGTGTTGTGGCTTGCGCATCAAAATATAGAGGTCGTCCAACTGCTTCATGTTTCAATGAAAATCTGTCTGAATCAACTGAAAATTCAACATTGAGATGTAACTTTATAAAACGATTGATTGATTAACTTTCATGGTTAAATAGTTGTATTTCTATGTGTACAAATAAAACATTGAGGTTAATAAAACATGATCATTATTTCAATAAAGCGTGTGGCGATGTATATTTGATTTGAAATGTTTTGTTGACTCCTAAGATTGTGATTTCATGAAAATTTCTGATTGCATCACATGTTCTTACACGAACTAGATACAAAATTATTTATACAATTGATTCACTTTAACATACTGGGAATAAAGCAAATATATACATAAAAGTATAGTTTTTAAAAAGCAACTCGGTTGTTAGGCAACGATAAATGAGATGAGATGTTACATAAGAAAGGTATTAACAATTCACGTAAATGAACATTGAAAACTACTTGTTTACTAACCACCATTTGTAAATAATCTTTTTCCTTGTAAAATTAACAATACATTGATGTCGTGTGTTTGAGATGTTCGTTTATTAAGGTTTTTGGTAAAGAAAGATATAACATTTTTTGACAAACGAAACATTTTTACAATTTTATTTCAAAATTTCTTGCTTTTACAATTTTATCTCTAAATATTTTTTTCGAGCGAATCACAGAGAAATTAATCACGATTAATCACTAGAGCGAATCACAGAGTACCTTGCAGCAGTGTTGTCAGATGTGATTTTCTATTTCTACCCAAATTTGAAATTATTTTTCTCCAATATGATACAATTTGCTTGAGTTTTACCCGAAGGCAAAAGTTGATAATATCGGTTAATTTTTCTTATTTATTCCTTGAAAGACTGTTCTAATTTACAAACTGAAACAGCAGAATGACCTTTTTGTTTTTTTTTTTTTTACGTTACCTATCCCCACTGCATGTGTATGACGGGTATGACATACCATAGAGAGAAAAAGCAGAGCAGAGTGAAAAGAATGAAAACTAAAAAGTACCCAAAATTATCCATGGTATTTTTTTTTCTCCAAATTTTTCTCCAAGAATTTCATGTCTCCAAAATTTCTCCAGAGCCAAAATTTTTACCCAGAATTGCGAAAAAAATACCCAATCTGGCAACACTGCCTTGCAGTGTCTCCAACCCTCTTTGTCAAAATTACGGTGTTGCCTGGTCTCAAAATACGGTAGATGGTGGAAAATTACGGCAGACCAGTGTTTGTAGCAAAAATCCCCACTGCATGGGTATTTTTGCGTAACGTAAAAAAATAAAAAAAAGGTCATTCTGCTTTTCTTTATCTTTTTGTTTATAATTTTAGCTAACTTGATATTTTTGTTAATTAATTGCATTTTATTGTATTGCAGGATGCCGAAAGTAAAAGGAAAATCCATCACTTGGAACCATTTAGAAAAAAATGATGATATTGCCAAATTTAAGCTATTTGATATAAATGTTAAGGTCGGTGGTTGAACTTCTAATATGTTGGCTCACTTTTTCAAAAAAGGGCTCCTCACTTTTCCTTTTTATATACATAAAAATGCCATTTTAATTTTAGGTATATTCTGTTTTACTTCCATTCTTTTTTATGACTGGTTCTGAAATAGGCACCTACTTATAATATATAGGGTGTTAGTAGCCTCGTAAGGAATTCAACTCATGATGCTGGATACTCAGAAGTTGGAATTTTCTATCGATCTTTTTATGAATTATGCGTATCTTTTCCAGTATTTTTAAATTTGATTTTAACATAAAATCATTACACAAGTTAATCTCAACATGATTTTCGTAAAAAAACATACTTATTAATTTAGACGTAAAACTGCAATACAAATTAATACTCGATACGCTCGTCACTAGCACGAGTCTGGAGTCACGCGAAGCGTTGTGCTGTGATCGGATATTTACGGTACATTGGGCTCTCATAAATTGCAACATTTCTAACCCATTTACCCTTGCAGCCTGTATTCTGTTGGTAATTTGTTATTGAAGTATTTCCCCTGGAATTGTGTTAATAACTGACAACATGAATAAATAAATACTGAAGTATTTTAAAGACTTGCCACTCGTTTCTTATATTAAAATTGTATACTTGCAAGTTAAGAATTCCTTTGCCAATCCTACTGGACGACTACTACTACTGTCATTAATTGTCAACTGTCATGCAAGTTTGTTTACTCGGTAGCTCGGTTAGTCCTTGGCTTTTTATTTCAATCACAGGATAGCGATCCTGTTTTTGGCTATACTACGTTCATGCTAGCCTAGAAATTATTTATTTCTTGACCTTGTCTTGGTTGTGCAGTGCAAAAAATCGCTGGTGAAAATGGTTTATTTGCATTTTCCCACTAACCTAACCGAAGAGGAATTGATGTTGCAAGCGAAGTACCAGAAATTGAAAAAGAAAAAAAAGGCTTTACAAGCACTGAAAGCTCCTAAACAAGAGCCAGAGAAACCCGTGCTCCCTAAGCGGCCAACCGAAGCACGTGATGCTCGTGAAATAGCGCGCAAATTGATTAAAAGTGGAGCTATACAAGCTATAAAAAGTCCACCTCCTCAACCACAGAATGCTACATTCAAACGGCCGCGAGCAGGTACACAATCCAAATTTCATAGACATTTATCTCAAAGAATGAAGCATTACACTTAAATAATTGTAAGTAACATAACTCATTGTAGATATACCTACTTAATATATATATATATATATTTAAATATTTTTATTCACATAGACTATTAAGTACAGTACTTATGAATCGTCAAATGTTACAAAATCCTATGCTACTACTTTACCACCTGTTCGGAATGCCGTTCCTATCAAGAAGAACGGGCAAGAAACTCCATGGATGATCTTTTACATTTTTGAGCAATACATTGTTATAGGTATGTGAGAACAATGTAGGAACGGCTAATCAGACTTTAGCAGCAGGTCAAAAAACTAACTAAGTATAAAATTACAGTTAATGGCTACATGGTTCCCACATTTACAAATTACTACTAAATGCTTTCTTTCAATCCCTGACTCTGATTTACTATTTATATGCCTTCTTATTGTAGGAAGAGAAAGGAAGCTAAGTGGGTCAGCAGGAGCTGCTGGGGGTGTGGCTTCATACCAGCCATTCAGTGCATCCCAAGAGCCCCCACCACCGGAAGAAAAGCCCACTCCTCGGGTTAAATATCTGTATGATTCATTTGTGACAGCTAGAGAAAAGTATGTACCTAACACAAGGCAAATACTCTTCATATGCCTGATTTACTTTCACATTAAATTAACTTACAAAATGATATTGATAAATTGATACTCAAACAAAATCTTAAAATATTATTTTTTGCAACATAGGTAGCTTTTTTTTTGTAAACTTATGAAACAAAGTATTGCTATATCTGCTTCAGCAAGCTCAATTAATGTCAAATAATATAATTTTAGAACCTTTTTTATAGGGAAGAGAAAACCCCACGTCCGCTTGGTGCTGGTGGAGAGACACCAAACCCAACCGCAGGCAGGAGTTGTAGTTTGCAAGTGACTGGAACCCGCATCTCTGAGGAAACTATTAGGAGACGTCTGGTGACATATGAGCCCTTCACATTTACACAGGAGCCCGATGATGATAAGTATGTAGTAATTTTAAAGATTATGCCTATACATCAATATGTTAAACGGCATGACATAATAACAAGTTTCTCATATGATTCATTATTTAATAATTATGGAGTATTAAAATCCCATATATTTTAATATCGTAATAAATGTAGGAAGACAGACACCTTAACTAATGTAGTATAAATTCCGATATTAGAAAACAAATATGAAAATATCTTGGACATCATTGCTTGCATCATCCTTTTTCCATTTAATTCAGCTCCAATGCACTATCACAGTTTAGTCTCCTATATTAGCCCTTTTTTTTAATATCTCTGTGCCGAGCATGGACCTCCCTTCAATGTCTGGGGATAATGCCATAGTCCACCATGCTGGCCCAGTACAGGATGGCGGACTTCACACAGATTTATTATGGTAAGGGTTTATCAAATTCATATATTGTAAGTGATTCACTTTATTCCAGGGCATTCCTAACATTTGACACGGCTGACATAGCGTGTAACGCACAAACCTCCCTGGAGGGGTTGGACGAGGGCTGGCGCGTGACGGTGGCGCGCCGGCCGCCGCCGCCGGCCTCGGCCGCCTGGACGCCGGCGCCGGTGACGCGCAGCGCGCCGCCCAAAGACTCCAAGCGCACTTTGCTGACATACGACGATATATTTGATTAAAAGAAATATCGTTACGTTCATTTCTTGAAGCGGTATGCAAGATACACTATGTTTTAAGAACATCCACTTTTCCCAGGGTTTTGTTAAACAATATTTATTAGAACGAAGTTTTTCTTGTAGTGATAATACCTATCAAGACAATAAAATGGATTGCATTAAGAAAACAAAATTGGATGAGATGTCATACGATGAATAAGGAAATACTATTTGGAAAACAAAAGTGGCGGTGAGACATTTCGTTTCATCTGAAACATTGCAGATGATTTTAAAATGGGGTAAATTAAATATCAAACCGGTCTTAATTATTAAAAATATTAAACGTAATTAGACTAAATTATTTACTTCAGTTTGTTACCTCAATTTACCTCCATAAGAAATACAATCGGTATACCTACCTTCTTGGGTCCCTGCTACCAACGTTTTATTCGTAGCCTGCTACTAAGCCTATTTGGTACGTAAAGATCTAAGTCAGTACCTACTTAGTGATCTGATCTTCGGTTTATAGGTAAGTGTTGCATATTACTTTATAACAAATCGAATTGAGAACCACCTCTTTTTTGGAGTCGGTTGAAATTGACCAGTGTTTTCCTGCATAGAAACATCAAGTACCTAGGTGTGTCGAAGGTGTGGGTACCCTACAAACCTAGTTTATTAATTACGAGTAAGTACCTATTTGTATTTACTTTGATTTATCAATAGATTAACAAACCATAACCACAAATGAGTTAACCTAAATTGTCTTTAAAGTAACGATAATTTTATATCTATTGTTTATGTATAGCGACCCTGACCCGAGGGATAATTAATAAGAATGAATCATGTACCACATAATACACTTTACTGATAGAATTAGTCATCGCGCACAATGACTAGCTCGTTCTCTATAAGTACGTGTAGCCAACTTGTATGTATGCATATAAATGGTCGTTTCTGTTGACCTCACATCATTTCGTATTCGTCCGTCCGTTCTGCAGTAGAGCGGGCTTCGCTAATTAGTTACCACATCAGTCGCTTCGTCGTCATAAACAAAGAAATAATGGCTTTAAAAGTGTCACAACTGTGTCTTGTGGTTGCATTAGCGGCTTATTTAATGCCGGCTAATGCGAATCCGATGCCTAGAGATGCCAGCGTGTTTATAAATGAAAATGTTGTTCGCTCGAATGAAGACTTGTCGCCGGTGTCCGAAATTGGAGTGAAAGCTTTTGACACGCAAGGTATGTAGGGTGTTTTATGTTATCGATGTATTTTAGTGCGTTTCTAGCGTATGCGCAGCAATTTGTAATTGGATACATACTGGAAACCACAGACTAATTAGAATATTCAGACAATACACGTCGTACCTACGCTACAAGTGAAACCTATAAAAGCCCTTGTCTAGCATTTAAACAATATGCTAGACCAGTTTTTTTAGGCTTCTCTTGTAGCGTACACCGTGTGTTGTCTGATTATTCTAACAAGTATGTGGTGGTAACCTACTCTATAAATATATGAGCCTACATTACGCTTACAAGTATCGATCATATAGGTACGTACCTACGCATTTTTCGAAATTGATTTCCTGTTGTTGTAAATAAACTGCTGTTATCATAATACCTACATAATGGGCTTATGAGGCTTCAATTAACTCTTATTTTGTAGGCAGGTTTATAACAATTAATTGTCCCCCTAATGAAACATTTTGTGTATTTGTAAGTGAGTAGGTATCTATAAATAATATTCGTATTTTACATGACTAAAATGGGTAAGTAGATACAGTCGCGAACATTTTTTCCTTATATTCCATGACACTTATAATGCAATAAGGTCGTGTATCTATAAATCGTCATCAGAGATCAAGCTCTCCTAGTAACGTCAAAATAGTACCTCTTATGGTACATTAAAATTTGCTGTACGATAATGTAGCTTAAATGGGTCCCAAATTAATGTCCGCGACTGTACCTACCAGCATTATTTACTTATTAAGTATTATCCGTAGGCGAGTGTTCTACAGCCTCGGTAATGCTCTGACGTTCTTAAATTATCTTGTATCAATTACAGGGCTAAGGATCCCTGGCAGAATCCACTGTCAGTCTGTGGAAGCCGTAGAGGACCCGATTTGCCAGGAGCACTGTCTACCCAAGGGATACACTTTCGGCATATGCGTCGGTCGCACATGTAGTTGTATATAAATGGTATTCCGGGGGCTTAGCGCGAGTTTTGATACCATCATTTACCTACTGATCGAGTGGTCGAATCTTTCATAAATTTCATAGCAGCGCATCTAGCGGATACGACCAGTTTTACTGGTAAGACGAAGAGTTGTTGGAATATGCAAATTACATACCAATACCAAAATAGTTCAAATATAGAACAGCAGAAAGTTGCGCCTGTCAACTTTCTGACACTGTTTTTTTTTTTAATTGTATTTTTACGTTCGTTATATTTTTTCTATCCAAATATATATATTTTACTGCCTTCAATCCTGGTCTTTCTTTACTCATAACCCATTAACACTGTATTTATAGTATTCGATCACTCGATCTGAATAACCTATTCAAATCCAGATACTTACAATATGTACGATCAAAAAATATACTAACGGCTCTGACCAAAAAAAGGATTCCCACTGTATAATGAGGCCTTATTAAATAAAACATTTTCTTATAATTACTTACTGATTTTTATTTAATTCCAGAGGAAGAAAATTACGTTATCAACAATAATTAACAAAATTCACCAATCCGACGTCCCATACATTCCTTCGTTTATTTGAACAATTAAGCATAGTTCCATAGAACATTTGTTATTAGAAGTGTCACAATATATTTACAGATAAGACTCTACTGCCCGTTTGGAATTCTGTTTCATAGTAGTTAAGAGCTGTTGTTACCTAACTAGTCCGCCAGACTGCATTTAAACCACAGATCACGAGAGATATGCCGTGCGGTTCAAAATGTATGGGAACTCGCTGTCTCCGCTTGGTCCCCACCACTCGCCACAAAACACATGCAATTACATAAAACCAACCAATACGAAGTCTCACACACACACGCGTGCCAATAATTCGGTGCGTGCTGCGTCGTCGCCGCACACAGCGGCCGTACCACGCGACGCACCAGTTTATTCAAAGTATCGTTAGACGATCTATCCATTGCCTCGTACATTCACTTAGTAGCGCACATAGGTGGTACTTAAAGAGCCATGTATTTTGTACAAAAATAAAAAAGTCGTTGTGCTACATGAATACTAAAATAACATAATAAAGGCATTAAATATTTTTTGATTTGTTGTTTTTAATGATTTTAAAGACGAATAAATAAAATACTTAATACTGGCTGGTGAAATGAGATTCCATCGTTCGCGTGGTTCATTTTGCTGCTAGTATTTTTGCACACAACCACGGAATAACACGGCATTTCAAAAAAAAGTTAGAGCTCCGATACCGACGCGTGCAGTTGCAGTCGACTGACGGCGAAAACTCTATGTTAGCGTAATTTTGGCTAAAGGTGAGCGCAAGCCCACCGCTTTCATAACATATCTCCTCTAATATATCTGTGATTTAAACCTATTCCATTTCATGATATTTAACAAGATTTATACGTATTAAGTAGGTATATAACATAGTCAATTACAATAACAACCACAGCCTAATATCTTCCCA
Organism: Pheosia tremula; assembly: GCA_905333125.1. NCBI lineage: Eukaryota > Metazoa > Arthropoda > Insecta > Lepidoptera > Notodontidae > Pheosia > Pheosia tremula. The sequence continues at coordinate 5,453,065 of HG995397.1, forward strand.
TACGTTACTTGAAACCATTCATTAGAAACACAAAACATTTAAAAGAAAATTATGTACCTACCTACCCACTAGGTAATTGTACGATAATATCTATACATATAAATAAAATTGGAGTGTCTGTTTGTAATATTAAAATAACCGCTTTTTACTAAGTGCATTTGGATGTATACACGTTACCTATACCGAAACAAATTTTTTTACAATTTTTGTCTGTCTGTCTGTCTGTCTGTCTGTCTGTCCGTCTGTCTGTCCGTCTGTCTGTCTGTCTGTCTGTCTGTCTGTTTGTTCCGGGTAATCTCTGAAATGGCTGGACCGATTTTGACGGGAATTTCACTGGCAGATAGCTGATGTAACAAGGAGTAACTTAGGCTACTTTTATTTTAGAAAAAAAATTGGATCTCTCGAAAAAAAATTAAAACCAATGTTGCAGCGCTGCGCCTGCTTGAAGTTTGATAGCAACAATCTGCAATGCGTCCCGCGGGATCAGAACGCGAGCAGGCTGTTGCCAACGGTTGAGACGTTGTTAAATACCACGCGGACGAAGTCGCGGGCAACAGCTAGTTATGCAATAAAACTGGTACATAAGTACCTTGCTACTAATTAGAAATTCCGTAAGTAGGTACATAGGTAATGAATTAGATTTTTTTAGAAAGTAGATATCTACTAAATAAGTGCTAAGGATTCAAATTCAATTACTTATCGTATAATTGTATCTGACGTAAAGAAGCAACTAGGAACTAATCAATATAAATGTACTGCAGCAGGTATTTATTATTTGGACTTTTCGCACACATCCCTTTTTACAAATTGATCAATGGCGGGAATTTGAGCTTTAGTATGTATTTTTTCTGAGCAAAGTAAGTCTGCTTCGTCTGTGATTTGCTTCCAACTATAATCGACATCGTCTTTCGTCATTTGCCATGAACAAATCACGAATCTGATGATGTACCTTTCCCTATAACTACACGCCACCATAAAGATCTTTTTCTTTTCTGTTAATTTTTCTAGTAATTTCTTCGTAAGTATATCACCTACTTTTAGTCGGAAGCACACTAATCCCATGGACGGCTCTGGCTCCACCAAAAATCTTTCGTCGGCTCGAACCAACTTTGCAAAATGTTGGGCAAGAGATATTTGGTCCCTCACATGTTTCCTGAGACCCTCTGCGCCATAAATTCTCATAACCGTCCACAGTTTCAGAGATCTAAATCTGCGACCCAGGGGTATCTGCCAGTGGCGATAGTCCGGAATCTTTGTGTCGACTTTGATATCATCTAAATAAAGCCGTTGCACATCAAACGCTCTAATTAGATCGTAACCATTTTTCACCCACATCGCTGAACAATCAAAATTGACGGGCATCCATTTATGGGCATTAACATCGATAGAGTCCGAGTACTCGATGCCTTTCATCAGGTGTCGATATTCCGGACACATGAATGCTGCGCCAGCGTAGGCGGCGTCAACATGCAGCCACACCTCTGCTTCTTGACACACTGGGCCCAGTTCGTACAAAGGATCAAAAGCACAGGTCCCAGTGGTGCCAACGTTAGCTACAACATAACATGGTATCAGGCCTTGCGCTCTGTCTTCTTCGAACGCAATTTTAAGTGTTTCACCACGAAGTCTTCCATCAGTATCGGCTTTTAACAGCCTCATTTTCATGGAGCCGAGCAAGCCAGCTTTCTCTACAGATGAGTTGCACTGGTCAGATGTATAGGCAACAAGTTTTGGTTTTAATTCGTCCTCATCGAGGCTGGGATCATTTTTAACCATTCTACGAATAGTCTTGTCTTTGGCAACAAGAAGTCCCACTAACGTGGCTTCACTTGCTGAACCCTTAAAAAGGAAAAAATATATAATTAAAACAATATATTTTTCTTTAGTAGACTTAAGTCAATATCTATTTGAGAGACCATTGCAAGACAAGTCTTCCTTTGTGATCACAGTTTGATATAATTAAACTCACCTGAATGATACCTCCACCCGGTCCACTCGAGCAATTCAAGAATTCTTCAGGCAATCCCAGCAGCTTCCCTAGCCAATTCATGGTCACCACTTCCAGCTCCGTGCACGCTGGACTTGACAACTGTAAACCATATTTATATTTCATGATAATTATGATTCTTACGTTACTCAATCACGCCAGAACGGCTGAACGGATCTGAATGAAATTTGGCACAGAGATAGATTATAGTCTGGAATACCAGGAATAGAATTTTCTCCCGGTACAATGTATGGTTCCCGTGGGATAGACTTGTTTCAATTTTACTTAGAGCAAAGGATCGACATGATTTCTTGCAAAGGTAGTGGTAGTTTAGGGGTCAGGAAATGGCATAGGCTAATTTTTATCCCGGAAAAATGCATAGGGGTACAGAAAAGGACATACTTGTTAATCGCGGGTAACACGTAATATGCATATGTAATACATATATAATTACTTATATGTAGACTTCCTGTGGGCCCACTCAATTGACCGAGAGGGAGATTACTGTCGCGGTACTATCGCTTGTTGGTCATGATATGACGTCCGTTTTATTACTGCGTATGATTAATGCAATTCTGCGTAGCAGGAAGATTATGATATTAAGCCCAGTGTTTAAATCGAATGGAATGCTGGCCCATACAAAAACAAGGTTTTTGCAAAACATTACTACAAACAAAACATAATAAATAATCTATACTATTTATTAATTAAAATTATAAATGTGAAAGTTTTCATGGATGGATAGATGCATGGATGGGTGTTTGTTACTCAATCACGCCAGAACAGCTGAACGGATCTTGATGAAATTTGGCACAGAGATAGATTATAGTCTGGAATAGCACATAGGCTTTTACTTTTTATCCCGGTAAATTGTATGGTTCCCGTAGGATAGACTTGTTTCAATTTTCATAGCCCAAAGGATCGACATGATTTTTTGCGCGGTTAACACCGCAGGGCGCAGCTAGTAATATATATTATCTAAATATAAACTGGATACGTAGGTATCTACCATGTCTGAGTGAAACAGTAGCAAGAATGCTCGTTATTACTTGGTATATTTTAATGCCGATTTTTAAGCGTGTCCTGTTGTTAATAATGACTTACCCAGCTAAATCCAATTACTCCCAATCCATCGCTGAGCATGTTCCCTACTATACTCGGGTAGGATGTGCCGGTCGGGTAGAAGGCATGGAACCGGGGCGAGTGCCAGTGAGTAACCTGAAAATACGAACGAGTTTTTTTTATGTGGTGTGCGTAAATATAACAGTGACTAAGTTGCTGTTACACAATCTTTTGACGTAAAACGCTTGTATTTTTTCAAACACGGGTGGTGAGTGAACGCATTATGTGATTTGAATTTCAAGGTGATAACATTCTTTACAATAGATAATAACTATAATTTCAGTCTTATTAAAACACAATACCACAATCACAATACAAGTATTTACCTATAGGCTCTCAATAATGATAAACCAATTTTATAATTATTAAGTGGGTAAGTACCTACTTACTAAAATTAATAGATTTTGCAGCAAAAAAAAATCCATAGATACTTAAACTACAGTAATTTTCAGTATCAGTATTTGTAAACAAGCACTTACGCCTGGCATAATGCCTTGACTGAAGTCTTTCAGGACATCTTTCCAGTGTTCCGGTTGCTCGGGCGCGTCTTCTGGGAACGAATTAATCAGGTATCCCGGCTCGACAGATGGCAGCACGTCTCTGAAAACAGGGGTTACAAACGGGTTAACCGACTGAGAAAATTTTCGATTTGTCGTTAAAAATTCCATGGTTTAAGAGACAACAGCTTTGTCTAGTGGTTTTATTAGGCCACTCAACTCACAGCACCGGATGGTTGTGGGTGCAATTCCTGCCTAAGCAAACTCTGGCTTTGTCTGTTTAATACTACAATTGTCGTTATATTCCATTTTACGTTACCCACAATACCAGCTTATAGCTTATTTTGGGACTATTTGCTTGATGTATCTGGCGATTTATTTACATAGCGAATGACAGGGGAAGAAGTAAATAAAATGTAGTTCAACAAACCGACCGCAATTATGTGGGTATAGGGGAACTCAAATAATGTAGTCCTACTTATGTAAGGAGTGTATGAGAGGTTCGTCTTTACTCGTTTTCTTGTATTATTGGTACTTATACGGCGCTTTAACGGCTGTCAAATGATTATACTTATTAACAGCTGACATGCGTGTGAGTTGGTGTAAGTATTCGGAGGTTACAATAGTACTTTTCAACAACTATTGTCTTATGAAACCAAATAAGTCTAGAATGGAGTTTCAACGTGGATTTCACATCTAAAGCGCGCTTATAGGTATATTCATTCTAAACATATTCACTTAAAAAAGTAGGTACCCACCTAATTAACATAAGTTCTGTGCATAATCATAATTAATGATGATTAAAACAATGGTAGGAAAATTGTTGCGTTCGTCTGTCGTTCCTACATTTGCTTGTTAGTATGTCGTAATTACTAGAATAATAGTTTAATTGGCGGAATGTTTCGTGTCTACAGATTATTTTGCTATGCAATTATCTCTTAAGAATCAATGAGTTAGTATACTACGATAGTTTTGTTCGTATAATGAAGCCGCCAGGGGGCTAAGAAAGAGTTTTGATAAGCCATTCTTACCATCATATACGAATCAAGAGATCCCTAGCGGACACTTGCAGCTACTAGTGAATTAAGGAATCTGATCTGCAATCATTCGATTAGTTGATAGGTAGATAAATGTGTTCAAAACTCAAACTAAAGACTAAGTAATAATAATAATAATAGTACAGCTGACCGAATTTTGGTCACGGCGGCAAATCTCAGATGGCTAGTCTCCATTACCAAGGACTAAGAACTATATACCCAGATAACGGAAATAATTGGATGAGAATCGAGTTTAAAAATATATGTTTTGTTTTAAATCGAACGAAGTCGATTCGGTGAGTAGATACTTATTGAAGACTAGCTGTTGCCCGCGACTTCGTCCGCGTGTTATTTAACAAAGACTCAGCCGTTGGCAACAGCCTGCTCGCGTTCTGATCCCGCGGGACGCATTGCAGATTGTTGCTATCAAACTTTAATCAGGCGCAGCGCTGCAACATTGGTTTTAATTTTTTTTCGAGAGATCCATTTTTTTTTCTCAAATAAAAATAGCCTATGTTACTCCTTGTTACATCAGCTATCTGCCAGTGAAATTCCCGTCAAAATCGGTTCAGCCATTTCAGAGATTACCCGGAACAAACAGACAGACAGACAGACAGACAGACGGACAGACAGACAGACAAAAATTGTAAAAAATGTTGTTTCGGTATAGGTAACGTGTATACATCCAAATGCACTTAGTAAAAAGGGGTTATTTTAATATTACAAACAGACACTCCAATTTTATTTATATGTATAGATGAGTTGCATTTGGATGTTGATCTACGAGTATGTGCCTTTGTATATGCTGATTATAATGTTCATATTTCCATGTCCCTAAAATAAATATTATTGTATTTTCATACTTAGTACACACGTGCCTCATAAATTGGCACACAAGGTCTTTTCCTTTTGATATCTCCACGTATATCTGAGTAATTGCCTACTACGTGTATATGAATTTGAACTTTGTATCGTTAAATATAACCCGCGCCTAACTAATACCTAATTATTTTCACAATTTGGCAATGATCCTGTTTTTTGTTACAATAAGTGCCTGCTCACCTATTGTGCTATTTAAAGAATCGAAAAATCAATTATATCTGGTATTGTACTGTTGCATAATACCTAGTTTGTTTTACAGTGAGAATTTTTAATGCCTCGGTAGGTGTTTGTTTTTTTAATCTTTTTCTGAACGTGGTTAAAAGCACAGGATATATCTATAGACTGGTTTAACAATGTAGAATAAACGTGTTTTTGTTAATGCTGAGATCATTTTAAGGTAATTGTATTATTGAAATGGACAAATTGCCTATTTAGATTTTATTAAGTAACTACTTAGTACTTTGAATTTGAGTATTGAAGTCTCAAAAGAAGTATGCCTGATAATTTTGATTTGAGTGTTTGGTCAGATTCAACGATTATGGGAAGTTTTATTTATTTTTAGTTTTTTTTTATGTTTCCTTACATTGTTTTGTCTGTGTGGCTTAGTGCACCTACATCATGACATTATCGAATGCACTGGACGAACTATCAAAGTTAGAAGATTTTTTTTATAGTGTTTGCTATTGGTATTATGTTAGGGGCTTTGATAAATTATCAATGACGACTATGACGACTCGACTGGCACAGTTGGCAATGACCCTGTTTTCTGTACCGAGAGTCCCGGGTTCGAATACCGGTAGGGTTTACCTACTTAATAGACATATATAAGTAATTATGTACTATAGGATCGCCCCCAGCCATTATTCGGAGCCCATAACACAAGCGTTGCTCAGTTTGAGACATACAGTTTATGTATTTGTCTGGAAATATTTATAATTTTATATCACAAGAGTTTATGTTATGAAGATTTTTTCAAGTTTTTGTTTTTTTTTGTAGGATGATTATATATTTAAGATTATTATCACTTAAATCTAGATACGGTACCTGAGATACCTAATAATATAGTTAAGCGGATTTAAACTGGGTACCGACTAACAAATTCTGATTCAATAGCTTAGTTGTTAAAACGTGAAAGCTTGTATTTCGAAGTTGCGGGTTCGAGTAGTCGCCGATTATATAACATTATTATAAATAAACCAGAGCTGTGTGGTCGCAAACTAAGCAACGCTTGTATTTTATATTAATCTTATAAGCTTATAAGAAAATATCATTAGCGATATTCGTCCCGACACGGAATAGAACCCGTAACCAGACCTGGTGCAGTGAGTCGTGCAGCCTACGCTCAAACCACTACACCAAGCCGTTTTAAAACTTTTTAAAAACCATGATTTATTCAATTTATTATTTAATGAAATATTCTAGGAACATTGAGGTGGTTGCCATTTATAGATATTTCCTTTCTTCCAGTAAATAAGCATTGATAATATTATTATCACAGATAACTCACAGATCTCTTATGTTCTCGACGTAATCGGCGAGCAGGTCGATCGCGGCTCTGCCAAACTCGCGAAACTGTTGTGCGTCCATTTTACACCACAAACACTGTTACAATGGTATCATGCGAAGATCTCCAACTTGCGTTACAGTTTAATTGGGCTGGGAAATATTGAGACAAAGGTATGAACTGGTTCTGTGTGGGCAAGAATGACACTGTTGGGAGGACGTGCAGCGAGACAATGGTGGTGCGAGGTAGCGAGAGGTGGATTTATAGCCGTTGCACAGCTTTCTACGGCAGCTGACGACGCGCGCGCGCACTCAATAATAATAATACTGGGAATTATAAAACGGACTCCTACATCATGCCAGTGATGAACCGCCTTCAAGGTTCCTCACAGGTTCCGCGATGGGAAGAGGAACTTTAGAGTACCAGTTCGTCTACCAGCGATTATGATACTTGTTAGCTGCAGAACGATTAAGAAAAGATATTATACTAAACATTGAACCTGCGTTTATTTAGAGTCATGTGTAATCGTTATGTGAAGGCAGACATTTGTTGTTGAAAGAAAGGAAGAGATTCTGATGGGAATATATTATGTCCCCTTCAATGTAGGCGATCTTTTTTGGCATCCAATGTTACTGTTACAGCTGTTTGTTTTTATTAGTTTATCACCGAACATTATGGGGAGTTCCTTTATCATGGCAGTATAATATTTCTGTTTCGTTCGCGGCCAGGCTGTGGATATTGTCTTCGGAGTTTATAATCTAAGTCTGGTGCATTAGTCTGGTTTGGTAATCTGTCAGGATGACCGTCTAATCCACTGTGACTGATGGAATTAAACCCTTCACGGACGGATTTTAAAATGTTTTAATATTTTCATCAATCTGGTAATGACCAAACTGATAGACCGGCCTCACGCCAGACTATGCGTGCGGATCCGACCAAGACTAGACATGCCTAATACATAAGTATGAATACGTGTTAAAAAAGGCAAATCATGATGTTTATGGATAAATAAAAGTAGCCAAATTGTTGTTTTTAACCTCCGACACAAAACAGGGTGTTATGGATTCATCGGGATGGTTCTCAGCTGTGTTTGGTAAAAATCTGTTTAGACGTTTCAAGATAATGGCGTTAGGAATCGTTCGGTAAATAAAATTGGGAGACTAACTTAGTGGCCCCCGACGCCATTAAGGATCAATAATAACTTTACAAAAGCATAATATTTGAAAAGTTGTAACTTTTGACTTTTTAAACTTTTGTTTTTGTGTCGGGAGTTTTTTATTGTTTTAATTATTTTTTTCACAAGATTTTGTGGTCCTAAACTAAGCATCGCTTGAATCATGGATTTCACACGAAGTACTGGGGTGATCTGTGAATGATTATCCGCCATCCGCCGCCGATTACGCCAATCTGGTTGTCAATATTTGTTTTTTTAACTCTGCGTGTAATTAATGAAGTAAGTAATTTATGAATTCGGTAATGTTCTCAACATCGATCTGTCAATTTTAGAGATTTATATCCCGCGGCATTAGGCCTGTGCTCACGCTAAACGAATTGAAAAACTTGTAAGTCATAAGAAATCGACTAGAGGATTTTTGTTTAAATAATTACCTCGGGCTACATGCTTGCTGCATCGGTCCGGTTTAAAGTTTTTTTTTTTTAAAAGCGAATAATAACAATTTAGTTAAGGTAGAGTTGATTTATAAGGCACAAAATGGTGAACGTATTTGCCGTATTTTTTCTTCCTTATAGGTTCTACGCGCAGAATTTTATTGTAAAAGGTGAAGGACACTATGCACGCTAGCGCTGAGCTACCTACCTGTATTTAGTATACGCATTGTTCGTTGCCGATTTGTTAGTTTGATTATTCAATTTCCACAAAATTATGTAACTGAACATTAATAAATTGGGATAACCTCAGTTATGTACACTTTTTGTAATGTTTTAGAACTTTTTACAGGTATAGAATATTGCGGAGTGTAGCAGCAGACTGGAGAGATACGAGTAATTAAAAAAATATCTTGCATCTCGCGCAAATGGTTCTAGTAGGTTGAGTGAGAGTTTATTCGTTAGCTGTGCATCGGGATGAGAGTGGCTTCGTAACGAAAACTGACACCATGGATACAACTTATGATTCTGAACCCGACAGAGTTGGAATATTCCGGCAATCTTTTCATGAATTTTGCGCATTTTTTCAGTTCTCTATATATTGATTTTAACATGAAATCATAATAGAAGACAACGTGAATATAAATTTAAAAAAACCATAATTACGAATATAGAGCTAAACCGGCAATGTGCACGAGTGTAGGAAAATAAAACTAAATAGTATAACATGACTATTCCAGTTCCCCCAAGATGTCCGGTAGTTTGTCAGTAAAGTATCCTCAACTTTACTGATAGGGTTAGGGAGGAGTTTAATGGGCCTAGTCTACGGATTATGCCTGCACAGAAACTCCCAAATTTGATATTTAAAAAAATATGATAAAGTAATATAACGTCTATAAAGTCGGGAGTAGACTATAAAGTATCCGGTTAGTTTGCGAATACTCTCGCACTTGTTGTGCAGGTCGTCAAACCTATGTAGTAGTGACACGTGTTACACATACGAATAATCTCGTACTCGGAACTCATTAGTACGTTTTTGCTGTTTTATTCTCCCTTATAACATACCTACACATAGAATTGCTTTAGCACCTCCTCAAAACTCACTTCATCTATACATCTATACATATAAATAAAATTGGAGTGTCTGTTTGTAATATTAAAATAACCGCTTTTTACTAAGTGCATTTGGATGTATACACGTTACCTATACAAAACAATTTTTTTTACAATTTTTGTCTGTCTGTCTGTCTGTCTGTCCGTCTGTCTGTCTGTCTGTTTGTTCCAGCTAATCTCTGAAATGGCTGGACCGATTTTGACGGGACTTTCACTGGCAGATAGCTGATGTAACAAGGAGTAACTTAGGCTACTTTTATTTTAGAAAAAAACATAGGATCTCACGAAAGAAAATTAAAACCAATGTTGCAGCGTTGCGCCTGATTAAGTTTGATAGCAACAACCTGAAATGCTTCCCGCGGGTTCAGAATCCGCGAGCAGGCTGTTGCCAACGGTTGTGTTTTTGTTAAATACCACGCGAACGAAGTCGCGGGTAACAGCTAGTTACCTATATAATTATAGATAATTAATAAAAAATAAATTAATTGTTATCTGTATTATATTAAAATAAAATTAAATATAATGAGTTGGTAATCAGCATGTGTAGGTAAATGATATTCAAAATAAGGAGTAAAAAATATATGTTTGTGATAAAAATGGACTTTGTACCTTGTCGCCAACAATCAAATTAGGTAAGACTAAATTATGTAATCTAATAGGTTACTATAATTAGGTATCCTAATAATAATATAATTTATTTGTACTTTATTAATTTAAAATAAAGCGAATCTTAAGGATCTTAAGGACGGGAGGACTGCTCCTCCCGTGACCATGGTTGCTGTAAAGCAGCCGAAACGTCGGGAACCTAAAAAACAAATAATAAACGCGATAAAGTCCTTAAGATTCGTTTTATTTCAATGTGTAGTATTCACGTAAATATAAGAAATCAATATTAATTAATTTAATTTTACTCGTTTAATTTTTTCAGTGTGTTGTAAATATTGTATTTGGTTTTTAATTTGCGTTACATTACATTTTAAGTTTTATATTAGTCAATAGTTTTTGTTATATATAGCATATTGGTGGTTTGGTGTATGCTGTTAGCCAATTGTGTTATGAATAAATAAATAAATCCTTTAACCTCCAATCTACAATATCTGCCTATGCAAGGTGCAAGTGGCTTTGGAACGAAAACTGATACCATGGATTCAGTTCATCAAGTTAGACGTCAAACTGCAATGTAAATTCAAACTCGATACGCTCGAGCGCGCTCGTCACTCGCACGCGTCGGGTATCGTACGGAGCGTTGTGTTGTGATCGCGTTATTTACCATACATTGCGTGCTTAAAAATTACAACATTTGTAACCCATGACTTTCGACAACAATGATTTCTATAAATGTATCCTTTGCCCAAAGTTGAAATTCAGTGTATCCTTTGCCCAAAGTTTTCGTTACTCAAGATCGAGAGAACTGATTTTTATGATCTTTGATCTCGTCTCCAGCCTGAATAGTAAAATAACTATTAAACCATTGGCAAAAATAACAAAAAAAAATAATTCATTTTCTCATACATTTCATTCTGAGGCGGTACGAAGTGGCCAAGACAGCTAGTTGAGTTTAAATGGAGGTCAGATAGTGTACCCAGGAGGTGGTCATAGGCAGTCGATGACGTATAATAGAATAGACCCATCGAGTTTAGGTTCGTTTTATTTGTCTTGAAGCGAGCTTTGGTCATACATAGTTGCCGGAACGAACGTATTACAACAGATTATTATAATATTTACTGTACTGGCAAAAGAACGTTTTTGTATAAACCAAAATTATTTGTCAGGATTCCTCGTGAAAGAGAACCTCACACATCACAGGATCAGTGTGTATGGACCTGTATTGATGGGAGGCCTGTGCCCCAGCTGTGGACCGATCGGCTATTGTTAATTGTATACATATTAAATATTACACGCAGGTTTAGTGTACTGTCTTAAATGTCTCCGTGTAAGGTTCCTTTTGGATACGCGAAAATCTCTCCGAAGATTGATTCCGTACTTACGGGCCGCGGTATGGTACCCGCGATGACCGGTCAATAGGCATCGTTCACGGTTGGGCGGCGCGGTCAAGGTGTGCGGTGAGGCGCGGCAACTCGCCGCCACGCGCCGCACCGCGCCTGTCACTAAGTCCGTGAAAATAATGCTTCCGATACGTCCGCGCTTCATTTGATTTCAATCACCACTTAGCAAATAAATATACATAGACCTAATGACGCTAAAATAATGCAAATTTTCGTAGTATTTACTAACGCATATTACCTACGCAAAAATACTAGCGCATAGACGTTCAAGCTTTGCCGATTACGTACATTTTAAACGCTTCGCCTTTCAAAAATTAAATAAAATATCGAATACTTTTTGGCTTCTACATTTTTTTCTGTCTATAGTCTGAGGCCCGCGCCGCCCGCTACTTTCTGTCACAGTCCCGAGGAACTTTTTGCTACGGATTGGTAGTAGGTAAGTATCTTCTATCCAACTAATATCTATTGTCAATAAAACATGTCAATAAAACGATTCGTTCCTTTGGATAAATTATAATGAAACTATATAACTTATTTTAAAAATAAATATTGGTATGAAAATTAAATGGGCTAACTACTCGCCGACTAGTCGGTAAAGCTGACTGACTATTCGGCAACTTTTTCTGTCAGCGACTACCTAGACGGAAAATAATTCTGAATCGATTTATTCAAATGGTAGAAATTGTATATTACCCTTACCGATTTAATAATAAAGAACACATCAGTCCTAATAATAGAAAGTCATGAAAACAAAACGTAGGTAACAGCGGCAAATTGACAATTCTTATTAATTTAAAGATTAACATTGCCAAAAATTGTCATATTTATTTTAGTAGGTACCGGGTACCTACGTCGTAGGGGATGTGAGACTCCAAATCATCCGTAGATGCTAAACGTGATTTAACATACATCAAAAATAGATTGCTATTGTTTCAAAAGTACAATTGGATTGTATACATTAAATTTTTACAAAACAATATAATTAAGTATACAATTAAATACAATATAATTATCTATATAGTACTAATGATCACCTTATCCACGTTCAAACTTGTGTTTTGGACTCCAAAACTAGATAAACACTCGTTTTAGTCAAAACCAAAATACCAAGCGGGGATTGTTTGACGTAGAATGTTATTCTGGGACCAATTTGAAAGTAGATCATTGCGTAAGCAAGCACATAAGTATGAGGAACAAAACTTTGAATTAAATTTTCTAAGAGGCTATAGAGGAATTAAAGTGTATGGTTTTTCTCAAAAAATTACGGTTTTACATATTATTTTACTACCTGTGATTGCTGTATATACTTACCTATGTTTATCTAGGTAAGTATTTAAATATAAATATTTTAGGAAAACGGTAAAAGTAAAGTCGAAGACAAACATTATTGTATGGTTGAATGCAGTTCATGTAGTGAGGAGCAATTATTACAAGTACCCATGTACTAATATAATCAGAGCTTAGCCGCCTGGCATTTTACGGTTTTCACAATGCGTTATTATGCAATAATTAGTTAGCTCGCATGATTACAATTTGACGACATGAAAAGGCTCTAGGTGTTCATTCACCTTCGTATAATTATATTTTTTATAAAATTATTTAGGTACTTGTTACTAATAATAAAATCGCTTAATTGCAGCCATTATATATGGCCTCGGCGACTTCGATAAAGAATATTCTATAAGTGCGTATGTCCATGCCGCAGTCCGAGGTGAATGTCACAGAATACTTCTCGGACTTGTCATTGACCGGAACGGTGACTGGCAGCGCGAGCACCGCGTCGGTGTGATGCGCCAGCGTCACGTGATCGAGCCGCGGCAGCAGCGCCCGCGACGTGATCTTGAAGTTAGACTCGCTGCGCAAGATGTGCAGCACATCTGACATGTTACTACCACCTTCTCTCAGCAACATACTCAAAATTATCTTTCCCGTTGTAGATTCTGAAAAAAAAATGATATTAGCAGTTTGAACTGCTTCAAGTAACCTAACCAAATTTAAATCTGGAAAAGAGCATAGGTACCAATAAGATGATCGTAAACTTGCATCATAACTTCAGACGCGTGCTCTTGCAAAGCGTATCGCAACGCTTTGAGCATAAGCTCGTTGCGATGGGGTACCATCAGCACGGTAGTTCTGTAGCATTCGCAAGCTTCGCCGCAGCTGCAGGGGTCCATCGGCCACGTGTGCACTTTCACTTGCAAGGTGTCAATAGCCAAATCCCAACGTGGGTGCGTCATAATTTTAATGAAAAATTCTCCGATCTCACTTCGAAACCATATCCATGTGTTTCCTATTTGAGTGCTCAGACATATCATTAGCATGAACAGTTTGTGTTCCGGAACCTCATTGCCAGTGCCACCGTCTTTTGGAATGCCCGTCAAATTTATTTCTTTATCAATTAGGTTTAATCGGCGTACGTAAAATCTAGGCTTAGTATTATCCTCGAATGCTACCGGAATTGTAGGTTCCACGTCGGTGAGACAAATACTAAAAGTGGAGCTTGCAACGAAGGGTGAAGATACGAGCACGTCGACTTTATTTGGGCGATATAGTAGTCCGGTAACTTTGCACTTTCTTATAGGGTTCAATGCGCCCACTTGTCCGCAAAGCAGAAATATGATGTAAGTATCAAAGATTCGCGTTTTGTTGTATCCATGTATAAGAAGAATGCAATTTTCTTCGTTAACAAAATTAGCGACGTACTTGACACTTATGAACATCTTTTTACCGTTATCACCAGACGGAGCCTTTTCCACGGAAAAACTATTTCTATTATTATGAAGTATCATATAAGTAAAAATCAAAGATTCTTGACTTGAGGGACAGATTGCTACTTGTCGACTGGAACTTCTCAGAAGTGGTGGATTGAACTTTATTATATCTTTTGGTGTGTACGTAGGCAGCACAACGTATAAGTGAACAGATATAAATAACATTTGCAAAAAGTTAGGCTCTAGAAAATCTTTGCTAGTTAATGGAAAATAAAGTCGAAGTTGATTCATTGCTTCAATTATGAGGCAAGCATTATTAACAATATCGCCGTCTCTGCATTCGTCGTTGACTTCAATAAATTCAGTGAAATGTTCTTGAAGAAATGGGCAATAATTTAGTATAGCTGATACAAACACTATTCCATCTGAAAGGTCGGTAGTAATATTTGTGACAACTTTAATTGGTTTGTTTTTACGCAATTTATTGTGTTGTATTGATATTTGTTCATTGTACCAATCTATCAAGATTTGTATAATATCTCTGGGCTGATTACTCACACACACGCAGTCAAAAAAGCAACTGTCCATTACAAAAACTTTGTAACTTTGTAAAATGAAGTCTATCCAACTCTGCTTACTTAGTCTATAAAACAATTCGCTATCAGCTAGCAATTCTTTCGTTTGCATTATATCAGCGTTAGATTTTGGAGTAACATTTTGGGAATATATTACATATTGATCATAACTTAACAAAAATTTGGCTTGTAGTATCCATAAATTAGCACCGCGTGATCGCAATAAGTTTATTACTTCTCTGTATGTATCATGAACTTCTTTAACTTGTTTAAATGACTCATCAACAGAGTGAACTCTGAAATAAACTTACTATGTTAAAACAAATACTACATATATAGTCCATTCATTGTACGTTTACGGATATAATAAAGTGCTTACGTTACTTTCCTTACATGCTTCATAAGCGGACCTGCAATTCTTCTTACAAAATTTAAATAAGAAACGTTAATTCCCTTTGTTTTAGTTCCCTGTGAACCAATACCGCATGATATGGCATAGAAAGTATCTGGGATAACTGGAAATAGGTCTCTGCGAAATCCTTGTTGAAACATCCATCTCTCTAGAAAATTTGAACAATTTTCCAAATAATCATGTAGATCCCTCTGAGTGCTAAGAGGAAAGTATGGATATGGATTTTCATCAGGTGTAACTAGATAATCCGTATGCAAAGTAAGTGGGCAATAAGTGTAGCAAAAATTCACATCAATATCGCAACAAGATCCACTGTCATGATGAAAACTAAGCATTATATTCCGAGAGTAAGGGGCTTTACAGCACACTCTCAATTCCACTGTGACAATTGTTAAAATTTCTTCATGTTCTTGCATTGTTTCGACATTTATGAATGTCACGCTTAAGTTTTCTTCTTCCTTGGAAACACATGTAAATGAGTTCAAATCGGATTCTGTTTCTAATTTTAAATGTATATTTCGAACTATCTCTGTACCAACAAAACATGGTGGAAATATAACACGGTAACTACTGGGTATCATTTGAGGATTCTCTCTTCTTCCAATAAAAGTGAGATTATAATACGGTGTAGTCATTAGTTTATCTAAAAATAATACAGCAGTGGACACAAATCTTCCGTGACCTTTGGGATGAAATTTTAACGAAAACTGCGCTTCTTTACCTCGATCTAATTCAAATTTTATATTAGTTTCATTTATAATTGATTGATTTTCTTCGGTTTGCAGATCCAAAGTGAAATTTGGTGCTAATTTTGCTGTCAAAATTGTTATTTGTAAATAATACTTCGAGACATTAGTCATAGTAAAATCTATACTATTGCTTTCATTTGGAATATAATCAATTTCGAAAGTTTCCACGGAAAAAATAATCCAAGGCACGGTTATGACTCCGACTATGCGGCAGTAGCTAATATCTTTATTCAAGTTCTTCAATTTCACCTTAGGATTGTTTTCATAATATCTGTAATTTAATTAAATATTACAATATTGACATTTTTTTCTTAGTTTAACAAATATATAGGATATACTTACTGTTCGTATTCTCCTACGTAGTAGTGAAGCTCTGTAGACCCAGAATTTTGGTTTGGTGGTCCAAGTAGCGCATTGATCTTAAAGGGTACAAACATTTCATATTCTCTTCGAAATACATCATGTACTTTAATAAAAACTGTTTTTGATTGTCCTCCCTCGACACAAAAATCAAAAACTCTTTGCTTTTCGGTCCCGTATGCAATATAAACATCGAATATATTTTCATCCCCTGTGTCAAGGACTTGTATTTCGGTTTTGAGATGACTCAGATTTTGAAAAGTTACCGGCACATACGTTATCATATAGCAAGGCACTCTGGTCATATAAATATTTTTTGGATGAATAAGAATTTTCGGTTCCACGACATTACCACTGATGGGCAATATTACATTTTCTTTATTATTAATTTTCACGTAGACGTCAAAGACAAATTCCAACACACATGAAATTTTTACAATGATATCAAAGGTGATTACCATTTTTGGTCTTATTGTACCACTCATAGGTTGTATGATTAATCCAGGGATCAACGGTTCTACTACATAAAATAGAGCAATTTCCCTTGAAGAATTTTCTAACTTCACTTTCTCAACGGTTTCCAAATTTAGTGGAATATCTTTAAAAATTACTGCAGGTTGTAAGAATTTTATTGTGAGTTTGCGAGTGATGATATTTAATTCAATAGTAAGGACTTTCGTAGTTCTACTTTTGGATATAATGTCTACTTCGTGGTTTTTTGTTTTAGTTGGTTTATCAATATATATGACGTCACATATTTTGCAACCGTCCCTTGGTATGGATCCAGTTGCGGGAATTATTTCAAAAGGTGTATCTGATGGTATTTCATCCCATTCAAAATCAACAGTTACATTGAAATAATTGTATAATCTAATTGGCACAGATGTAATAAAGGATTCAGTTGTAACCATACCAAATTTCAAACTTTTCTCTGGTATCATCAATGTTGCACTACCCACTTGAAGTCTATATGGGTGCTCACGTCTGTAGATATTATCTATTGTGTATACAAATGCACCTGAATAGTTTCCTTCGACATAACCCAAACAAAATACAGCCATTTTTACTTCAGCTGAAGGGTTTAATTTCATTTTTAAGTTAGGTAACATTTGTTCAGTATATAATATACATTCGTCATCAAACAATGTTATCGTAATATCATATTTGGTATTATTCATAATCGTTAGTTCCTTTTCTCCGTATGTTGATAGGCCAACCCTTCCAAATTGAAGAGATAACGGATAAAACTGCACATCAAAAAGGTCATATGTAGTCACATGCAAGCGAATTGGTTTACAAAAGTTACCATCTGGTTTCATTAGCTTCATGTTTCCGGGGTAGCATGTATCTCTATCGGTGGTAAATTTTTCGATGATAGGTTTTCTTTCATACAAAGATTTACAAGTGTTTAAAAGGTTTAATGCTATATTATTTCGTTGTTTATGTTCATTCACTTCATCACCTATATAAGTGTACTTTGGAAGTTGATCTTTTAATTTGTGTAATGATTCTACAACTATTTGTTTAGGTAATTTATGATATATGACTTTTGAACTACAGGTTATTACATAGGTTAAGTAATTTGTATCCTCAATCAGGTTTTCGTCTTTCTCATCAACGGAATTATTAGGATTTCTTATCTTAAAAGTGATGATATTGTTCACTTTGAGAGTGGTCGGTTTGGTTGAAACCGCTATCCGCATTGATGAATTGGGGAATATTGTAAATTTTTGGGGCAAAACATCAAAACCAACTGTTTTTACATAATACAGTTTAGCAGCGATGACACTTGATTCATTTCGTATTCGTATACGTTTTGTTATCTTCGTATTAATAGTCACATCACCAAAGTTTATGATTTTCGGATAATGAGAAATTTTGCAGTATTCATATTCACCGCTTATATAGTATCGACCAATTTCGGCATGACACTCATTGTAACAACAACGTGCTCCCTCGACCTGTATCAACCGCAAGTCGAAAACAAATCTATTATCGCCATGTTTGCGCCGCTTCGCTCTTGTAATGCATTCACTTGTCGGCTCAAATGTTATTTGAACCAAGGTATTATCTACTTGCTCTACCTCGTATGCTCTATGGGATGCTGAAATTTCACGGGCTTCATGAAATTTCTGAAAAAGAAAATTATAATTTAGCACGTGATGGCATTGCCTAGTATTTAGCTGTTAAGAGGTACCGGATAATACTAAACATTATATAACTTGCTGCTCGCTGGAGAAAGTAATAAAAAAAAGTACGGGACACTAAGATAATCCTACCAAGAGGTTGCCTTGACACATGGTTTTCAGATATGCAGATTTGTTAAGATCGACTTCCACATCCAGAATTTGTGTTGTAGACAATCCCACAAACGATCTTAAGAATTCCATCACTTTGAATCTCCGAAAAATATTATCTGGGTCGTATTTCTCGCAGTCGGTCATTTTAGATTTCCGATTTCCAATTTTTGTATCAAATCTCGTCACCAATCTTCGGTGATTTTGCCGCCAGTCAAAAGATTACAATAGAAACTAAATAAAATCAAACAAAATAAAACTTTGATCCTTGACTGACAAAATTGAATTATATTGACATCTGTCTACAAAAGGCTTCTATAACCACTATAGTGTGTAGTTATCTAATAAAAAGTTTATTTATTGCAGGAAACTCCTTGACCTACATTTCTTATACGTAGGTTCTAGCGAAAGTTCAGCTACGGACAGGCTATAATAAAAACATAGACTTAATATAGCTAGTTAAACTATGCACATTTGATCCATTTTTTTCCAAGTTAGACGGTCCGGCATCAAAAAGTATTGGAATTGTTATAACACAAGGAAATTATAATAATTCTCACGCTTGTAATTCCAGAACTGCAGTGCACCCACATTTGCCTAATGCAATAGGGGCAAGTGCCATTTTACAGGACAAACCCCCCCACAATGCGAGGGATATTCTGATTATAGTCTACCGCTCTGGCCCAGTGCGGGTTGGTGAACATCACATAGCTTTAAAAAGGCTTGCAGGTTTCCTCACAATGTTTGTTTCGCCATACAACCATTAAAATCATGATTGAATAAACATGAGATAATCCGGGGTTTGAACTTATCGTAGCGTATCTTGCTTCTAAAACTTGCGTTCAACCAACTTGTCTATATCATAATAATATGGCCAGACGAACACACCAACTATAAAGTCCCACACTAAGTTACGCATGTATTATGGGTACCGTACTCGTACCGTGAACTCAGTATATAATACTTATATAGATACTAAACATCCATGGCTCGGGTATAAACATTCGTCGTGCTCATCACACAAGGTTTGTGCCTACCAGGATTCGAACCTGGGACCCTCGATTTAGGTAGCAGGGTCACTACCAACTGCGCTAATCAGGTCATGTAAAGTGTGTTGTTCTAGAATTTCCATTGAACGATTTAGATATACCAATCAAATACCTACAAATCCTAATATACCTTATAATATCCAGCTAACTAATTAATGAGCGTATAAAAAATATTGTACCTTAGTAGTTATAATTCTAGAATTTCCTTACTTCGCAGTGACTAGATGACTAGAAACTAAGTGCCCCCGCGAACGGGATAACGTGCTAGAGTAATATTGTAGATGGATGTAAGTACCCGGGGTGTGTCGTACGACTCCGGCAAATTAGTTCGGGGCGGGGGAGCAGCCCCGCACCGCGCTCCCCCACTGTCCCGGGGTTTATCAGATTCAGGGGGTAAAAAATGACTTCTCAATGGGAGGCCGGAGGGCGGCGCGAGTGCGGCGGCGGCGAGGGGCGGGCGTGGGCGGCGCCGCCACGTGGCCCCGGCTCCGCGTCGCGACGCCCGCAACCACCGCTCCCGGCACAACAGTTCCGAACTAATGTACAGGTGTCGGGAATGGTGTTGATACGGATCGTGCGGGATGTTAAACGGTGGAGTTGATGCTGAATGTTCGCTGTGTGTTGGACTTAGTAAAGGTCCATGGAGGCAGGGTTCGGCGGAGTGGTAGCGGAGTGCGAGGTGCAGCACGACGCTGAGCCTATGGACGGGGTGCTGGACGCCATGCACCCACTGGATCCTCCACCGCCCGACGTGCTGCTCGCACTGCTGGCGAGGAATAAGGCACTCGAAGGTACAGGCGATAACCAATAACATTGACGGACTGCTTTTAAATCTGATTAATTGTATTTTATTGGCTTGTAGCATGAACTACTTTAAAAATATTCTTCTACCATACACACTCATATTACGTTACATTATAACGTTCTTAGAAATTGTGTTCTAAATTAATAAAACTATCTTGAATAATAGATACAACAGTAACCACATAATGCTAGAGTAAGCGTTTACCGTTAAATATTTTATAAATGAAATTTTCAGGGTGGTCCTTGCGAAGGCTCCTGTGTTTAGGGCGGCGGATTTTTTATGTTATATGAATTCCCAGTATCAGACAAGCAGATTCCATAGTGCTTTCATTTCAATATTTAATGCGTACCGACTTCCTCAACAATAAAAACTTAGCACGTTATAAGTCGTGAGTTTTTTTTTATGAATCTACATAAGTATACTAAACAAAGTCGTGATAGATACACCATTTATAACTCAAGAACGTGTGGGCCGATTTTCATGATCTTTGATTGTTTAAATTATCTTCGCCTCGAATAGCTATAAAAAATGAACATAAAACAAAAAAAAATAAGATGATTTATTTTCTCATACATTTGATTTTGAAACGGGACGAAGTATACCGGGACATCTAGTAAAATATAAAATTTCGAATAGTTATAGTAAAAAAATACAATAACAATGAAGAACTGTGCATGGATATTCTATGTTGTTATGTGTCACATCACAGACAACAATCACATTATTAAAATATTAAGACAACACACGGCGTACGTTAAAAGGGAAGCCTAACACGGCGTACGTTAAAAGTGAAACCTAAAAAACTCTGGTCTAGCATGTTGTTTAAATGGTAGACCAGATTTTTTTTAGGGTTCACTTTTTAGCGTACACTGTACAATCTGATTATTTTAACAAGTCTGTACTTCCTTTGTGAAGTCACGCGTAACTCTCAAGACGTCTATAAGAACAAAATTTTATTTATAGAAACGTTTGTTCATTGTAAAAATACAGATTTTGTAAGCTGTTGGATATATTTAATATTAATAAATATTAGAATTGATTACAAAACGTAATGTAGGTGTATTATATGCTTTTGAGCTATATTGTGTGGAGGTTTTTCTCTGAATTTTGGTGTTTTTGGGATCGTCGTGTTTGGACAATCATAACTAGAAATAGATTCTGAAAACAACTAACTAACTAAAATAAATATCGTGTACGACTAACACAAGATTAATTACAAATAGTGTATTCGACAAGTAAGGGAATGAGATTTTTTTTCATTTTTTGTAGCTTCCCCTTGTGTTTCGTACTTTTATTATTTATGCTTATAAAATTGTCGGTTAGCGATTGTCAGTCGTGTGTGCAGTCTAAAATTAAGGGCTGAGCCACACGTGGCAGGGTTTCCCTGAAGGACGCGGCCACGCGACTGGGCGGCATCGGCGGACAAACGCTTGTGCATTTTACACCCACGTTGTAGGGCCTCGAATAATCAAGTTAAGTGCTCTTTACGTACGTGCATGGGAGTGCTGATCAACTTTTTTGATTCCAACGCAAGACAAGCCAACAGCCGGTATTGTTTCGATAACGTCGCACTTAGTAAATTAATTTAATAGGAAGTTGTACGACACGTGAATGTTATTTAAGTTTTAAACTCTGACGTACGTGTAAGTGACAAATGAATTAATTGTTTTACTTTTTTTTATTTACGACTGCACACTTGCTGCTAAAGTATGACCTTAAATGATCAACACAAAAATATTATAATATTTATTATAAAATAAATTCACCTGTGTGTGTTAACTAAATGTACGTAGATTTAGCGTGTAGTACTAGGGGTCCTATTGTTGTGCACACAGATATATTAATGAGAGGTTGTGCCAATGGTGTCCGTCCGTTCGTTCGTCCGCCTTTCAGAGGTTGTAACTTCAAGACGAAATAATAAAAAACGGGGCGCCCCATGCATCCAAGTGGAAGAGAAATTCGTTCTTTTACACAGCCTGTACATAAATAATGTATTTTTACTAATCCATTAAAAAGTGTGAGAAACTATATCGGTGTAAATATTAACTAAGTATTTTGACTAAACGGGGGAAGAGCGCGGAGATGTCTCCTATTATATTATCGCATTAAGACCGGAAGTGGACACGTGGCGACGCGTGCGCGGCGAATCGCCTCCTTCCGGTTTCCACAGAGCTCATTGTGCCTAGTGTTACATTATTTTGCTTACATTAACCTGTTAATAATGAATTTAGTTTGGAGTTATTTGGTTAACTTGGGACAGATTTATAATTCACTTAAGGTGGAAGCTCAGGGTCAGGGCGCGAAATTCAAAATGTCAATGGTTTTTATTTTTTTACATACATCTAATGCAGAATGCTAATATCGCAAAACACTAAATTACATCGTAAAGATGTCCAAATTTTTCGTAAAAAAATAAAAACCATTGACATTTTGAATTTCGCGCCCTGACCCTGAGCTTCCCCCTTAATAAAGTCTTGTGTATGTAGTTAATCTTTAAACGTAGTGACGTTTAAAGATTAAACTACATACACGCAAGTAGACACTTTAATGACTGAAGATTAAGACTGAAGTAAAGTGCACCACGATAGTCATGAAAAAAATCACATTGGAAACTTCACTGGCAAAGGAATGTAACCTTTATCGTTTTTTTAGTTACGCATTTGTCGGACGAATACTGAAACGTCACTCAAGTATTTAAGACCATAATTATTTGAGACACTGTTATCTATTTGGTACTGTTGGTTCCTGTAAATAAATACCTAAGTGCAATAAAGAAATAGATAATGTACAAGTGAAATAATTCATAACAAACAAAGTTGTATGATCCGGATCCGTTGTCCGGGGCTGTTTGATGATCCGCGCGGCGGGGGGCGCCATCTGTCGGCTGCGGCCCCTCGGCTTGCCCGCCCGCACCTCACCTCAGCCCACCTGAGCGACTTCCTACCGCTACTGATTTGCTACGCTGCCTCGTGGGAATTGAGCTTTCAATTATCTACATACTTATTTGAAATAAGTAAAAATATTTTTTTTTGGTCTTGTACTTGTACGCCGTTTTTGTATGCCAACTTAAGTACATAGCGAACTCAAGCATTATTTATTTAAATAGATACAGCTACCTGTTTCTAGAGTCGCGGCACTCATAAAATAAATAAAATGTTCCTACACAATAAAAATAGGTGCGCTGTCAGGTGACAGGAGGGCCGGCTCTCTCCTCGCTAAAAAATTTGTATGATTATACAGCGAGCAAATGCAGCCAGCATTCTTGCCACCATTCCACGCGGACAAGGTCTTTTTTATACATAGTTTGTTTTCATATTATGTTTAAGTTTTTTTTATTTTTCTGTTTGTAAATATTTAGTGAGATGTAAAACTAATAAAGATTGTTGAAAAAACATACAAATATATTTTACCTACATCATTTTAATTTCACGTTTCCATTCACAAAACGCGAGCAGTGAAGTTATAATTTTGGTGGGTGATTTTTATAGAGGGATTCTTTGATTACTCTCTACATAAAGGGCTTCGCGGCACAAAGCTCGCAGTGATCAGCATTATCCCTTTGTTAGCGTTTTAATCAATCAGAGAAACGGCTCGCCGACTGGCAGGGCTCTGGAAGGCTTATAGCGATAATATAGCGAATATATATTACATTCGCTATATTCCGTTAGATGATCGAATCGTGTCAGTATTTTTGTACCCGGTTAGGTAAAAGTAGGTCTCTACTATCAGATTAGATGATGGATGATGATGGAAGAAGAGTTACATATTTCGGCTGCTTTAAATAAAAACATAAAATAAACACGATAAAAACCGTATTTTTTTTTCAATGTGTAGTATTCGCGTAAGTATAAGAAATCAATATATGTTTAATTCAATGTTATTGCTGTTAATATTTAAATATTAAGTATTTTTAAATATTAACAGCAGATGAATAAAATTATAATTTTAACTAAAATATCCTAAAACATTAATCTTGAATATATGTAGTAATAGTCAAGTAGTTAACAGCACTAACGTGTCATTACAAAATTGGATCTATTCTAAGTAGAGTCAATTATAATGAATGATTTTTATCCAAACAAGTAATTTCCCGCTATGGTTATTCATATGAAAACAAAATGGAAGTGCGTGGGGTAGTTGGTGTGTAGGGGATGGCCGGCTTGCGTCGGTAATTATGAGGTAGTAGCTCTTTTGATTTCTATTTTATTATTACAATTGAAATGCGGCTTTTATACAAATTAATGCTTCGATTACTTACTGCGGATTTACTATATATCCCACTAATATTATAAATGTGAAAATTTGAATGGATGGATGTTTTACTCAATCACGCCAGAACGGCTGAACGGATCTGGCTGAAATTTGGCACAGAGATAGATTATAGTCTGGAATAGCACAAAGGCTACTTTTTATCTCCGTAAAATGTATGGTTCCCGTGGAATAGATTTGTTTGAATTTTTTAATAATTTATAAGGCCGGGTAACACAGCTAGTATAATAATATGTATAAGTTTGAGAATCTGCACGTGACTCGACTGCTGACTTCAAAACTACGAAAAAAATATTTTATTATTTCCCCTTTTTGTCCTAATGGAGATAATAAGTAATTATAAATATGTTTTTATGCATTACCTGATTAAAATCATAAATAAGATTAGATTTTAACACTGGAAATTAGTTAGTTTGCTATTCATATTTTTTCCATTTTTGTTGAAATTTTAATTAATTTCATGTAGGTAGATTTGCGATCATTCAATTGTGATATTTTTATTTATTATGAAGGAATAATTTAATTTATATAATCTTGTTGTTTCATTTATTATATTTAATCTGTATTAATAAAATGTAAACGCTGTTCGTTAGGAAGCGCATTACTTGATAACGGTTGAACCGATTGGAGGGCATTTTGTTTTGTACGTTGTATCTATTATTATCTTTCTTTGCTATATCGAGGCATAGTCTCCTGATGTACCTCGGATGCCGACAGCCCATCTTCAGAAAAGTCTTCCACAATTCCTCTTGCCCTTCCACCTACCTCATAATCTACCCGTGTATACCGTTTGGTTTCCAGCCTGACTACATGACCTGCCAATTTCCATTTTCCTTACGTCGGCTTTTGTACAAAGACTACCTCTTTTGTTTTATCTCTTATAACACTGTCATTTATTTTGGGTTTAGTTTTAATAAAAAACACCTTGCCTACAATCGCAGGTTTGATGTTCTTACCTGTTTATTTAATTGTTGACTTGTTAAATATACTTAAATCCATCAGTCTTAACCGTAGTTGAAACTGGGAAGCAAACTCTGGCCCAATATATTTGCTAAACTAGATAAAATTTTCTAGTAACTAAGAATTTTTTTATTCGGGAATAAAATATAATCTGTTTGCCAAGATATGCCCACGTATTTGAGGTCCATCTTCCAAATTATAACGTTGGTTTTGACATACAATATTCAACAGTCAATTTCGTGTTCTGAAGATTTATATCAACACCGATGTTTTCGCTTTTAGCTTGTACCTAGAGGTATTTATCATGTGTTTTAGCTGAGAACTTTGATTATGACAATAGTATTGTTTTGTCAGCAAACCGCAAATAACCCAGGTAGATGTAAACAACAACGTTTTTATGCCAAAACTGTACCATTTCTAATAGGTACAGTCGCGGACTTTAATTTAGGACACATTTATGGTTGAATATCGCACAGCAAACGTACCATAAGATGTATTATTTTGATTAACGTTACTAGAAGCAACAGTACGTCAAGTGCAAGATTATTCGTAAACTAACCGTATCCTTTATAGTCTACGTATTTAGATTTAAATTGGATTGAGAATTGAACAGCGCGTCTAGCGGATGGTATTTCAGTTTTTTAATTATCCATACTACATGTCTACATACGCAGACTTACTTTAAAGTATACCGTTAGCTTACGCTTAATTTCGCACTTTACTCCTCGCAGATATGACAACATTCAGATATTCAAAAATGGGTCCTATATTATTGTTCGAGACCGTACCTTTTATAAAAAAACATAAACGATAGGGTTTCTCACTCTCTCTCGACTCTTCTGAATTTTATTTCCAAGCAACTGTTTCCTAGGAAGTAGTTGTATTTATGTTGTAGATATAGGTAGTAGGTAGTAAGTTGTAGGTAGGCAGTAGGTTTTAGGAGCTTCGTTATGATCTTGCGCACTTCAGACAGCTGATATTATGTCGAGTCGAAGGCTTTTTTCTACCTAATCAATGAAGGTTAGGCAATTTAGTGGTCTTTGGACTCATTGTACTTCTCTATGATGTGTTATTAAACTTGAATTTGGTCTCAATAAAATGCAAGCGCATGGGGCAGCCGGTGCGCGGTGTGTAGGGGATGTTCGGCATGCGTCGATAATTATGAGGTAGCAGCTTTTTGATTTATATTTTATTATTGCAATCGAAGTGAGGTTTTTATACAAATGAATGGTTCAAATAATTACTGCGGCCTTTATGAATATATTTAGTTTGAGATGTTAATAAACCAAACTCTTCGCATAAATCAATTGTTGACTTCGCATGTGAGTGAAACTTATAAATGTTTCAAGTAAACGCTTTTTGATAGGTACATATTTCCTTACTTGAACCTTCTTCGAACCTAATTAAGGCCAAGACACGTCATTCAGTGCCCCAGCCATAACTTTTAACTAGATCCTCCTTCCCGCTGTAAAGCAATTAATAAAGGGCAACAATTTACCTGAATGCGACGGTAAAGAGAAAATTAAGGAGACTGCCGACCTCGGCTGCTCATTACGGCGCAGTATTAAAAGCATCCGCCCTTCTGCTTGAATATTCATTTTTACGAGCGCGCAGGGCGCAGACTCGTACATGTTTGATGTGAACAATCTCGGTGGGTACCGTGATCTCGCCGACCCACCTGGGCACGCGTTGCCTTGCGCATGTTACTGCATTGCCGAAATGAGTGGTTCGTTTTAAAAACCTCCTGGTATAAAACTTGCATACCTATTTTGATGAAATTAGGTAGGTACCTAATCTAAGGTTTTTTTGTTGCTAATTTTTACAATCGATGGAGGGAATTAAAAAAATATAAGTAGTTCTTTACTTATTAGGAGTGTCCTAGGAATTTATGAGCTGTACCTCAATTCAATTCAATTTTAGGGTAAATGACTGTAGCGTGAATGTGAAAAAGGAAAAATTATCGCGTATTATGTTCGATGAGCAATTTAGAATCAATTCGAAGAGCGCTGAGATTCTGTAAAAACTGCATAGGAAGATGAGTATTTAATGTAAATTAAATGTAATATGAATGAAAAAAAAAACTTATAACTTTATTTAATTTTTGGTTATAAATTTAGCTAGGATGTATATCAAAGGAGAAAATATATTGTAAGATGGTTCTACCTTCAGTGGATTTTTTTTCTTCATAGCTTTGTGTCAGAGTTACAGAGATGTAGTATTTATTTGTATTGCTTATCGTTTCTGTTATTGACTGTATGCCCATTGTACGAGTACTAACGGCGGACTTAGCGGATTGTCGGATTGCTCATTTATACCTAGTGCAATTTTCCTTATAAATATTGATAAAATTTGTTTGTGCTTGTTTGTGGTCCCGTAAGTAGATTGTTTTCTATCCATAAATAGTTTGAAGCATCAAAATACCGCATTGAAAATATTTCCTTCGCGTATTTACTTATATTTTGCACAAAACGTTTTCATTTAAAATTCATATGTGGATAGTAGGTTAAAAATGTAATATTTTTTTGTAACCTGAATTGAACAATGAAAGTTATACACGAATGTCATTGTGTAGGCTATGTGTATTGCAGCGGGGCGGGAGTAATATAGGGGGAGACCGGGGGGGGGGGGGGGGGCAGAGGGAGTGCTGTAATCAAGAAGAGTACCCCCGTCCCCAGGCGCAGGCTGCGCGCACCGTACAACCCTGCTCCCCCCCAGTTCTAAGCCCCACGCACCCTCAACCCTCCCCGCATTGCGCCTCGAACCACCTCGAGGGCAATGCCTCAAAACTCTATTGACTCGCCGTGCGGTAAAGAAATATTTTTACGATTTCATTGTTTATATTAGAATAGTCAACACAAGCCTTCTATTCGAATTTTAAACCTCAATTTAATCTTCATCGTTCATATTTGTTTTCCACGAAAATAAATAGATTGCTTATGAGTACTATAGGGAAAAGTACTGAAAATTGCTTCGTTCATATAATGGTACCTATGTACTCTAGTGACATGAACAAAGTAGTAATACAATAGGTTCACATGATTAAGGTTGAAAACTCAAAACTTAAACATTGACCATATAGTTTTGATGAAAGAATATCTATCTAGCAGCCGAAAGACGTCCACACTGCTGGACATAGGCCTCCCCCAATGATTTCCACACATCACGGTCCTCCGCCACTCGCATCCACCGGCAAAGAATCTCTACCTTACCATTTATCTACCGATTCAATGCTGTAAAACGATCACTTGTTCTAGTCGTTAGTGAATACAAAATGCCTTGTAATACTCGACATTTGTGCCAACAATCGCACCGTAATGCACAGCTTTTGTAGAACAACAAAAGTTAACCTGTCGGCTCGTCCGGCGGTCGAATGGAATGATTTTAGGGTTGCGAGGGAGCAATGACAAGTCCCCACAACGCACTCTAACCTGGCCAACGTTATAGTACAAGGGCGCATTGAAATATGGACTTTAAAATATTCACAATAGGGTTGGATTATTAGAAAACAAGCAGTAAATATATGTTTGTTATTAGAACAAAAGTCGCCATGTGCTTCGAATACCGCATGGCGCGCTGACAGAGCGATCATTATTAAGCTCACAGACATTGACTTACTGATTTGTTTAAATAGACTATAATATCCACCAAATGCCGTCACAGATGACTGCAATTAATGGAAGGGAAAACAATAGACCCTTTTAATTTGAGTATTATAACGGTCAAGTAGGTTCCTACAAGACATCCTAATTTCTAAAATAAGTAGACTGACAATTGTTAATTATGTACGCATTTTAAAATAAGATATAAATTTTATGTAAAAAGTTAACCTGTTTATAGAGCCAAAGAAAATTATGTGCTATTACATACAACCATTATTCATTATTTTTCAATATGTCCTTACCTAAGCGATAAAAAAATGTGAAAACATGTTGATAAGTTTAACACTGACTCTACATAATGATATCACAGCCTACCCATGTTATCCAGATATTCTTACTCTATTTCAACTTTTACGTGCTTATTGTTAAATTCAGCACATAAAGTCGCAAATCGAGCGATTAAACTGTCTAATATAACTAATACCATTAAGTGATAAAGGCAACGGGTCGCGAATGAATAATTCCACTGGATGGATACAATGTACAGCTTTTGCTAAACGGCTCCATATTTTCAAAATCCCCATAGAGCAATAATATTCAATGAGCCACGTGAGATAGATTTATGAGTGAGAGCTATGTGTAAGAGAGAGAAGTGATGGTAAGGGACATTGGATGGCAAATCCTGGAGATTAGCGCGACGAGAGCGACATGTGGCCTCCCGGCATTTAGCACTCCCAACGTGACGTAGAGTCGTAGAGCCACCCCTCGTTACACTCGATACACCTATGACATGCTCGTACTAAATCCATACTCTCATAAATATTTATTGCGGCCATTAAATGAATTTAATCTTAATCCAAACCTAGCCTGCAAATATAAATGTTTCGTGACAGGTTTGGTGTCTATATACCATGGCATTACCCCGAGAGTTTGGAGTTGGATGCAATTTTCTACAATGTGCTCCACCTTAGATTCATGCTTTTACGAGGACGAAAATATAAATTGTCATAAAAAATGCTTTACATGAGATTATAAATGCGGGTAATTTGCAAATGGATAATCTAGTAGACATTCGAACGCAACATTTGTCGATCACATAACAATCACAAAAGAGTATACTTTACAATTGGTACTTGAAGACCGGTGTCCACTTGTAGTGCGATCAAATCGGTCCGTACCTTCTGTAAGGTCGGTGCGGGTCACTAAAAGCGCGGGCCCATTGACTGGCAGCGGAGCGGAACGAGCGGCGCGGGCGACGACGACGCCATATGTTCAGCGCATTATCGCTCCGCTCCTGCTCCGCACCCTTCAAGATTGATGACGATTCTCTCATTGCTGCATTCAAAAGTATTAGGGCATGTAAATGTTATGCACTTAGTGAAATAGATTGCGAAATTTTATAGCAATAATGTAATGGAATATATTTCTGTTTATTATCCGGTGAATTTAGTTAGGTATAATAAATGAATATCCTTTTGGTAAATGATTTAGAAATACTTATAGATGTCTTTCTTAGGATTGCTAAAGATTATGATACGACAATATTCCAAGGAGATGGTAGTAGCCGTTATGATATTTTAATCTCATTTCAAAGATCTTGATATATTAATTTAGGTCCCGAATTTTAATTACCTGTAAGAAAATACATTTCTATTTAGTACTATGCTCTATTATTTTTAATGCAGAGGTTTTTTTGTAACACAAACGAAAATTCTAAACCAAATAACCGCTCTAAAACAAGTCGGCACCTATAATAAGATATCAAATATACAAACCATTGCCCGTTAGCTACCACAAAGACTTATTTAATTATCCTCACCGACTTAAATCGACAAGGTGAAGATCCTTCGCAGGTCGTTGAGCCCCTGTTTGGTTTTCACTTCACTTCATTACTACTACTTACCCGGCCTGATTGAACACAATTGTATATAAAAAGCGGGACAGCATCGCGGATTCACCGTATGCTTAAAATAGTGTTACCGTGTGTTAATTTAGTTGCGGACCGCGCTGCAAATAATATAAAGACTAATTTAGCGGTCCCCGACGCCATTAAGGATCAATAATCGTTTGAAAAAGAAATAAACAGATATTATTTTTTACTTTTTGCCTTTGTTTTTGTGTAGGTTTTTTTTAAATATTCCGAATACACAATGCCTTCGATCATAGCATCTGAGATTCAAAGCATAATTTTAATTGTTTTTTTTATTATTGTTATTTTATCGATTAATAATAATTTAACATTACTTAATTAAAACATCGAGTCCATTGCTAGGTGACAAACAAGGAAAACAAATAAACTAGGTACATTCACAATGACTAAAAGCCATTAAATATATAATATTTAACATTAACCAACAACAAAACATATATTCACAAAACTAAATGTTTTACTTTCTCACAAACGATAAAAACA
This sequence comes from Pheosia tremula, assembly GCA_905333125.1. Taxonomy (NCBI): domain Eukaryota; kingdom Metazoa; phylum Arthropoda; class Insecta; order Lepidoptera; family Notodontidae; genus Pheosia; species Pheosia tremula. The sequence goes on from HG995397.1 coordinate 5,485,017, forward strand.
TTGAAGGCATGTCATTCGTTTTGTAGGGTCGTTTTCACCCTTGTTATACCACCAAAACACTTGGCACAAAAACTGTAATGGAGTTTGGTAATGACCCCCCGCGAGAGCAGACTGCGACCCGCTGAGAGATGGCGCTGCTGTTTACGTTTCGTTTTCATTGAGTACTTAGTACCTGCTGATACATGCGCAATGGGGATCTAAGTGATTGGCCAGAGTTTTGAGACGATTTTAATACTAGCAATACTTTGGTTTCATCACAGCTAATTATATAGGAAACAGATGCTATTATGGGTACATGTGATTCAGAAAGGGTATACTGACTGACGTTTTAACCTGCTCTTTAGCATATTTGTGAACATTATGTGATATGTGATTTAGTCACAAAAAAACGTCCTATATTAATTTTGTTTCCGAAAATGTTGCACACTAAAATCACTACTCTCATTTTGTTAGGAGAAATAAATAATCAATAAAAAAAATCGATATTTCCAAATTGTGAATTCACATAATGCTCGCGCCCATAAGACCGCTAAAGATGCACAGGTTCAAATGCTGATATACTCTAACTGAACCACGCTGTATATTACCCAAAAAATATACAATCTACTTCTCACTTAAATGAAACTTAATTTGAACAATGCCCCAATTACGTCATTCCAAACCAGTCCGATTAGTCATTTCCTATGTTTCAACACAATAAGTAATAAAGACTAGCTTTCTAGACATCTAGATGTTTCCGAAAGACAATGGAATTGTATGTCGGACACATACGATTCAAATGTAACACTAATGTGTCCGTGGGGTCGGAGGGACCCTCGCGATTCAATTATCGCGGGCTTGCATTGATCCCCGGTCCTGTGAAAACGATACTTGTGAGAGATCGGTTCATTGTTTTTTCTCGCGGTTAAAAAGCTAGTGGCACGCGTCACCGTTTTGATAACGATGATTGAATAATATTTGATGATATTCTATTGTGTTTGAATGATGGAAAATATTTTTATTGTAAGTAGGTGTACTTTAAAACCCGGTTGCAGGGTATTGTTTACACGCATATTTAACATTTAAAAGTACATAGCTCAAAGCTGTCTGCTTAAGGTAGACCCATAGGGTATTTTCCGGTTGAAAATAATTCTCATGTAATGGTAAAAGAAGAAAAAGTAGACCGGGAAAATAATGAGAATACATATTTATGTAAAGATACAGATATTTATGTAAGTGGACTGCGGGTGACAAGTTAGAGACGCGCTTGACTTGACTTGACTTAACTTGACTTGTAAAAGACTTTGAGGAGGCTTACGCCGACTACTATAAACAGCAGTTTAAACATTTTAATGTATTAGGAATAATCAAGGCTTTTATCATAAATTTCAAATATATAAGAAAACAGAATGGTCTATTATTATTGTCCTTGAAATTAATTTAGGTAGTTTGGCTACTGCAATAAGATGTTTACTCCATAATTCTTGAATCCGGTGCCATACATAACAATTCACTAATAAAATAGTGAACAGGTGCTCGCGCTGGTGCGTGTTGCGAATGTGCTACCGCCGCGGGAAACGGATTGTTTCCCGAATTGGATTACATCACCGCAAGCCGACTTCTCCGCTTTGATTCCGCAATAAAGTGCACTAAATCAACCTGAATGCCGCTCGTGTGAAAGTTCATTGTTTTTACGGATACCGCAATGTTTTTCTCTAATGTTGATGTGTGTCATGGATGGGAAATAATTCTTCTTTATTCGCCGGCGGTGGTAGACAACACCACCGACAGGTAGAATCATTTCATACATTAAAACAGTTGAGTTAAATTATATTTTACAGTAGATAATAAAACGACGTTAGGTATATGTTAGGCTCCAGGTATTAGTGTAGGTAGAAATGTATCATAATATGCTCTAGTTTAGAACAAAAATATTACTATATCATGCTTTACATTATTTAAAAAACAATGTTTCTCATGCGTTTTCTTTGTCCCAAAGGTCTAATAGAAAAAGGGAAAGGTATGTATCATTTAAAATACCTAATTCACTTCTATCATTTGCCCGATGAGAGCTCTCTTGTTTCGTGGCTACATTAAGCAAAGGTAACTTTTAAGCAGTTTTAAAAATGTTGACTACGTAAGTTGATATTGAATTGTCTCTCGAAACTTGTTTTACAAAATAACATATAAATAATTTGATCCATTATTAAGATAATAATACAACGAATATATTAATATAGACACAGCCTTATAAGGAGATCCTTAAATTTTTTGAAGATTTATTGTCTAACAATTTATTTTTCAAAAATTGTCATTGAAATTAAATTAAAACCTTCATAAATATTTAACGGTCTAGAGCTTTAGGCATTAAATGTAAACTACATTAGAAGGTAGGAAGTTTTAATTTACTATTAATTATCGTAAGCCTAAAGAAAACTAACTGAAATACAATTATTTATATTAAGAAAAAAATATAACAACGTAAAAATAATCAACGTTTCACTAAAACGCTTCGCAGTAAAAGCGACTCAATGGCTTTTTGCAATTAAGTAATGGAGTCGGCTCAGTCGATCGATGAGCAGCCGCCGCCCGCTAGCGCCAATGCATGATCGGATCACAAAACAATACTGTTATTTCAATACTTATACAATATATTTAAATTATGTTAATTGATTGTTACCCATATTGGAGCTTGCTTCGGAAACAAGTGTCACAGGGTCTCGCCCGCCTCGCACCACTTAATTTTTTTAATTCCTGGTGTAAATCTCATTTTCAACTATTGTTATCACTTGCGTGACGGTGAAGAAAACACGTCGTCAGGAAACTTATGACTGATAACTAAACAAGATCTCAAAATACGTACGAAGTCCACCAATCCGCAATGGGTCGACGTGTGGTGTATGGCCTGAGTATCTCCATCACATTGAGGGTAGGCCCGTACCCAGCAGTGGTTATATATTATTATAACATTATTTGTAATAACTAACTGACCCACAAAGCACAACCTTTTTTTTTTTTTGTTTCCGCTGGGAAATGCATTTACGCATACCGCCCTAGCCCGGGGGAGCTCGGACGGTTATGTGGGGCTCCTGGAAGAAGTCCAGACTACCCACTAAAACCCAGCGCCGCCCTCTCTGCCTTTTGTGGGGCGCCACGGGATCGCTCTACGAGCACACTACCGTGACGCCCCGGCGGATACCTCTGTTTTGGGGCCCCCCGGCCCCATTCCGGCTTATTTTGCCGTTAGGCCCTCTTTATGGCGGGGGCAGGAGACGAGCGTATCGCCCCCTTCTTCGCCCCCGCCTCGCTCTGCGGATCGGGTCGGCCAGGGCATCCTCTTCCCTGACCCGTTCCGCGGCCTCCTTCTGCGACATGACATTTTCGCAGAAGGAGACCATCGCCTCCCAGGACCCCCTGTCGCGGAGCATAGCCTCCACTATGCTCCGCAGCGAGAGGTCCCTTCCGACCACGCTCTCGAGGTCGTGCCTCTGCGACCCCCACACCACACACTCCCGGAGCGTGTGGCTTGCCGTGTCCACGGGTGCATCGCACTCGTGGCACTTGGGGGTCACCTCCCGCCCAGCTATCTGGTGCAGATACTTACCAAAGCAGCCATGCCCGGTAAGTATCTGCACCAGCCTATAAGTCAACTGGCCCCTCCTCTTGAGCCAGTTGACAAGTTGAGGGCGAATCGCCTCCACTATTTCTCCGCCATATGTGGGGGTTGCAAGCTGCTCCCCCCACCTGCGGACCACCTCCTCCTGAGCCCTCTTCCTCTCGCGCCGCACCGCCTCCCACTCCGGTGCGACGCCCCGCGCCCGCTCATCCGCCCGGAACCGGTGGACGACGGCCAACACCTCCGCCTGCAGCTCCCAGGGAGGATCCCCCGCCAGGAGCGTGGCCGCCGCCCAGGACACCGTCCGGTACCCTCTGATGGCCCTCACTGAGATCACCCTCTGAGGCCTCCGAAGAAGCCTCTTATTCCCCTCAGTGAGGGCCTCTGCCCAGATTGGGGCCCCGTACAGGGCCATACTCCGGATTACCCCGGAGTATAGCCGTCTGCACGAGGAATTAGGCCCCCCCACATTGGGCAACAACCTGCCCAGGGCAGCGGCGGTGGAGATTAGTTTCGGGGCTAAACGGATGAAATGCGCCCCGAAACTCCACCGCCCGTCCAATATGAGGCCCAGATACTTCATCTGGGCCCCCACCCGCACCATCTCTCCCCGGACGGCGATACTCGCCCCCCGCGGGGGCCCTCGACGCGGCCCATGGAACAAGAGGGCCTCCGTCTTCTCCAAGGCGACCTCGAGACCCAACTGCCGGATTCTATCCACCACCAGAGAGGTCCCGACGGTCGCCCTGCGCGCCACCTCCTCCCAGCTACCTCCCCGGACCATGACGAGGGTGTCGTCTGCGTAGCACAACACCCTCATCCCGGGAAGGAGCGGCCCTCGGAGCAGCCAGTCGAAGCCGACGTTCCACAATGTGGGCCCCAACACCGAGCCCTGCGGAACCCCGCGCTCGACTGGCCGCCTGCACAGGCTTCCCTCCCTGTCCTCCCACAGGACTTGACGGTTCCGCAGATACGCCTCCAACAGCCTCCGCAGATAAGGAGGCACTCCATGAAAACGGAGCGCCTCTACCAAAGTCTCGTGCGGAATGCTGTTGAAGGCGTTCCGCACGTCTAGGGACACCGCCAGTGCCACCTCCCCCCTCTCCACCGCCTCCCCGGTGAAGGCCTTCAGCTGGTTCAGGGCGTCAATGGTCGAGCGACCTGCCCTGAACCCCCACTGGGCCTCCGAAAGTCCGGATCCCTCCGTCTCCAGGTGCTGGACGAGGCGATATGCCAAGATCCGCTCAAAGAGCTTTCCCGCCTCATCCAGCAGGACAATAGGCCTATAGGCCGATGCCTGGTCCGGGGGGCGCCCCTCCTTGGGCAGGAGACATACCCTCCCTTCCTTCCACTGACTCGGGAACTGTCCGGTGGTAAGACACACATCGAACAGTTCCCGCAGCCGACCCCCCAGGAACTTCCTGCTCCGCCACAGAATGGACCCGGGTATCCCATCCGGACCCGGCGCCTTCTTTCGCCTCCGGAGACGGTCCAAGGCCCCCTCCATCTCCTCGTCACTTATTAGTGGCGGAGGAGGTCCCCCATCCGCGGGCCCTGGGCTGGGCGGCGCCATCACCGGGGGAGAAAATTCCTCCGGGGAGCCCGGAAAAAGGTCCCCCACGATTCGGCTGAGGGTATCCGCGGGAAGGGTTTCCGTTGCCGGGGTCCCCATCCGCCCTGCGAGCTTGTTCCGGGCCCCAAGGAACGGACGACCCCACGGGTTCCGGTCCAGCTCCCGGAGGAAATCCCGATCCGCCCTCTCCTTAGCCCGGCAGATAGCCCGCCCGAGCTCATCTTTGGCCCAATTTAGAGCCTCCCTCAGGCGGGCCTCCCGGGCCGGGTCCCGACCATTCTGTCTGCGACACCGCACATACTCCCTCCGTGCAGCGCCGCAGACCTCCCTCTTCCGTTCGATGTCGGCCGACCACCAGTGGACCCTTCTCCTGTCGGTCCAACGCCGGGCCCTAGGCATGCATGCATCGCACACTGCCGTGAGGGCTCTGCGCATGCGACCAGCAAGCTCGTCGGCGGTGGCACCCTCTGAGGCCCGGGGGTAGGCCCACCGCTGGACTATGGCGGCCTCCTCCGCCAGTTCCGGGTCCATTCTGGTCACGGCCCAACGCGGGAAGTGACTGGGCCCCCTAGGAGGGGCCACCCGGCCTGCGGGGGTGGAGACACTAAATCGGACGTATCTGTGGTCTGACAGTGTCTCCACCCCAGCTTCAACCCTCCAGTCCGCGATCCTGCGCGCCACAACGGGGGTGGCGAACGACACGTCCACCACGGACCCCCCCGAGTGCCGCACGCAGGTGTGGACCGCCCCCCTGTTCAGGAGGGTCAGGCCGCACGTCAGGGCCCACGACTGGACTGCCCTCCCTCTGGGGTCGGTTGCCGGGTTTCCCCACTCCCTCGCCTTGGCGTTCAGGTCCCCGAGGACCACCGCGTGACCCGTCGACCACCTACTGAGCGCAGCCCTGACAGAGTCGAGGAACACCTCGAACTCCGCCAGGGTGCGATTGGGGGAGAAGTACGTGCCTATAATCACGTATCCCCCCCAGCTCGCAACCACGTACCCAGCTCCCCTCTCTAGGCTTGACAGGGGAGTGTCGGAGCTGAACCTCGTTACGATGGCCACGAGGCCGCTCAAATCCCCCGCCCAGTGAGACCTCGGGGGAACGTAGTAGGGCTCACAGGCCACCGCCACGTTCACCTCCCACTCCGCCATGGACTGCAGGAACAGATCCTGAGCCGCGGCGGAGTGGTTTAGGTTCGCCTGGAGGAAGTTAACATGCCGTTCTAGATTCATTCCGACATGTTAGCTTCCTCCTGCGCCATTTGACGACTGACCTCTGTGTTGGTGGCTGAGGCCCTTTCAACCACCTTTCCGTTCGTGCGGGGGGGATTGCAGTCCCCTCCCCCCATCTGGTGCCTAGAGGGCTTCCCGGCATCCGCACACACTGCGCATCTGACAGCCGCGGTGCAGACCCTCATAACGTGGCCCCCCTGACCACATCGGAAGCACAGGCCTGTGCGGTCCACCCTCGAAGGGCACATGGCCCTCACGTGGCCGAGGCCCATGCAGCGGAAACAGCGCATGGGGCGCTCCTGCATGGCCTCTACCCTGGCCGAGCCCCACCCGATCTTCACAGCAGCGGCATCGGCCAGCAGCTTCGCCACCCTCACCGGGCAGCTCACCAACACTGCCCCCATCCCTCTCGGGCCCGGTCGCACCTCCTTCGCGCTGACCAGGGACTCCGCGCATCCCCCGGCTCTAGCCACTGCGGCCACCACCCTCTCTTTGGTGACCGAGTCATTTAGCTCCGTGATGCGCAGCATTGCTGACATCACGGGCCTGGCGACATCGGCCACCCCCTCCAGTGCCGAGCGGAGCTTCTCGGCCAGCTGGTCGGCCTTCTCCTCCGACTGCCCCTTCGGCAGCTCTAGCACCCTGGCCCCCGTGGCCGCGCGGCGGAACCTGAGGGACTCTATTCCCAGCTCCTGCAGGTCTACCCTCTCCTCCGCCCTAGCCAATATTTGGCTGTAGGAAGCCCCCGCGGCGCCCGCATCCTCCCGCATGGTAATCACCACTGCGGAGGTGCGGGGGGGAGTGAGCTTCGGCTTAGCCGCGGCTGTCGCCCGAGCCCTCGGAGCAGCCGAGACGTTTGGGGACGTCGCCGGGGCGCTCTTCTTCTTTCCCCTCTTGGGCCGAGTGACGGGTGTGAACCCCTCCTCCTCTTGGCTGCTACCGGCTACAGCCGCAGGAGTCGCCACTGGCGGTGTTTGATCCGGGGTTTGGGAGATGTTGCTCCCCCCCACTGACCTTCCCGCCGGTTTCGCCCTCACCATCGAAGGACCCGGTCTAGCCCTCACCGGACCCTCCACCTCCGAAACGGTGGTCACCGCCACCTCCCGCCTCCGGTCCGCTGCCAATGGGGGGCGGTGCACCACTGCCGGGAGCAGGCGCTCCTCAATGCCGGCGAGCTTGGCATCCACCATCTCCCCCACCGACAGAACTATGGAGCGCCGGAACTCCTCCAGCATGCTGCCATCGAACACTGGCGGAGGAGGAGGCGGCGGCGACCTTTTAGCAGCCGTCATCGAGGACCTCATGTCCTCGAACTCCCGCCTGTGCGCTACCAATTCCGACTTCAGGGCGTCGATCTCCTTGCGAAGGAGACCGTTGTCCCTGCGGAGGCGACGCGTCTCATCCTCCTCCGGCCTCGCAGCCAGTACATCCACGATGTCTTGTAGACTGGCCGCTGCGGTCTTCAGCCTCTTGACAAATGGCCCCTGCAGGTGGCCCGACTTCTTCGCGACCTCCAGTATGCAGGCCGCATTCTGGCCGGCCAGTGCCCGAAGCTCCTCCGTGGGGAGGCTCTCCACCTCAACATTCTCCGGCATTCCCGTGACCATGGGGTCAAGGATGGGAACAACCGGCTCCTTCCGAAAGGCCCTGGCCTTCAAGGCTCGGTCCAGAGCCTCCTCTCTCTCCTCTTCCTCCGCGTTCCTCAATTCCACCCTTGCGCGGGTGAGCCCCGTGCCCCTCTTAACCCCTGACGCCTTCCCGCGGCGAGCGGAAGCCACTTTCGGCTCCATCACCATTGAGTCGGTGTCCGAAGCGGAGAACTCCGACTCCGGCACCTTCTCACGTCGCCTCTTACCCCCTCCCTTCGAGATACCAGGAGTGGAGTCCATGTCGGACCCCATTCCTCAAACCCCCTCAAGCCCAAGCGGGCAACAATCCACCAAAGCCAACACACAAGCAAATCAAAACCAGTGTACAAGCCAAAGTCGTTTGAGATAGGAATCCAAGTTTTGGCCCTAATAAGGGCCCTTTACCTCCTCCAACAACACCCCTCTACAACCCACAAAACTCCTCCAGTACCACCGAAAACCCTCCGCAAGAAACCTCGAACAAATCCCAAAAGACACACGGTAAAGTTTTCAACTCCACAAAGCACAACCTAAACCGACTTAGAGAATTCAAATTTGGAGGATATATTCTCTAGAGGTAGCCTAGAGGTAAACTAAGGAAGGATTATTGGAAATTTGCCCCTTAAAACGTCAAACGGGGGTTAAAGTTTGTATCTATATTTTAAGTTACGATATCGGGCACATGACTGATGTATTTATACAATCTTATAGATAATCAGGTTGCAAAACATTTTGGAAGGTTATTATAAGGAAAAGTGATTATATTCAATGTTCTGCGGTCATTTTTACAACAATTATCACTGACAGATTAGTTGGTAATTAAGAAAAAACAATCCCGGAGTTTTTCTCCAATTAGAAAATTATATTCAGTAAAGTAGACCAAGTTCACGCTGTTAACGAAGTACGTAACAAGTTAAATTAGGGAAGTGACCTAATTAGTTTGTAGAGAAGTCAAAGCATACCCACAGAAGTTAAATTGGTAAGGCTATTTGCTAGATTTGAGTTGAGTTAACTTAAACAAAACCTTATTTATATTGATTTCTTATATTTACGTACTCGCGTATATTTTTAAGTTCCCGACGTTTCGGCTGCTTTACAGCAACCATGGTCACGGGAGGAATGAGGTGGATAACGTCCTAGTGTTGGCCCTAGTGTCGGGAACGTAAGCCTTAAACGCCATAATATCCTTAACATTACTTTTATTTCAAAATATTATTGATTTAAATATATTCTATATTCATAATTCTTGAAAAATTTGATCCTAATTTGGATTGTACATGATTTAAGACCTTAAATTTAAAAAAACTATGAAGCGAAAGCTCTTTTTCTATAAAGTTCCCTTGTGTTATAACGATCATTACAACGAAAGCGAGGTGACATTTACATGCCTGAACCCAGCGTACATCCCCGAACGCACAGGGCGTTTTTCGGCGATGTGTTATTTACTTTTATTATACCAAGTGCCAATCATACCTGCTTAGCGCTGAATGACTGACAAATAGGGTTCGAGGAACTAGCCAATCCTGCACAAACCATTATTTTTTTAATGATCGAAATATATCTATTCACCTAATAAATAATGGTAATATATAAAACGCCTTATTATTTTTTAACCTCGATATCTATTAAAAAAGACAATTAAACTTTTAATTTTATGTTATTCAATATACCAGGAAATTGTAACATCCATCAAAGAACAAAGTATTCGCGGAAATAATAGAACGCTAGTTTTGATTAGATACGTGACCTGCGAGTCACAGATACGATTTCCTTGTAATGCGGTGGTTATGTTTACAGTTTATTTTTAGTCTGAAATACATTAGCAACCAAATAAACTAGTATAAACATTAAGATCTCTACTAAAGACGGCGGTGCTAGCAGCACTTTCTACATTAATTTTCGCTTTAACACTTTATACGTATAATTCGGCCAATTAGGTAGTTTCAACCCACACAGGAAAATTATTAAAACTTGACGAACCTATCTGAAAACATATTTTGTGTTGTTGTTGTTAAATAAATTTACTTTACTGTTGTAGAGTAGTCTAACATACTTATTTGCAAGCACAGTCGGTGACATTTGAAAAATACACTTTGTTCTCAAATTATAGAAACTTACAAAGGCTTTATACAGGCCTTTTATTCCTTTTATTCTGAATAATACAAATATTGCAAATTGGAGCATAGGTCTATGTTATTTCATATCGTCAGAGATAAGTGCGATTTGTAACAATTCAAACATTATGTAAAGGAAAAAATAGGTATAATTTAGAATTGAAACCTTTACGAATGCGGATATTAACGAATGCAATGGACTCAATGTCATGAAGCAAAAGTACTATACAGTAGGTATTGCCACTTATTAATACCTTTGTAAGCATACTTTATGGGTAGGTGGTTAAAAAAACTTATGTTATCTAGACAATTGGATGACAAGAAATGGATTAAAATATTAGCTGCTAGAAAAGGCAGTACTTAAAATCTATAAAAAAATAAGTACCTACTTTCGGCCTAATCCTATCTTTCTGTACTATCTTCACACATAATCTATAAGTAATACAACAGGATAAATAATCTAGACTAATATTATAAACTAGCTGTTGCCCGCGACTTCGTCCGCGTGGTATTTAACAAAGACTCAGCCGTTGGTAACAGCCTGCTCGCGTTCTGATCCCGCGGGATGCATTGCAGATTGTTGCTATCAAACTTTAATCAGGCGCAGCGCTGCAACATTGGTTTTAATTTTTTTTCGAGAGATCCTATTTTTTTTTCTAAAATAAAAGTAGCCTAAGTTACTCCTTGTTACATCAGCTATCTGCCAGTGAAATTCCCGTCAAAATCGGTCCAGCCATTGCAGAGATTACCCGGAACAAACAGACAGACAGACAGACAGACAGACAGACGGACGGACAGACAGACAGACAGACAGACAGACAAAAATTGTAAAAATTGTTGTTTCGGTATAGGTACCGTGTATACATCCAAATGCATTTAGTAAAAAGCGGTTATTTTAATATTACAAACAGACACTCCAATTTTATTTATATGTATAGATGTTAAATGTAAAAGTTTGGATGGATGGATAGATGGATGGATGGATGTTTGTTACTCAATCACACCAGAAACGCTGAACGGATCTGGATGAAATTTGGCATAGAGATAGATTATAGTCTGGAATAGCACATAGGCTGCTCTTTATCCCGGTAAAATGTATGGTACCCGTGGGATAGATTTGCTTTAATTTTTCATAGCGCAAAGGATCGATATGATTTCTTGCGCGAGTAACACCGCAGGGCGCAGCTAGTATAATAAAAATATTATAACTATAAATATTTGATTTGCACTATTAATACTTTTATTCAGCTTATGGCGGCGTCATATGCCTGTAGTTCTGTACTGTTGTGCTTTACCTTGATCGAACACTTTAAAAGTTTGTATTTCTTATTTTTTGAGCTATTTCGAAAGTTATTATTTAATACTACTTATTGTACAATTACATCGAACAATTATAAAATGCAAATTAGAGTGAGATATTTATGTTCAATTAACCATAATGACAGTTGAAATTGATGGTTTTTGTTCAAAAACCAAATTAAGCCGAGATTCATTTATTTAGTATCCAGACCATAAAATGGCAAGAAATTAAAAAAATAACATGCAGATAAGGGAATGTTTCCATAAAACGATACAAAATAAATGCGCATTTTCGAGATAAAGTGCATTTTTATTCACGAATGTTGATTGCTGTGAATCTGTCAAGCTTTTTTCTTACGAAATGGAGATACAAATCGATTTTATGTAAGGCTGAGCGCTTCATTTGTACTGATTGAAGTAATTATATTTTGACGTGTACTTAAATGAAACGAAATCAACGCTACCACTCCTTTAAGTTATGAATATCATAAATTAATCATAATACGTGTTGAAAGTCCCACTGTTGGGCAAGGGCCTCCCTTCAAGGGGTATTATTGTTCATACCCAGTGGGATATGGCGGACTTCACATCACTTTCGAGGGGTTCTCTAAGACTTGCAGGTTTCATCATGATGTTATTCCTTCATCGTTTAGCAAGTGGTTGAAAATGAGATTCGCACATGAAATTCAAAAATCCCAAATGGCTCGTTACCGAGGCAGGCGTTCGAATGAATATCTTAATTATGTTTTAAGTAACTCTAACGGAAAAAATCTGATCTCAGGAGTCACAGTATTTTTATTAATCGTAATATTGAGCCGGATTTATACTCATATCAACATATAAATCATTGATCAATTAAATAAAAAAAAGACAAGATTTATACCAAAGTATCACATAATATTGGTAATAAAATTTACATATGTATTTCCAGCCGCTACCTACGTATAAGGATGACATTGTAAATTAGGCTAAGTTAATATTAAACAAAAATATAGATCAAGCGCTACATTAGCAAATTACAATTAAATGGGGCCAGGTCGACTGACATATGGCATCCCTACGTTACATAAAATCACTTACGATTATGATGATACCATGGTAATTACTCTTTTACTCGCACATAAAACAATAGGGTTACAAACAATAGGGCACTCACATACTATTTACAAGTAATTGGCATAGAATATAAAAAAGAAAAGACTCTTTATACTGTGTGTGGTCTAACATGGTGGAAAGAGGTCCTTTGAGGAGCAGAGCTAAAAATATTTTAGCAAAAGATCCTTATTATACAGTCATTTAGAATAAACAATTCAGGGTGTTTAGACGAAAATAACCTTTGCAACATCTACTCTGTCTAGTATCTAAGGATAACGAAGATATTGGCATACCTATAAATATTTATTAGAACTTGGAAAACTGTTTTTTTTTCGCTCTCAATCTGTCACGTTTACGCTTTGTGGTAGAGTAATTTTGTAATGGTCATAGCAAGGACAGCCGTAATGATATAACATTTAAAACGATTGTTAATTCTTAAGAATGTTGACCTCTCATTGTTAACATTAACAAGCCATAGAATTTTTGTTTATGGTTTTTTAAATATAAATATGATTCAATTTCGAAAATCGATTAGTTTTACAATTTTTACCATATGCGAGACCTCCACCGCTCCCGTACAAACAGAGTTATCAGCTAAATCCTAGCCAATTTGACTTTTTTTCAAATGATATAAAAATTTATTCAAAAAAAAATATGTACGATATTGGAATATTAATTAATTAATAATATTTTTTTCTGAATAAAAACTTCAATCATCAAAGTAGTGTTACACGTAAGTTAGTCAATTTTGATTTCCGTGGAAGTGTTAGTATATGCGTGGCGGTGCGATATTATCTGGTTGTAGTCGGGGGCGAGGCGCCATCTGTCGGGCAGATGCGCCGGAGTCACGCGAAGCCCCGCAGGGGCTTCGCCGGCCACGCGCCGCATCTCCCCACAACAGCTGACCCATACTGATTTACTGACTCTCCAACCTCCCTGATGGACCTGGCTATAATAGCTGTACAGTGATGAAAGCAATACGATTGTGTCTGGTAAGATATCTACGTTCCGTAAAGAACGTTGCTTGGATGTCATGTTTTGCATATTAAATATTTATAAAAAAAATACAACTGAATTGAGATGCTCCTCCTTTGAAGTCGATTAAAAAGTAATATTTATTATAGCTACCGCACTCAGAACAACGTTATTCAACAAGCACATACGGTCATACAAGCATTAGAAAGAGCTCTTAATTTATTATAGATCTGTCTCTTTCTGTTGGATCGTGTATCTGTCCGATTGAAAAAAGCCCTTTTACTTAATAAATGTTGATAATAATGATTCATTATTGAAAGTATCTAAATATATATTTTGTTCTACAAATGATCAGAGTTAATTAAGTGAGTGGGTTGTATGAATGAAACAAGCTATTGTTAAGTGTGTATTTATAATTCTTAATTTAAAATCAGTAGATTAATCACAAAGATTATCTATTTATCCCAGATTAGTAACAGCCATTTGATGATAATTGGAAGGTTTTCATAGTCAAACCGTTTAACTAAATGGAGCAGTCGCGGGCGTGACTATTCGTCATTAAGTCCAATTATATTAATAATTTAACGGTTATTATTTAGCGAACATAATCACCCAATCATGGAATACTAATAAGTTATGATCTAGTTTCTTGACGGATTAGAAGTGAGAAATTCGAAAACCTTTACCGTGCTTTAACAATCACTTCAATCAATTACTATAAATCATCCTCAAGGCCAAATGAATGAGCCTAACATGTCCCAGAACAGGCAGTCAATAGATAATCCTAAGACATAGAGACCGAACATAAAACTATAATTTGTCAAAATTTTATGAGTGTGACTCTACTAGCAAGAAAACCCCCGACACAAAAACAAACGCTTTATAAGCAAAAAATAAAATCTGTCTATTCGTTTCCAAATTATTATTCAAGCTCCGTGGGTCTACGATCGATATAGCTGAGTTCCGATGGCCACTTTCCTGCTCCATCATCAGGTCCTCATCACGTGATGTGTGAGCCAACTACTCATTCAGAGCAATTCAGTACACCCAAACACTATATATACAACTGCTGTAGTTTTTTTTTAAGATTTCCTTTTCGAGGAGGTTAACATTAGTTTTCCAGACTATTATTTGAATACCTTAGTACCTTATAGTATTTCATGCAGATGTACACACTTATCAACAGATAATTTTATAAAATAATAGCTAATTCATAAATTACACACGAGCATCTTCAAGGCTTTCATAATGGTTATTACATATCGCTATTTCAGTACATTAACGATATTCTTACGCTAACACGTAGCACGTATCTGAATCGTTACCTCCGTACCGCACCTTGGGATAATAGGCCGAGCCGGACAACACGCGACGCCAACAGGCCCAAGGGCAGGAAGATCACAGTAATTTGATGGCTACATGTCAGCGAGGACGCAGCCATATTCTACTTAATATAAGGTGTAATACAAATAGTATAAAATACCCGTGGGAGCAAGAAGGGTCACGAAATAAACCTGAATATCTCGAAAACTATTAGCAAATGCAAATAAAAAAGTATTTTATAGACTATTTAGACCAACTAAAAAAAACTTATTAGTCCTTCTTCTGTCTTTACAAAATAACATGCGATGAAATACAATGGATTAATTAAATTAGTAATACAAATTAAAAGGCTGAAAACAAATAATTAAAATTTCTCGAAAAAAAAAAATAGAAGCGTTCCTGGCATTAAACTTTTAATATTGATACGATAATTATGTCACTTCAGAAGTATAAAAAATGTGCTATGACAATTCTCACAGCGATATAAAGGTTCATGTTGGTGACCCGGATTCACTGCTCCCGAGTTCAAAAAGAATATGTAAACAATAGTTGTTTTTTTAGAAAGTGAACCCGTAGCTTTTGGCCGCTCTCATCAATGCTGATATCAGACTTCTTTAAATGTTAATTAATAAAATATTCTAATACTAACTATATAAGATGTTACAATAATAGTGTAAAATATTTTAACTGGCTAAAAAGTAGGTCAAACTGATCACGTATATGTATAAGGTACACGTTTAAATAATGTTGCCTTTTCATGCAATGGAATGCGGCCCATAACTTTTCACCTTACTTTTAATATGTCGTGTTATGTACATTTTTTAGTAATTTGATTATATGTTGTAGGAATGTGATACTATTAGTCTGCTGATGGACTCCTTAAAATATTTTACTCTATTATTTTGTATTTTACACTGTTATTGTTAGAACTTACACATTATGTAATTGTCGACTTGCGGCGCAAAATCTATGAAAGTTTGTTTACAATTTTTTTACATCGCCAGTACCAGGTACCCACGGTTCGAATACGCACGAGCGAGTTAATAGAATAAAGTATTTTTTTATACAGCCAAACTGTTAGTTACGGGGCCTTTTTTGTCAACACCATTTGTAAAAAGTTGAAGGAAGTAACAATTTTATAACTATTTATTCGATCTGGTGAACCGCAGTAGATACAAGTTTGCTTTGGCATCATCTTCGTGATTATGAAACCATGTGATAAACTAAAATGATGAGACAAGCAACTGATTGATTACATTATTATATAGTCATAAAAATATAATAAGAGATAAATGCCTATTCTTAGATAATAAAATGGTCAAGTGAGCAATATGTTTGCAGTAGGTATTGGCTAGATTTTGATGTACAAAGTCGTACCTAAAGTAAAGTAAACTTAAAGTAAATTTATTTTCGGTTTAGACATTTGACATGGTAGGTTAATTTGCCTTTCCAAACTAGACAGAAGCCTGTATCATGGAAACCTGTTTAGTTACAAATTATTATATTCTATAAAATATAAAAAATAAAGCGTACGTATTGAACATAAAAAAACAAGACAAGAAGGAAATTAAAATAAAATATTATTAGTTAAAAATACGATTAAACGTAAAACATTATAGTTTTGAATTAAATGAATTAAAGATTAAAAGTAAAGCCTAAGTAGGTATATAAACGACAAGACGTCTGTAGTTATCGTCATTTTGTTCGCGGCATTGCGGGGAGGCATAACTAAACGCGGTGCGGCGCGGTCGGCATGCGTCCGAGATTCAATTTCTGCCACCGGAGCCCGCGCCGAACGGTCGCATTGTGGGTTAATGAGGTAGCGTAAAAATAATGCTTTCTTTTTTAATTCAACCTCATTAACCGACGGAACTGCGTTAACAATAAAAGCCTCGTGTTGCCGCGCCATACATGCAAAGCATTCCTTCTAGCACACCACTCTGAATTGCAGTAAACTTAGCGCACCAAGGGCTTCAGGTATTTAGAGATGGGTGTTATTATGATATGTTCAAAAAATATCTGAATGTATCATTTATCATAGGATATCACATAATTGAAAGAGATATTCAAATATTTGCGTTATCTGACTGCTAGCAAAGTTTAATTCTTTGAGACGGAAATGCTCAGTATTTCTTTATCACTGAATCAGCGATAAAATTTTGCTGTTACTTTCTCCCTCTGTTTTATTTAATCCTAGTAAGTACTACAACATAACAATATGTATTGAGTTGAATGTACATATTATTGATAATTCAATAATGATAAGATAGTGGCTATCTCTAGTTATTTTAAGCCCTTTGGTGTCGTGTATATAGGCAATTCACATTGGTGCGATTAAAATTGGTACACGCCGAGGAATACCCATAATTGCAATCTGATTCTCAGCGTTCGGAATGCGTACTTACATTTGAGTACACTACCACAAAAGTAAAAGAATAGGTAAACTACATGCTATGTTGTGTTGTAGTAAATATAAGTACTATGCCTAGTTATCACGCATGATCTCTTAAAAAAATTGGCATACATGTTTCTATATATGCTTCTAGGTGCTCGCTCATCGGTGTGAAAATGGGGATGGAATCTTGTATGGCACCTATTATACTCCAAAACTCTATCTACACTATATTTTATATTAATTTAAAATCCCATACAAGTACATGAGAATCTGAGATCTAATAGGTCTAATATATACCTACACAAGCAAGATCCATTTATCCCACACAATCAGTTTGTACTTATAGAGCTACATTTTTAATGATCCCTGTATCAATGGAATAACGTTGAGCACCTACTCAGCAACTAATTAATTGATTTCCCGTTGAAATCAGAAATACTGTCGTAATGAATTATTACGCAAATAATGCAAGTGCGTTTATTAAAAATATTTATACAGCAAACAGTGTCCCCTCCTCGGTTACCCTCAAAAAGGGGCGCGTAGTGGTTGGCAAATAGAGATCAAACAGTCGGAATACCTACTTCACTGTTGAGTGTAGAGCCATTTTATAAATGCGCCGGCTTCCAAGACATTAGTGTCTGTTTCGTATTTTTTTCTCGATCTTAGGATTTATTTCTTCACGTGCGTAACTGTAGTAATAACAAAATATTTTTACTAGCAAAATAGGTACTTAGTTACCTACTGCTATGGTAGTCCACATTCTAGATGCAAGCTAGGGAAAATGAGAATTGGTCATTCCATTTTATTGGGACCCTGTTGGTACCTATACTATCGGAGATTGTGGGTGTACAAACCAGCGCACCCCTGCCAATCCCCCGCTCACCCCCGTGAAATGATGTACTTTTGCTTTGAAAAATTGTCAGTATTGTTGAATTGTGAGTTACCTCCACAATTTGTTATTATAAGACTAATTGTCTTATAATAACAAATTGTGGAAATAATATTTGGTGATAGTTAGTCTCTGGTAGTAAATCTGTGTAGATATACCTATATATTTTGTTGACGAAACCCACCAACCCTCCGCCCGTCTTAACGCTAGCCATGATCTGGGCTACGTTGTTTGTCCAATATATTACATATTTATTGACACAAGCCGGTCATTAATGCGGAAGGGCCCACTTATTAATTTTAATAAATGGGGTTAGTCGCGTTTTGAAGGGGCGACGACAACGCGACGTCTGTTTTATAAGTTTAGATTTTATGATGTTAGCCTTTTTAAATTATAGCGTAACTAGTTCGTCTATAAAAGCCCAGTCACTATTGCGAAATCTCCGATACAAATTTAACTTTTGACATAGGTATTATGTATCTTAGATTCCGATTTGTGAGTAGGCACCTAGTAGGTTGGTTTAGCTCCTGACCATGAAAATAGTAGGTACATTCGGTGTACGGATTTGCGGAGCTATAAGTAGTTTTCACTTGGCAATTTCGGGTTTTATTTCGCGCCCTGACCCTGAGCTTCCCCCTTAAGATAATTTATTTTCTCAAAGAATGTTACATTCACTATCCTGAGAAAGCATAATATTATTAGACACACATAAAGGCATAGCACGTACGATTTAGGGCATGAAAATGACAAGGAAATTTTGTGTTCAGGTAATTAATATTAATTATGCTTTATAAGCACGGGTTCAAGGGTTCGTATACCCTGTCTGAATCACCCTGTAAAGTTTCATAGAGCTGTATGTATGGAAAGGTGTTTCTAACTTGCTCGGTATTATTATATAGCGGTTAATAATTTATTGTAGCATCTCAAACGCCTGCGGGTATCTTTTCGCAAATTTACTTAAGTTGAAATAAGTAAGACATAGTTACATAAGGCAACATTTTAATGGGACTTTTTGGGGGGAAAGAAAGGTTAAATAATTTTGAAAAAAATATGTTTCTTTGAATTAAAATCTCAAATTTTTGGTTGACTATTAACCATTATGTGTTCATAAACGTGTACAAGTGTAGGAAAATAAAACCAAATGGTGAAACAAGAGTTTTCAAATTCTACCAAGAAGAACGGTAATATGTCAGTAAAGTATCCTCCACTTTACTGATAATGTTAGGGGGGATTTATTAGGCCTAGTGTACGGATAAGACCTGCAAAGAATCCCCAATTTGTATTGTATTGAATTATTTATTTGTTACTTGACACTGGCAAAATACCAAACGTTGCCTGGGTGAGGCCATTTTAAAGGAAAACAAAAACATTCTTATGTTCTTTTGTCTATAAGTCTGAAACAAAAGGAGCTGTAAGTACATCATATAAGTAATTAGTGAAAGTTCATCGAATTGCTAAAACCCTATGAATCTTCATGCCCTAGCTAGGCTATGCATAGGTTTTCGGTTTGGCTTTTGATGCTAGCCTTTTTGTTGTCACGTGCTAGCCTCCGAAAAATAAATTAAACCACAAACAAAAAAAAAAGAACAACGGGCATCACTCGTTACTAGTTATCATCATAGGATCTGCCGCGCGGAGGCGGAGGGCAACACCAGCTGTTATGCCATAAAACTGTTTCGTCCCTGCGCCGGCGCGTGCCGCCCGCGGCGCATCTCTAAATTGCATTTTAACCTAATTACACAACGATATAATTTTTCGGTTCCTTTATAATCAGATCAAGCAGACATTATGCGCTTTGCAGCGGGCGGGAGCGCGGCCGTCTCGCATCGTCCTACGTCGATCAATTATTCATTTTAATGTTATTTGTGCTCCAGTGTTTTTATTGGATTTAAAATTACTTATATAAATCGGGAATGTATGAAAAGCGGCACTGCACTGCAGACACGGTTAACCTATAGGATCATATAGCGACTTTTACTAATTATAATAGAGATAATTTGTAGAGATAGGTACCTAAATGTCTTATTGTAATCGATAGTATCTTGGCTAGTCAATTAAGTGGCACAATACTTACCTAAATTAACGAAAATAAAATGATCAATAAATGTGAATAAAATGTGAATGAAATCAATTTAGAATGATTTTACTCACTGACGCTCAGAGGGCGTAAAAATTTATAGATGTATGATCTATGTGGATAAACAATAGATCGCTTAAATTTCCTAATTCCTTAATAAAGGGGCAATCAAGTTTCCATAATTTTTAGACAAATACGTTATCACTAATCCTAATTGTTATAACTGAACTGTGATAATACATACGTAAGTTATGTGGTTCCACGTAATTATTTGGTTAGTAGTCCGCAAAATTTGTCAATTTAAAATTTTTGACGTAGTCTGAATTGTTGCGAGGAAAGGTCCTCTAACCATTAGACTATGGACGGTTTATTTGTACTCAATGTTTGACCAACAATGATGGGAACATTGTCAAGGTCCACTTTGACATCAGTTTCCCATAGTAACCGGACACCGCGGCCCAACGGCACGCGTTACTGAATACAAACGATTAGGGACACAGTTTATCTAACATGATCATCCTCTGAGAACATATATGCACAACTAGCTGCACCCCGCGTTGTTACCCGCGATTAAAAAGTATGTCCTTTTTATCGGGATAAAAAGTAGCCTATGTGCTATTCCAGACAATAATATATCTCTGTGCCAAATTTCACCCAGATCTGTTCAGCCGTTCTGGCGGGATTGAGTAACAAACATCCATCCATCCAAACATTTATAATATTAGTGGGATTAGTGGGATGAATGTGATTGAAGATTTCACTAAATAGTTGTGAGTATACACTTTTCTATGTTTGAACTAGAACGTGAATATCTCAGTTGTTTTTCTTTAAAATAGTGATGGTAGGTTGCAGGGACTTATTTTATTCGCCTCGTAAAATGAGTAAGCCGTGTCACGTACTCTCATTGACATAGATTTAATGTCATACACATCTTGATAACAAGACAGAAAAGCTCTAGATGAAGGGTATGTTCCGATGAGTCATAGAATTCGGAAAGGAAAAAAAAAATATTACAGTGCTTTGTCATGTAAATGAGACTATAATTCATGTCTGTGCAACTATACAATATTTATATCTATTGATTTTTAATTATTGTGAAATTTTATAATGTTAATTATCTGCTTTTGATCATGTCTGAATTGAATAAAAAGAAATAGATGAAGAGTGAGATGAAGATTGTTTGTTTCTTGGATTTTATTTGCCAGGTAAGTATGGCATCTTTGGACTACCACACAGTACCTATGTATTGCTTACTGTCTTTAGTACTTATAGCCTTCATTTACCAATGCCAAAATATGAGTACAAGTACACAAACTTTATATGAAATGGGATCTATCGAAGAAGCACTACTTAAAGCATCCCCATGTTTCCGAGTGGGTTCGCGGCTGTCGCATTCGATGAGCAGATTTGCAAGGAAAGAAGCACCAGCAATGCGGCGCGGCGTGCCACCGGCGGCAATTATCGCGGCGCACGCGCCGGTGCCCAGGGGAGCGCACACGCGACCCACCCTAGCCCATTTATGAAACATACGATGGACACACTGGGGCACGTTGTGCTTAAAATTCATAAAAATATATTTTAGTGTTGCATAAAATAATCTATAAAGCATACGTGTTCATTGTTAAAATGTATCACTTAGGTACCTATTTTACGTGTAGGCATACTAACTTAATATAGGGGGGCTAGGACGCGAGTCAAGACAAAACCTATGTCACGGATTATGTTGCACCGAGTCGCTCTCTCCCGTCCGTAATTCCTACGAGGGAGAGAGACAAATTCAATTTATCTTATATTTTCTCTTGTCACAGCCGGCAATACTACTTGTGCTGATATATGATATACTAGCTGCGCCCCACGGTGTTACCCGCGATAAAAAAGTGTACATTTTACCGGGATAAAAAGTAGCCTATGTGCTATTCCAGATTATAATCTATATCTGTGCCAAATTTCATCCAGATCCGTTCAGCCGTTCTGGCGTGATTGAGTAACAAACATCCATCCATCCAAACTTTCACATTTATAATATTAGTGTGATAAAACAGACGTCACGTCATGGGTGATTACGTCAAACCAATCAATACATATTATCCTTCGCACCTGAGATATTAAAGTTAAAAGAACATTTGAAAGTTAACTTTACGAGCTTGGATCCAACCTTTAGGCACTCAGAATGGATATGTCTCGGACGAAGGCCGAAAGGTAGTTTCATAACTATGTAAAAAATTTAAATAATACTCGTACCTATGTAGTTTTTTTTTCCATATAAGTCATAAAGATCTATTTTTTTATTTAATATCCAACTGCTATTAGAGACTTTACCGACATTACATAACTTTATGAATGGAGCTATTTATAAAATATAGTGTTAACCCAGTGGTCGTGGGCGCTTGCAGCTCAAAACTGAATAAAGCGCGCTCCACACCTTCCGATCCTATACTAACTATCGGATGAAATCTGATAAAATGTAAGGCAATCGGACATCCTAATTTAGAACTTCCGATTGGCCCACGCATTATCAGATTTCATCCTTAAATTAGGAGCGGATAGGATGGTGTGGAGCCTGTCTAAAGTTTAGCGCACGATTCATACAATAACTCGTAACCTGGCCCTGCACTCGTTTAGGGAGGCAGGAGTGACGTAGCCAGTGATTTATGCGCTCGTAAACTTGCGCACCCATGGCTTGGATAATTTATCGAGGCGTGGCGCAGCACAGGCACGGCGGGACCCCGCTTGACCAAGACCTAGCTTCCACCGATTTAAACGTGCCCGGTATTTATAGGATTGCCGCACGAAATAGACGGTATTTCGCTGCGTAGAGTACGTAGAACTTGAAATTGTTTTGCACTCGTAATACGGTAGCTATTGTTTTAGGATGACCACTTTACATGCCATCTGTACTAGTCATACAAACTTAATTGTTTTGTTTTAATAAATTGCCATTTTATCAGGTTTTATTTAACATATTTTTTTCTGGTGGTTTCTGGTGTAAGGGACATGGTAACGAAAACTTTGAGTTACACTAATGCCCATAATGAAATCATCTGTTGTAACGTTTGAGCGCGCAATGTATTGTAAACGCGATCACAACACTCGCGCTGTACCCGACTCGTTCAAGTGTCGAACGTATCGAGATTTAATTCACATTGCAGTTTTAGGTCTAAATCGTAATCACGTTGAGGTAGACTTTTATTATGATTACATGCTCAAATAAATTAAAAAATACGGAAAAAATAGCGTATAGTTCATGAATATGTTAATGGAAAATTCCGAGTCTGGAGGTCTATGAGTAAAATCCATGGTATTCGTTTTCGTTAAGAAGCCACATACATTGCACTCTGTATTTTTGAGTAGGTAATAATACCTTTTACCATTAACATCTATTATAATAATGGACACTAATACTGCTATACATATGCGGAACATAAAAATAAAAACATTAGCTTCAACTTATTTACTTGCCTTGAAAAAAATATTTTACATATACGCAAAGGAGCCTATTAGTTCAAAAGTGAAGATCTTTTTACGTTCAGCTAAATATGTGTTTAATATGAATAATTAAGTTGAAACATTATATTAGGCAGGTGATGAAAATAAGTACTTTATCAGGTTGCTACGGCAATGCCAGCGTAGACGCTACTAGTTAGCGGAAGATGCTACGAAGATCCTACGAAAAAGCTCCGTAGGACGTAACTGATAGAACTAGGCGATACTTGGAGGAATCTATTGTTATGTATTGCATCTTGCTGTCCGTAGCATGTTGTATTTTTTATGTATACTTGCAAAATTTGTCTTACCAAAAATTACCCCCAAAATAAATAGCAAGTCCAAACGGCAGTACCTCCAGTAAGTTGAGCCATTGTACTCTTTACCTCTTGTGATACATTGGTATTGTATTATATAATAGTAGCTTCCTAATGGGAATACAACTTAAAAAATTAGTCTTACGAAGTGCATTGTTAAAACTATAAATGAAGGCAGGTATGTTAAAATATGCAGTAAATTTAGATTTACCTTTAATCCTTAAGAACGATGCATACAATGTAAAGCGCTGTAGCTGCGCTCGTCTGTAAACACTTGAACGATGTAGTGTTCAGCATCATCAGGAAATGCTGCGAAAATTATTTTTACAATCGATCGATGGGTGTACCCTGAGTCGATGAGGATTGGTTGGTGGGCGTGGTATTGTTATCACCGTGGTGCTCCCGACCAATGGCGGCGAGGCTGTGATAAGGGGGTTGGGGTTGCGCGGCGGGGTGGCGTCAGTGCGCCGGACGGAGCGGTCCGGGGCGGCCGTATGACCATGTTAGGGACCATGATGTACCCGAACGGGAACGATGCTGATCTTGAGGACATGCGAGTGCCGCCGATACAACTCGAACACTTGCCGGAAGTTTTTCTATGTATGTAATTATGTGTTTTGTGTGTGTGTGCGTGTGATTCCGTGTTTTATCGTGTAGTCTGTGGTTGCGTTAATTTCTGTGTATACTAAAATATTGAATTAATTCTAATTATTGCGAATAAAGTGTCGTTGTGGTCCCAGGAAATTTATTTAATTTACATAAATAAACAACAATAATAAGGAAATTATATCATGTAGAGCACCTATTGTTTTAATTTCACGTGCTTGTAGACAACCCTAGGTAGATCCACGTAGGTTATAAAACACTATGCTGGATTTAGCGGCTAAAGAATATCCCGTCCGGATAAAAAATGAGATTATAATTTGCGGATCATCAAGCTTGTATGTCCGCATACTACCTATAGTTTCGACTGTCGTATGCTGGCAGTACATAGAGCCGAATATCGAGAGAGCATACCTACTTCAGCTTACGATGAGACGCAATTCATAGTCCCATTTTTTATCCGGACGGGATATTTTTTAGCCGTTAAGTCCAGTATAGTGTTTTATAACCTAATGGATCTATCTAGGGCTGTCTACAAGCACGTGAAATTAAAATAATAGGTTCTCTACATGATATAGACTCCTTATTATTATACCTTAAGTAACCTTAAAAGGTTTTGTTTAAATTTTATTTATCAATCTAAGTCATATGAATTAAGGTCGCTCTACATTCCTATTTGTTGTAACTACTAATTGTTCCTTTTGTTGAAAATATTGATTCTAAAAAAGTATTCGTATTTTTGAGTTTAGGTTTACTTCTTTCTTGTTTTGTTGAAAGCTTATTGTTTTCCCATGACACTTCCAGTAATTTTACAGCTGTTTTGTGAATTATTTCACTATAAGTATTTCTTTTATATTGCTAATTGGTAGCAATACAAAAATAAATACATAAAGTGAAATAATTCACAAAACAGTTGTAAAATTACTGGAGGTGTCATGGGTTAACAATAAACTTGCAACTAAACATTCACAGCTTAGTCCACATATGATTACGTACCGTACAGCTTCTGCCAGCTTTCTATTTTCGTGAATACTTGAACAAAACTACTTGAACAAAGGATACTTATATATAGTTACTTAAATATTGATTTGTTATATTTACGCGAATACTGCACATTTAAATAGAACTTATTTTATGGATTTATATTTATATTTTGTTTTTAATAAGCGCGATAAAATCCGTAAATATTGAAGATGCCAGCCAACTGCTATATTACAGTGTCAATTCATTGTGAGTCCAAATCTAGGGGACCGTTCTCTAGTGATAGCTGACACGTTTGTTGCAGCCAGTATCCCGAAATGCGGCGGGTGCCACGAGATGATCGTGGACCGCTACGTGCTCAAGGTGTCGGATCGCACGTGGCACGCGGGCTGCCTGCGCTGCGTGGAGTGCCGCGCCATGCTATCCGGCAAATGCTTCGCCAGGAACAACCAGCTGTACTGCACCGATGACTTCTTCAAGTAAATATCTTTTGTTACAATATCAGTAAATACTTAATACCGGTTGGTAAGTATAGTTACAACTTATAAGGAGTGTGATCGTCTATTATAAAACATTATAGGAGAAGTGTTTTTTAAGCAACCTGTACAGAGTGACTCAGAATGGGTAGGCTAATATATGAAACTGTGCAAATTATGAGAATTTTAATCATTATTATAAGTCAGGATTTCGTTATGTCGATTTAAAGTAAGTGGTTAAAAGTAATTTGTAAATGTAGGACCCATGTAGCTATTAACTTGTAATGATATACTTAGAGTTAGTGATTTTTTTGACTAGCTGATACCTCTAGTCTGCCTAGCCGTTCCTACATTGTTCTCACATATCCATAACAATGTACTCATCAAAAATGAAACGGATCTTTTTAAAATTAGGAACCATGGAGTTTCTTGCCCGTTCTTCTCCATAGGAACATATATTCCGAACGGGTGGTAAAGTTGTAGGTTAGTATTTTGTAACTATTTGACGATTCATAAGTACTGTACTTAATGGTTTACATGAATAACAAATATACTGATTCTGATTCTAAAAAAACCTCCACCAATAATTTGTGAACATTTTTTTAAAAAATTGATAAGTATATCAAAATTCTGACTTCACATCAGGGCCAAGTCCCAAACAAATGTACAAATGTAGCTTGATGCTTGTAATTAAGTTCTTCGACCATTTATTAACCGACTTCAAAAATGAGGAGGTTCTCAATTCGGTTGTATTTTTTTTATCTATTCAATAGTCTTAATCGCTTTGATAATGTTGTTGTGATTGCGGCTGTTGTCCTAGGCGGTTCGGCACCAAGTGCGCTGGCTGCGGGCAGGGCATCCCCCCCACTCAGGTGGTGCGGCGTGCGCAAACGCATGTCTACCACCTCAGGTGCTTCGCGTGCGCGGCATGCTCGCGGACACTCAACACTGGCGACGAGTTCTATCTAATGGAAGACGGGAAGTTGGTGTGCAAGCCGGACTATGAAGCTGCTAGGGCAAAAGGTGAGGTAACTTTTTGACGTTATAGTTGAGCTACATCTGAGTAAGCGTTAGTGCTAATGGTAATGTCAATATACGCCTAAAAATTACCACGTTAAACACAAGTTATTAACGAAGTTCTGTCAAAATCTTAATGCTTAACGTCATTGGGAATGATGTTAGTAAATTAATGTGTTGAACTGTTGACCTTATCTGCTTTGTGACATTATTATTGCACTAAGCCACAGGTGTAGTTGAACCATCATGGTTAATTCATATAATCGAATCAGCAGACCCGTAATCTAAGCATCTTTGCTCTTGGGTATTATACCATGCTTGAGATGACATTCAAAATATTTCTCATTTGATTTAAATAAAGCAAGTCCAGTAAATAGGACCGTCAGCGGGGATTTCGGGAATAAGCCGTCAAATGTTTATGTATTCGGATCACTTCTTTTATTTAATCGATACTATGTACGGTCCGTCGTAGAAGAGGTCGATAAAAGGGTCTCACGTTAGATCTTTTCATATGTCTATGGCTGTAGGTCCATGTAAAAAAGCATCTAGTGGTCACTCAAGAATTATTTCCCGTTTTTGACAGTCAAAAATTTGTGTTTCACGCAGGTGGTACATTTTGCGCAGGTGGTGAGGGTTCGTTGGACGGGGACGCGGCGAGCAAGAGGCCGCGGACCACGATCACGGCGAAGCAGCTGGAGACGCTGAAGAACGCGTACAGCAGTAGTCCGAAGCCAGCGCGGCACGTGCGCGAACAACTCGCCCACGACACTGGCCTAGATATGCGCGTTGTACAAGTGTGGTTTCAGAACAGGTTAGTTGAAGATTTATTATGTAGGTATAAGGTCTATAGCGACCACTTCAACCGCACAAACAAGCTACACAGATGGCACTGCAGACCCATTCAGAACGATAGACAATTGTCAGCACAATCCTGAATCGCGCTATAAGAGTTTTCGGAGCAAGTAACATATATACAAGATCCCGACAATAACCGTTGGCTGGAAGATACTTTTGCGCTAAAGGTCTACCGAAATTTCACAGAAAGCACCAACTTTAGTGATGATTTGAATCGAATGTGAATATGAATATGAAGGAGTTTAATTTGAAATGGTACTTTACTACTAAATCTGTGGACAGAGATATAATAAGGCCTACCATTATTTAAGTGCAGTGTATTGTGTATAGCAATGTAATGAGGTTTAACGCCTCTATGTATTAGTGCATAATGACTCAGCTATTTTATTAACTACTCTTGATAAATATCCCGTACTTATCAAACCCTAGTCTGAGAGCAAAGGACATAAATGACTGCATAAAATTTACTACTTATGACGTGAAACAAAAAATGTTACATGCAAAAGTAGTTAAAACGCCTCCTTGAGCGTGTCAAATAAACCGGAGCATTTGATATCTGTAATCGATCATGCTCGCGCGC
Source organism: Pheosia tremula (assembly GCA_905333125.1). NCBI lineage: Eukaryota > Metazoa > Arthropoda > Insecta > Lepidoptera > Notodontidae > Pheosia > Pheosia tremula. Next base: position 5,513,525 of record HG995397.1, read on the forward strand.
GAGCCGCCGGCGTGGAACCAACATCGTGTTAGCGCAGTTATTTTGATATGGTCAAGCAGCTTAACAAGACGTAAACAGAGATTAGAGGTTTATGGCCTCAGGTCGGCCGACGTAGGGGTGTAGGTGCTTGTTTTACAGCTTGAAACGTGCACTTATTATATTATTAAGTGCCAGTATGTGCGATAAACTTATTAGTCCCTATAGCCGCCAACTAAAGATGTCTTAGGAGTGAGATGACGTAGATAGTTCAACGACCTGGGTGGGGATCTAGCCCGGAACCAGTTGGTAACGCAGCTATCTTTTCCAATCACTAGGCTATTCACACTTTATAGTTTCGATTATGATTCTTCTGGTTATTGGGATTTCAGAAGATAGGTATACATAATTTTATACTGAAATCCATATCGTAGGGGGATATTATAAAGAGCTTTGTATATCTTTTTGAGTGATACCCAAATTAGTTAAGTAATTCAAAAAAGCATCTTATAATGAAGCCTGCTGATTAGAAGTAGTTATCTTTGGAATATAAAATGCGCCCATTGGAGTATCCATAATACCGATATTATTGCGTTGTGAATTGAAATAGTTAATGACCTCTAACTGGACCTATTCGTGTAATCACATAGTGCATAACCGTCACATTATTCTCGACAATAGCCGTCCTTCGATATTTGCGCATTGTGTATTGATCTTTGAGCTTAATGGCTCCGTTTGTAAGCATAGTCGCGGAGCCGGGCATGTAGCGTCGCGCGCGAGCGGGCGCAGTCACGGCAGCCGTCACGCCCCGCCTCGGCCTCGCCTCGTAAACCGAACGCGATATCACAATGCTCGACTTCTTTATGTGCTGGAACAGACTTATAGCGCTGCAGGTTTTATATTACCTACCAACTGCCAGCGTTATCGTTGCTCACACGAATATGTCGCCAATGAATTGAATCATTTCGAGTTGGTAGTGCAAGATTTTTATTCATAGTTAATTTAGTTTGATTTGGTTGTAAATTTAGGATGTTTAGGGATGATGATCGCCTTATTTATTGTTCGTTCATACAGGGTAGTTCAGAAAGTCTATGCTTACCCTTAAGCTAGCTCATTAGTGTGTTAAGTCAGAAAAAAAAATTGGACCGATCGAAAATTTATCTTTACATAGGTAATGAGTACAAATGAGCTAAAGAAGCGCAGGTTCGAGGAGAGTTAGTATATCTGTTCTGAATAACTCTGTATACTAAGGATCGTTGACTTGCTTTTGCAGAGTCCGACGGAATATAATCATTTCAGTAACTTAGATGCCTATAGTTATAATTAATGCTATTATCTGTTATTTATCTTTAGGTATATTAAAAATATGGTAAAGATCTTTTCCATGTTATACACTTCACACCATCTCACGCATATGGTGCACATTATACCGACGGCAATAGATCGCAACGTAATGTATGACACACAAATTTCTATGTAAAGTCTAACAAATTAAGTGTACATTTTTAAGGGGGTCACCAAGAAACTCATACCCGTTTTTACTTTTACTTTACGCTTTTTTTTGTGTTGCCTAAAATAAGTGGTTACCACTATTTTTGTTATTTTTATCTAATTTTACAAATATTTACAACAGGAAAAAAAAATTATATGAAAACAAACTAGGTATCAAAAATTTATAATTTTTGTTCATATATTCACATTATAGCGACGCTGTTCGATATATTCTTGTAATCGAGAGTAAGATATCAATAATCCCTGTATCGATTAGGCTGCGATATGCAAGGTACTCGACGCTCCCGGCGGACAGGGCGGGAGCACTTTAATTAATCAGTCCGTAGTCGAGGCGGATCCCCGCTACGCTACGAACACGCACAACAGGCGACTCTACGCTGTTTGTAAAACATATAGCGCTATTTGTACAAATTGAAAGCGATCGAAGCATTATAACGAATTATGGTATTGCTGTCAAACAATTGTGTTTTGAGTAGTCGAGATAATGGTCCATATTATTTATTGAAGTAGTAGGGTTTAATTAATTAAATGACTTAGTTTGGCAACTGCTTATTTACCGATCATTAGTTGAATTAATAAATAGTACCTCAGTAGCTAAGAACAAATTTCACTTGTTTGAGGAAACAATGCCAGAAGTTGAGCTCTACGTGTAAGTGAATTTGCGTCAATAAACTTTAAAATAATTTAAACAAAAATAATTTCGAAAATATAGGTAGTTAGTGCTATCTATGCCGAGGGATCCTGGTAGAAACCATATTACCCGAATCATGGACGTTTAATGTCCATATAAGTACAATATACTGAGTTCGCCCTCTGTCCATGGTACGGTATCTATAATACAACCTTTTTGCTTAGTATAGATTTACGAAGTTTTACTGAAACTTAGCATAGAAATTTTTCATAAACATTATGGTATACTGAAAAAAAAACAATGATCTAAATTTTACTGTATTTTTTGCATACCAGGCGAGCGAAGGAAAAGCGTTTAAAAAAAGACGCCGGCCGCACGCGATGGTCGCAGTACTTCAGGTCGATGAAGGGCGGCGGCTCCCCGAGACACGACCGACTGCTCGACAAGGACGAGCTCAAGATAGACCTGGACTCCTTCAGCCATCACGGTAAAAACAATTTCAAAATATTTTTTCAAGTTATAGAGGTCAACAAGGCAGGTTGTAAAAAAAAAATAATGCTTGGATATACAGTAAGGAACGCTTTGCGTATTAGAGACGGTCACGTGACGTGTAATGATCCAATCACGTAATCGAAATGGCAATGCCCCCCTCTACCCGCTGTTGCCCGAACGGATCTAAAATATATTTTACTTTGGCGCAAGCACTCACTAATGACCAATTCAATTTTTACTACTGTTTTAAGCATTAGTCTTTAGTTGCACCTAAGTATTTACACTAAATCTGATTTTTAACACCCATGTGGAGAATTAAATTATAACTTGTGTAGAATTCGTTTAGCGTAGACTAACGGCTTAGTACACATTATATTGAACACGTTTAGGGAGTAGAAGATCAAGAAACTCCATAGTACTAACTCTTCCTCCCTTTGTATAGAGTTAAGCAACGACAGCTACAGCACCGTCGCGTTGGGCGGCGAGGAGGGCTCGCCGGTGGGCGGGGGCGGTGTGGGCGCCCGCTACGCTGCTACGCCGCCCTACCTGCGCGCCCACTCTCCACCGCACCCCCATTACCATTATCCGCCGGATCACCTCGTATACACTAATATTGGTAAGATATCATCATTCGTTACTGTTAACAAATTTAAAGCACGCCAAATATTTCGGAGAAAAGATGGTCGTACTCAAAGTGTATCTATTTCACAGGACAAGCAATGAGCGGCGCCGGCATCGGTGGCACCGGAGCGGGAGGCGCGTCCGACCTCAGCAGTTCATCGTCCCCCGCGGCGGGAGGATACCCTGACTTCCCGCCGTCCCCCGACTCGTGGCTGGGCGAGCCTCACCACTACTCGCCGCGCGCCTTCCCCTAGCGGCGGCCGCCGCCGGCGCACGCGCAGCCCACCCCGCCTGCGCCGCCCCCGCCCCTGCACGCGCCCTACTCGCTTGCGCTGCCCGCCCAGCCGCTAGAACTCGTCGTCAAGCGAGAGCTGTGATGGGGTCGTTGCACTGGACATATATGACATTCTTTTGTGCAGAGAAATGTTTTTAAAATCTATTTGCTTTTGGAAATATATGCTTCAGTTTTGTTCTATTTATAAAACCTGCGCAAGTTGGTCGATAAACAGTCCTTTTGCCTTCGTTTCAAGACACGGGTGATGAAAATGCAAGGGGCAATCCCCGAAATATCTGCGGGGTTAATACTTGGAATATAATTTTGTTGATAAGTATTACTATACTTAGTTATCTCTGTGTTGTTCGTTTAGAAGTTGTAAAGTGGTTCAATATTTTCTGTGTAAATAGATGTTCAAGCACAAAGATTTCGTACGCCTTGAAACAAACGAGGTACATTGATGTAAATAAATTATTAGAGGATAGTCTTATAGGTGTTTATATGTAAGAACCACTAATCATAAATGTACATTAATATATAAATGAAAATACGATTTACGTACATAGCTGTAACTTATTTATTTACGACTATCTAACATTCGACAGAAATTATCACAATATTGTACATAGAATAAATGTAAGTAATAGATATAGGCAAGTCCATAGTGATTATAATACTTTGTGCAAAAAATCTAGTCGACAGATGAATGGTACCTAAGTACCTATATAAATAATTGTACATCTAATTACAATAAAGTTTTATTTACACCTTTAAAAAATAATATTTGTAGTTATATTAACATAACATTATATTATATATAATACATATATAATATAATATTATTATATTATTTATAACTCAGTGGTAGCCACCCCCCAGTATTGTTGCATGCGACCCTCCAGATCCAACGAGTCCTGTGCTGATTTTTCCTGTATCACGGCGAAATCGTATTCTAAGTGGTAGGGCATGAGCCGTTGCAGCGAACCAAAGTAGGCAGCGTTAGGTCCACCATTCGGCATCCTACCTGAACCAAAACGGAAATCTGGTTTGAGGGAAGTACCAAAAGACCTGGCACTGCCGAAGTGCTTCGACAAGAATGGTACTTTTGCTTGTTTCCCAGCGATCTGTAGCTGAGGACTGCTACCGGACAAACCTTTTAGATTCCTCAAACTGCTCACATTCGATCGTATACCCCGCGATAAATTATCCAATTCTTTATCAAACAACAGTTGCGTATTCTGCTCTAACATGTATTCCCAACATTTGAATTGTTCCTCAGGATTATTTAGGTCCTCGTTTCTCTGTTCCTCTTCCTTATCTTCGTCGACCCGTACGCGTATCGCCCGCGCGACGCCACCTCGACAACTTCTGCGCTCTGAGGCTTTAGTCTGCGATCGAACACTTGCGTAATGTTGATGACTCACCGCTTCACTTGGTGGCCGGTCACTCTGCCCGCTTGGCGAGGAACGATCACTTCCCGGTTTTGGAGGAGTCACAGAGTGGCAACAAGGCTCCAAGCGCGAACAGCAACAATCAGATCTACACACAGACTTATTACTGTTTATCGTTTGCCGTAATTCGCGCATGAGCAAGTCAACATCAGATCGGCTAGCATCAAAACGAATTATCATCACCGATATGCACTCTTCCACGCCGTAGCTTTGTGCTAAATCTTGTAATCTTTTGGCCGCCAAAACTGGATTACGTTCAGCCCTAACTTCTGATACGGCGGCCTCCATACTGACCACATTCCAGAATTTTCCATTACCTAATATCAAAAACTCATCATCCTCTTTTATGATAGTTTGGATGACATCAGGATCTGGCACCGTATTGGGATATCGGGTGGAATATCCTAACCGTTTATTATTTTCTATACCCAAACTTAAAGGCCCATTTCGTCTGCTTAAAACGGCTCTAGTGTTCCCAACATTCGCCAGCCGTAAACTATATTTCCTGGCAACGTGACCGAATCCATTTTCAGGCGCATTTATGGGAGACAAATGGCACATGATTAAACAGGCGCCTTTTCTTTGCCCTTTTTCTTTCAATTCTCTGTGCGCCGACAATACGACGTATTTCATGTATTCGCTGGCGGTTTCTTTTATCGATTTTTCTTCGAGCAATAAGCCCGGTATACAGGTTTGTAAAATCTTTGGCACTTCTATATCAGTCTCCCCGTCTATAATAGCGAAAAGGCCTTCCTTATTACAGAATGATGGAAGACGAATTTGTGAACAACATAACTGCAATGTTTTGTTCGGACACTCAGAAAATCCCGTACTCCACGGGGTAGATCCATTTAACTCTTCATGGTAACCACTTTTTTGTGTCCAAGGTAACGAGTGTCGTCCAGTTACATCTACCAAACTCAGAGGACGTTGGCACCTGTATGCACTGAATTGCGAGGGATCCACTTGCAATTTCTTATTGCATGATATGTCCAAAAACTTTAGCTGCTTTGGAGCAAGCAGTCTCAAGTCGATACTGTCGAGTTCGTTGTGAGCAAAATCTAGAATTTTAACGGAAGCGCTGCAAGCAAACATTGGCACTGAACGTAATCTGTTTGAGTGAGCTCTGACAACTTTTATGTTATTAAGTTGCGGTAAGTTTTCGGGTAGCCTTGACATACAATTACCCGAAAGTACCAGCTCCTCCATGTCTGGCCAAAAGTTTATACAGGTCTCCGGTAGATTAGTCAAACAGTTATATGCCATGTGTAAAACCTTAAGCCCTCTGAAAGCTGTTATAACATCTGATATCTCATCAGTTAAACAGTTTGCTGTCAAGTAAAATCGTTCGAGGCAATGCGATGAAGATCCTCTTGCGAGAGGCAGTCGACTTAATCTGTTGTTGGTAAGATTTAAGACACAGAGCCTGTCGCAGACTGAGAAAAAGTTTTCTGGCAGTTGTTGAATACAGTTATCTTGAAGGAATAGTTCTTTGAGTGGTGATCTCAGTCTTGGCATGGAAGGGATGCTGGAAATCTTGTTGTGGGCAAGACGTAAACTGCTAAGGCTGGACAGTTCGCTGCAGAACAAGTGTTCAGGAAGCGACGATAACTGATTGTTGCTGGCGTGCAGTGTGGTGAGGTCGGAGCAGCCGCTGAGCCATTGCGGCAAGGAAGACAACTTGTTGTACGACACGTCGATTTCTACGAGATTTATCGGCGGCATTGTGGTCGTTAACGTTTCCAATTCTGGAATAGGAAAACGAGACAATGTCAGGTTTCTATGTAATAGGCAGCGCTCGCTATATTGGCGTTTACTGGATAAATGCTTTCCCCTCATTGTCACGTTTGTTATTGCGTGGTTTATAAAATACTAGCTGTACCCCGCGGTGTTACTCGCGATTAAAAAGTACCCATGGGAACCATACATTTTACCGGGATCAAAAGTAGCCTATGTGCTATTCCAGACTATAATCTATATCTGTGCTAAAGTTCATCGAGATCGAGAGAGAGAGTTCAGCCGTTCTGGCGAGATTGAGTAACAAACATCCATCCATCCAAACTTCCACATTTATAATATTAGTGGGATGGGTTGTACTGACGGTTATGTGGCGCGCGCAGCGTCCTGAGCATAGCGCCGTGCAGCGCGAGGTGCTGCAGCGCGTTGTGCGCCGCGTGCAGCTCGCGCAGCCCGCGCAGCGCCGACACCACCAGCACCTCCACGCTGTTGTGCGACACGTCCAGGGAGACCAGGTGCTGGGGGGAAGGGGGGTATCAGAATCAGAATATAATAATAATAATAATATGTTTTTTAATTTCCAAGTAACATTTCTATCAACAAAGTATTGGTGAGCTCCAAACTAGACAATGTCTGTATCTTGGAGCTCGGTACACTATTTAAGGTACAAGTATAATGTTATATAATTTCAATTTCTTAAACTACCTAGAACATAAAATCAAATGTGAAAGTGAAACACAATAAAATAATAGTGTTCAATGTTTATATAGGCAGGGTCGTATGTGTGTACAGACGTAAATATTGGAGTGTGTGTGTGTGTGTGTGTGTGTGTATATGTGTGCGTGAGTGGGCTGTGAGGAGTTATATGGATTTCTTCACTTTTAGATTAATTTTTCTGTCTCGTCGTAATTAGTATTAAGTAGCAATTTTTTGATGATAGATTTGCAAATAAACACAGAGCAGTTATTAATACTAGATATTTTATAAACCATATTGTACGTGTTGATGAGTGAGTAGTATGTTTTATTCATGTAAACAAGTACAGTACTTATGAATCGTCAAGAGTTACAAAATGCTAGCCTACTACTTTACTATCCGTTCGGAATGCCGGTCCTATGGAGAAGAACTGGCAAGAAACTCCATCGTTGTTCTTTTTAAAAAGATCTTTTATATTTTTGAGCATTTTTTGAGGGGAAGTAATTTCAGGCTAACTTTAGCTTTTTCATATGGAACTTTAAACACCTAACAACAGCTTGGTCTAGTTGTATTCTGGTCTACATTATGCCCGAGGTCGATTTTGCACCTGCGTAAATTTTGAAAATATTATATTCATAATTTTTCCGTTTGGTTAAGATACTGTGGGACATTTTATGCTTGGTGTAAGGCTTTAAGGTCAAAGGATATTCCGTTCTAGATTGCAGCTATGATAATTAACCTTACATGTCTACCCAACAATTTACTATGCGGATATGTTAAATGTGGTTCAAGGGTGTGAATACAATATTAACATGATATAATTTTTTTTCTGCTCGTTATTCTTTATCATTTTATAACATCAATTACACGACTCTACAAAAAAATTTTCATTCTTTGTCCTAAAGTTTATACTATTATTTTCCAGTTAGTTATGCACAAAAACGAAAAGAAAATTCCTTTTTTCGGTATAAAGTTTGCTTTTGTGATAGATATTAAGTTGGTTGAGGATATGCTTACAAATTTTAAGGCCATGGGCTGCAGGATGTCATTAAAAGTACATATGCTGCATGCTCATTTGGATAAATTTAAAAACAATATGGGAGCCTATTCCGAAGAGCAAGGAGAACGTTTCCATCAGGACATCATGAATTTTGAACAACGCTATCAAGGCCAATACAATGAAAACATGATGGGCGACTATATTTGGGGTTTATTGAGAGAAAGTAGCTATGAACATAAAAGAAAAAGTAAAAGTGTGCACTTTTAAGTTATTTTCCACTTTTCTGTAAGCTAATTTGATAGTAAAACTTAATAAAAATAATAAACATTTTTATTTCAATAGTTTTATTTTCAATCAAAAATTAAAATCCGAGATTTTTAAAAATTTCGTTCAATCAGTCTTCTAAGCACAAAAGCAAAGTTTTTCATGCCATATATTTTTTTTCCGTCTTATTACGACCTAAACTACCGAAATTTAATGCTTTGCAATCAAAGTCAAATTTCATGTTGACCCGTGTTATCTTTATCTCTGTTTGACATGGAAGCGTACAAACTAAGACATCGTCTGTATAATAAATGTTTGGTTTGACTTTTCTAATATCTAGCTTTGATATAATTTATTCGTGAACATTACACTCATAATTTACTAGCTGTTACCCGCGACTTCGCCCGCGTGATATTTAACGAAAAAGATTTTCTAAAATAAAAGTAGCCTAAGTTACTCCTTGTTACATCAGGACAGTATCCTGCTATCTGCCAGTGAAAGTCCCGTCAAAATCGGTCCAGCCATTTCAGAGATTAGCCGAAACAAACAGGCAGACAAAAAAATGAAAAAAATATTGTTTTGGTGTACGTTGTATACATCCAAATGCACTTAGTAAAAAGGCGGTTATTTTGATATTACAAACAGACACCCCAATTTTATTTCTTTGTATATAGATTAATAAATCAAACGAAATATAGCTCACTTCATAATTGCCAAGAACGATGCTTCCTTTCAGTTTGTTGTGTCGGAGGTCGACAGTCGTGAGTGGTGCACGGTATTCCGATTTGTCCTCATCGTCGGGGGCCATTTGTGTATTGCGACTCTGGAATTTGAAAATATAATAATAAATTTCATCATTAAAATATGGATGTGATTGGAACACCTTTGCGGGCAACATGCCAGGAGATGGTCCAGGACAGAGACGTATGGAGACGTCAAGGGAACGTCTTTACCCAGGAGTGGGACATTTAATAGGTTATTAAATTTAAGTAAAAAAATAAATCGTGGTTGATTGCTCACCCCAAAACGCGTGAGCAAGTTGTGTGCGGCTACCAGAGTTCTTAGTCGAGGCAGTCGAAGCGCACCGTCTAGCGACCGGAGTTCATTGTCGCTCACACGCAACTCTTCCAATCTGAAAACAATAGTATAGGTGCTATAAAGATAATCTAAAGAGTTTAATTTACTGGGACGTACTTTCTCTTAATTCTTTGTTCAGCCAAATATAAAACTAATTTTAAGGATTTTATAGCGTTTATTTTATGTTCGTTTACGTTCGTTATACGTTCCCGACGTTTCAGCTGCTTTACAGCAACCATGGTCACGAGAGGACTGAAGTGTAGTATCTATGCGTCGTGCCGTGAATGCGTCTCGCGGGATCAGAACACGCGAGCAGGCTGTTGCCAACGGTTGAGTCTTTGTTAAATACCACGCGGACGAAGTCGCGGGTAACAGCTAGTATGAGTAAATATAAGAAATCAATAAATAAAAGATAAAAGTTATGTTCTAAGTATACCAATGATATTTAGATTATAAATAATGTTATATGGTAGCAGGTTAATGGTATTTATATGAAATACAGTTTGATCTTATTGTTTCATCTTCAGCTAGGTATAATATAATTTATATGCACTTCTAGGTCAGCAAACTAGATCAATAGAATAAATCCTAATCTTCGATCCTAATTTGAAAAGGAGCCGGCAGTATCTCGGAACTCTCGACAATTAAAACTGATATGTTTTCTGATTGCATTAAAACTAATATATCTACAGAGCGATTCAGAAATGGTATATTAATCCTTGAACGTGCGCATTCATAATCATTATGTGTAGTCAGAATTTGGAAAAGACAATAAAAAAAAAAATATGTTACGATATAGGCAAGTATTTGATCTCGATCTCACCTGATGGTAAGTGACGATGAGATCTACGATGTAAACATGTACTTACATGTACATAGCTAAAAATCACAAATTTCATTTGGTCGGGAACAACATATATTTTTTAAAATCTACATTTGGATATTCTGCCTTCACATAGTATTTATCAATGCACTATAGAACCCCAGTTTCCAGGCTACTTAGCCTGAAAATACAGAGTGATTCAGACAGGGTATAACTATAGGTACCCTTTCTGAAAATATGTATGCATATGATAATATGGGTTCCTGGGATAGACAAAAACTAGGTCTACATGTACGATGTTGCGCGCATGCTAATAGCACCTACATAAGGGTTCATTGTACTACAAGTTGTTTATGTATGTTAATTTATCTTATGTACAGCACATTCAAAATGATTGTTATGCAGCGAAGTAACTAAAGATTCTATCAGACACATCACGGATGAAACGATTGTATTCCTTCACAAAAGTCTAATCTAACACACAACTGTTAATTACAGAGTACCTATCAAGATAGTTTATGTTTCTTATTATATACCACACTACGCGAACTAGAGACCATGAATGGAATTTTAACAAAACTATTGCTATTCCAATTTTAGAAGACAATCTAGAATATTTTAAAATATTTGTAGAGGTTTTTTGTTCTAAGAAAAAAAATTCCCGTATCAAGTAAGATACTTGGTTTTTATGGTGTTTTCAGAATTGTAAAGCTATTTAAGTATTTTCAGGACAGCAAAAATATTTCGTAATAGTAAACAATTACGATAATATCCTTTGCACTTGTCAGCTCAAGTGAACCTAAGTACCTACACACCTACCTACTAAATATAATAAAACTACTTGTATCTTCCAACATACACCTACGCGTATAATAAGTGTTTATTAGATTTAGGGCCTGTTTCAATCCTTACTTATTTGTCAGAGAACCCATTCTAATTCAGGCAAATTATAGTTGTAGTTATTGTTAACCACGACATTGTACAATAGACCCTAATAATAATTGTACTAAGGTAATTATATAATGGTAAGTGAAATAAATATTCACGGTTTCGAACTCGTTTAGTAAATATGGTTCGTCTCACCACTCCAACCAGTGGCCCACTAGTTCGCTTACCGTGACCAAATGCAATTATTACCTTTTTTAAAATGTATACATATTTGTTAAGTAGACATTACTTTTCAACTCATAAGCAACTCCATGTTTTGAAAATTACCAAACGTTTGGTTGACGCGATGGGATATTATGCAATAATAATTAGTACCTGCTCTACCCTATTTCCCGAAGATAAGTGCTTGATTATTCACAGTAGATTCTGGAATAATGATCGATCTGTAAAAAAGCATCAATCAAGTATAATCTAGAAATCAAATATCTAGTATAGGCCTAGAATGATTAAAGTTGATTGTTGATAAGTTATAGTTATTCAAAAATAGAATAACAACAGGCCGTGTATTTTCTATATATTTATATATTTAATCTATATAGGTACGTGTTCACGCACACATACACCACAAAAGCCACAAAAAACTTTAATGATTAATTAATAACTTCCCTGAGTCAAGTTACACAACGTTTAAGTTACAAAACTCGCAACTTAGCAGCGTATAATTACGCGATTGTCATCAGCTGAGTCGACATTGTCACGTCAAATCGAGAGCGAGCTACACATAGGTGCTAACTGCTGACTAAACAATGATTACTTACCACGTGAAGGTAACCGTTGCCCGACTTATAAGGACACTTACGGTAATAACGTTTGTTTATCTCAACTGTAACATAGAATAGTGAAATCGCTAGAATAGGTAATGTAGATTTTTTGTTTTTTTTTTCACAGCAAATCAAACCTTAATGTCTTGGTATAGATCACAGCGTATGAAAATCCCAGTATTCTTTTTTTTACATTAAATACTGTAACATGTAAAAATACAGTGTACTCCAAAAGTTCAGAATAAAAATAATAAAGACTGTATGTGAAAGTCTGTTTATTAACAGATACTTAGGTATTTATGTGGCGAACTGTGATGAGATTGTTTGAATGATAACATATTTTTTTTACTAAATGTATAATAATTAGGTTTTATTACTAAGCTTCAGTAAAACTCCATTGTGAGAGTATAACTTAAACTTCCAACAAATTAAGTAGGAACCTATCGTATGAGATTTCTTATATACATAACGATGTTTAATTATAATTATTATAGTTCTAATTTAATTGGTCATATTATGTACTCACCAGCTATTCTAACTGAACAAAATACACAAACAGCCAAAAATCCCAAGTTCATCACAACACAAGTACATCAACATAAACGAACTACACAGCCAATTAGATTGTTTGGACAAATAACTTCATATATGAAAACAAGCTGCGTAATGTGAGTGTGTGCGAAGACTGACCGCGGGCACGCGCCTGCGCCGCCCCACTGGTCATGGCTTTAGCAACAAGACGATGCCTCCGTAGACCACCGTCCATGTTACATTCGCGCATTGTTGTGCCTCTATCTATCAATGGATCTATGCAATACGAAACGATGCATTAACCATGTTACTACATACCTTTTCCTTCAATCGACTTTCATCACAAGTTGTATGTTTTGTACGGCTCTGTGATCGAAGGTATAATCGTTTAGTAGATCTAACTATGCAGCATGGCGTTGTTGAGTACCTTACGTATGATACCTATACAACTAATAATATTGTAAGACAGATTTGAAAGATCAAATACATTAACAATGTACCGCTCAAAAATGTATAAGGTCTTTTAAAAAAAAGCAACCATGGAGTTTCTTGCCCATACTACTCCATAGTAGTGGTATTGCGAACGGGTGGTAAAGTTGTAGCTTAACATTTTTGATGACTCAAATGTATTATACGTTAATAAGAAAAATCTGATTCTGATTCATTTTATGGGTAGTAGTAGCTGGAACTCGTAGAATTGCTGCAACTGTATGGTGCTATAGTATAAGTAGAACTAACGAGAAACTGGAATGAAACTCTGTGCCTCTCAACCTATGGCGCAGATTCATTTCATTTCGATATCTTGGATTAAAAAATATAACTAAGGAGCTACTAAGTAAGAAAGACAACCTGAATGTACGAAAATCTCAAAAGCCTATCCTGTTAAATTGTTTGTTATTGATGTTAAAATGCCCTGTCTGGAACACTGGCGAGCATGAACTCAATGCTCTCCTATTTTTGAGTATCCGAATAGGTTTAGGCAAGGTTTGGTTATGGTACAGCGGGCTACAGACTTCATTACCTATTATAGATTAATAATCATTAACGAGTAAAGAATATTAGCTAATAGGGGTTGCGCGTACGCCGCCGCCGAGGCGAAGTGAACGTAACGCGGTACGGTCCGGCGCACAGATGTTAGATATCCCCGAGCCCCGCACACCACTACCGCCGCAGAATAAATGCAGCACTCATATTAAAATAAAAATTAGCACACGACGGAAACGTCTTACCACAACTTATATTTACATGATGATAGATTTGTAGATACCCATCAGTAAGTGGTAAAACCAACGATTTCATGGAATATTAATAAAAAATATATTCGGAAATTGTCCCATTTAAGTTCGTAATTCAAACACACTTATAAATCTACTGTTAGTAAAAAAAGATTATCGGTAAAATTTCCAAAATCAGGCCTTAGATAACAAAGCGATAACATGAGAGTTACAATATGATAATACCCTAGCGCTAGTATTTTTACTTGATAGAATATGAAAAAAAGGCTATTGATGAGATTTTGAATATTAGATTTATAATAGTTAGTAATAGTCTTCAAAAAGTATGAAGTATAATAGCATGAAGATGAGAATTCAATGATCGAGAAATATTGTTGACATCTTCCTAACATAACATCCCTTTGGATTACCTACCCATGGACAAGGAACGAGGCCGAAGGCTAAGACAACACAGAGAGGTGCCACGATCGCCACGCTTCGTTAGCCGAGCGTTACCGAATGTACTAGTAATAACCTCATGCGCGCACACATCGCTAGAACCATCATCCAGACACAATATCATAATAAACGTATGCATTTCTATTGTTTCCGAATCAACTGTCATGAGTTTGATGGAACATTTTTGGTATGAATTATTAAAGTTATTTCCTATTCACAAACTTACCATAATCAATTACGTCATGCGTAGTTACAACACATTTTCTTTTATTATGATTACATACCAGGGATACAGATTTAATTTGATTGTCAGTCCCCTTACCATGAACTATTAATGCGACTCAAATCAGGAGACCTCAATTGGAACATTGTGTTACTTTCATCAAGTCTGTTGGTACAAATTTACGATGTAGGTAGAATTAATATTGGGGTCCTAGAGAGAGCACAGATGTTTGAAGTCTCGAAATTTACATGAACCCGAAGAAAGATTACAGAAAAAATTGTGAAGTCTCCCAACTTACTTCCATGAAGGCAGACAGACTGGAGAATAATCCTTCATCTTGAAGGGAGTTGAGTGAGGGAATTCGAGTGGCGAGCACAACTTAACCGTATACGATTTTCTTCACTCACTGTGTAAGGTGACGTATCTCCTGCGGTAGCTCGGTGATCTTATTGTCGCTGATGTCCAGGTGTGTGAGAGCGTGCAGACTCCATATCTGTGGTGGAAGCGAGGCAAGCGTATTGTTGCGCAGTCGCAGAACGCGCACCGCGAACGCACCGGACGCGTGCTGGTTCAATGCCGCACCAAGGGAAGTACGACCACCGCCGTTAAGATCTAGCACGTTGGGCGGTTGGGTACTTTGTGTGCCCTGAAAGAGAAGATATCATTGGTATCTAATTTCCTACATATCAACATAAATGTTGGGAGAACCGGCCGCAGATATTATATGGCTGAAGACCTGAGGCCAATGATCTGAAAGGGTAACACTATAGCATTCTAAACTGAACTGTCCGACGCTGTAATCATTCCAACCTTCGATAGTAGACCTTAATAAAAGCATAGTAAAATGAAATTAGAGTCATTGATATTACACGCCATATGATTATATAATTTATGAAATGATTAGAGTTTCCGAATCTGTTTTAACGCAATGACTCGTAACTTTTTGAACTTCAACCTGAGAAATATTTAGGGCAAGTGATGCATATTTACTATGTAGTTTTGGGTAGGTATACCTTCTATACGTTAATAAGAAAGTCTGTTACAAAACCGTTTTCTTATAGAATTAAGATATGCGAAACTAGATTGTGAACAAAGCATGACCGAGATTGTACTAATTCTAAAAAACAAGAAAGTGGCAGCCTTTTACTTTTTCCAGTATTATTTATTAGTATGGCATGGGTATTGAAAAATAATATTAATGTTCAGTAATTTACTGCTAATAGCTCGTTATAGTTAAAACAAAAAAAAATTACGTTAGGTTTTTTTTAAATAATTTTCGTTTAGAAATAAAACTATCTTTAAGGATTGTATGGTGGTTATTTTCAATTTTAAAATTACACAGTTTAAAAATCCTAAAAAAATAGTTCTATTTCAATGTGTAATATTCGCGTAAAATATAAGAAATCAATATTTTCGTATAGGTTTGAATATTATTTATAGGTGTTGAACTTCAGCATCAAAGATAACAATTAAAGTACTATGTAGAATGTCCATAGTTTCACGTCACAATATTTAATTCTACTTTCAATTACATAACCCACCAGGTAGTCGTATCTCCCTTTCAACGTGCTGGGCTCCAAGCTGTCCAGGAAATTATCCTCACACGGTTGTGCGAACACATCCAAACTGTCAGCCTCGTCGTCACACCGCATCGTACTACCTTCTACCATCACAATTAACTCGCACCAATCACACACCACTAACGAGTCCTGACACTATTCCATACGTATCGTTGTCATTACATTAAATGACATTTTAAAAGTAAACACAGTAAGGCGTTTGTCTGTGTCGGTGCGTAACCGCGATGGGGCCGACGAACTCCTCAGAGCATTGTTATTCCCAAAGTCTACGGAATAATTCCTGCACAGTTCATTATTCTATTCACGTCGGTGTCACTTGCATAAATGGCGTTTATGTTGTCCTTGGTTGATACTGACTTTCTAGAAACTATTCAATATCAAGAAGAGTTAAGATATTTAAATTATTATAGATTTTATAGAAAAATGTTTTTCGCAAATACTGTTTACAATCGCGTGTGTTTGTTAATGAAAGTGTGTTGTGCAGAATGAAATGCTCAGTGCGATCGCTACGACAGACTTGTTACTTGTGGATGATGACGGTGCAGCCGCTCCACCTATCACCGGTGCGGGAGCATGCGCGCGCGCACTCGGCACATCTCGACCGTGACATTTATCTTAGGGTATTGCTCACACAATTTCTAATTAACACACTTTTTACACGAATTAAAGACATTTGCATTTATAAGATTATCTATGAAAACATATCAGATTTTAAGATACTTATTTTAATGTATCCGCATACGCTTTCACTGGTTAATATTAGCAAATTACTCTGGATGTAAAATCTAAAGTCATCACTTAAATAATGCTTAAGCTAAGTATATCCATTCATACCAAACACACACACACACAACTAAAAGCGAAAATTACATAATAATAGTATCGTTACAACCCTAACATGATTGATATCAAATACCACATTGAAACGTCAAAATGCGTGATAAGCTTCAGGAGATTTCTAACAATTTTCCGCCGCCAGGCTGCGGTTCGTTAGTTTGAGAAGTGTACCGGAATCGAACCTCAATCATCTGCTTAGAGCCCGTAGCTATACGTCGGTGAGCGCGCAACGGAACTAAACGTCAAACTAAGAACGATCTGCTCCAATTGCACCGCTTGAAATGATAATCACTGACTCGATTGATGCAAAACAATTTGACCATGCAAATCCTTTGAAAGGTCTCTTTAACTAACGTCATACTAGATAATTAGTCCATGCAAACTATTACATGATATAAAGGCATATTTTTTACTCTTAAAAAAACTTAACTTCATATGGTATGGCAGAAAGCAATACATTATTACATTTAGTAACATAAATTCTAATACACGCACCTCTTTCAACCAGCAAAACCACATGTTTCTCTCCCAAACGGTGCTGAATCCGAGGAAGAGGTGACTCATGCCGTGGTCCTTCGGCAAGCTGTTGCCTTGGCAACGGGGCTTCACACAGAGCACCAGCCTCTGCGCCTTGGGCTGGCACAGCTCTATGGAGCCACCGCTCAATTCCAACAACTCCCATGATGTCCCTGGAATATTAATGACAAACATTGTTTCTAAAATACGTTAAAAGGGTAACAACATAATTTGAAGTTTGAAGTAATTTACCATAAGAATGCAGCCTGGATCCAATCACATGCGCCGGTCTAGGCTTCCACTGCGGGAACACGTGACCTTTGAGCACATGCACCGTACCGGAGTGTAGCAGTCCCCCAGATCTAGGCGCCGGCCCCGCGCACCAGCGCAGCGAGTGGCGCAACTCCGGATCCACCGCTAAACGCAATCTCCGAGCGTCCGATTTCCATCCACAAGTAGCCAAAAACTGTTCTTGAATCCGCAACGGATACTCATCTAGTTCTAAACGTCTCGAGTTGTCCCCGCCAATTTGCATCCACAGTGTCAATTCATCGGTGAAACCGAGCTTCTGGTTTACATCTTCGACTGTTGTGTTCAGAGTGACCTTGACGAGCTTGCTAGGCGCATCCACGGCGAAAGGCTCGAGACCTTCGAAAACGCGAATCCAGCCGGGCTCGTCGCTCGTCCGCGGTTTGAAGCCACGAGTGGAGGCGAGTCGGCGGAGCGATTTCCGTCTGACGTTGGGCGATGGAGCGTGCAGGCCATCGTCGCAGACCATGGCGCGTGGTGGCAAGTGTGCGCGGGCGCGGCCGCCGGCGGCGCAATGCCCGCGCGCCGGACCCGCCGGCTCTGCATTTCAAATGGGTCGGAGACGTGGTGGGGGTGGGAAACATGTTGCTCGGTCAGTCGGGAACATGGCTGAATACAAATTAATGCCAATAAAATTCACGGTATCATCTACCACTATTTATGTACACGCGAAACGCAAATTTTATATCAATCAGTTTTAATAGCCGAATGGATTGTGTAGTTGTATCACGTCTTGAAATGTGTTATGTAATTTAGTTGTAGGAGCTTGTAAAATTATCGTCTATTCAAAGCTGTGAAACTACAACAAAATTTAATATTTTGAACTTAAAGTGCGTAAAAAGTAAGGGCGATCGAGCATCGTGGTTCCGCGCCGGCGGCCACCCCACCTGTTGACTCACCTGCTACCCGCTCGTGGTACCCCTCACTAAACTACTGCATTCAAAATCGGGATATGCAATTTGTTTAAATGAAACTAGAAAAGTTACACACTCTTATAGAGTAAGTGACACACTCTTATACTATTAATGATGATGCTCCAGTTACTATAGCGATCTTTGCAGTCGGTATTACAACAGACTGGGAAGCGACTTAACGAACTAGCAGGCGCTAAATCTATTCGATTTGCATCAAATCTATGTGTATATCGTTATTGGAATAATGTAAAATCCATTCGCGATTTGTATTTTATTCATTGCGTAAGTATTTTAAAGTCAACAAATAAAAAAGCTTCCAAATATTTATATTTATTTACAAATTAAACCTACGTATATACCTACTTATTAAAAAAAAACAATTAATAAACATCATTTCCACGGGTAATTCTTATGTATGTGTTTATCTGCGCAGTCGCAGGTCGCGTTGCAGACGCCCTGGCGGCAGGCGTCCGGCGTTAGCGCAACGAGCTCGTCGCAGTTGGAGTAGAGATCCCGACGAGTGCAGGGATTGGTGCATAATGACCCGGATAAACAGTTGTCCGGACAGTCGTCACATGACCGGCCAGTTTTGTACGGGTAATGCGTGATGCCAACAAAGTTGCCACTGAAATGAAAAGGTTTGGATATAGTTCTTGACGAAGGTATCTTCCCACACACAAACAAGTCCTTCCTAGTCAACGATTACTCGTCCTCAGAAGAAACAGAAGAAAATTGTTATGGCCTTATATTACTCGTATATAAAGTGATCGCGTCTAGATTACATGATAGGCCGAGGTGCACTATTGTACACACACTATTTGCCACCGGTAGTATGTGTCGGAGTCCACTCGATGCTTCGATTTTTTTACACAAAGGCCTAATGGCACTTTACACGACCTGGGTGGGACTAAAACATCGGACCTCAATTTGCCGGTCGCACTTACGAATTCAGGACCAATGACACAATTGCACCGTTCACACCATCAAACAGGATCATAAACTTGGAATCAAGATCAGGACTACAGGATCACGATCTCAAGGTGAGTGGTTCTAGATTTATCTGTAAAGACGGCTGTGATACTGATAGTGTGAATGGAACCAGCTGGGTACAAAGATTTTAATAACAAAATGTTTAAGTATTGCAATAATTTACTTACCCAGGACAGTAATGACAGACATAATTATAGAAGTGCCCCCAGGGTCCACCCGCGCAGTGCGCCACCCCACATCCGACCTTATGGGTCGTCGCCCACACCATCTGTGTGTAGTGTCCTATAGCCTTCAGGTTGTAGAATGGGCTGCCGTAAGTAAAGTTCTGGTATTCCAGGAACCAAGTCTTCACAGCGAAGAACCTAAAACATAATTATGGACCAGTGAACGGAGAAACTATTACCAGTGCAGTAAAATTTTGGTCACCTGATTAGCTTAGTTGATAATGATCCTGCCTTTTGCGCTAAGGGTTCCAAACGCTGAAGGAAAACATCGTGGGGAATCCTGCATGTCTGAGAGAACCCCTCGAAAGATGTGTGAAGTCCGCCAACCCGCATTGGGCCAGCGTTGTGTACTATGGCCCAATCCCAATCAAATTGAGGGAGGCCCGTGCCTGCTTGTGCCAGTTATATAATAGGTACGATGATTAGGCCAACTTTTGCCAATCTCTTAATCCATTATGATGAATAGACACCTATAATAATAATAATACGAGAAAATAAGGTTTTAAACATGATGTTATACCTACAGCGGCATCATTACATATGAACTTATATAAGTATTCGAGTAGTGAATGGGATCTACTGCGAAAATGATTTGAGCGCAAGCAGCCTTGACTTTAGTCATTTGATCATGTAAACCACGTCGCATCTACAAATAACCAATCCCAGTCTAGTATTCTTGTCGTTACATTTGCATAAGAATCCTCTAAAAAACCTATAATTAAATAACCCGTGATCATGTCTGTAACGATAACTGATCTCACGATTATTCAAAGCAAATTTTACCTTCGCGCAACGCGTATTCTATGCCATAGAGTCGTTATTCAGAACGAAACGCAATTAATTTTGTGTGTAGGAAATAAAAAGGGCGGCGTTGATATAGCACTATTAACTGTAATTAGTCGTTCACGAATTATTTATAAACATAAACAAACAAGTGTAAAGCCAGTCGTGATTAGGCTAGCAACGTTCAACTAGGAAATAAGCGAATTGCAGCAAAAAAATATAGAAGCAAGATTGTAATATATTGAATTCAATTCATCCCGAGCACATGATTATGGGATAACCTTGGGGCATTATGATGGTACACAAGTAGATAGCTTACAATAACTAATGGTAGAGGTAAAATATTGTAGCTTTCTTGCAAAATCAATCCGGACAATAAATGTTTAGATAGGTTCATAATAAAACCAGTTTGGTAGTGTCTCTATATTGAATGTTAGAAAAAAATAAACATAATATCATCTTTACGACAAAAGCCTACACCTACTGCGACTTTTGAGACGTGCATCACTGGTGCTTAAGACTGGTGGACGGACGGATAATTATTATATAGCAGTCTGATGGATATTATTATAATATGATCGGGTTTTGGCTATTGCGGAAAATTACAAAAAAAAACACAAATATTCAGTGTGTGATTGCAGAGGGGCATAAGTACGACAGTAAAGACAATGTAGGTAATACCCTGTGAAATTTTTTGATGATAAAACTAAATGCGTATTCTGAGCTTACCAAGGAGTCTTCTGAGCTGCCACAAAGAGGTTTTGCCCGCAGGTACCAAGATTGGGAACAACATTTTCATGGTAGTCGTTGTGCTGCAGGAAAACGCACCTTTCCGCGTAATTCTGAGCTTGTCTCGCGGCGCCTGCGTGCCAGGACTAAAATAGTAGAATTCATTTATTATGACTTCGCTCGACTGCAATTTCTACCATTTCTGATGACTGATGCAACCCTGATTTTGGACTACATACATACCATAATTATTAATTACCCACTATGATAGTTCAATGTGTTTGGAAGTTTTTTCTGTTCTGAATGATGAGTATATAGAGTCGGTTGTAAAAATTTAAATATGATCCATATTTGTTTAATAATATTAATGATCATAAAATCACAATCTTTGTTCGAAATCCATAAAATTTTGTATGAAATTTTGGTGTTGCGTCAATTTACTCACACGACGTAGGTATACTTAGAGGACAATTTCTAAAGTGTTCTTTAAAATAAAACTCTATGTAGGTATATATCCTGTTTAACCACAGGTCTATCAACCTACTTAATAGTGATTAGGTGCGAGATCGATGACTTGTTAAATTCAATTGGATGACTCTGAAGACTTCACTATCTAACGTCCTTGATGCCCGTTAAATTATAACTTGCAATGTTTTCATTCACCACTGAAGCTTTATTGTCCTAGCATGCATGGGCGTCACTTATTTTTACTTCAACAAGTAATAATACCATCGTTTTAGATATATCAGTATGTACTTATAACACTTGGATGCATACCATTAGCAGCATATTAGAGGCTGTTGGCCGAACTTTAGTCCGAAAGAAGTTATGGTAGAGTACTATTTTCCTTCGCACCACCGACCGCGTGGGGCTCAGGGCGTTCTCTGGTATTTTATGTGATGGAAATAATTCTGAAATAAAACACATTTGAAATTTAAAACATTACAAGTATTTAATTCAAAGGGTGGAGGCGCCGCGCCGGACGATCGACGCACATGACATAAATCCACAAAAAATTCAAGTTTATATAATATTATAAAAAAAAGGGGTACACTTCAAATTACTATAAGTAAATATATACAACGGTGAAGGAAAACATCGTGAGGAAACCTGCATGTCTGAAAGAACCCCTCGAAATATGTGTGAAGTCCGCCAACCCGCACTGGGCCAGCGTGGTGGACTATGGCCCGATCCCCCTCGCATTGAGGGGAGGCCCGTGCCCAGCAGTGAGACATTAAAAAAAGGGCTGGAATTATTATTATTATTAAATATATATAGATCTATTAAATAATTATTTTTTTATAAGTACCAGATAATATAAATATAAATAAATATATTATAATAAATATCCAATTTATTAATCCAACTCACGTGTGGCTCCCCATTGTTTTGAAGTGTCCAAGTGTGTAACGGTATTCAGCAAAACGAGAGCATGAATCCACAGCACCAACCGCAGGAGCATCGTATAAAGCAAATATTTTTGCTCCGTTTAAAGAATATTATTTATAACAGCGGCCACCGAAACTAATTTATCGAAGTCGTTATTACACACGCTGTAACTGTAAGTTCACGGTCACTCTTATTAATATACTCACAAACTGAATTAAAAAATGTTTTATAAATTACGATTTATGCGGTAACTTTAGTAACGTAAAGAGTACAAGTCCAAATCCTCAAATTAATTCTGATGCACTGCACGTTCCACAAGAACCAACAACGTCTAATTGGATTTAAATATGTATCTAAACAAAGTACTTAAAACCTTTATTGATTTAAAATGCACCAAGCACTGATTCAAATAAACAATAAAAAATGCAACATTCAATATTAAATCTAATCCGTAGAAAATTAACAAGTTAATGTAATTTTAAATAAATGTTTAGTAGAGTAGGCACTTACCTTATGGGAGTGTTAATAGGTCTGTAATTGAAATATAAATTTGCAAACACCACTACGACGGTTGACCACACGAGACTGAAGTTTAAAGCACCATTCCAGCAGTGATTAGGTACTTATAAATACAATGTGGAGAATTTGTTCAATTTTAATGAATGCGTGCCAACAGCCTCGTCTCTCGGATGTTTCAATTGGAATAACCGAGAGTTGGTAGACCGAGTACTGACCACGCGGGGAACTCAATGATCCTTGATGTACATTTTGCGGCTAGTTACATACCTAAATAACTGACATGGCGGTAAAAAATTACTGACGCGGCATGCACGATTCCCTAACAAATACCTACGCTATACGGCGTCTTTTGATTAAAAGTACCTGTTATTATGAGCAGACACAAATTGTATTTAGGTAAGCTGTAGGTAAGTATATGACTGATTACTGACCTAGGCAAAAAAAAATTATACCATACTAGCTGCGCCCGGCGGTGTTACCCGCGATAAAAAGTGTGAAAAATTAAAACATCTATCCTACGGGAAACATACATTTTACCGGGATAAAAAGTAGCCTATGTGCTATTCCAGACTATAATCTATCTCTGTGCCAAATTTCACCCAGATCCGTTCAGCCGTTCGGGCGTGAAAGAGTAACAAACATCCATCCATCCATCTATCCATCCATCCAAACTTTCACATTTATAATATTAGTATAGATTAGTATAGATATAAGGGTGTTATATACCGCCAGTGTACAATGTCCTTTGGGTAAACATACTTATTAATAGTTTAGGACTAGGTATTTTAATTGAGATTCCGATGCTATTCAAAAGTGTGTGTGACGGAATTACTTATATTTTTAACAAATAAACAACAGCTGGCCTGTGCCAGTTTAAAAATTGTAATTAGATAGCTAGAGGCGTGAAAATATTTAAAAGGGGAAACTTAAGGCTTTTCAATCTCAGGGTCGCCTGCGCGTACTCATTTTTAAATCAGTTTTATTTGAAAAAAGTAGATTTAAAAATAAAATTAAAACATTTCAACGGTTTTCCTAATTCAAGATAAAACTTCTGAACACGCTTCTACCCAGGATGTGCGTCAAGCCAGGCTATGTCAGGCTTTAGCATAATCTAGAGGCATTTAATTTGAATAAAAAACGACATACAATAATCTAATATGTATCTAGCTATCATTAAGTTAATCTATACATATAAATAAAATTGGAGTGTCTGTTTGTAATATTAAAATAACCGCTTTTTACTAAGTGCATTTGGATGTATACACGTTACCTATACCGAAACAACATTTTTTACAATTTTTGTCTGTCTGTCTGTCCGTCTGTCTGTCTGTCTGTCTGTCTGTCTGTCCGTCTGTCTGTCTGTCTGTCTGTCTGTCTGTTTGTTCCGGGTAATCTCTGAAATGGCTGGACCGATTTTGACGGGAATTTCACTGGCAGATAGCTGATGTAACAAGGAGTAACTTAGGCTACTTTTAATTCAGAAAAAAAATAGGGTCTCTCGAAAAAAAATGAAAACCAATGTTGCAGCGCTGCGCCTGATTAAGTTTTGATAGCAACAATGCGTCCCGCGGGATGTTGCCAACGGTTGTGTCTTTGTTAAATACCACGCGGACGAAGTCGCGGGCAACAGCTAGTTAAGTATATTAAAATATAAATCATGTTGAAATATGGAGTCAGAACCAATCGGTGGTGATTTCGGTTTTCCCGCATTCGTTTTAATTTACCGTTTTTTTTTTAAATTTGTGTCACCTCATTCAATCACATTCCATACATCGTACACCTGCGTACTCGTTACACATCCGGAAGTACGGAACTTATTCATCCACGCCATTTCAGCTTATGACCTTTCAATTATCATCATTCATTTCGTTTGCACTATCAGGCTACCTACTTATTTACATTTCAAGTGAATACCAAATATATATTATACCTATGTGCTAACAATGTGCTTACACAGAAGATCAATGTCAAATCACTATAGTAAATCGGCTTTGTAAAACTGTGGCAATGATCTTTGTAGGAAACAAAAGATGAGTGGAGAAGGAAGTCATTATTTTGATCATTGTAAGTTGTCCAATTCATAGTCGGATTTCTGAGGCTACTTCAGAGAGTACACATTCTATAAAACTGATTAAATACTTGGCTAAAACATACATTATAATAAGTATGTGATACGTCTATCTTGATCGGTGCCTCACTGCTAAGGATCTTGACTCCGTTTTAGCTTCACAACGATTTCACCATGTCTTGCGATCGGCCGCTTGTGATCCTTATAATAATACCAGCCCTTTTTAATGTCCCACTGCTGGGCACGGGCCTCCCCTCAATTCGAGGGGGATTAGGCCATAGTCCAACACGCTGGCCCACTGCGGGTTGGCGGACTTCACACAGATATGCAGGTTTCCTCACAATGTTTTCCTTCACTGTTTAGCAAGTGATGATCGTAGTTGAAAATGAGATTCGCACATGAAATTCAGAAATCCCGGAGGTGCGAGCCGGGGGGTTTGAACCTGCGATCCTCGTTACCGAGGCAAGCGTTCTACCAACTTGGCTAACACTGTGATCCTTAGGTACGATTTAAGTACAGGTCAGTAACAGTGGCACTCATTGTAGGTACACAGGTTTGTAAGGTTTTTTTTAACATCGAGTTGTCTTAAATATGGCACGTTGTAAGATAAAGATATACGGCGAACTAACATGATCGCAGGTATGTTTTTGTACGTAATCATTGTGTGGATATAATTTGTGTATTTAGGATGATATAGAGCACTCAAGTTCAAGGAGGTATCACTCACTCCTTCTTTAAATGATACTAAAAGATCCTTGAAAATAATGATGCTCTACTTACACATCAAATATATTAGCCTATGTCGCTCTAGAATGCAAAATGCGACAGCTACATGAAAATATCTCGAACGCAATACGATTGTGACGCAACGGCATCGTATGATCGCGTAGAGTTTGCGAGTTAACTCAGCAAAATCATAATTTCTTAGAAAAGGATTTTTGCTGAGAATTGAAATTGACGATAGAAAAGTTACCAAGTAGGTGCATATTAAAACAGCTATACAATTGTAATAAACAAATTAACACGATATTATCTAGTCTGCATTAGTACCTAAACGAATATATTTAGAATGCGTCGGCGCTGATATCACACGGGCGGAAGTCAATGAAGTTACATAAATATTTTTAATTATTCATGTAGGTAAATGACCTTAGGCCAAGGTGTGCGTTTAACATCAGTGAAAAACATAGCAACAATTAAAAATATTTTTTTCACAAAGCATTTTTCTGGTCGTTCCCTGCAGGTACACGGTATCACATAGTTTACGGATTTCGTCATGGTCTTTATAAAATGGCCGCGGCACACATCTATTCTCACGCTACGAGTGTTTCAATTAATGCCGGCATTGGGATACTGTTATCTTGTTCATAAATTGGCGCATTGGCGCCTTGACGCGAGGCAGAGCTGTGATTAGTACTGTTAATTTACCAAGACTCATATATACTTACGTAAGGTGTTGTGGGTATTATTATCTGACCTAACATCAATAATTGTGACATACATTTTTTATGAAAAATCTGTTAAAATAAAGTAGAATATTGTAATAATCTTATACCTGCAGGCATTCATTCAGGCTACTGTTTGATGTATATGTAATCGTGACGAAACCCACGTGTCTGCATGAGAGAGCCTAACTTTTCTATTAGTTCTCGATAGACGTGCTAGGTCCACGAACCCGCACTGAGCCGACGTGACAGACTATAGGTATTGCCTGGTACCTCCTTGTATCAAGAGGAGGCCAGTTCTCCAGGCATTTAGGAACTATTGTTAATTAATATTAATAAGTGCCAAGGATTATCGTATAAGTCTTTACTTAGTTTTAAATAATAACATTAACCCTTGAATAAAGAAGGAGAGGAAAGGGTGGCCCTTGCTCGGCAGTGGGACACACAATATACTTTTAAAAAGTTTGTAATGTCTATAATTCATTTGAATGGGAATCGAATGCTCTCCTGTTAACAACATTGAAGTGGCGCCTAATAATAATTGTCACAAAAAATTATGCTAACAGAAGGCCGTAGACAATAATTGGGTCCAACTAACCTTTAACACAGCCTACTTAGGCATATTGATAAAATTGTACGGCTGTTGATATTTATTAGGCGCATAGATAAAAATCTTATACGTAAACATTTATGACGCCAACCATTGAATTTGGTCTGCAACTCGACCCCCAACGCTCCCCATACAAGATGTAATACAGAATGTAATATCGAGGCGGTTCAGTATGGGCATCTCCAAAACCATAAGACATAAATAAATATGTTCTAAGGAACCATGTCATCTATTTTTGGGATAAGAAAATTTGCATTAATAGATTTTAAATAAAACTCATACAATAATCGGGAACCTATACAATCAATATTGCTACAATAGCTATCGTTTTTTTTTAACAAAATGACCAGGTTCGATTCCCGATTCACGTATGGGTTTTTATGAAAACCAAGATTGTGTTGTCTCTAAAATCGACGACATGGTTCCTTAGAACATATTCTTCTATAACGTATACTTGGAAGGTGCCAAAACTGACCCATCGTGTAGGTTGAAGAATAAGCAATCCAATAGTGAAAACCCCATTTAAAATAGTCCAGTACTTTTTGACTGATGATAGAACAAATTCTAAAAACATTTGTTTTAGATATGTACTATACCCATTAACACCAATCAACATAGGCAATATATCATACGATGTAGGGATTAATAAATAAATTGAAAAGGCAGTAATATTAAAGGTTAATGAAATCAAATTCCCTGTCCAATTTAAGAGTGAGAACTAATGTTTCTTGGTCGACATCCCAGCTCGCTTTGGATAGATCCGGGTTTATGGGATGAGGGAGCGGCAGATTCAGGGAGTACTGTGAGGTTTTCACCGTCACGCTACTGGTGTCCACAGCCAAGTCAACGTTCTCCTTCTTGTCTCCAGGCATTTTCACACGGACTATGAGGTTTTCGCAGCTCGCCGAACCCGGTGTCTTTGGACCAATCTGCAAAAAAACATTAATTAAAAATACTTCAGGTCCTTAAAATCTTGTCAATATAGATAAATTGTCCTAAATGGTAACCCTTGTAGGACTGGTAATCGAACCGTTGAATGAATGACACATATTTACAATGTGGCACTGATCTTTAATGTTTAAGGAGGTGACCCCATTTTAGGTGTTAATTTAAAAAAAAACATTGGAAGAGAATTCAAAATTTGTTTAGGATTTGCGGTAATCCAGATAAAAACTCCATAGGTAGGTCTTATGTATATTTAAGTAGGTAGGTACATATATGTAGGTACCACAGATCATATATCTGTGGTAGGTACCTATACGTCTAATTGAGCCTCCTCCATTTCTGAAGGATCCTAAAAAAAATTACATAATAAAATATAGAATAATTTGAAATAGGTAGCATAATATTGTTATGTCTTCATTGGTAATCAACACGTTGGTACGTATACCTATGTTGCATGTTTTCACTAAGGCGAACCCATAAAACACTATTCTACAGTTCTACCACTACAACCAACCTGAAGGAATACATCCTCTGCAGAGACTGACTGCTGATAATTCATAGTGTACTCTGGTGTTTTCATCTCCCCCAGGCCTGCACCAACACGGCCTGCATCTTCCAACTCCTTGGCTTGCTGCTCCTCATATTCTTCAATCGTTTTCGGTTTCTTTTGCTGTTCCGAACAAGGATCGTCCACTCTTGTCGAAGTTATATCAAAACCTTTGGAATGGTTAGATCTTTAAACATAAGTTCCGGACTAGGCAGTAGTAAGTTTAAGTATTTAGGTAAACATGCGCCAACAAGATTATTTTCAGGGAGGTGCATCTGCATCTATAAGTACCTACTACTAGCTTGTGCCCGTGGCCCCGC
Source organism: Pheosia tremula (assembly GCA_905333125.1). Classification (NCBI taxonomy): domain Eukaryota; kingdom Metazoa; phylum Arthropoda; class Insecta; order Lepidoptera; family Notodontidae; genus Pheosia; species Pheosia tremula. The sequence goes on from HG995397.1 coordinate 5,542,940, forward strand.
CTACGGTGCCTCAATGAAACATAGCCTATAGCACTTAGGGATGATATAGCTTATTTTATTAGTGAATTATTTTTTAGAATCGAATCAGTGGATCTGGAGATAACTGACTAATCCAAATGGATTAAAGGGGTAATCTGCGGATCCACTGATCCAATGTGGATCCGGAGATTACCCCTTTATCCATTTGGATTAGGGGGTAATCTCCGGATCTCCACTGGAGGTAAATTTGTGAGTTTTCACAAATCGTACCTCTTTATAATATAACTTAGTAAAGATAACAAAAGAGTAAAGGATGACATTGAATTTATAGACAAGGTGTTGAACTAATGCTACACTTGTTATATACCTACCTGTAGATGGAAAGTCGTCTCCTTGGATCACCTCTGGTTCAGGAGGTCTCAGCATTTCAGCCAGTTTTTGCATAGTTCCACATGTGAACTCCATTCCTGGTTATTAAAATGCCGAGCACCTATCAACACAATTATTATATACTATCTATCTACATGATACATACATTGTCCATAGCAAGGCTTTTTGAGAAACATTGCGAACATTCAAACCGATGTACAGTAACGTTAGGCAGGGCTCACTTAGGCACTTAAGTACCTTAATCGGGATCAGGATGCATCCAGAGTTCTTAATCTCACCGATTCTTTTTACTCCCGTAAGTAGGTGCTAAACAAATGGTACGGTCATATATAACCACCTAAAAGTATTGTACTCATGCATACCTATTGCAACGAGGAAATCCGTAAACAAACTAGAGTGCTTATTACTGAGCTGTAAGGATTGAAAAGTTGAAGTGGCAAAGGCCGCACACTTTGCCAACTAGGTATATACTGCAGATTAACGTCACCAACCTTATAAAAAGTATCTGATTATCAAGAGTTTATAGTTAATTTCAGAATAAATTTAATGGCCTTCGATATTCACATGAACCTGTTTACTTGATTGTTTTTTCAATATAACAGACTACAGATATTGTATTTGGTCACTATGATACGATATATTAATGGTTGTCAAGCAATAAATTATTATTAGTAAAGAGTTTTCTATGTAAACAGAATTTATTGGCAATATTTTCCCTGTTTCCAGTGCTGTTAGTATCAAAACATATTAAGCTGTGTATATAATATAATAGTACATAATACATTGGAACTCTATGAATGGGATGAAGCACAGCATTCTGCTTACCCTTTGCATTGAACTTTTCTAGTGATGCTTGTGACCTATTAATATTATATTAATTCAATTTTACAGTAAACTTAGTTTAAGTAATGTTAATGTACGTTAAATAACAAACTACATATGATTTGCCATAATGTTACATGTCTACATAATTTTACATTTTAATAAAAAATAATAATAATATGGAAATATTGTATTAGCATTTTTAATCAAAGTTACATACATCTACAGAGTTAAAATCATGAAAGAACACAGTAACATTTTAATATTTAAGGGAATCCATCATCATCTTCTTCCGCCATCTCCTTTGCCAACTCCAAGTCCTGCTGTTCCCTCTCACGACGCTCTTCAGCACTCTCCAATTCCTTTCCATAAGACTTGGGTGGATACCGCATAGCCTTAACACTCTGGTTGTGAAGCTCCAAGCAGAATGATATACGTTGGTGGAATGCCAATTGTGGCTCCCTTGTGCAGTAAAGGTCAGAGCTTTCCTTGTTGCTCATGTATCCCTTTTCAGGATCAAGAGTAGCCTCAATAACTCCATCACGGATTGCTTTAGCAACAATGAACTCTGCATCCTCAGCTGAATCCAATCCTAATTTTCTTGCAATATCTTTAGGTGATATGCGCGAGTATGATAACCCTATAGAGCGGATAGCAGTCTTAATGACATTCTGTCTCAGACGAAGAATCAATGTGAATGTATGGTCAGTACGGAACTTAGGGCCATAATTCTCTAATACTTCACCAAATCTTTGCAAGTTTCCGAGCCTCACAGCTTGAGTGAGTTGAAAGTATGGGGCCAATGCTTTTCTTAGAGGTGCTTGACGGAATATAGCACGCTCAGGAATATCTCCCAACAGCAGCTCCACCACAATAGCTAATTTCTGAACAGTTTGACGGAATCCAACTGCAGCAGTCTGGGGGGCCTTCCTCAATGCTTGAACCAAATGCTTGTGAGCATCACTATACTCAAGTCGGGCAGCCTTTATTCTTCCAAGATAGAACAAAAATCTTGCCCACTCATTGTTGCTGGCCGTTTCAGGAAATACAGACTTGCTCACCAATTTGTCAGCCTGATCATATAAAGAGTAGTGCAAATAGTTACGAAGTAGACAATTGATCAGTACAGCTTGACCTTCAAAATCATTACGAAGAGTGGAAGTACGTAGGCGAGCATGCAGTAGTCCCCGGATGAGGTCTAGTTTATTAGTCAGTTCAAAAACTCGCGAATGATAAAAGTAGCACTTGGCTGCAATCAAGTCAAGAGTCCTTCTGTTGTGAGCTGTTACCTTGTTCATTAGCTGTTGAGAACATTCAGTTGCTTCTTCAAGCCTGTTGGTGTCGAGCAAGCGGAGCAGGACTAACAGATGAAAATAAACATCAACATCTGGGACAGGTTGCTTGGGAGCGCTCCTGGAGCGTGGAGCTTCGATTTCTACGGAACCGGGCAATGGATTTTCCACAAAAGCTAACAATGCCTCTTTGTCAGCACTTGTAGGGTAAAGTTGATTGATGATGGCACGCAAAACATTGCCATTGAGCTTCCTCCTGGTACTAGGTAGAGATCTTAACACTCGCATAGTAAACCTTGGCTCCTTTGATGTGACCGCCTTGTCAATTTGCCGTACATGCTCCCTCAGCTCTTGGACAGTCAGCACATCGCCATCCTTTTTCACTTCGGTTGTTTCTACATCACTGGCTGCCGTTGGACTTTCCACATTTTTCATTTCCACGTCCTCTACAGGTGCCATTCTGATATATTTTTTTGGTAGGTATCTTGAATATAAACACAAAAACAGTAGAATGAGAAATTATGAGAGCTGGCGAAATCAATGATTTTGATTTTCTAAATTTCTTCTTGTCAAAAAATGCCGAGTAATTGCGGAAATTAGTAAAACTCTATACCTTTAGCATTTATGCTTTCTCATCTTATCCTACGTGCAATGTAAATATCTGCTCCTACACACATACTTATGTTTAAGCAACAATGGCTATCTATACTCGGGGTATGGAACGCTTTCTCGTATTTTTTTTTCATTTAGCATTACCATATCTATTTTGCCAATGTATACTTGTTTACACGAAGACAGTACGCAAATAGCAAATAGCAAAGAGCGAAGTAGTTGATGCATGATAATCTATTCTGGACACATTTTACTTCATGCATTCCTAAGACACATTCTAAATATACGACTAATTACTTGTGTACTGTTTTCATATAAACTAAGCATAACCTATTTACGCTGTTGTTCTTTGCCTTGTCTTTCTCATTCCATAGACTAGTCCAGAAGACAAAAGTGGTCTAGCATCTTTTTGGTCTAGCATTGCCCGTAGTTGCTTAACCAATATACTGTACGTACTTGGAAAATACAGATAAAAAGGATAAAATACTAATGTTACAATCGTTCAATTCTTGGATTACAACCATTACATTATCACGAGAATCGCGTGTGCCATAAATTATAAAGAACGGACGCGCTTCGGCTGCAGGGGACCGGTTGATTCTTTACATAAAATTTCAATGTGTTCTGGAAATGGTTTGCAAAGAGGACGTGGTATCATGGTTTAAAGAATTGGAAAGCTATAAACGCATAGACGCGATGTGTACGTTGTTAAATATGTGTTTACCATTTGAATTACGTTTTATTGGCACATACCTAGAGGAGTTGGGTAAGCGGGACTTTCAGGAGTTGCGTGGTGCCGAACTGAGAGCCAACAACCCTACAGACTTGGCTGCGGACATCGGAGGTGCGAACACAGACCCCAGGACGCGTCGGAAAATGGCCTTGTACGTTTCCCTGTTGCGCTCGTGTAATTTCGCGTGCGCCACCACATTGTACAATGCCATGGTTAGTTTGGAGCAGAGTGGCCTCTTGAAGGGACTGTATGGCGATCTCTTGGAGGAAATTCTTCTTCTATACACAATGGCGTTACATCATCCAGCCTTCACGTTTGATCAAAAATCACATTTTGGTGAAATATTAGAAAAATTAAAAATGGAAGATCAAAGGATACAGTTCCAAGAGCCACAAGAGCATAATATAAACATAGTGCCTATAAGTGGATGCCATACACAGTCCAATATCACAGCGAATATGTCAGTCCCACCGCCTAACCTGTCCAGCTTGGGACCACCTCCTGGTATTATGTTTGTTAAAGGGGTACAGGTCAGTGATCTAATACTTTATTATCACTATCCATTGTTCTATTTCATCCTCATTATATATTGCATAGTAAAACTGGTATGATGTACTATATTAAATTTAATCGTTTAGCGAACGTGATATAATATAGTTTTTTCTAATACAAATTCCACTCAAGGTCATCATTTGAATAAGATCTTATGTTATAAATATTTAAATTGTTAACTTTGCCATTTATCATTTGTACATGTAGTAGATGTGTAACAGATAATTAGTTGAATTACATCTAAATAATATTCTTGCTAGATTCTTACACAAATTTTGATTGTTTTAGATTGTATTGTTAATTCATATTATTTACATTATACAACTGTTATTTCGCCTATTCATGAGTATTAACAATATATTTATTCAGTATAACCTTGCTTGTTGGTGTAAGATAGTTTGTTTGTTGTTATCTTGCAATGCTAGTTGATGATGTACAAATGCCAGGTGTGAAGGCAGTGTCTTGAGATCTGCTCATGTACTGTCTAGTGTGCATGCTAATACCTGTCAAGGGAAATGCACAGGTAAGCAGCATACATGTTCAAGTAACTGGTTTCCTTTCAAGAAACCAACAGGCACATGTATGGTTTTAATTTTACCAAAAAAAGTAGTCTAGTGAAGTTAATTCATCAAATTTATATAAACTTTTAATCCATTGACAGCAGCATTGAATTGTAAATAGACTCTGATTTGAAATTAATGAATATAACTTTATTTCAGCCACCAAGTACAGACACCGTGCCAGAACTTAGTTCTCCAACGGTGATGAGTGGGGCGGGGGGAGTGGTGCCCATGTTGAGTGAAGTGCCACATCCCCCTCCTGGCCTGCCCTTGCCACAGTACAACATGGGCGAATACATCGGCCAACATCCATGGCCGACTAATATCATTGTCGCACCAATAAATCCACCCCTTGAGGTATGATATAAATAGCTTGTGGATTTGTTAAAGTACTCATTTCAAAATCTAAGGAACTACATAATCCACCAAAGGCACTTATGCTCTCATTCATATTCGTCAGATAATTTTACAGGGCGACTAATCTGTTCCGAGTTGCCGATTTGTGTGTTATAATAATAATATCGCCAGACGAACACACCAACTATATGGTCCCACAATAAGCCATGCTTGTATTTTCGTTAGCATGCAATGGACTGGGGGAGAACCCAGTATATTATACTTATATACATATTAAACATCTATGACTCCAACATTTGCATTCATAACTCAATGTTTGTTCCTAGCAGGATTTGAATCAGGGACCCTCATAAGACAGGTTCACCAACTGAGCTAATCTGGTCGCGTTATTCCCAGGTATTAAACTACACAGCAGCGAGCGGGGCGCCGACGTCCCCGCTGGTGTCGTCGCCGGGCGACAGCCGCGCCGCCTCCCCCCGCGCGCGCCGCCGCCCCTCCCGCGACCGCTCGCCGCCGCCGCCCGCCGCCGGCCCGCCCGACCAGCCACTCATGCCGCACCAACTCGCTTCGAACTTCGAAAACCTCTCTGTTGCTGAGGTAAGGAAACATACAAATTGAAGTCTAGCTAGGTGCTGACATATCCTCATGCAATACCCGTCTTTAAATGGGAATAATAGTTGCAACGATGTTTGAGTCTAAAGAAATTACTCGTTCGTATTTAATAATTGACTGGAAATTTAAATGTGGTTAGGCCAATATAGTTTTAAATTCGATTAGAATAAAGTCAAAATTTTTATTTATTGGAATAATGTTTTTGTCATAAAAGTTTCATAAATACATACATTCAAAGAGTAAACAATAATCAGGTATGTAGCGAGAAAGAGGATAGCCATGTTCACCAATGGCACAAGTTTTCTGAATCACTAATTCTTTTATGAGTATAGTATACAGTCCGATTTTTCCAAGCTTCTAACTCCAAACGTGTCTTTAGTTAATACGTGGTGATATTCGCCGTGATAGACAACCCGATTAAAAATACTCGCGGCTCTTCCAGCGGCACAGCATCGGCGAGGAGAGATTACGCGAGCTGGGCGCGGCGCAGCATCAATTCCGGTCGCTGGAGAAGCTGAACGGCGTGCGGCGGATGGCGGGCGCGTACTTCCCGCCGGGCGCGTCGTCGTCGGACAGCGGGTCCAGCGCCGCGTCGTCGCCGCCCGGCACGCCCGCGCCGCCGCCGCGCCGCGCCGCGCCGCCGCCGCTGCCCTTCCTGCAGTACCCGCGCCCCTTCGCCTACCCCGCGCCGCCGCCCGCCTACCGCCAGCCGCCGCCGCCCTTCGCCAACGGCGAGCCGCCGCCGTACGTCGCGCCCGCGCCCTACGCCGGCTTCGTGTCGGTGCTGTACGCGCCGCCCAAGCTGTCGTGCTGGAACTGCGGCGCCGCCGGCCACGCCGGCCACGAGTGCAAGGAGCCCAGCATGGAGGAGATGACGCGCGCGGGCGGCTACCAGCTGGACTTCGGCGGCGCGCCGCCCGAGCCCGCCGACAAGTAGGCGCCGCGCGGCCCGACCCGGCCCCAGCCCCGGCCCCAGCCCCGGCGCGCCCCGAGTCGCGCTCGCTCGCCGATGTTTGTAAATATCGAGCCCGTCGGCCGGCCGCGCGCGCCCGCCGCCCGGCGCGATGCCAACCCTCCGTGCGTGAGATCCCGAACGATGTTTTATATAGTACGAGATACTTGGTAAATCTATGTTGATGATCTTACGTGCGCCTATCGGGCTGACATACAGGCGGGTGTAAATTGTTCTGTAATATTTTAGGGTGATTGCACTTTCGATGTATCTAGTAATTTGTGGTTGTTCCAGTGAATATTGTTTTTTTTAAAGGATCATTCTGATTATTTTGTTACCTACCTCACCGCGAGCCGTAACTTTCGTACACAGGTAACAATTCTCATTTTTTTGTTGCGTTCGCTTGGATCTTCTTAACAATTTTTATTGGTGGTTCTGATCGCAATGTTCTTGCCAACTGAAGAAACATCATTTTTGCGAGAATACTTACTCAAACTCTGCTCAACGCACTCATTACACGAGTGTTCGTTGTGGAATGATCAATACGAGCGATTGTTCTGTGATATACGATAAACAATATGGCTTTAGAATTCTGTGTCATATTTTATAAATAATCTGGTTATCTTTTTGTCTTTTAAACTTTGGTTGATCCTAACATTGCATACATTGCGTGCTTAGGTAGCTACATCATATTACGGTTTCATTCAGTTTCTTTCTGGATATAACTTATGTACTTACTGAAAAAATACAAACTATTGATACATTGAAAGTGCAATTATTTGTGAATATAATAAACATGTACAGCTCTCATTTAGAATTTTGGGGGAATTCCACGATACAGCAGCAGTTTTTTTTAAATTTATCAGCAGCTTGTAAGGGGTCGTCCATTAATCACGTGATGTTTCTTAGTAACTTTTTAACCACCCCTCCGCCTGGTGAGACGTGGTGAGGTTTCAGACTAACCAAACCCCCCCCCCCCCAACCCCCCCCCCCCCCCCCCCCCCCCATCAAAAACCACTTTTATTTTATTAGTACAAAGTATTTAAAAACAAATGAGAATATTGTCTTTAAATACAGGCATAACATAATTTAATTTTGGAAAATTAAGCACCGTGAGAGACATAATTAAGTTTGCAGGTTGTTTCGCGCGTTCAACGATAAAATTAATACACTTGATATCTTACTACACCCCTCCCCTGCCCTCCCCTTATAATATTTTGTGACTTTCCGAACCCGTGATTTTTGGACCAAAGTTGTAACAAAACCTTAGGTTCCAGTGACGTTGGTTAAACACATGAACCAAATAAAATGATAACGGTACAAAAGAGTTGGTTCATGTAACACGAATTATTAAAATATTTTTTTTGCATTCATTTTTAATGTTTGTGCCATAGCATTGGTGTATGATTAATTCGATTTTGGTGGGTATGAAATAAATTAATATAGGCGGTAACGTAACACTGGATTTGAAAATGTGTTTACCATGAATTGAGTTAGAAAAATCTTAATTAATAAATACCTACCATTATATTATAAGTGTGTTTAATAACAAATCAGATTTTGAAGAAAAATTTTGTCATCAATTCCTTATTTCAGAAGGAGTTTATTATGATATCGACATAAATCCTCATTTTAATATTCCAATCATGGTATTTAAATGATTTGCCATTTGTTTTTCTATCAATTAGTTTAGGTGGATATGTTAATTTATCATTATAAATTATTGCACATGACATAGTGATGGGATTTGTTGACCGTTTAGTACATTTTTATTAGTACAAGTTCAAGATGGCAGTTACAAATGGAATAGGTAAGTTCGTTTTGCCAAGTTTGCATAAAGCAAGCACGGTTGTGTGACCTAGTATAATAATTTAGTAGTAGAAGTACAATAAATGGTACACAACACCAATGCCATCGTTAAAACTTGTGAACGCTAAAGCAAAGATTTAGTGGCGGGTCACTCAACTGTTTGATTCCTATCGGTTATTCTAACGGCCCCCTGATTACGTATCTTGCAATAGACTAGCGATAGCGATAATCTCGCAATATTTACTTCTAAATGTCAAATTGGAATGTTTTGTGGTGTTTGCTGTCGCTAGTATTTTGAAAGATTGGCTGGCAAATTTTGCGTATGGTACTCCCAAGTTGTGTACTACTTTACTACTGTAGAATTTGTGTTAAGATTTGCAACATAGTCGTAAAGTATCGTTTAAATTAAGATTGTAAATCCTTCCCTTATCATTAAAATGTCCATGCTGCTATTACGTGCCCACGGAATTCCCTAAAATTCTCGGCTCCGCTAAATTTCTCCTACAAGTAACACAATATGTTATAATCACAACAGAATTGTAAATATCATCACACCGACCTCTTTGAATGCGCGGTTCAAAATGTCGGAATGTGACGAATTTTATACAAAAGCACTGAATTGTTTCCTTTGTCCCAAGACTGATCTCTAATACTAGCTAATTATTGGGCTTCGAAAACCTAATATTATGTGATGTTGTCCAATATTTGTTGAGCCTTAGACAGTTCAGAATTGAGGAGTGATTGATCAATGTGAAAAATGACTGGCCACATGTCGATGTGAGTGTACCTAGTAATGATGAACCATTTTATACAATGCATGTTGAACAAGGGATTATTTTGATCAAGCTCACGAAAATGCAATGCTCTTAATTAAACTCATTATAGTCATTGTAAATAGTTACAGATATGTAAGAGAGTTGGCATGTCACATCTGATGTGTTCATATTTTGTAAATAATTCAGTTTATATATAAATTAGTTGATATTTAGAGATTGAGTATATTTGTATAAATTACCTACATTGTAATAATTTGAGTGTCCCTATAGAGTGTATTCGATTGTTTCTCTATGCGATCACTGTCACAAATCACAATTTGCAAATTTTATGTCCCAGTTTTAGAGGAAAAGTTCAAATTAGAAAGGTTGTATAATTGTTTTTGCATAATTATAAAAATAAATGTGTTTTTTTTATCGAATCCGATGAATCACGCGCATGGGTGGGTGCTGGGTTCATCGCTGTGGCCGATTCATATGCAGCTTGCTGCCATTTTTTTAATTTAATATTATTTATTGAACAGTTGCGCTTCGTCTGCCCCGTCGTGTGCGCAGGGCACGCAGCGCGTAGACGGTATTCTGTACGCATAGTGTTTCGAATTTCATAATGTAACCACATACAGAACCGCACGGAACTTATTTTGTAAAATACATACCTAATATGTCACTCCTTATCAAGGTTGTAAGACCACATAACGTAACTTCGTGTTATTTATAACTTACCAATTTTATTATTATTATATTTAAAAAGAAGTTGAAGTATAGAATTAAACATAGAAAGAGTAACTTTAATAATTGTAATTTTATAAGTATGCCTGTAGCGCCCAGTGTGGTACCTTTAATGCAATGCAATGATTATCATTGAATGATAGAATAACACATTGCATATCATTGTAGAAAATTTAATTGAGTGTGATAGCCGCGTGGATTATTGTACACTGTGTATCAAGCTCGACAAGTACATATTCAGTCAAATAGTTTATTGAGCGTACATACGCTGACCCATCCGAATCCAAAGCGAGATCGGCCGATATCAGCTCGGCTACCGCCAGGGTTGACGAGTGGACTGTCAAACCTCAGTCGTCTCAGTCTGACTTTTGGCGATGAGGCGAGACAGACGTCGCGACCTTGGTGGGCCAGAATTCAGCTAGCCGAGAGGAACTAGGTATCTATCTTGACGTTGGCCTACGTTCGATTAGCTTGGGCCAGCTTTTGAATCCGCCATGAAAGTGTAAATTAAAGCTTTTTTGTTTTTCATAATTTCTACGTAGGTAACAAGAATAATTGTTGGAATATCTATGCAGCTTTATCCCCAAACGATTATTAAGTGTAATCCATTTATGATGGCCTCACATAACAGTTTTTACAAGAAAATGTTTTGTTATGTCATGGTAAATGGATTGTATAACCTATGAATTTGAGGGTTACTTTGTACTAGTAGAGTATGAAAATATTTTTTTACTTTGTACAGAACGTTATAAATGTGATACCTACCTGAATAATTTTTGAAATAATTAAAAATTGTGATTTAGTAAGGTGTGTAGTTTATAAAAAGAATATGAAAAATAAAACTCGCTTTACTAAATAAATTATACTATCCTACAGCTATGTATAATGTTGTTTTCCCAACTTTTTTATATTTGGGTACTTATATTGTAAGCTGGTCCTACCTATTGCTAGTAAAATCAAGTTTCGGGAATATTAATGTTTCGGCCCAGTATTGTCAGTACTCTGCCTGTATCCCACCAATGCTGTGAATCATTGACTTCCTGAGAAATAAACAGCCAAAATCTATATATTGTGTTTTCTTATGAGCAATGTGTACCTTTTACCGCCTTTAGTGTGCTATTACGCGGATAGTAATAATCTGTGTCAGATAGATTAACCGAATGAACTCTATCCATATCATTTATTTCGTATAGGCCTACGGGGGCACTTACAAATGTTCATTACATTTTTTCCTTAACTCTACAACCGGATCGGAACGCGACCTCAACTGAGAAGATCCGGCAAGAAACTCAGCGGGCTTGTCTTGTTTTTTTATCCATTATTTTTCCAAAAAAATATTATAAATGAGCTGATATTTGAGCGATCAGTCCCAGGCTGCTTTATCATCCAAATAATCCAAGATTCTGTAATAACCCTTACGAGATCAATTACTTTTCGCAGTTGTTTTAAACTTACTAATGGGCAAATCTTGAGTGACATGCACGGATAGTTTGTCCTTATTACGAGTGTTTATAACATGAACATCACTCCTTTTTTCAAAATTTGGTAGGGTAAGCAGGTTAAAAGCTTGTTAAATACGCCTGGCGTGTGCGCTACACTGGCGACGCGGCCGTTTTACACATCGTATGTGTTTCCCCGCACTGCTGTATGGGAAAAATATATGCACACGCCTAGCGTGTAAAGCCGATTGCGCGTAACAATTCTAAAACCACGCAGGGCGTGTTTTCCGCAGTGAACTCATTAAATAATGTGATGGCGACTGATCTTGACCAAGAAAAAAAAACCATCACGTTTGTAATACACTAACAAGAAGGCAGAGGTACAGTGCAGTGAACCCACTTTGCCGATGATATTTGGTCCCAATTACCTGCCTGAATTTTCCTTATTGTGACCTATCATGAAAATGAGATTCGCACATCCAAAAATTTCATAGAGCATAGAGGTTTGGGCCGGCGTTTGAATCTGCACACAGTGGCCAATTATTATTGAAAATAAAATTTGCACATGAATAAGTGGGATCTAAAATTTGAAGCCACGCACCTTGATGCCGATGCGAGCATTCTAAGTACCTTTATCACACGTTTTTGTAGATTGATACCTACCTAATATTTGATATTTTATTGATACCTAATTAATGTTAGGTATCAAACTACAAAAACTTATGATGTATACATTCATTTTTATTTAAAGACTAGCTGTTGCCCGCGACTTCGTCTGCGTGGTATTTAACAAAGACAACCGTTAACAACAGCTTGCTCGCCCATTCTGAGCCCGCGGGACGCATTGCAGGTTGTTGCTACCAAACTTAATGCGCTGCGCTGCAACATTGGTTTTAATTTTTTTTCGTGAAATCCTATTTTTTTTTCTAAAATAAAAGTAGCATAAGTTACTCCTTGTTACATCAGCTATCTGCCAGTGAAAGTCCCGTCAAAATCGGTCCAGCCATTTCAGAGATTAGCCGGAACAAACAGACAGACAGACAGACGGACAGACTGACAAAAATTGTAAAAAATGTTGTTTCGGTATAGGTAACGTGTATACATCCAAATGCACTTAGTAAAAAGCGGTTATTTTAATATTACAAACAGACACTCCAATTTTATTTATAGGTATAGATGTAGTGAATCCACGTACGCTATTTATGTTACCCATGTAGGCTGTATACAAAACCCTTCACTGATATGATAACATGTAAACAAGATTTTACCGCTACTCTAATAATAATTAGTATTGCGGATGTAATTAATAAATTCAAATTAATAATCATACCTATTCATTTATCTATCATTAACAAGTAATTTGATACAACTTTAGAGCTCTCCTTCAGGGCTTTTAAAATAATTATGGTCTACTTCCAACGAAATTAATGTAGGTACCTATACCTACCTACCGCGCGTAATTACCTGGAGGTTAATTGCTTACCCAGAGGTCACGTTATTTCGCTCAAATATTGAGATATTTAAACAACTATTCAATGCCTATTCTCAAATGTGAATGTACAGAATTACTTAGCTGTTCCCTCATTTAGATTTTAATAATGGTTCTCTATTGTTTCTCATTAAAACTATGCTCATAAGTAGATAGGTAGGTTAATTTTAATACGTACTTAGGTTCTTTATAATATATATATTATTCTCTTCATTTGCATTGTTATCATATATATAGGCACCATTTATAAATAATGTTCCTTTTGGTCTAGGTTTAAGCCCATACCTTTTGGCTCTTACACCAAGTGGTTTCGGGTTCGGTGTCTACCTGGAAAGATTCTGAAATGATCGGAAGAAGTAGAATAAAATTTGACATGGTATATTTTTTTTTATTTGCTCACTGAAGGCTCTAGTCATTTTGTTGGGCATACATTTTTTTTAAATAGACAGAGCATTTCTGACATCACATCAAGATAAGCCATCAGCAAGAATGTTATTGGGCATTTGTTTTTATGCATGGTTTTCATTTAGTTTTTTTTATTCTGACCTACAAGCAAGAATTATGGTAGGTAATCCTTCTACCTACCTACAAGAGTGTTAAAAATAATTCCTCCTTTAAAATATCTCTTATAATTATAAAAGTTGTAGTTATATATTAGATAAAGATAGGGAAGAAATTACGAGCGCGGCGAGCGGCACACGCGGCCTCCTTCACAATAAATTAAAAATTTAATTAAACTACCAAGTGGTCGGAACCGCCTGATAAACGCTTTTTACTTTGCTTTCGTTAATTATCCCAACGTGTTGTTATTACGCCATCGTTTAGCTTTACCTAAATGGTTTACTAGAGGTACCAAGGTAGGTACAATCTAGCTCAGAAGGCATTTATTAGACAGTTTCAGTTGAATTTGGAGAATCACGAGTTTTTATTGTTAGAACAATGGAAGGCAACATGTGCGTAGCCAGGGTCTGCTTCATGGTAAGGCAAAGTCACAAAACATGAATTGAACCATTTGACTTTCTTCGTCAAAAAATCTCATAACATTAGATAGTCCATCATTCCCTGAAGACATTGGTCTCACTTACCAAGATAATATAGAGGTACATAATTTCTAGACATCAATGAAAAGGTCTTATATACTTCGCTTGGGGGGGAAAGGGGGCTGCTCTCCTGTGTCCCATAGTGGCTACGCCCATGGTAGACAATATATTATCGATAAAATGATTTGTATGACAATTTAGAAGAATGACAATATATTACGACAGACCATTAATTTTCAAAAGATCTTCAGTAGGTGAGGTAGGTGCGAGAGCTCATTCCCAAACTCATTTCATAAGAAATAGGAGTTCCGGGATGACATTCTTAAAGAATCCGCTGACTTATTGGGGTCCCGAAAAGGCAGTCTTTTAATGTCAAGGTGAGTAAACTGTATAGCTACCTATAGGTTGTTTTAAATGTTCTACTCAGTTATGTAGTATCGTATAGATAATTTAAGTATTATTTTCGGTTTCAACAACCTAGACAGGTATACCGAATGCTGGCTTCAGGTAGTAGATATATTAGCAGCCTTAGCACGGCCGGCTGTGACAAGACAAAAATGCGACATAGGTAAATCAATTTTACTCCATTATCTTCTAAAGAGATTCAGAAATGGTGTACTAGGCCTTAAACCTGCGTTTCCTAAGCATATTTGAAATCATAATATGAAGTTAGATGATGAAAATGCTCGCAAAAAATCACAGTCGTTTACCACGCTGCGCTTTTTAGTGGATGATCGCATTGGATGATTTTTTTTTATTAAATAGTAATATAATAATTATATACCTCAAATTGGGTGCCATTTAAAATGAATCAAGATTGATTCAGTAGTGTTTATATTCTTGAATCTTTGTTTATCTCGATGATGTTATAATTGTTGATATGCCCCGCCGGTGATAGATGGCTGTGTAGGGTCATTAATGCTCATGTGTTCAAAATTAATCCTTATTCATCTTTAAACATAATTTGTCGACTCTGCAATCGCTCTATTATGACAATCTTTCATATTTGCAGAGTAGCTAGGCTCTGGTCTGACCATGAAAAAGATATTAATAGGTTGAGTTGAATTTCAACCTAGCCCAATATGATACATACCTAAGGGGCATGGTAACGAAAACATTGGATAAATGTAAAACTTATTGCCTAATATCAAATTATACAAATCATTATTGTCGAATGTCATGGGTTATAAATGTTGTTGTTTTGAGCGCGAAATGTATCGTGAACCACGCGATCAAAACACAACGCTCCGTGCGCCGATATCTGACTCGTGTGAGTGACGAGCGTTCTCGAGTGTATTGAGTTTTAAGTTACATTGCAGTTTTACGTCTATATAACTTTTTTTCTTAAAGTTAAAATCACGTAGACGTAGACGTCCGATATGATTTAAAAGAACAAATGTTCTACAGATTTTATTGTTCCCAAATACTTGAGAAGGGTACATGAACTCCGGCAACCTACTGAAACCGCACCAACTTCCATCAGCTTATCCTACCGAACATTCCTATTATAGCTTCTGCTATGACTTCGTCTGACATCCCACAGGTCATCCCAATTCCCAATTTATCATAGAAGAATTTAATTGGGTCTTCTCCAGCGGGCCCCACTCTATGGTATTATCACGTATTAAAAATATTCAAAAAAATGTGTATAATTCATGAAAAGATCGATAGATAATTCCACCTTGATAGGTTCCGTATCGTGAGGCACTTACATTCTGTATAATCTGCTATCAGAATATATAGGATGTACAGATAGAACTAAACTATATTTCGAGTTCATAGATACTCGAAATATAGTTTTGTTCTATCTGTACATCCTATATATTCTGATAGCAGATTATACAGAATGTAAGTGCCTATATAACAAAACTATATTTCGAGTATCTATGAACTCGTAATATAGTTTAGTTCTATTTTGCTAGTGGGGGCGCTGCCAACACTTCCAAGTCTGCTCGTCCTCGGATACTCGACTCCGAACTAAGTATGATTTAGAGGTAAACTTCGCGGGCCCCTTTCCTGAAATAACACCAACTAAGTTTTGAAAACTGTGTCACATAGAGTGTACTCCTGATTGGTTGACACTGATAAAACGATTTGATGTAGTAGATGTTCAACTTTATTTTATAAAAGCAGGCAAATGCTAACGTGAATTGATGTAACTAAGAAGATACCAACATCACCTCGTCGAAAGAATTTCTTTGGATTTAGTCAAATCAAAATCATTCATCATCATTTTTGCTTACCTACCTCAAACAGGAATTTAGGTATATTGCTAAAAAAAATGAATAGGTGTCTAGAACATAAATAAGATTTTATTTCATGGATATCATTGTTATAGATACTTACTGGTCAGTTATTTACGTCAAGACAAGCTTGGTAGGTAGCCCCTAGGTTAGTAAATAGGGCTAGGGTAGCTAGGCACCTTACCCCTACCTAGTGGTAGTGGTATGCTCTAGTGCCTATTAACAATTAATTGGCTATTTATATATAGGTTAATAAATAAATATCGCCAGACGACCACACAAACTATACGGTCCCACACTAAGTAGGTAGCGCTTGTATTATGGGTACTGTAAAATGGACTGGGGGCGAACCCAGTATATATTAATTACATAGGGTTCGACCCCGGGACCCTCGGCATAGAATGTAGGGTCACTACCAACTGCGCCAAGCAAAATTCTACAGTGTATACTATCACTACAAATCTGCACGTGATGATGTGATAGTTTTCCATTCTTTGTTAAGTATATAGGTTTGCAATACATCTAATACAGTTAGAGCACTTAACTATAAGGCTACTTACTTACATTCGTAAACGTCTTACTTTAACACCGATTGAATTAAGTATATTACATAATTTAACACCAATCACTTACGGCTCACGATATAGCTAGAACACCTGCGTACCTACCTGTCTCGTACGTAACATAATCACGAAACCAATCTATCCGTTAACACGTGAACAAATTACACGGATAAATACACATTCATTAGCTTAATCGTAGATCGTCAATTACTACAAACAGACTGGCGGATATATTAATATGGCCTGACATAGGTACCTTCGTAGTTTGTAGGTACCATCAATTAAACCGTCGCCCCGGACTTTGCTGCATTTGACAGAAATGACGACAAAACGATCTGACAATGCATTGTGGTTACGTGTGAATCTTGCACAATGGTCTTGATAGGATTTATAATATTATGAATATAGGCAGAAGTGCCTATATTCATTATTTTACTAATATTCATTTTAGAATAAAAGGTAGGTATGTACACACCTAATCTGTTTTAAATCGGACTATAAATTTGTAAATCTAAAATGTATTCATCCATTATGAATTATGAATAAAAGACAACAGTCAACAAATAATTATTCTAATTAATTCAGATTTTTTTATACATAAGGATGGTCTAGATGACAATGATACAAAGTGCACAATTTGGGATTTTGACATTCTGATACCAAATGTACTAAATGAGAATTCTGCACCATTTGCGCTCACCAGAGTGCAATTATATTTATCTCGTTCTACCCAAATCATATCAGCATGTAGGTATATGATGTGTCATGAAACCAAAGACAAAAAGGTTAAAGTCATTTATCTTATGATAATGTAAATTGTAAAACGAGTTAAATATTTTTAAATAATTTGTCTTCGACTATTGCAATCCAAGAAAATACTAAGTGATTCATTACAATTTTCTATCCTCGCTTTAAATGTTAAGTGCCACGAGACTGGTAGACAATAAGGTTAAGTGAACACTTAAATAATTTTATTGTAAGCAAGTACTAGTACTAAGTGATAATATTTTTTCATGTTCTTGAGTATATTTCATGGATGGATTTTTTTTCCATAAAATTAATTAAGACATAGATAAATACTCTATCTATATACCTACCTATAAGAACTATTCTTATTTTATTTTTTCATCTGTTTATACTTTATCAAATTTTAAACTGCTGTCCTGAAAAATTCTATATTCATGTACTTAGCGTTATTGTCTTAAGGTTCTAGATCCCTATGCAATTTTTTTTTATAGAATTAATATGAGACATCTGTCAAATTGAGTTGTAGATGGGATGGGATCAGGACATTGTAAGACGGTCCCTAAGATAATAAGCCAAGCATTGATAAATATATTAAGTACAGGTGTACTTAGCCTCGATTTCTAGTAACAAAATCTCTAGTTCCCAACTGAAATTCGCACATCAAAACTGTTTCATGAAAACGAGCCCGTAAAAGGGTACGTTGGCAGTTCCCTGGCCGCGACTGGATGTCACTGAAACTGACATCCACCAATCAGCTGGTATCATTGTGACACGATGCGATGCGGAACAGCGGCTGTTTACGATTCATTAGCATAGCCGTTCTGTTTGATGGGCTCAAGCTGTATTCGCTCGTTTAGTATGGCCGTTATAAGGGTGAGAGTGCTGTGGCTTGTGTAACGGTACATTTAAGTAGTAGCTGGCTACCTAGATACGCAACTAAAGCTAAAAAGTATCTAAGTCTACTAAAACTAGGCACTGTATTAGTACCTAGTTGGTATATACAATTGTAAGTAACTACTTCAATTGGTACCTGTTTAAACTTAGACTTTTTGAGAATTAGTTCCCGATGTTAGTGATTACTTTATGCGTAAGTAATCGTCCAAGGTACCTATGTGCTTACCTACCTATGTTATGAAATGCATGGTTTTCAGATTTGCTCCCGCTTTTCACCGTTCAGTTCGTACGGCACACGTAGCTCCCGACTTCGCTCCTCGCTCAGTGATAGGATTTGAACAGATTCCTTTCCGTCTAATCTGGTCGAAAGCAAACTGAATTTCCCATACTCGCGTTGCGTATTTATTTCTGAAGGAAAATAGTACAAGACTAAATCTGACATCACTCCAAATTCCACAGTTGGGATACTTACAAATTACCTTAAATTTCAATCCTATATCAAATGTAGGCCTACATTCATTGAAAAAAAAGCGTAGGACCCATGACCGTACCCATGACGTGGAGCGTAGGGCCAGATCCGGGAATTCGTTAAGGAGGGTAATCATGTTTGGCAGGGATGTAAATCATGACTCACACAAATCGTGAGTGCGAGATTTGTGTTTCAGAAAAAGAAGATTGAAATTGGTCGCAATAAAGTACTCATGAGCCACGGGGCCAATTGCACCCATTGCCCCCCTGTTTCCGTCCCTGGTGGAGGGCAGTATATAATGTGTCAGCATCACGTATGGATGCGAGCCCGCCATACGCTGCGACCCGCCGCGCCAGCCGGGACCCTAGTTGCAAAACCCATACACACTAGTGTATGGGTTTTGCATAATATCGTCCCGGACTCCAACAAAAAGATACCAAATTACCCTATTTGCTGTTTTTATGACGTTCCTTCTTCAATGCTGTTCAAGATTTTAGGAGCCGTGTTATGACACTTTAGGGAGAGCTGACGTCAATTTAATGTTCATTGAATTGTGAATATTTATAAGGAATAATCATTACATTTCATTTAACCGACAAAAAAACAAAGAGTATAACAAGATAGCTGATGGCTCATTTTTTGATTGTCTCTCGTTCGTTCCGTTTGGTAAAATTAAAAATAATTGAGTAGGTACTTAAGTCTTACGCGTAGAAGTGATGATACCTATTGTTACGAGGTGCTGTCTATAATCCGGTAGGTATGCTCTGTCAAATTAGAATAAGTAGTTTGTACCAACCTGATCAATTTTTTATCATTTATCGGGCATGGAGCTACCCGCCTACTTTAATAGTTACTAGAACTTATGTAGTTATTAAATTTTGTTTGATTTTTTTCTTTTTCAGTGAATACAGCAGGTGTCAGCGAGAGGCCAGCCATTTTTCTCATTTAATTCTACTAAATAAGTATTATAACTAGATTATATCGTTGAACGTGATCATTAAAATGATTTAGTAGTAATTAGACAGGTCTCAGCTGTTCAAATTTCTCAGGATAGCTAAAAATACGTCGTTAATTTTTGATGGAGGTTGCTAAATTGTATTTATATTCCGACGTAGCGTACTTGTTTTGTTATGGCAGCAAAAAATACGCATCTGGACCTCTTAAAATATTTTACACTATTATTTTTACACTTTGTATGAGGACATCACGTTCATAATACTAATAATAGGTACTAGCCCAATTTTATGTCCCACTGTTGGGCACAGACCTCCCTTCAGTGCGAGGGGGATAAGCCACCGCACTAGCCCAGTGCTAGTTGGCGGACTTCACACGTCAGGTTCAGGTCAGGTTTCATCACGATAATCACCTTCACCGTTTAGCATGTGATAATCACGGTTGAAAAGGAGGTTCGCACATCACGTTTATATCGTCTAAAATATTTGATATGTATTGTTTTCCAAGGTAATGTAACTCAATCGCCATTCCATCAGCGTGCGGGCACATTGATCCTAGCCTACACATAGACTCCCGAATCTACCAAATAAGGGAACGCTAAATATTCAACACGCTACTCCCTGAAAACGTGTTTTCAGGGAGTAAAAAGAAAAAAATATATTGTATGTATGCATTGTACCTATCCAAATAGGTACATTGGTAGGTATAATATAATATACTGAGATGTTTAATAAACCTAAACAATAGTAAATAATTAATAATAAATTATCGTACTTATTACACATGTTAACAGATTAGGCTATAAAAATGTACGTACCTAGTAAAATCGAGCTTGTTAAAGACCTAACTAGGCTTAGGATAATAAATGAAAGCTGTTTTCGTGTCTTTGTACGTAAGTATTCTGTAGTAGGTAGGTAATTATCTTAAATACTTAAACGAATAATAATTTCTCAAATTACTTATTGGTTCTGTGGTCAAATATTATTCGAATTGCATGACATCATTCGCAATGATAGATAAGTAAGCAGGGATATAGCTTATAATCGACATGGTTAAATGATATCAATAATAAACATACTCGTAGTTTAATAACCTTGAAAGCAGATATTATTAAATTGTGGTCGCCTTTGTTATCAAAACGCGGTATTCTATCTACCGATAGATATTTCACGACTATCTCGGCCCATTGATCATTATTAAAATAATTTATTGTTCAGCCCGAACATGGTAGCTATCAATTAAAGATGCGCCGAACATGGATTTTTAAACCGAATCTAACCAAAGGTAACCGAACGTTATTTCCTCCGGTTACCGGACCGAATATTCAGCCGAATTATTCGGATCCGTTTACGCCCGCGCACGCAGTATAAACTCAAATTTGTAGGTGTGTTTGTAATATGAACACGCATGAATACTATTTAAATCGTTACTTAAATTCATAATTTTATGGGTTTTTATGTTTTGTATCTACTCTACTATTTCTTTGTCCTTTTAGGCATTTGATGCTTTGTATACGTCTAACACAACGACATTAACTAAATCCAGTGTACCGCAACATACTCACCTTAGTAACAATAATGAACATTAAACGTAGGTAACTCACTATAATTACTTCCATAAAGTGTCCTCAATATTGAACGATGTTTTGATTCAGATATCTGCCTCCCCCGGTCTATAAGTAAGCCTATCGAAGTGTAGATGTATTACCCAGTTATAACAATAGGTCGGGTAGAATTGTCCTGGGCCACCATCTAACGTCCCAATTAATCTACGTACACAATTGACAATAACCACAGAGATGATAGCTGTGAGCCACTATGTGTGATATTCCGCTGTTTGTGTAGAACAACATTATCCGGGGTCATGTCCGCTGTTGAAGCCTCCTCCGCCCGGAGGCCGCACATGTTAATTGCTTAGGCTGTTGGGCCGGATTAAATAGGTTAGCCATGATCGTAATCCCTGAGATCATAAAAGTGGGCGAGACTTGCCACTTGTTTATATCAAGGCGGGGTTTCGATTTTTGTAGGTTTGTGTCTGTTTCCCATTACGCTTAAGCCTCGCATACAAGTAGGCGTATATTTGCATAATTTTGCAAATCTCTGTGTAATCATTCGTATCTTTCCAACCTCGGTTCGGTTACAACTTATCTGATTAAGCCAAAATGTACGTCGACTTAGGCAGATATATATTTTGCGGTTGACAATCGTGCAAGCGCAGGGAAACATTATATTTTATTGCCCTGCGAAGGTACTACTACTAATATAGGTGATTCAGGAAAAGTTCACTACCCTTTGAACCTGCACATCTTTAGGGCATTTGATTACAAATGCGCTTTAGTATAGTCGGAATTTCGTTTCATTTTTCAAAATTTTAACTACACAATGTTTAAAAATGTGCTCAACCAACGCAGGTTCAAATATAACTATACCTTACCTATTATTACCTATTAATCGTCAAAGACCCCAAACTGTGTTTAGTTTTATGGTTGACTAGCTGCGCCCGGCGGTGTTACCCGCAATAAAAAGTACGAAAAATTAAAACATCTATCCCACGGGAACCATACATTTTACCGGGATAAAAAGCCTATGTGATATTACAGACTATAATCTATCTCTGTGCCAAATTTCATCTAGATCCGTTCAGCCGTTCGGGCGTGAAAGAGTAACAAACATCCATCCATCCATCTATCCAAACTTTCACATTTATAATATTTTATGGTTTATTTCCTACCACGACGCAGTGTTCGTTCGGTAGTCACTGTGCGGCTGTAGAAGACGGTAGAGCAGCGAAACCTATGTTTGTGTTCAAAAGACTGTTTAATGCAAATTCTATCTTATGGTAATATAAAATTACCTTAACTTACCATTTTGTGCTGAGGACGTGAAATACGGGAAGGAAAAACCGAAGTCGTAATAAATTTATCTCTGCGTGTATGTACCAGCTGTAGAGCTAACAGGGGTTGTTTAATTTAGATTACTAGGTATTAATTTTGGGTTGAGTTGGTGTGGGTATTATTATTGTGCGGACTCCGGGACATGTATATATTATATGTATGTACCTACGTGTCACCTACCCAGATTATAACATTCCCTATTCAAATTTCTGCTATTGTATACCTACTTTGCTTTATAAATACGACGCAGGTATGGAATGTAGTGTGGGTTTAAAGATTAGGTACAGTAGTCCCTGCGACTTCGCCCGCGTGATCTTGGCCGCTCGGGTCACCAATTCTCATCTGGGTAAATGCTGAATATGATATTTTCTCGTCTGGGATTAGGCCCAGTCCATACTATGGTACCCACAATTCAAGTGCTGTTTATCCTAGCATAAAAAGTAGATATCCTATAATTTGACCCGGGCTACGGGCTATATAATATGTGAAAACTCATCAAATTCATTCCAGTAGTTTTGCTGTGAATGGAAAACAAACAGATGGACAAAAATAAAAAAAATGGCGATTCGGATTCCGTATGGAACGTAATTTACATTTTGATCTCCTAAATATTTAAAGTACGTACAGAAACTGAAACGATCAAGTTACAACATTATTATAGTGATAAAGACCTAGATATCTATAGATAGCGACGCCCAAGAAACAAAAAACAATAGATTTTTCATATTATTTTATTCATTCTTTTATAATCGTCAGAGTTGTACAACTAAATAATCACAGTAGAAACGAAACATACTTATATAAATGTGTATAATGTCTAGAATTAAATACAAAAATGTCCGTGTGCACCGGCGGGCGTCAATGCTATTATTCGACTGTTGATTGGTATTATTTTGTACTGGGGCCGAGTGCTCTGCCGGCTATGTGGGCCGCAACTGCATCCAATCAGCATCGAATAGCATTGTGCACGTAAATCCGGCGATTTGGATGGTTCCGTTTTCATTCTATGACGGCTCATTCATCATTTATCATAACAGATTTCTATTCCTTACTCAACCGACAGCAATCATTAAAATTTTATATTCTTCACTCATCACGTAAGTATTCCTAATTCAACTGATTACGATGAATCAGTTGAGTACTCAACTGATTACATTTGGAATACTCACAGGATAAATTTAAAAATATTTAATGAAATGGCTGTGGGTTGAGTGTGGAATAGAAAAAAAATGACAGGATGAGTCGTCATAGGATCCAAACGGATCATCCCGGCCATTTGTATCAACACGCGCCCGCGTAGTTACGTCCAACGCATCACGATGAAAATGGCGACGTTCTTGCAAATTGCTATTGAATGCTGATAGGAGTGAATTTTAATAGAGGATTAAATTGTACTTTGCTAATTAGAGCCGTTTGAACCGATCTGTAGGGTCCTTACAAATTAGCATATTATGTGGCAAGTTGGCTAGTCACTTACATGGCAATTGGTGAGGACCATAGATTTGGAGCTTGGCATAGAGAGACTTTATGATGCAGAAACTTTATTGCGTATGATTAATTTCGAGATTTATTTATTTTTAAACAATAACACTTGCCTTTCAAAAGAGACTTCGTATCTACACATTGCATCTATGTTTTAGAGATGTTGCTGGTGCACCTTAAAGGTGATATGGATTAATTAAAAAATGTGTTTAATGAATATAGGCAGCAATGGTCCTGAAAGTAGATACATAATATGTTATGGTATCTGTGTATGAGATAATGCAATACGTAACACAAACTGATGGTTCGAAGACAGTAGATGAAATGCTCTCATTTGAAGGAGTGTACAAAAAGCTACAGAAATATTTAAGTTCTCTTAATTCTTTGACATTGCGTTATCTTGCAATAGGAACTGACCAAGCAACATAGCGAGGATAGGCCCGCATCAAAATTAAGACACCCTTAAATTTGTGTTGCATTGAAGTATTCTGTGGTTAGAGACATCGCAGAGTAGATAGTACAACAGAGAGAGAACAGCATGCGCGCGCGACCGTCATGGAAAATAAAAATAATGCTTATAAAACAGTTCAAAAACTTACCATTAAACGTTGTATAAAACTGAAATACAAAATCGGACCCAAATCACTATAGTAATTCGTCTATATGCATGTATGGTACTGGCAGTGATAAAATAATAATAACTATGAAACTCTACTTACATGAATAGTAATTAACTATAGAATTGCTTAAATATTGTTGTAGTACATGAATATAATTATTTATTTGTCTTTAGTGCAAACTAGAGGGTGTACTTACAGTAGGTAAGTTATTCGAAGTCTATTTAAACCGAGTCTACAAAACCTTAGGCTCCAAACACATAATAAAATCAG
This sequence comes from Pheosia tremula, assembly GCA_905333125.1. Lineage (NCBI taxonomy): Eukaryota > Metazoa > Arthropoda > Insecta > Lepidoptera > Notodontidae > Pheosia > Pheosia tremula. Next base: position 5,568,215 of record HG995397.1, read on the forward strand.
TCATTTTAACACAATTCAGTAGATATATTATTCTAAAATTTACACTGATGTAACTCGATATCAAAGTGAGACAGTTTCAAGAACCATTTAATTATTATATTTTACTATAAATTCTTACAAATTAATTTATAAATTAGTGACTTCTACAGGTTGCAACAACTATCTCACGTCAAAATCGATGGAAATAGTATTCTAGCACAACACTCTTAATAAGTTATTGATATTTTTCTAGGTGCGACTAAATTTATATGTAAACATACGAATAAATAAAGTGCAAACACTTAACTCTAACGTCATTAGCTGCATCAATAATGCTAAGAAATTGGCACAGTCCCATTCATACACGGCTCACGCATACTCTGATCGCACTCGACACTTGTCGCTCGCATACGCACACGTGCTACATCCCACGGACACACCCCGACACACTCGTCGACACACGCTCACACACGCAAACTCTCAACTCCCACGACCATGACTACAATTATTTACCTACTGTTACGAGTAGACCTTAGTCGTTTCCAAACATTCTATATAACTATGTAGTTGCTACACGGAGACATTAGGAGAGGAACACCGGTTACTGTACAGTTCGCTTACACGTTATTGTTAAACTAATAGTTTCACGTTTAATTAAAATCGGGGCTAGTTGTTTATAGAGTATGTTGGTGTATTTACAACCCCGTCGTTATAGTTTCACATAATATCAATGATGAGCATTACGTACTAAACGGCCGAGTGGCCGTGGCCTCAAGTATTATGTTAACCTAACATTATTAAAATACAACATATTCTTTTATCCTAAGTCGGTTTCACGCGGAAGGGTCGTCACATTAAATAACATCACGTAAAGCTGAGGACTTACAAAATATTCGTACAAATTATTCACATTTATAGCACACTATCTACATACACCCGCGTTCCTGATTCACCTCCGACCCTCCTGCTGAAATCAGGCTATCTCAGTAACTTCCAATAAAATACTGACTCATAATTATGGCTAAATCGAATAAAAACTTATATCAAATATTTGGTGAAGATGTATTTTAAACTTTATAAAAAATGTCGCAATTAAATGGGTATCTTAAACGAGTACTTAAAGCTAACATGTCTACATAATAAATAAGGTCGTATAAAATTGATAAGAATTACAAGTCGCGGTTCAGCGCCCGTCGCGTAGTCGTCGTGACGGTACGCCTCGCCTGTTTATTTACAAAACGAAATTCCGGGCGCTCCCGTGCTAGCAGGGTCTGGCTCAGTGGTTACGTACGATAGTGGGAGACAATTGACTAAACATGCGCGGGCGTGGCGCGGGCGGGGCGGGACGAGGCGCCTACAGCTGCTCGTCCATCTCGGGCCCGTACAGATCGGCCAGCTTGTTGAACCGCGGGCCCCACGCACCCAGGTAGTCGTACTCGTGCACTTCGTCATCGGTACCTACCGCAACCACACCAGATTAGGATATCATAATACTATGAATAATTTATTTGAATACGAACAAAGAAGGTGCTCCAGTTTTTCGTTTCATACATTGTGTATGAATCGCTATAAGGCTGGGTAATTTTGCCATTGCGCATGGATAGGATCAAGAAAGGTATTATAATAATTCGGAATGTTCAGGGGGCGTATTACGAACTGTTATTTCCAGGCAATTAATTTCCTGCCTCCAATTGTTGTCATATGTATCATGTTAACGGCGTAAGTTACCGTTGGAACGTAGTAGGTACTATGTCAGTCTGTTTCGTAATTATGACCGACTAAATTTGGAAAAAAAAATATAGACTTTAAATTTAAACTTGCCAGGCAGGCAGTTCGTATAAGAGGCCCCCGGTAAAATGTCACGCATATAGAGCATGATAAAGGTAGATCCCCACCTGAAGCGAGCGACGAAAGCGATCCAGCAGTACTGCCGCCGCCCTCATACGCGTAGTTGCGCAGGTCGTCGAATGGCGGCGCGTTGGGGTCGCTGTCGGCGCGCCGCTTGTGCTCCTCGATGAACATTCCCACGTTAGTCTCTCCTGGAAGTGGCACACCCACGCCTGGGGGCACTCCCACGCCCACGCCCATAGGGCCCACGCTGAGGCCGACGCCCATTATGGGATCTATAGAAAATTATGAAGTAGACCATTGCATAGAAAGTATATTTGTTCAATTCTACATGACACATCGCAATTATATTTAATACAGTTCTCAAATAAACAGCACGTATGCAACCGTTATTCCACGGACACACTTCCATTTACTGACAGCAATTTATCAACAGTTGAATTAAATATCTATTGAAATGCATTTGAAAAACACGGTTTTTATTGATTAGAATTGTTGAGCCAAATAGATTAGACCTAAAATCTATGATACCCGAACAATTCTATAACACAAAAAAAATCGAACTGAATTTTATATCTACCTAAGTATTTGACTCAAATAACGTCTAGACTTCTCAATGAGCTTATCAAATAATATTCCTACCTAAAATATCATAGGATTAATTTAAATTATATCTCACTAGCTTCTGCCCGCGGCTGCGCTTACGCGGTAACTCGATATAACATAACCTATATAACTCAAGAATAGTGTAGCTTTCTATTAGTAAAAGAATATCTAGAATCAGATCAGTATTTCCGGAGATTACTCCCTACATCCAAACCAGCGAACTCTACCTCTTTATAATACTAGAAGTATAGATTACTCTTCATAGCTTAATATAGAGCTATACAATTGTTGGATATGTGGCAAACAAACGCAATATCATTAAAGCCTTACATTACTTTATTGGGGTCAGAAATGCTTATTGCAAATATCTATAAATTTGCCGGTCACTGTACTTACATGGCATCTTAGCCGGCGCATGGTCAGGCAGGGGCCCTCCGATCGGTATTTGAAGCGGGGTGATATCAAACGCCGTCATATCATCTTCACCGCCTCCTTCGTCGTCATAGTTGATGATGTTCTCGCGGACGTCGTCATCGGGCCCCGGGTACTTGATGTGGGCCTCGCGTCGCCGGTTGTACACCACGAACACTAGCACCAGGACTGGCGCAGGAAATAAAAAATAGATATGATACTTAAGTTGTACGCTTAAGTGCAGATTCGTACAATTATAATATCTGGAAAGATATATATGTTTGTAATTTTGACATACCTACGTACATTTATATCTAGGCAGGTATGTTATGGTAAATGAAAATGGTACCGATAGGTATTTGGATTGGATGATGTTCAAAAGCATCAGAATAAGGTTTTAGGTAGATTTAAACTATGGTGATTTACAAATAAATGAAATAGTTGAGTAGGCACCTATCTACTAATAACTAAGATTCAAATTCAACTGTACTAAAAAAATATTTCAAAATACTCGTATGTGTGCTGCCTCAACTGTGTAAATTCTTCTTCAACATGTTCATCAGTTCAATCACTTATGTTAAGATTTCAACTAAGAATGTTAAAATGAAACTTCATGTTAACATCTCAAAAAGCATACAAGGGCTAAGTTTTTCTATAAAATTATTACTTATTAGTTCCAAAATTATTTTAGTACTCACGAAATTTTTTTTTTATTGAGAAAAGCAAACGCTAAATTGAGTTTCCATATATATTGAAATGTTACCGAAGTCAATATCGTTAAACGCTTTTGAAATAGTATTATATTCAACAATGCAATATTCAGAAGTAAAGTCATTTTCATAACATAAAGTTTTACTTAAGTATTTTGTGAACAAGTCTAGTTAAATTAGTTTGGTTGAGTATTCATTGCGTCTATAAAGTCAAACTATTCGAGATGAAAATTGTGGAGCCCATTAAAATTTTATTAGCGAATATGTTATTATTGGAAGCGACAGTTATGTTTGAAGTTGAAGTTGCGGAACTTGATTGTAAAGCATGCATTTAGTCTTGATAATTTTTAGAGACGCATGAATTGAAGTTGTTGTCCCGTGGAATCCAGAACCAATCAGTGAAGGACTCTTCTGAAGCCCATCGACGCACCTTTTAAATAGCTTAACAGACTTAATTAATTCAAACATTATTATTAGCATCAATTTATGAACAAACTGGGTAAGCACTTTCGACCTTAAGGGGCAATAGAATTAAGTAATGTATAATATACAATATTGGGCCTTTTTCATATTTACAAACAATTACATAATCCTGAAGCTTTCTTCACAACTATTTATAACCAGGAAATTGCTCATAACAGCCTTAGCCTTGTCATGAAACAGTTTCAGTTATTTCAATTTCCGTCAGAAAGGTATTTAATAAAGGAAGGGGCCTCAGAGACGTTGACTTTGGTCGTGGGTTTCAGGGATACAGCAATGTTCAATTCAATCACTTTTGATTACGTCCAATGGCCCTACAGTTAATTATAAATATTTTATGTTATCGGGCTGTGTGCCAATGAATAATTATTGTTTTGCTTTTCATTTATAATGGAATTTTATGAAAGCGTGTGTAATTCTGATTATCCTGTCATAATAAAACAGATGATCTATTTACCGAGGACTACAGAGCGATTTACATTTTTGTATTCTGTCTGATTACGATGATTACGCGTAATTGGTATTGTTCGAGTATGAAATAATAATATCGCCAGACGGACACTCCAACTATACGGTCCCACTAATCAACGCTTGTATTATGGGTACCGTACCATAGACTGGGGGCGAGCCCAGTATATAATACATATATAGATATCAAACATCCATGACACGAGTACAAATATTCGTTTTCATCACACAAAGTTTGTCCCTACTAGGATTCGAACCCGGGACCCGCAGCATAAAAAGCAGGGTCACTACTCAATGAGCTAATCAAGTCAAATAAAGATAAAGTTCTATCTTTCTGGGTAAAATTAGATCGTGGGACATAGCATTTCATTGCTGATTGGGTACATAGTGTAAAGGAATCGAGTTTCTCAAAAGCAAAAGCTTATGAGAAAGGCTAAAAAGCTCTTAATTAGCATCGGATCCATCGGCATTGATTAAGTTACTCTTCAGACACCAACAGCAAAATAAATTGCGAATATCTAAGCTCAAACTTCAGGCCTGTTGAGGACGCTTGAATAGATTTATGAATGAAAAAGGCCTGTAAAGGATTTTTCAAAAAAGTATTCTAGAAAAGAACGGCCTTGCCTCGGTAACGAGGTATTTATTTTCAATCATCACTTGCTAACCGGTGAAGGAAAAGGTCGCGAGGAACCTGCATGTCTGAGAGAACTCGAAGGACGTGTGAAGTTCGCCAACCTGCACAGGGTTAGCGTGGTAGACTATGGCCTATCCTCCTCACATTACCGCCTGCCGAGTAGTGGAATATTTAAAAAAGGGGTATAATTAAATTCTAGAATGATTAAAACTGTAATTAATGTAGCATAAATTAACACACAGACTTGAATTCTAAATTAATTCGTGAATTACTTATTACAAATTACTCAGAATTGACGTGATATGATAAAATGTAATACAAACATTTGTTATTCGGCGAATGTTAATATTAATGGAATGAAAATGTACACAACATTAATCGCATGCAAACAAAATAACGGTGCTCACCTAAAAGCATGAACAAACAAACAATGATAGCTATAATGAAGTCTCTGGAGGGCGTGATGATGCCGGACGCGAGCAGCTCGAGCTCGCAGTCGTGGCCGGTGTAGCCGAATGCGCACACGCAGTCGTAGCGGCGCGCAGGCTCGCGGTCAAGGCACGTGCCACCGTTCAAGCACGGGTTGCGCAGACATTCGTTCACGTTGACGCACGTGCCGCCCGCGCGAGCAGATCCTCCGGGACACCTAAACACCGTGCGCTTTACCTTCTGGCCTCGTCCGTCGCGCGCACTGAGCCCCTCGACATAGCATGCACTACTATGTTACACCTCTAGGAGGTACCACAACTAAATACATACACAAATAAATAAATGGAGTGTGCGAATGGGTGCGTGGGGATAATCGAGTGATGGTTCACGCGCAAGCGTGGCTACGGTATGTGCTCACTCATAATAATGAGGAGGCAGACGAGGATGGCGGCCAGCGCGCCCATGCTGAGCTTGAGTGTGCGGCCCTCCTGGACGAGTTCGCAGTTCTCGCCCCAGAAACCTTCAGGACAGTGGCAGCGGTAGCCAGGCTCGCGGTTGACGCACGAGCCGCCGTTGCGGCACGGGAAGTAGAGACATTCGTTCTTGTCAACGCATCCTTTGCCGTCCGGCGACAATACCAAACCCTCACCGCAGCTAAACACCATTCCAATATTAAGCGTTAGGTTTTGCACATATAAGTATAAAATAAACTATCATCATATTATTACGATAAGTAAGTATATTAATGGTAATAAAAAAATATATAAACTATGATCATTAGTATCTTTTCTATAAAAATAATCATGACTTAATTATAAGAATACATAAACTATATAATCAAGAAATATAAGATAGAACATTTTATAATTATGAAATAAATTGGAAACTCAGTGCGCACTTAAAATAAATGGTAGAAAATAACAAAATAAAATGTTATCACGTGGGCATGTGTAATATGAATGACTTTTATCTTTATTTGCCCACATATTTTTGGTGTGCAAATAAAATCTAGGTATATAAAAGCAATTAATGTTTTCATAAAACTGTCTTTAGCCCCGGCTGAGGTCACCGAGTGATATCGGTTGTTTCGGTCGTTTGTGAACGCTTGGAAGTTCTGATATCGAGGAATGTAGAGACCATCAATTACGACTGGTGACAACTGATCATTCATTACGCACCATGGAAATTCTTTCCGTAATATAAAATTCGGCTAAGATATATAAAATGATTTGTATAATGTTGAAAGTTCAACTTACGTGCATTCATATTCATTCCACAGATCCACGCAAACGAAGGGCTCGGTGCAGTGGACATTGATGCAAGGACTGTTCGACGGGCAATTGCGGTCTAGGTTCCTAGCCATGGTGGCCTGTCCCCACTGCGTGCCGTTCATAGCCGGTGGCAATGGCAAGTGCTTGCCTTCCAACCTGATGTCATCTAAACAGCCCTTTTGAAAATCAGCGTACACTTCAAACGTTCTAACGCCAGTATACTCTGCTTTACCGCCTGCATATACACCTTCCTGCTTGTCGACTAGAAGCCATTGATGACCTTCGAATGAAAAGGTCTCGTTGTACCTCCTTCCTTCACCGCCGTCTATTTCGAGCATCGCCGCACTTCCATATCGGCTCACGCGGGCTATATGCCATTGACCGTCATCAACAGCAACTGAATTTAACCACACATCGCGCTCCTCAGTACGCAGCGAATTAAGATTATATCGAAAGTGTAATCGAGATTCTTTCACTTCGAGTATACCATACTCTCGATTGTGCTGATCGCTTACTCTGAAAAGCTCACCGTGAGGCTCACGCGTTCTAAATCTCAGTTGGATTTGAGTGCTAAATCTATCAGGCTCAAAGCTTAAAGCAAACTTAACGTAGCTCTGAGGTCGGAAACTGGTGGGTGTGGTGGGTAAGTTACATGAAGGCCCAGTCCAACCAGGCTGGCATTGGCATCGAGCTTCGGAAAAGCTTCCAACACATGTGCCGTGTTCCCAACACCTTGACGTAGTGTCAGCCTGATTACATATTTCTTCAGTTTGTGGGCAGCCAGCTACGGAGTTTCTAGACAACCCTGGATGCGCTAGATCATACAATTTGCTATTATGTATTAAGTTTCGTATGCAACCATCAAATCCTTTGCCGATGGGCATATATTGCCAATGATAATGTGTAGGATCAAAGTGCTCTATGTACAAACCACCAATCTGCAGTGGTGAGTTGACATTTAAATATTCATTGAATGGAGGAATTGTTCCAGAGGCTTGGCAAGTTGAGTCATCAAATTCTGGTGGAGTTCCATCTTCCATTTCTTGGATATCAGCTGACTTACAATAGTCTACTGTCATTCTGACATTTTCAGTGTCCCAGAAAATATCTATTCTATGCCATTCACCGTCATCTAATGATTTCTTAGTTTTTACTCGTAGTTCTAAAGTTCCAGATCCAAAATCAATTAAAAGTCTCGGATTGCCCCTTTCTAATTCAACAGATATAAAATCCGAAACCATGATTTCTTCTGGTTCTGGCGGCACTATAGGTCCATTGTAAAGCAATACGCCTTCTGATTTTCTTGTAATAAATTCAAAGCTTAAATGTGAACTATCACACATCTCTAAAGCGGGGTACCAAGCCCATCCAGTTCCTCTAAAGCTTCTTGATGTTTGTTGGCATCTTGGTCCAGTATATCCAGGAGGACAAGAGCATGTTAGGCCATATTTACCTTCTATACACCGGCCTCCGTTATAGCAAGGTGAGTTACGACAGGTCTCTGCCTGTGTGAAGTTACGAGCCCCACATGTACATTCAGCAATCACATCCACACGAACACCAACAAGGGCTGTCTTATTTGAATTAACCATGTATGGCAAATTACTGATGTCTAAAACATTGGTACATGATCCTTCACACATTTGATTTTCATAAAGACATTCATCGATACCAACCATGGTAATATTAATTCCTACTGCTCTTTCGATCTCCTCCCTATGCATAAGAACAATGCCATTTAACCGGATAGGTTTATAATAATGGGCTCCATGTGCAGAAAATCGGATGTCCGTTACGGGTGGGTGCTTTTTCCTCAACTGTACACTAAATATATCAATATTTTCACGCTCAGTATTTAATAGATCAGCCAACTTATCTTTAAATATGTCCAATTTACTCCGCGAAACGCTCAGAGTTTTATAATTCCATACTCTGATAAAATCTTCATCAGATATACCTGATATCCGAATAGATCCTGAATTTATAATAGCTTCATGAGATATTTCTTTAACATACACAGTTACGTTTGCGGGAACATCTGTTTGTGTGTGTTTTCGATCGTAAACTTTAAACTTTAAGTGATATCTACCTTCTCTAGTTTTGTGTCTCATTTGTACCATTCCAGTTTCTTCGTTCAAAGTAAAGTTTGGATGTTCTGTACTTTCCCAGAAAAACTTTTTATCTGGCAGGTCCCAGTCATCTAAATCGTAAACATAGACTCGTCCTATTTCTGTATCCGGTGAGTGGCCTTGATAGCTATATACAAGTATGTCCTTGGAACCTGGCTGCATTTTATTATCATTGACATCACCAATCACAACAGTAAGTGTGCTTGTTCCAGTCATGGCAGGATTTCCGTGGTCTTTGATGATAATAGGAATAAGATATTCCTTCTGTTGTTCTCTATCGAAAGAACGTAAAGATGACACAATAGCCATTCCATCTCCATTGGCACCTTTTTGATCTTGTTCCACTTTGAATGAGGCTCGAATTATATCATCCGCACCAGGGTCAAGTCTGAATTGGAAGGGTGGTCCATTACTTTTAGATCGATCATCATCATCAGTAGCTAAAATCTCAGCGACCTTTTTGGGTGTTATATGTTCAGTTAACACAGGTCTATAATCTTTCAAAAAAGTTGGAGCATTGTCGTTGATATCTTGAACTATAACAGTAAGAGTAGCAGTTGCTGTTCTAGGTGGCATTCCATCGTCAATAGCTAAAATCTTAACTTGATGTCTTGGTGTATCTTCTCTATCTAAAGACCTCTGTATACTTACGGTACCTTCCTGGTTTATTGAAAATTGGCGTTTTCTGTCAGAAGATCTGTCAATAGCATATGAAACTTTACTCTTTCCCCCTTGATCTGGATCAGTGGCTTTGAATGTTTCTAAGCTCTTACCAACTTCAGCATTCTCGTAAACAGATACTTCAATGTTAGCTCTATCAAACTGAGGTTTATTGTCATTAATATCTCTAAGTTTAACAACTACCCACGAATAAGCTACGTGATATTTATCGTTGTCATTATCTTCTCCTTTATCATTTACTTGTATTCTAAATCTGAAGCCATTACTTTGTAATTGGTCTTCATAATCTAAAGGCTGTACAATTTTTAGCGACCCAGTACCGTCGTTATTTCTAACCATAGTAAATTTATCAGCACCATAACCACTATTTTCAATAACTTTATATTGAAATTTATTTGTCTCATCCTCATCATGGACAGTAACGGTTAAAATAGGCATTTCGGGTAAATTAGTGCCATCTGTTTCGTCTACCTCAGTAAACCATTCATCTTTAGTAAATTGGGGTGGCATGTCGTTTATATCTTTTACTCGTATTGAGGCCGTACCAGTTCCTTTTAACCCTCCTCCATCTGAAGCCACTATCTGTATTGAATAATCTGGCGTTCTTTCGCGATCCAGACAACATACTGCTGTTTTTATGACTCCAGTTTCTGGTTCGATTTCAAATATTGGCGAGCCTGTTTCTTCTTCAATTACATTTTTCTCAATAGAATACCACAACTTTGCGTTGTTACTTTCTGCTGGATCATCATAGTCGATAGCAGTCATAGTCATGACAACCATACCAGCAGTACCATTTTCGGTTACATTGCCAAAATACACTCCTTGAGGGAAAATGGGAGCATTATCGTTAATATCTTTGAGATTGACTTGTACGTCTGCGTATCCTACAAGACCCTCTCCACCTTCGTCTTGAGCGAAAACGGTAAATCTCCACTGTGGCCTTCCATTTGGTTGATCTCGATCAAGAGGCTGTGAACAAATTATTTACTTCTAAATTGGTTTATTTAAAAAATACTATTGAATTACACGGCAATATTTTCATGTTTATGCATAGTTTATTTTTATGAAACCCTTTAAAAATATTGTGTAAATAATAAGTACTTGTTAGGTAATATACAAATAACCAGATGCTAAAACCACAGAAAAGATAGAAGTCACGAATATATACTTCGCTATCTGAAAACGAAAACGGGCTCGAAAAAGTATTCCAATTTTCTGAAAAGTACGTAATTAATATTCAGCAGCCGTTCGATTTTTTTACATTATAGAAGTATCTGTGTCCAGGGTTTCTATAGCGCAATGGATCGCAATAAATGTGTGATTGCATTGTGCATGCAAAATGTGTATCCTCGTGTACGCTGGGCGTCTACGAGTTTAAATTGTCATCTCGGCGGCACCTGGTGCAACACGGCTATTAGGGACAGCGCACACCGACAGAATGGCGGCGAAGCGACAAATTTTAAAACAAATGAAAATATACTTGATTTACGTTGACAAACGGCTGCGCGCCTCTCAACTGCGCTCTGAGTAACTTCGAGCAGCCCAGTGTGATGTTATTTTGTTTTACCAATTCCAGCTATATGTTAAAGGACTTTCAATTATTATTGAATTAGTAGCTCCGCCGACACTCCGTCGTTGTACCCTGACACTTATTGAACGTTTATGTACTTGTTGTATTTCTTGAAATTAAAAGAATAAGTACTTACCTTGAGTACAAATATTTCTCCAGTGGTACGATTAATATCGAATTTGCTATTTGCGGGGTTGTCAGGATCGATGCCTTGTCCGGTCAAGAAGTAAACGATGTTCTGCTGTCTGTCTTTGTCACCGTCAGTGGCAGTAACCTGTGCATACATTATTTATAGTTACTTTCTTTGCATTCGAATATTAATAAGAAAATCAATATTCATATTTTCTGATTGCTTCTCGTGATATACTTAACTTAATAATGTTAGTCTAAATATAAATAAACAACAAGCAAGTAAGCACACACAAACACAGCGGTCGCCAACAAGTGGGTAAAAACACACTCTCGATATGAGAGATTGGATTGGGCTCTGTCTCATGTTTGGTTTATCGAATATTAGAACAACACTAGGCAGTTAAGGGAGTTTTGCGTCTCTGAAGGGAAATGTCCCAAGGCACTTTTAGGGGTCACAAAAGACAAACATTGCAAACTAAAGTAACTCTCGAGAAAATTATAATGCTCCACAATAAACATAGATAAATAAATATACATGCTGGTTTATCTTAGAAAGCCTACAGTGCGTTGACTACATAGCATAAGTAGATTTTATTAACTATAGCATAAGATCTGTCACAAATCACAACAGAGTTTTCAAATACATTCTCGCACTTACCGCGGCACGTCCTTCAATAATGTATTGAATAAATGAAACACCTAAAGAACTTTTGATCCCGAGGTGTATATGAATTACAGTGTATTTTACAGCAGCGCGCTTGATGCGGAAGTAGCTCCAAGTTTATGAGCCCCAACACCAGGATTGTTTGGATCGGCCCTCTACGACGGTCCCGTCACCGGAAGCATGGAAAACTTTATTCTTTTTAAAGAGACTTACAAAGAAGGCCGAAGAAGTTTAATAACTATTACACAACCGCAAATACAAAAGGAACAGAATTTCACAGAGAAATGTTACCAATAAAGGCACTGAATGAAACAGAAATCAGCAAACAAACATTGAGAGAGCTGTTTATTGAATTCACGAGGCTTTATCGAGTGTTGAAGGAGAAATCGATCTGTGTAAAATTGGGATACATAATAAGCTTTACTTATGGCAAGTGGAAAGAATTTCAAATTACATCAGGCTGGCGGGAAGGGCAGAAATGAAGAGGGTCGACGTTTGCGTAATTACTCGGATCATTTGTGAATCTCACTCCAATTATTAAAAAAAAAGCTTGTCACTACAAGTGACTCGGGACGGGATTTTACTCTTGGAACGTCAATTTTCATGATTGAGTATAAAAGTCAGGTCTAGCGAATAAATTGTAGAAGAGCCATAAGATTTAAGAGGGGTTGGATGAATTAAAATTTGATTTTATGCAACCAATTATAAGTTGAGTTTAACTCTAAGGAAAAATATTCTCTAATGGCGTACTACAACACGGAGAGCAACATCTCGAGAAAGCAATTTCCAAGATTTCTCAAATAATTTCCCGATGTTCGTATTCTCTAAGTTATTGGCAGGACTTCAAGGAGTTGTGGAACAACGAAGATATCTAGACAGTGCATATAGGCGACTATGAGTACATATGCGGTGACACTAAACTTCGATGGAGAAACTGTAGTGATGCGTGACGCTCCGCTAAAAGCTCTTCAGCGGCTCTAGATTCATAACTTACCAACGGAACCTGTGGGTATGGATACAGAGACCAAAGTTGCATTGGCATTGGATAGATATCGGACGGATGGATTTATTTTTAAGTTTGTTACACCACCAAAAAAATAAACAGAAAGCAAAATAAATAAACGTACGAACCGAAAGATAACTGGATTATGAAGCCATAAATATTTGTTAGTATAAGTAAGTAGGTATGTAAATCTGGGATTTTTATCGCTTCATCACAATCGAAACGACCTTTCCTAATGGTTTTAGAGGTGAAGAGAGGGCACGCGCGCACCTACATTACACTTTATATAAACTCGCAGGTTCAACAGATTTCTATCTACAAAATGGAATTTAAATCATTTTTATTTTTCAAATTTTACCAAAGGTGTACCAATGAAGGCTATGTCGTTCCATTTTGCATACTTACTATTATTTTGACAATGATTTTTTGCGCTACGGGGATTGATCGACGGTCATGTTAGCGGAGATTAGTTGGGAATGTATTAGTATTATACAGGTTTGGGTTAACAGAAATAATTAAAAAAAAAAACTAAAATAAAACCTGTATGAGGGAGCGTGGGAAGGGCCCGGTCTCCTCCAGAGCCTGCGTGACGTAGGCGCTGCGCATGAACTTGGGCGGCAGGTCGTTGACGTCGAGCACGCGAACCACCACGAGAGTCGCGTTCTCGTTGCGTCCATCCGACGCCACCAGGGTGAGGTCGTACTATAACCACCCATCATGCTCATGCACCACAAACAAAAGACTCGCATAGTCTATTCAGACTTGTCAGCCCTTTTATGACGATGTCATCCAAAGTTGAGTTGTTGTCAATGTGTTACGAACAAACAAATGACGATATCCAGTAATAAATCAAACGAAGCCACATTTATTAAAAACATCTATTATTAAACTTTTATAGCCTAAATTGCTGTTATTTATGATCCATGACTTTTGATTCGTTTCCATAAAAGTCCATTTTGTTGCAGATAAGCAATTACATTCGTAGTATAGACGGCCGTGTTGGGAATACCTATGATATATCATTTTGACACGCATTAATAAATGAAAGTACATTCATATATATAGTCATAATATAATATATTATTATATTGGCGAACTCTATTTATTAGATCTAACGCCACATTAATATGTAAGCGTGTTTGTATTAATAGCAGAGAAAATGCTTCGCCAAAGACTACGGCGAATTATCGCAGTGAAGAAGTTAATTTATACCGCACGGAGAACTTTCCTTTCGGGCTTCGTGCAATATAATTGGAAAGTACAAATTTCAAACGCCCGCCGAAGTTAAACCCAGCCAAGCTGCCAAACTTATCGTTATACTTAATCGTTATAAAAAAAAGAGAAAAGTCGCGTACAATTTCATAAAGCGAAACGCAATGGCGAAGAATAAAATAAATATTAGAAAACCACAGGACGGTGGTTGTTTAAATAACGTAATGGTTGCGGACGGGGTATTACGCGACCCACTGAACTTCAGCCGTTGCTGCTCAAAGCCCCACTCGGACTGACGTTCGGTTGGCGATTTCAATATCTATCGTCGTATGGTTTAATAGAACTGACGGCCATGCTGATACGTTGGCGCCGAGTATTTCATTGGACCACTGCACTCGTTAAAATTTTGTAATATTTCCGACCGAGAGTATGCCATGGGATCGCAGCGATAAAAAAAACAATTACAACCTATAAAGTTAAACATTTTGTTCGAAGCAATTGTTATTATTACACATTTTACGCGTCTACCAACAATATACAACTTAATCAAGATGTTAGACCTATAAATTTCTGATGTGAATAAAATTCAGAGCATAAAATTTACTAACACAGAATATAATAACAGCCGAATGTTTTACTACAGATACCTCAAGAACATAAAAAAAAATATTATGAGCAATAAAAACCTGAAAGAAAACTTTCGTTACGCCAAGAGTAATACTTCAGTCGACTATACGTATTCTGGAGCTGCAGACCGCCGCAATAAAGAAGTTGGATGCAAATAAAACAAAACAAGAACAAGGACACTAGCAACAAAAAAATAACTATAGCGTAATAAAACAAAAACAGTGACACAAACGAAATCCCCATGCCATGCAACAATAGACTTAAGGATCAATTGGGGAACCGGGTGACCTCATTCGATTGTCATTTGAAACTATTGGGTTTATAGACTATTATTGAATTTAGTACAAATGTTATGTAAAATAATAAGCACTAATTATTTTACTATAATCTTAGATAAGATTTTCGAAATATAAAATGTACTTATTAACTTTCAAAAAGATTCGAGAGAGTCTCGCACAAGGGTTGATTTATTGCGTTGTAGCTCAGAATTTATATCCCGTTGTAAATATTTATGTTCTCAACATTTGTAATTTTTCAAGCTATTCCGATAATTATTTCACTAAAGCTATATAATTTTGCAATAAAAAATGTTAACCTAATATATAGATAAAGACCCATAAAGATCGAGATATCGGTTCATCAAACAATCGAATTCGGTCATGATCGTATCGAGTCGGACCTGCAGCACGCGCTTCGGCAGGTTCCTGTCGTCTTCTTCAGTGATCTGCGTGCGGTACGTGGGCCTCTCGAACACGGGGGGATTGTCGTTGACGTCCTTCACGTGGATGACCACGGTCGTGTAGTTCTCCTTGAGGTTGTCTGATGCAGCCAACTTCAGCTCGTACTGTCGTCGTCAATAAACGAGTTTATTATTTACTTCGGAGGTGGCTGTATTTATAGACTGATTGGCTGACAGATAACGCAGAGCCACAACTGGTGGGTCTAGAGATTTTAAATTTAGAGGGTATATTCCTTGAGTACCCTACAGCTGAATTAAGAAGGGAAATTTGATTCCTAAGGGGTGCAAATGGGGGTCAAAGTTACTTTGAAGATTTTTTTTTATATTATGTTCGGACATGTGCCTAGTAACATATAATTTCTTATGAGTTTCTTTTATAAAATGTAGTGTAATGTTCGGTTTATTTTCGCTCCTGAATAAAGATTATTATTACAAACTAAGGTCAGAAGTTTTTTTTTCATCTGCAAAAGCTCCTTTGACTTCTGTAATTATCATTTTACGAGGTAATTTAAAAAGTTTAAAAGAAGGTTGCGTGTCAAGTAATTTAAAACCGGCCATAATTAACTTTATTTAGGTCGTTATAAAAATAAGAAAGAGGAACATATTTTTTAGTGATGGTATCTTAAATATTCTTAAATTTATTATTTCGGCGTGACAAATTGTGGGAACGAATTGAACTAAACAAAATGACTTTTGACTATCAAATTAGCACCATTTAAGTGAATACCTGCGACATAGTGTGCCCGTGAGTACATAAATTGTAATAAAAAAATCACCAAGTCCACATTTGGCTTCGAAAATAGAGTGAACGTGTTTGCGCGCCGGGGGAGTTATTGGTGTCATCTGTCAGTGTCGTTCGGTAATTTCCTCACTCGGGAGGGAAATGTTTGTTTCAAAAGTCATCTCACACACAAAACACAAGTTGGATCGTTGAACACACTGGTATCTATCTATCACATAAATCTCTATTAGTTAAAATGACAAAAATAGGCAGGTACCTAGGTATGTAGGTTTACTTCACTCAAAACTTACATAAAAATATTCTCAGTACGCACAAATCTATTTGTAAGTGCGTTTATCCCGCCGCAGGTGAACACACGTTATACCAGGGCTTCGATTAATAGCCAGTGAATTTCCTAAGTAATCCGTTTCAAACGATACAGACCGTTGAGCCGTACAGTACCTAAGTAGCTTTATATACCCTCAGCTTACGAATTTGGTTGTTAAACAACTAGGCAAGCTAATGTACAGTGACTAAATACGCAGGTGGTGCTTAGAAAATAAACAGGTCCCGAGGGTAAAAGCGAATTCTCAGTCAACATACACGTTACGGGTGGAACACGAATGGCAAATTCAATTTTCCCACGGGACTTTCCATAGCATTTGCTCAACAAAGAAACGTTATTTACTCCTAAATACATAACAATAGAATGTATTTCCCAAACATTTAGAGCGAAGACTCGGGACGGTTTAATAGCAAAAGTAGTGAAGAGTAGACTGGTTTACATCCATAAAAGCTCTGAGAGGGGCTGCAGTTTGATAGCAATACAGCCTTTGGTAACAACTACGCTCGGCTCGCTTCAATGGGTATACTAAAGATTAAATTATTTATCTCGCGAAAAGTTCGATGAAAGTTTCTCGGGGCAGTAACAAAGAGGGCTGCTCTGATAGCGGCGGCTCTCATCGTAGACGCGATGTTTTAAAATTGAAGCTCGAAAAGGGGCAAAGAAAGGAAGCGAAACACCGTTAGCGTTTAACACCGCCGTTATGTTCAAAGGGCGTTTCTCTTTTGATCCGGCTCACCTCCGTTTTAATTACCTAGTAGGTACAACATCATTTTATTGTTATTGCCTTCCAAAAAGTATTGTACACGTTTCACGCGTTACGTTAATGTTAGTACGTGACAATTTTGGGAACTAGGGATTCTTGTTATTAAGGTTTAAGGTTTGTATCTTTTGCAGTACATAGTGACACCTATCTGCTCATTCATGCTCTAAATCGTGTTTGTTCAAGAGGTTTGTCCTTAATTACGTCAGCTTAATTTTCTACTCCTTGTCGGTTTATTTTAGTTTTTTTTTTCACATGACAAAATTGGTGTTGACCATCATATCTGCTAAGTTGCATACGCATACTGCAATGGGCTAGCCTTGGAACTTAATTTGTTTTGAGTCTACAGGATTTCTTTACAAAATATTATTGTTATTATTATTTTCTTTTACAATTCAATCCATCATACAACATTTAGGAAGAGATCAAACTGTCCAGACAACTTAGCGCGTTCCCCTCAGCTCTGTGTTACAGATGCCGCCCACCGATCCTCCTTATGATCTCCATTAGTTCCCGACTTTCAATCGCGGTTATGTTAAAGTGATGTATAATAAAACTTCCCCACATCACGCCCAACAAAAACGCTCCTTTATCGATTTATTTTCCCGGAGCACTTTATCGCCGTTATCGACTCTCTCAGGACCCATTCGTCACTATTAAACCACACGATTGTTTTAAAACATCCACATCTAAAGCTTTATTATCGTCTGCCTTCATGATTATTAATGTCCTTTATTTGTTCAAATACATAGATACAATATGTTGTTTTTTGTCAAACAGATCCGCAATCTGAGAAACGAAATTGATATTGGAAACATTTGTCATTTATTATTCTTGTTCCTTTTCGCGCTGAAGTTACGGAAACCTTTCAACTTGAAATGTCTTGCCGATACATTGTTTTGTCTATATTGGCTCAGCTTACCGCTGTGCGTTTGTTGTATAGGTATTTAATTAAATTTATATTTTACTTCGTTTTCTTTGGCCACTCTGGTCGTGGTAGTTCTCTAGTATAGAATACTTAGATAGGTACATAATATACATAGAGATGGGTCAGTATGGGAACCTCCAAAACTATAACGGATAGCAAAATATGTTGTTAGGAATTATGTCGTCGATTTTAGAGACAAGAAAAACTGCAGTTATAGAAAAGAAAAATGAATCCGGAATCGAACACGATCATTTTGAAAAAAAGACAACTTATTGTAGATTGTAAGGAATAAACATTGATGACTATAAAAACTTGTGTCCAAAATGACAAGAAAATGCTGTTTTAATATTATTTTATTTATTTCAGTGCCTAAATGTTCAAAATGACAACGATTTTGAAATAACGATGGTTTACTTTTCAAAATGACCGAGTTCTATTTCTGATTCATGACTGAGTTTTCTTATCCCTAAAATCGATGACATGGTTCCTTAGAACATATTTTTCTATCTCTTATAGTTTCGAAGTTTCCCATACTGGGAAACACCCTGTAGAATAAAACATTTCCACAATATCAATATTAGCTTTTTATTAAAAGGCAGCCGGCCACACAAATTCACGGTTCTTTTAACGAGAGGCATTGAACTGACGTTAAAACCATTAAAAAAATAATATAGAATGGAATAAATATTTTGTTTCTTCCTTTCAGGATTTTGAACTGATGTGGCGTGGCAGACAGGGTATAATAAAATATTTTTTGTAAGGAGTAGATTGTTTTTTGTACCTCCGTTTATGGATGAAACGATTTGTGATGGTTTTTATTTAATGGGATGATTAATGGAACGCCGTCCGCTATACATTCCCAATACTGTTACCCCTGTAAGCCAGCATCTAGACCGAATTACAAACTATTTGTGATAAAGTTAAGAACTCGATTTTTTAAATCAAAAACAACTTAATCAACATCCACACTATCCTTTGGCATCAATCAACATATACATTAACTTGATACAAATATACGGATTTGATATTTTAAATAAAAAACAATTGAATGCGTTAGTCGTTTGTTAAATCTACACCACACTTTGGTCGATAAAAAAATAATAAAGCATTGATGTGTTGGACCACTTACCCGTTTCCTAGTCTCGTAGTCGAGCGCCCCCGCGACGTAGATGGCGCCGGTCATGTTCTTCACGGCGAAGGCGCCGCCTATGTTACCGCTCGTGATCTCGTATCGAATACGCGACGCTGCAACCAAATAAACAACATTATACATCCATTCGCCTCGTCCTATCAAAGGATTATTTCGTATTGATAAACGGGAGCGTGCAATATTTTCCTCGGCGTGAGTTCGCCATTTTTTATTTCCAGTGTGATTCGGAAAGGGTGTATCAAGCTTAGAAATTTCGCTTCTTTGGCGCGTTTGTAATCATTATTGTTGTCATGGTCAGAACTTCTAAAAATCGATTTAATAAAAAAAAAATGTTCCCAACATAATTAATTTTGTATTTTTTGTGAACAATTTATTTTTTGTCTCATTCTGGCTAATCTTACTAATGCGCTAAAGAAGCGCAGCTTAAGGTTCAATGCTTAGCATTAGCTTTCTGTATCTCCCTGAATAACTCTCGGGTAGAATTAACTAAAATGACAAACTTATTAAATATCGACAGAATCTAGGTTTATCAACAAATGCTTATATTTGCTTGACTTAAGTACTGATCTAAGTGTGAGTATAAGCACACATTTCGAAATCACAAACTTATCTAAGCAGGCCATTTTGAAGTTTCGGGCGATTTCAAACTTTGTTATGGTTTAAGCCTTTAAAACGTAACAATCTCGTTCCGACCGAGTATGAATTAGTCAGGTCTGTTTCTAACTGTTCTTTTCATTAAGATTTTATTCTCACGCAAGAAATATAAGGATCACGTGGCAACTCAATAAAACAAGTTATACGTTAAACTTTTAATAAAGCTAAAAGTTCCCGCTTCGGCTCACAATGACAGCATGAAATATCATAGCTCTTTCTGAACCACGCGTGAGTACTTCATAAATTGGGTGGAAATAAAGAAAAAAGTGAATTTGGAGAACCTAACAGATTTATGACTACGCCGCTTCAGATTGTATTCCCTCGAGACATTTTTTTAAGACAGATGCTATTATTCTTGAAGTTCTGAAGATTCCCTAATCGCGCATGACGAGAATGGCCGTGACGTAGATAAACATGTTTGTGACTACGCTGTAATTTAACGTTATTACGTGCAGTAATCATGGAGTGGATTAAATCCTGAACGTAGAAAATACTATAATAATACCTATACCTCTTCTTTTATTTTATGGATAAAAAAATGCTGCTACTTTATCGGGAAATTCTATTTTTTTTTTCTGAGGTCGCCTTCTCTCGTGTTAGCAATCCCGCATTTTGTGTATTTTGTTATTAAAGTTAGAACTCGTGTGTAACTTCGAAAGTTACAATGTTAGCCGTCCAGACCAGCCGGTTTCAGTTTATCTTGCTTAAATAGTAATTCGATTTCCATTACTAGTAATGGTCAGGGCTAGTAGATAAGCACCATGCAACTTGGAAGGGTCCGGCCGTGATTGCTCTCGTTTCGGCTCTAGCAGTAATCTGAGAAGGTATTTTTGTGTGGCAAGTTGGGTTAGTGGGGTCGGTTGATGGCGTATTATCCCATTACGACCGCAAACGCAACGTAACTCGTATCGGGCGAAATGCTACTGAAGCCCGGCTGGAGGTTGGCAGTAAGCAGCTTAGCTTTACTTATGTTCGTATTAAACTTATATTTTGTACCTATGTAAATTTTAATATCCGGTATAGAGAGGACAGGTTGACAATTCTTATAATGAAAATACGTAATTTAGTGAACCCTGCGACCTTCGTACAGCCTCAAATCAAATATCAAATACATGAGAACATGTGAATTATTCTGTGATTCGGGGTAGAGAAAAAATCAAAAAAAGTAAGATCATAAAAATCGGTAAACCCGTTCTTGACATATAAACGGTGTAACTAACACGACTCACGACATTGTTTTGTATATATAACGATGATCTAGTAAATCAATATTAAAATTATATAGGAATTTTATTTCGCCTCAAGAATTGACATGAGAGAGACTTGAAAGTTAAAGACGGAAATTTATTTCAGTAATAGTACTCAGTTCTCTTTACTAATTTCTAATATACACCTTCATACATTAGGGTTGGAACCGTAATGTTTTTATTGCAGGCGCCTTAAGGTTATAGCGATAAATAAAGCCTAATGGCGATCCCACGAGCACATTTCTCGCTGTGTAATGTCTGCGAATGCTAACAATATTACTTCTTAATGAGAAAGTCATATCACGGCGAAACACAGGCCATAACGTACATCATAAATTTAATATAATCGAGTGTGCGTTCTGTACGCGAATGATTAGCGCCCGGGTCATAGCTCAGCCGCTGGGTAAATATCCATAAAGAATACTGTTGCTCCCATCGTGTTCGAGAGCGTTGAAAATGTAAATTAAACGCCAAAATTTATTCTGCAAAGCGCAAAAACTTTATACGGGCCATTCATTTCAATGAGACCGCGTACAGGACTGCTTTGTCCTCTGGTTGAATGTGGTGTGTACTCGAACGCGTATGTATTTCAACTACAAAATAAAAGTAAAATAGCAAGCAGTGGGTTATATTCATGAAAACACCAGAAACATTTCATACCGGTTGCTTGGCTAGCACATTACTAAGTATTTGATAGAACAAGGCGATACTTGGCGGAAATCCATTGTTAAACAAATGGGGGATGAGTGGCCCACCACTGACTCTCGGCTTGTCAACTTTCCCAATTATAAACCAAACAAGTTGATCGATCATTTAAAGAAGCCAACAAAACCGAAATCGTCTAAGATGGCAATCGAGGATTCGTTTGTCAAGATATTTATTATACTTACCTACTACATTCCGCTTATTTAGATAAAACTAATTTTAATGATATTATCGCGTTTATTTTGATGTTTTTACGTTCTCGACGACTACGAAAATAATCGCCATAAATCCTTAACATTTGTTTTAGTTCAATGTGTAATATTCGCGTAAATATAATAAATCAATACATTCCGCTAAGTGGCGTGCAGGTGTGATAATAAAAAAAAATCTGTTCAATGTATTATCGCTGTGGGTAAATGTATTTGTGTAACTTTAAGTTGGATATTTGGTTAGTAATGAAGCTGTAACAAAGTTAAATGCCAGTTATATTTCCAGAGTTATTATTTCAATTTCCTGTAGTCAGAAACGCGATGGTTAGTAAGTTTATTTCCACTTTCAAGTTGTTCAGACCTTTTTATTGTGAAAACAGACAGCTTTAATGTTAGCTTTAAAACTATGAATCAATTGTATTAACTTGTTGAATTTGATGTTCCTCTCTGACAAGGTGCACAATATTTTGATTTAAAAAAAATATAGCTCTTGCAAGAAAAGTAGGTAGCTTATTCATACAATCATATTTTTTAAATGTAAATTTGTGCTGGACTTGACTTGTATTAAATGTTCTATTTGAGGAACGGCTTACAATAATGAAAAGCGTGCCAAACATTTTGAAAGATTGTTTAAATGAACATGGGTGGAACCAAACGTTAACATTACTAAAAATTATACGTATTTATAAGCTGATATAATGTTACGTTTATTGTGGTCGCTAATGACCTTGTTGTAAAAAAGCAATCTAAAATAAATAAACTATAAAAAGGAAAAAAATAAACAAGTCTATATAAAAAAATACATGAACCTGAAAGCGCTCTAAAGCTCTGACAAATCGCCTAAAATGTCAGCGGTATGAACGCTAATGTACCTAATAAAAAATAATATAAAGTATTTGAGATTAAACTCCTCTCATGTTTAGAACAATGTAATTTATCATTGTCGTTCCAACTATAAACCACGAAATTTTACAAAAGGCACGATTAAATTTAGATATACGTATAAAAACGTCAGGATCCCTCGCTCGGAGGCGTTCACTTTTAATTGTCGTTTGTCAAACGTACAGGGAATAGATGAAAGTAATAAATTGGGACGTTGGAAGATGAAAATATACGATTTTTCTTTTATTAGAACAGTATTCAATAACCCGAGCAGCGCCGGCGATCCACGCGGTAAATCACCCGCCGACACGGACGTCCTTATAGGAATTGCGGTCCGGCGAGCCACTTCTTGGATAACCGTTTTTTATTACGATTCGATTGACTGCATATTCATCCATTTGTATTGTATTTGTGTAATCTCTTTTTGTTGTATTCATATGATTGTTGCCGTATAACATTAAAATGAAATTTAGTTTTACAAATATTTTCTATCAAAACTAAGACTCTCTGGATAATAAGATCTACTTGATTATGACCCCCATTAAATAATTACAAAGCAGTAATTAAAAATAATTGTCGCAGTAATTCTTTAAATCGTTATTTAATGATTATGAATTGCTAAGTTAACATTAATATAACTAAGTAATTATCATTATAGTATTCATAAATTAACGTTACGCGAGTGTGAGGTTATTTAAAGGATAACAAGCCCTACGGTGTTAGTGAGCTCTTGCGCTTCATAACGCGACCAAACCATTCTCTATCAAAGATAATTGTAACTTAATAATGCTGTATTTTAGCGTAAATTTTGAATACGAGGTGAAAAGGTCTTCCGTTAAAACGAGGGTTCGAGGAGGTATGTTTGGATTTTCTAATAATAGCTCCGGTATGTGATACTTATCCAAATGATAATGTAAACGGTGCGTACCCAGGGACAAGTTATGTCAATTGGCTATCGTTTTTAAATGTACACAATGAAATACTGAAAGGTCATCCTGTATCCATTAGCAGGATCAATGAAAAAGATACCAACAGTTAAAATAATCACTTTTACCCTAGAAAAAATCAGAAACATTTAAAATGTAGTGATACTAAGCCAAAAAAAAAAAAATACTGAAGGAACAGAAATATCGAGAAATCAAAAGAATAAAAAGCAGTCATTTAAGGCATCATTGGCTTTAAACGGTTATAACGATCGCAACTAAGAGGTTCGAGCATCGATCCCTTCCCTGGTCACTGAAATATTGATATGAGCCAATTTATAACACGGGGTCAGTGAAATACATAATGTGGGTACACTGCAAAGCACCTCTGGCCCATCACTTCCTGGGGATTGAAGCCTGATGGAGGTATTAAAAAATGGTTCATTTTACAAAGAACGAACACGTTATTTAGGTACTTCATTCCTGGACTACAAGGAGTACCTATAAGAATTCTAAAATGTGGATTTCATTTCAGTTCCTTTTAGGCATACAAGGTGCCCGCTGTTGCGTATAAACAACAATTTATTATAACACATTATGAAAGTTTAGATTTAGGAGCGGCAATATCAAAGGCGCTATGCGGCTGACTACATTGTTACGTACCGAGATAAGCACGGATATAAAAAAAGTAAAACGTTGGGATTTCTGTCATGCTATGTTTTCACGGGCGGCCGAGGTCCGGGTCCAAGGGTGTCATTTGGCCGGCGGAAATTGCAGGGAGACGACCGGCGCGCGAGGTGTTTTAGGGGAAGTAAGCCTTCGGTCAAATGTCACCGGCAATGAGCGACGTGACCTCGCCTCGTCCCCGGGGCCTACTCATTTGTCTAAAGAAGCGCGCGGAGCAGTTTCATGATCAGCTTTAGTGCACACGCACAACGTTCTCCCGTCGACGATCGTTCACTCAGACGAGGATAAAGTATACGTGTCACTCGTTTTGTCGTGCGTCTTGACGCTGATAACGGTATCGTTAAGAAAATGGGCGCTAACATCGCAGACTTGAAGGAATGACTAGCGAAGTAGGTTCATAAGGTTCTGCTTATGTGTACCTAAGTACATTTATAGGCAAATAGGGACATGTATACATTTAAATACTCTATGCATTTGGTAGTGGGTATTAATTCAGTAGAAACAGTGTAGTGGTGGTAGTTAGTGACGGGCTAAATCAATAAAAGAACGTATTTATTTCAGCCATTATTTTCACACGTTCAGCAATTACCAAGCTGGTAATATTGCAATCAAATAAAAAAAAATAAGGATGATGATGACTTCTTATTTTAAAAAATGGGCATTGTATTGCCTGCCTGCCAGAATAGAACATAGAAAGACCGTAGTTTTGTTCAGTTTTATGTCGGCAACAGCTTGGTGAATATCAAACGGCCCCTCACACACTTGCGCCGAGATGGTTTCTTTATAAAACTGGCAACGTAATGCACACTATTTTTCATATAAGCGCGACGTTAGGACACAAAAACGAGCGTAAGCTGGCTCAACAATAAAAAGCTTCAGCATCCGAGCCTGATGCTCGCATTTCATTAGGCGAGAAATGAATGCGGAAAATGAGACGTTTTTCTGTAGGTATAAAACGAGACAACAAAGACATAAACGCCCAATACACGCGAAGGATAAGCTCTTAAAGTAAACCCCTCAATATAAATCGGGCGGATAGCTTGGCTGTGAATCTGGGAGACGCAGAAGATCATCTATCACAATTTATCCGAGTCCAAACAGACAATAAAATATTGTTTCGGGCTCATTATGTGAGTATCGGGGAGGGGCGCGGACCGGGTGGACACCGCCACGGACCATGGCAACTTAACTTACGATTTCGCAACACGGCCGAACAGACCCGCTTCGAATTTATTATTTCACGAAAATTTATAGGGAACCGCCCAATTGTATTCCCTTTCAAATTTGTTTGTTTTTCTTAAAACAAAATGCAGGCATGTGATTTAAAAAAATACGTATAGCGGTATCATACTTCGGAGAAATTATTCCAAGTATGATATGCGTTTACGTAAATTTACCTGAACAAAGTACTGAATGTTCACAAACGTAATGTCATTTGAAATTTTCGAGTAACTTCACATGCTTGCATTGAATTGAATTCCCTGGAAGTCAGCCAAGCCATGGTTATAAAGAAAAAAAAATGCTTCACACTCCATTAAAAGAGGAAACTCACGAGATTTGCGTACATTTATTCGTTTGTAACAGTGATCCAATAAATTGTATTTAAAGAGTAAAGTTACTCTTACACGGTCAGTACACACACGCGTTAGAAGCGAGTTGAAAACTTAATTAAATACCGCTCTGTTAGTAAACTATCAATAACTCGTAAGGTTAGTATCTAAATTGTAAATTTTAAAATAATTTTAAGCTCTATTTCATCTACATATATTTTAATAGCGTGTTACGTTACATATTTTCAAAGAACAACGGGTACAAAAGGAAACAATACCTCCAAAGATACATACCTACAATAGAAAATCCTCATTTTCTCATAGGTACAATATTGTGCAAAGGAGAAGGAAAATTACATATTTCATACATCACAATAACAATAAAACGATGATAGCAACTTTTATTTCTCCGTTACGTTAAGGTTGTATGTACATATGGCCATTATTACCAGCTCTAATGGCGTCACTAGTGTGACAGGTATTTATTTTGTATGTCCCACCGGTGCACTCAGGCTCCCGGGGCTTATATTAAAATGAAAGTAATACTTACCATACCATATAGAAGTACCTATAAAGATATGTTATTTTTCTCTGGTGCCTGTTTAGGTAATAGCCGTGTACTACCTTAGTACACAGCGTCGCGAGCCTGGTTTTCCTCAGTCATTCAGTGAGTACGTGTTTCACCCGAAGAAAATGTTCGAGGTGCCTTGCGCGAGCCCTGTCATCTATCATTTGCGTTTCTGTCAACGCGACAGTTTACCGGCCGAGTGTCTTTTTTTTTCTCTGTTGTTGTAACAATGGAAGCCATAATGTTTTAAAAAGTGAAGTGCAGATCGCATATAGCTACGTTCACAAGACTGCGCAGCGAGTCCATAAACGGCTACTAACTTAACAGTATAACAACCGACATGATTAACTCAATGGCTTTATCGTTTAAACTGTCGTCAAGTTGCGTTGGTTGGCAAAATATTGAAGCAATATATCTTCGTAATGTCGGGGAGCCAGGCTGTTTGCAAATTTGGATGAGCTCGGCGCCATCACTCAAATCCTGTTAAAATTCGGAAGGCAGGATTAGTGAGGCCCATGTCAACAAGGCAATGTTATCGGGCGATCAGATGGCTCGCTGCCGGGACCGCCCAATACATTATTCATTAGTATTGACTTCGCTATTCGATACAGAATACGCATTTCGTTAGCACCAGCTGTTTTCGAGGATTAAGCCACTGATACTAGAATGAAACAGTAAATCGAACTTCGTGTATAAGTACCCTTAATTTTCAGTACATGTATTCCAACAGATCGAACGAAATATTTTTTTTTTCAGCTGAAAGGTAAAGGTTCCAGCGCGAATATACAAAATAAACGATAGCCCATTGTAACAACACAGAGAAGTGATTAAAGAAACACTACCGAGAGAGTATAACACTATCAATGGTAGGTATTCACAATAAAATACAAACTATCACAAAACATTAGCATTTTAAATCTTCAATACGTATATTATAGCAGAACAATTTTTTTAGAAACTTCTCAGCGATAGTAACTATCCGACAAAACACGCATTAAAATCAGTTTATCCGTTTGAGCGCTACAATTGAATGATAAATAATTGAAATATTCATTTGTTTTCGGATCCCATTAAAAGGAGATCAAAACGAAAGAAAATTAAATCACAAAATAATAATATAACGCATCCCATTGGAAGATCAGAATGGAACGAATCAATTCTCAGGATAGACGAACGCGTCAGCTTATAAAAAGTGCCGTGGCGTAAAAGAAACCTACAAGCTAATACAATAACGTTAGTTATGAGTAAAGTATACGTGTATGTCTGTGCGTGTAATGCTCGTTTTCTCATGTAAATCTCCGCAGGAGTCCCGGTAGAGTTTTAATAGTCCATTAAATACCTCGGAGCCGAGGTACGCGGTTAGAACAGTCTCGTAATTTGCTCGCTACCTGTACTTTAGGAAATACGCCTACCTCGTTTAGCGAACGCGTATTTACATTTCAAAATAACGTGTCTGAGCTGCGGCATTAGTACTCATTTCTTCCCCATTTGTACGGACGGCAGAGAGTAGGGCACAGGGTGTGGCAGGCTTCTTGTACCTAAGAACTAGGTTTTCATCTCTTTTAGGTCAGAGGATGAGGAGACGTTAAAAAAATAACCTATTTGCATAAATTTTTCCAAGCTTTCTCGGTTCGTTAGCACGAACAAGTGTCGCACCATTAATTCTGTCGTAAGCTTTTACGATACAACAATGTGCCAACGTTGGGTCAGCATAAACCGAAATGTAATTTTGATAAATCAGATACGTAAAAACCAGTGGCGCCGGGGAAAAGTAGACCCTAAATAACGCGAGACCGTGTATAGGGAGCTATTTAAATTCAGGCGGGATGTGTGAAGGAAGCCTCGGGTGATTTATGTAGGCGGCATTATAAAAGTTTAAGCATGTGTGGGTTACGAGCGCTTCTGCTGGCCCGCGCCGCGCTACCAGCCCGCGACGCGGCGCGCCAAACGTCTACGACGTGACTCCATTTAACTTTACGACGATCCGAATCCACATCGCGATACGCTTAGCCCCCCCCCCCCCCCCTCTACCCAATTTAATACCCAAACATGAACACTAATAAATTATTGTGAAATTACCACCTTCACCTCGTAAAATATTCTGTTAGCGATTTCAATATGGCAAGTTATTTCGGTGAAAAATTCATTAAAATACGATCTTTTGCGGTACACGCGCGCGGATTGATGAGCAAATAGATATGTATGTGAAATATTTTATCCATGAATCCCTTGGAATTTATTCAATAATATTCAATTCAAGGTAATATCTACGGTGGAATAAACAGTTCGCCCTCACGTAGGTGGGTTTAGCGCGACCGCCGGCCACCGCACTAGGTGCTATGCGCGAGTAGCACATTGCTACTGAATAATTCAGCACCATAGAAGTGTTAAGGCGTGTGCGCAAACGCCGTAATACTCTTTAAATATTTAGTATTATTACTGGACTCGCGAAAACATCCGTATGTAAACACTCATTGCCCGCTATAAGCTGATAAACAATGATTAGAATACGAATTCCGTTAGCATCTATATCTTCCTAATATTCACTAGGTAAGTAATGAATATGTAGGTAGGTATGAATATAAACATTTTCTAATAGGTATGCTAAATGTTCACGACATGAGCATTTGTAATACCATTTTGTTAATTGAGTGAAGACTTGGGTATATTGTTTTGTTATATGTTTAATAATAGATCAACATATTTACTAATTGATAGTAGGTACTTCAAAAGAAATAGGTAAAAACGGATGGGTCTTTAAATTTAAAATTAATCTCACTACATTTTATTTAATCTGTTAGTAATTTTATTATAAACAGCGAATTGTTAACCACACACTCGTGTACTGAGCGCGAAACGAGTTCATAATGCTGGGTCATTTATCCACCAGACTCAACCTAAATTACGCAGCATTATTCTTTTCAAAACAACGGCGGCCGGGGAATGTCGTCACACTTGTTATCGCGATGCGCTGCCGCAGTGTTTTGGGATTATTCGCGGGACTTACCGAATATCTTGTTCAGTGTGGCCTGTCCGAATTTATGCGGTTATAAATTGTTCGGATGAAACAATGTGTGAGCGTGAATCGTCGGACCGCGAGCTGCACGCCTATCGGTCCGGAATCTGAATGCGGGAACAATCGGCCGGCGTGATAAACGAATTATCTCGGTGATCGACAACACATTTCCAAAGCATGAAATCGTTCCTCGAATGCAATTAAATCGAATAAGTATAGATTGTATTACTACCTATAACTGGTGCGAACGCTTTCATCTTTCAGTGAAGCTGATTGTAAAGATGTTGTAAATTAACTAAAAAATATGAACGTCAAATTTGACGTTAAACGTTGAATTTAAGGTTTTGACGACCTGATTAGCGCAGTTGGTATTGACCCTGCTTTCTACGTCGAGTGTTCCGGGTTCGAATCCTGGTAGGGACGAACTTTGCGTGATGAGCAGGCATGTTTGTACCCAAGACTTGGATGTTTAATATTTATATAAGTAATATATACTAGGTTCGCCCCAGTCCATTGTACGGTACCCAAAATACAAGCGTTGCTTAGTGTGGGGCCTTATAGTTGATGTGTTCGTTTGGCGATATTATCATTATCATTAAATGCGTGCTAATATTTAAGCAAATAACGTGAAAAATAAATAATACTAATCACGCTAGCGCACGATGAATGAGCGAAGGTTCGAATACAATTATTATAAACTCTCATATATATAAAACAATAATGAAAATATTTTAATTAAGAGAACAGATGGAACAAAAACGCGCGACAGAATCAGTTCATGAATTCAAACCATGGTTTTTTACAGAAATAGTTACAAAGAAAAACTGAACGAGCCGCACATCGAAGATGTAAGAAAAATCAAAAGGGAACGTGAAGGTTCCAAAACAAAGCTAATAAAACAATCAAAACAGCGGTGAATTTGTAAGGGGCCAGAGCAAAGGTCTTCTGGAACAATGTGACTGAGCAAGCCTCTCGCGGGCTTGATTGCGTCACGCCGAAACAATTCAGACAGATCTAACAACTTGCTTGTTCCCACTTACTTTTTGTATAAAAATAAAACATGCAATGTGAAAGTAATTTTTGGCTTTTGTTCATTTATCAAACCATTTTCTTTTGTGAAGTTTAGGTAACGTATTATAAATATCTAGAAATCTATTTTATTATCAGGCACCTGAATCCTAGTTCCGCATATTCTTATATCAGTGACCTAAGTAAGTTAGGTCGATATGTACGTATATTTCAGTAAAACAACTATGTTTGGGAGTATTCCAAAAGTCGCAACTAAATCTTTCTAAAGCACAGCTTATTTCAATGCATCGTGTAGTACGCTATTTTAAACATTCGTATTTTAAGCACGAAAAGTAAGCACAAAACGTCGGGAACGTAAAAAACATGAAATAAACGCGATAAAATCCGTAAAATTACTTTTATTTAAACGAAAAGTAAGCTTCAAAAAGCTGAGAACGAAAAGGTAGCTTCAAAAAGCTAAGAAAATAAATACAAAACAAGTTCTTACGAGTGGGCAGATGTATATAGATTGATGCTAATAAGATTTGAAAATTATCTTTATGATATTGGAATAGTTTTGGATTCCCAGCCGCACGCAAACAAAACGTGCAACGCATGCGATGAAGGCACGCCGGCGCCGTTGAATATTTTTTAAAGCGTAGGAAAAACCTTCGTTACTTTTCCTTTGGAAACTTCTAGGAATATATTATTATATGAATACTCGCCTTTTATGTTTGTTTATCGTGAACGGTACTCGGAAGGAACAACCTATGTGTGCACGTTCGTCGGTAATACATAAGTGCATTAAACTTTGGTCGTGTAAAGAAGTTAGTGAGTGCAGGTTTCTCGTGGCCGCCGCCGTATTGCAAGGCAGCATACTTTATGTTTGACCGGGGATATTGAATAGTTTTATAGAAAACTACTTTAGGAGTTATGTTGCTTCTGCATTGCCACAATATATATACCCATTGATTTTACTGGACGATAATGAGTTTTTTTTATAGTAGTTATAGTAACAAATTAATGAAAATGAAGTCCTGTTTGCTCCTCCAACTAACACAGATATTGTCTTAGAAGTGGGCTCACGTCAATAGTTTAATGGCCAGGATGCGGATCGAACCCGGAATAAATCGGTTACAAGAGCGGCCCCCAACACATAGACTATCTGTGAGCGAAATATGCATAGTCAAACTATTCTACCCTGCGCGTTTAACGCTACTTTTTAAAAAGAATATTCAATTTTTCCTTTTTACTAAAAGCTTAATACGCACCTAAATAAATCACAGTTTTACTTCTTCAGTTTGAATAGATTCTTTTTTGTATTTATTGTTGGCAAAAAGACTTTCATGATGTTCAACGAAGCAGAGGCAGCATTAAATTAATATTTAAAATGTTTTAAGTAAAAGCGAAGTGGTAGGTAAACTTTAAAAAAGCAGTGTAGGTACTCACAGCTTGAATGGATAGAATGTAACTTCGAACGATCTATATCTAGGTATATCTGTAAAGTAACTATAGCAGACCTATCGGACTCTTAATATATCATGCTTGACGGAAATGACGTAGGAACAGTAATGTTTATGCTGAAACGATAAGGGTAGACCAGTGTTTATGACCTGCGAGTAATATAACAGTTTGTAAGTTTTATTTAGACAAAATGTATTAATAAAAATATATATCCTGACATAGTGATCCGAGCTCGAATTTAAAATAACAAGTCACTTTGAAATAAAACATATTTTATCGGATTTATTTTATGTTTTTTACGTTCCCGTGTAAAAACCCGTGTAAACACGATAAATTTCACAAAAAAATGTTTTATTCCAATGCTCATTTTAATATAAGAAATCAATATTACAAGTAACTTTTAATACATTTAAATGTAATCCTATAGATTTGGGAGCTAGACTAGTTTTGGGTTTCAATAAACCATCTTATTGATTCACAAAAAACTGTCATCGAGAATCGTATTAAGGTCTACGAGTTGACCAGATTGCGCGATGTTCGCTTTTAATTAGTTTCTGTCGAAGTCTGTTCGATGCCAACGAAGCGCCCCTCAAAGAAATTACCGACCATCGCCACCGACTATTGAGCTCCACCCACTGAGAAAAATAGATCACTAAGGAAAACCGAGACCGTTTCGTATACATCGTGGGTTTTGTTCACCAATAACGCATTATAACCTTATTAACTCTGCCATGTTAAGCAATTATTATAACAAATCATCGGTGCATTTAAGAACAAACAAGGTTATATTAACAGACGGTCGCTACATACTAAAATAAATTGTCGACACGTACAGATTCAATATTAGATTATGTCAGTTCTTCGCCGGCAAAATGGAAAATCCCTTGATACGAACGGTGGTGCAAACGAACAAATTGTACAAATACTGATTCACATTGATCGTTCTTGTAAAAATAACGCAATATATTTTTTCTGGGATGTAAGCAAGCTGATGTAAGTATCAAGTCAGTACACAGACGTATCTACATGAAGTCTATTCATATCTATGTTTACCGAGCTTATATTACAGAGGATCCATTTATTACGTAACAATAGACGTCGTCAAACACATGTGGCTAGGCAATATAACATATAAACATAGTATAACAAATATATAACCAATCACGGCGGGTGATCTTGATTACGCCATTCGCGGTGGACGCGGTTGCATTATCTGTCGCGTGGTGTGGCGCGATAGGAGCTGTCTGGCAGCCTTGCGCGTCTTATCGCTATAACTAACACAGTTATAACACCACTTTACGACTGATGATAACATTAAACCAGCTCATTAATAGGATAATTTGAAAACATTAAAAGAGATTAAGTGGTACAATCTTCTGTTCTGCTGCTTAGTTTGCGGATTTGAAAAATGTTTTTTGCGTTGTAAATATTGTATGCAGCTGGGCAACGACGCGAATGTGCAGCACAATATAGCCGGAACTGTATCACTGTTGTTGCAGCAATAAGCAGTAAGTGCGGACTATTTGCGCCACGTGTTTCACTTAACGCGGCTAACTAATTGACTCGGGGATAAATCCACAAGAAATCACAAAAATTAACTTAAATATATTCGAGTAGTTTCTGCCCGCAGTTCTGCTGGCGGTACCTTATTGAAACATAGCTTATAGCACTCAGGGATAATGTAGCTTCCTATGCGTGAAAAGAATATCAGAATCGGATAACTAGTTCCGGAGCTTACGTCCGACTATACTCACAAACTGAAAAAAATTACCGCTTTATAATAACAATATAGACACACTGCTTGGGTATAACTTTGTGTATACAATTTGCTCATAAATATAACAGTAATGTCATCGTCATTTGGTAATGTTCCTATGCTAAAATTGTCAACAGACAACTGTGATGCCATTTTTATTAGATTACGAGTCAATTTTGTTAGCAGACTTGGGGCCCTGATCTGATCAGGTTAAACTCGCTTCACGGAGCGGGTTTAATTCAGACAAATCATAGTCAAGAGTGGGATAGAAATTGTGATTTCAAACCCATAATAACGACATTGAAGCTGGCCATAAAATAAGATACAAGTAATCCTGATATTTTATTATGATTACAAATTGTATGTTCACATAAATTTATCAAGATTTATTGAGAGTATAAACAAATTAACTTATATTCTAAATTGTAATAACAATACGTATTTAAGTTTTTATTTTATATATTTCAGCAGTTCTAGCGATATCTTTACCATATGCTATGGGAATTTTCACATTAACGAAGGGAGATGAATGTAATATTTTACACGGAAACACCTTGATTGGTGCATGTGTATGGAATATGTGAAAGTGCACGTCTAAAAATTATGATTTACAGAATCCGGTTTTTCATTTCCAAAAGGTGGTCAACTCTCTACCATCATAAACCATCTCGATAGTTGATTTATACAACTCTGCTTCCGATATTCCGCTTTGGTCTCCGGCTTTGGTTTTAAAACGTATTACATAAGGCACAGAATTTATCAAAAATATTAGAATATATTAAGCAAATAACATGCAACGTAATACTATTGGAGGCAGCACCGAGGCTACACTGGTTACCCGTAATCTGGAACATTAAATCGGGCGAATACACGCCATTCAAAGTGAAAGTAAATTTATATGAGAACTCAATCTTTTTAAAAGCGTCCTTATAGTAATTTGGTTTATAAACGAGGACCGATTTGTGGGCAATGAATTTTAACTCAAGTCGTACAAAGCGGTACGGTATGACCGTTTCGATTTCACGATCCATTGAATCGCCGTGAAGACCGACGGCCGCTGGAGAGTTTATGGTAAAGAAATGAAAATGGACAATGTAACGAGGCCGGTGTCGGATCGGGATGCAAATTAATACGCGCCTCCGGATCGGGCGCATGAATATGCATGGATGGTCCGCTCGTTCCGGAATAATATCCGAGTGGCCTGGACATTGGAGGGCCCGCCGCGCTGTCCGGTCGCGCCCGCGCCGCTGCGCCGGTCCACCCGCGCTTTGTTAATGTAGATTAGCCGAACACCATCAAATTGTTCAAGCGTATTTAAAACTGATTGGGCTTGCAAATTTTATGTTGGTACACACTGCCGTTTACCCCCCGATGTCGGTATGAAAATGATGCTGTTTTGTATTGAACACTGGAGTTTAGATAATGAAGCTATCATTCGACAAATGACAATACAAACGTATTGAATAAATATTGTCAGATTAACACATCAACATTGCATGTCGTCCGATTAAATATAATGGTAAGTTCTTACAATAAAGAAGTATCTTATTGGGTACTTTGTATATACTTTTTAGCTATGTGATCTGGTAGAATAAAGTACTACGTACCGAAAATTCGCTGTCCAGTCGTAAAAGCAATAGTTAAGTATCAATCATAAATACTCATGAAAAAAAATAACGTCCTTTTTCTCGGATTCCCAGCATACACTTTAGTGGCTCTGACGCATTCAGATCTAAGCACCTCGTACTCGTAAAAGTGTGCTTACTATTGAAAGTTGGCGTCATTCCACTGTACGTACCCAAATATTGCCGGCTCCTTGTAGAGTAATAACAATTTAAGAAAAAGTATCAAGTGCCAAAAGAAAATAGATATTACAGCTTTATCTGCGTAATGGTTATTATTGAAATTTATTGATATAACGAGTGAACAAGTTTGGAACGTCGGGAGTTAATTGGGGTTACGTGCTACAGGATCCGGGAGCTGAGTGTACGGAACCGGAATGATATAGCGAGGGGGGGCGTGGGATGGCGCTACGTCAGCGAGTATGCCATCTCGGCTGTTATCACGTGCAGCCAACATACCGCCGTCTCACGATCTCCGTGCTCCGTTACGAGCGCAGGAACAGGCTTGCGTCGGACTTTATTGCAGTTTACACCATTCATTACTGAAGGTGAGACCGCACTGAAAGGTTTTTGCGACTAACGCTTCACGGTGCAGTTCTATTTTAGTGCCTCCAAGTTTGTTCACTGTACTATTTGAAAACCAAATAACGTAGCACTGGGGGAATTTAATAAATTGTTCGTACATAAAACTATATATGTAGATAGTTTCATAATTACCAAATTTCCTTTGTATGTTTTGTTCGTTCGTAATAATATAGGAACGAACAAAACTGAAAACTGAATAATTTCAGTAAAAAATGTGGTACATTAATTGAAGGACGACCTGATTAGCTCAGTTACTAGCGAACCTGCTTTGAGTCCCGAGTTCGAATCCTGGTAGGGTGATCCACAAACATTGTGTGATAAGCATGAATATTTGTACCAAAGTAATAGATGTTTAATATCTAATGATCTACTTTATACTCTATCCATTGTATGGTACCCATAATACAAGCGAGGCTTAGTGTGGGACCGTATAGTCAGTGTGTTCGTCTGGCGAAATATATATATATTGAGATAAAGGCACCGATAAAGGCGCATTGCACGTATAAAAGTTTCACATTTCAATTAACTCAATAACCGCGTCGGTGATTCGCGTCGATTAGTCCGCGGGGAGCGTGCGGCCGTCGCGCCAATCCTCAATTTGACGAAGCCGACTCCATTACCGAAGAGAAAACTACTTATATCCGGATCCACCTGAGCTCCCCGTAATCACTATCACCTGCCAGTGCCCCACCTTTCCTAATTAAGAGCGGAGATATTGATAAGTCACAAAAACTACTCTGGGCTTATTGCTCCGAATAAGTAGGTTTATTGGCTACATTAAGTTTGTTATTAATGACTATTTCCCATATTAAATATGCATATAAATTAATCTTATACCAAATATATATAAGATGTACCATTTTTTTTATCCAAAAAATAAAAGATAAGAAATTATGATAACAATAGAAAGTGTGTAAAGAACCAACAGGGCGCCACGTCGTGCCACACGGCGCGTCGATACCCTGAAACCCATGATTTATTGAATTACAAGACGTAATACAATTTCGCGTACCTAAATCCGCCTGGTGAAATTGTATTTCGCAATTGGTAATCAAGTGTTTTATTGAATTTGTCAAATCGTAAAAACGATCCAGGTTGTAACATTTCTCCGTGCGTATTAGTTATTTGCTTTGCAATAAATAAATAAATAAATTACAAAATAATAAAAAATACACTCCAGTCCGGAAGGCAGTAGGAATTTGGCAAGGCGTATCGCCATCGCGGTCGGTCCACATGAATAATTGGGCAGCAAGGAGCCCACTCGTCGCCGTTAAAAATAATTATTCCTGCTAATGTTCATCTCGACTGCTGGCGGTCCAGCCAGCAATTTGTCACGGCCCACAACGCCGGAGATGTTTATTCAAACGAGGAGATTTTATTGCAACGACATAAATCTTCGGGCCGAGGAGATGGAAGTGACGCGATCTCGTAATCGCGCGACAATGTGCTTTTTGCGTCCTCTCTCGTCCCCCTCCCACCACATCCACGAATATCGCAAGGGCGCGTATTAATAATTCAGAGTTCTCACTCCTCGTATCATAAATGTTGTTTTGTTTTTTTTTATGTTCATGCAAAGATAATGTGTTTGTATCTGCGGAGTTTGCGGGAAGGCTCTCAACCGACGGAAATGTGTTACACACTATTAAAATAAGGGCACGAAACTTTCAGCCCGGAGCGCGCACAAAGCCTGTAAAATTTCAATACGAACTCAAATATATGTTGTGAGGTCCGTCCGAAAATGAGGGATATATAAATTCAGTTGGGCGGCGTCGGTAATCGTGTCAGGCGCGAGTGACCGAGCTACATGTCGTTATCATTTTGGACATTAATAAAACTCTATCCGGCGTGTGTAGCGAGTGCGCCGCAAACTTCACCCGCTGGGAAATATTCAAATGTAGAGTGCACAGTGCGCATATTGACACGGCTAATTACCACCCACCCGGCGCGGGCGGCAACACGGATAAGTATATAAGCTCAGGTTTAAACCGGAGTTGCAACCATCTTACCTAATCGGAAAAGCCGTCAGAGTAGCGCTACGTATTACGGTAGCACTGTGGAGTATGGTTTATGTTCAACAACGTTTAAGTTAACTGCTCTATATTGCTATAGCTGTGCTGCAATCTCGTACTGCGCATAATTCCTCCAAACAAAGGTTAATTTGAGTAATTGGTCTGAGTCAATTAAGTAAGTTGATTTAAAATGAAATATACTGTAGAGTTTGTTTTTTTATATTGCCACATAATTTATTTAATAATTTGGGAAAATTTATACAATGTACGTGATAGTACTTGTTATTTTTACATAATGCCTATGTAGGTTATATCTACCTGTGTATACTTATCCTCTTCATAAAATTACAAACCATTGTTTAAGGTTCGCTTTAATTGGACAGAAAATAAGTGAATCAATGCGAATGTAATGACG
This sequence comes from Pheosia tremula, assembly GCA_905333125.1. Lineage (NCBI taxonomy): Eukaryota > Metazoa > Arthropoda > Insecta > Lepidoptera > Notodontidae > Pheosia > Pheosia tremula. Next base: position 5,607,016 of record HG995397.1, read on the forward strand.
GCCTATCTACCTAATGAACAACGAAGGCTTGTAAATTTTCATTCGATAAAGAATTCCAATAAGTCACGTTGCCTCTTAATCCGGGAACATCCGATTAGTTTCGGACGCGTGGGGTCCTCAAATCCTGGGGCCCGAATTAATCGACCGCTCCCTAAGTCTAATTACTGAAAATAGTCCCGGAGTTTAAACATCTTAATATTAAATACATGAAATATCGAGGTTCCGTTACCCTGAGAAACGTATTTAAGATTAATAAAATATATTTTTATGTCAAATTTTGTTGTAGTTTGGAATATATCCACCATTCCCGTTACCTTGCCATGTTTTGCTTGTCTTTACAATCTACAGCAGTTGGCGGGTGTTGAAATGCCGTTTTCTAAATTATTAAATACTAGCTGTTGCCCGCGACTTCGTCCGCGTGGTATTTAACAAAGAGAACCGTTGACAACAGCCTGCTCGCCCATTCTGAGCCCGCGGGACGCATTGCAGGTTGTTGTTATCAAACTTAATCAGGCGCTGCGCTGCAACATTGGTTTTAATTTTTTTTCCTGAGAACCTATTTTTGTTTCTAAAATAAAAGTAGCCTAAGTTACTTCTTGTTACATCAGCTATCTGCCAGTGAAAGTCCCGTCAAAATCGGTCCAGTCATTTCAGAGATTAGCCGGAACAAACAGACAGACAGACAGATAGACAGACAGACAGACAGACGGACAGACAGACGGACAGACAAAAAATTTGAAAAATGTTGTTTCAGTATAGGTAACGTGTATACATCCAAATGCACTTAGTAAAAAGCGGTTATTTTATTATTACAAACATACACTCCAATTTTATTTATATGTATGTATAGATGTATAGATTAAAAAATCTACTTAATAACGCATTTAATATTCACCGAACATCGAGTGTGGTACCTAGGTAGGGGACGCAGTTATATAAGAATGTTGATTTGATTTGTAGTATGTACGAACTAACGTGTATCCTCGGTATGTTTGTTATGGTAGGTAGCCAATGAGCGCATACAACGGTAAGAGGATTATCCACCTCAAACTGGAATAACCATAAGCCGTATTACGACGTATTATTTGTGTCGAGCATAATTATGTTCAAGAAGATCTTGCTTATGGATTAATGGAACGACTGTTTCTATGAAGGTTAAAACATAAAAATGAAGCATGAGAAAATGATTGAATACACGTAAAATAAGCAGCAAACAACGCTGTAAAATAACGTAATTTCTCTCGGCCTCGGCTTTAAGAGCAATCGCGTTAATTTATAAAGCGAGCAAACCAAATAAATCATTTCACGTTTCAGTGTATTATCGATATTTGTGGAAGCTTTAGCTATCGACATGATAGAAATTGCCGATTGAATACATAAAGCTGTGATCGTCAATCTGCTTGCTCAGCGTAGGAAATAGGATAGGTATGTAACATGTCAATATTAATGACACACATTGAAGCAACTTTGTCATTTCACAACTACTAGCAAGCATTTAGTAAGTCCGTTGGTTCTAACATCATTTTCGGGAATATGCGTAGCATGAAATGGTTCGTGTTGCATGCTATTTTTGCGATTTTCCGGAGATTAATAGCTGGTGTGCTAGGAAAAGTGAGGGAACAACGGCCCGTTATACCAGGAAACGACTGAATATTAATAATTCGCTGAATGTTTTATACCTATCAGCGGTACGACACGAGTTAGTAATGTAGATTTCGTGGATAAGACATAAATAAATATATGTGAAAAACAGTTGTGTTGTCAACAAATATCGGCCTAAAATAGATTGTACTATAACCACAGAATAATTTGTATTCACTTGTATAAGGATAAAGATATCTTGTTTATAGTATGGATATAACTAAGAATATTACTATATAATATAACGGCCACGTTAGTTTCCGACCAAGTTCCTACATAACATCTATTGTGATAAACGATAAAGATAACTATAAGCATTATAGCCCCCAAACATTGACGCTTCTTTGCGCGTGTATACGATAATATCTTCGAGACATAAAGAGGGACTTCTCGTAAGCCGATAAACAAACACTGATATCGTATTACACTAAATAATAATAAAGGTATCAAAGTCATAGGAAAAATGAGAACATAAAAATAACTATTTGAATGATTATAAATAAATTTAAAAGCACGGTCTTCTTAAGAGAGCACAAACAAATACCATTTTTTTTTAATTACATCGTATTCGTAAAACTCATTACCACACTTCCCGCCAAAATTTGACAGACATTATTATTACTGGTAACGAAGTATTTTTTTTCCTTTGGTTTCGGAGAAGACGAAATGAAAATATAATATGGCATATCAAAAAAGATGTGATTACGGGTACACGGAAGACTGTATATTTCATATCACAAACATATATATTCTGTATATTATCAAACATATGGAACAATACAAATCGTAAGTATATTTTGTTTTTAATGTTCAATAATTTATTATTTCCTTTTTTTGGTAGTTACGTACCCCGACCGAACGACATATCGGTACTGCTTCGCTTCGTTTAGTCAAGATGGAGGCTCGCTCAAGGATAACACTCGCGTTCTTCTTCTTTTTTTAAAATTGGCAATCGGCTACAAAATGGGGCCATTTTTCGCAGTGTCGAGTAAATTATTCTATTTATCGTTGTTACCCCTGAAGATAATGTTGGTATGGATGACGATGATGATAATGAAATAATTCCCCAACCCGTCAGTAAAGCTGTGGGTACTCTATTTTATTTTAATTTTCTTCACTCGTGTACGTTTATGAATACACAATGGATAATATCGCTTTATGCAGTGTGTATGGTAACGAAAACTTTGGATAGAAGTTACACTTAATGCCTTTCATATAATTATAGAAATCACTTATGTCGATAGTCATGGGTTATAAATGTTATAATTTTAGAGCGCGCAATGTATCGTAAACGACGCTATTACAACACAACGGTCCGCGCTATCCCCGACTCGTGCAAATCACGAACGCACTCGACCGTATTGAGTTTTACTATACATTGCCGTTTTAGATCTAATTAGTAATTATTGGGTTTTCATTTAATATCACGTTAAGATAGACTTCTATTATAATTTCTTGCTAAAATTAATTCAATACTGAAAAAAATAAAATATAATTCATGAAAAGATTGATGAAAAATACCATCTCTGGGGTCTCATCTCAGTTTTCGTTACGAAGCCACTTACTCTGTATATAAAATAAACTTTTTTTTTTAAATGTTCAACATCCCATCAAAAAGTCAACGCTCACGTTATCTCAGCCAAGCTTTGTCATCTGTTTACCTCGCTGCGAGCCCGATTGTTAAACAACTTCGCGTAAACTGAATACTCAGATGAATAATAATATTGCCGCGCGCGACATGCACCCGTGGCAGGCGCGCGAGATTATGGGTGTGATTAATAGGTGACAGTGCACAGGCGTGGCAGTGCATGCGTTTGCCTCAAGCGAGGCATGAACTGACTGACTAATGAAAATCAGTCTTGTGAAGCAAATGCAAGTCCATTGGCTTGCCTGCCTGCCTGCCTGAAAGCCTCAGATAGTTGAATCGTTAGCTCGCTTGTTCGCATAAGTTCGTTCAGGTATGCTCAACATTCAATTTTCCTTCATCAAAACATTACTTTTACTGTCTTACTACACAATGCTTAGGATTTGTGTCATTTCTCCAGCCCCTAATGTTTACTGTGTACGTATTTATCAGGCGTCATTGTCAAAGGCGCGTTACGCGGGCCCTCCAGTGAATGCGCGAGTAAACACCCCGCGGCTACGGATAAGGCCGTAAAAAATATCACGATCACAATGAGTGACGAAGATGAATGTTTCAAAGGTAAAATTTAATGATTTTGTATAATATTTTTCAACAAACGCAATACAGGATCCTTTAAGGGCGTTAAGGGGAGACCTTTGCCTTGCATTGGAGCACACAATAGGCTTTATAACAAATATATGGGCGTTATAAAAAAGTTACGCGATATTCTATACGCGTAGTAGTTTATAGGCCTATCGTAGCCGCGTAGTTTAATCGTAGCAAGCTACGTGTAGTAGTTTAGAGGCCTATCGTAGCCGCCGCGTAGTTTAGTCGTGCCAAGCTACGCGAAGTAGTTTACAGGCCTATCGTAGCCGCGTAGTTTAATCGTAGCAAGTTACGTGCGATTCATACAATTCTGATCAATACCATTCCACATCAAATATTTTATTAACCATTATGAAAATTTTATGATTCCATTTTATGCCTCGGTATTCGAGACCATTATATTTCTAACGATTTTAAAGGGATAATAAACGTCATTTAGAATATGATTTAATAGGTTTATAAGTAACTTTATTTTCATTTAAATTACATTTTTATTAAAACAGATGAAGATATTTCTTATCGCACACTTAATCACTAGGAAATATAGGGGGAAATAAAGTAGGTAGATTCGTAAGTTAGGACAGCATGACAGCAAACTTTGGCAAAATCGAGCGCAGCTGCCTTGAGTCGGTCGTTCTCGTTACAAGTTGAACTTGTTCCTACCCCTGGCTCCCTGAATTAACCGAAGTAGGTGACATACGACTTATTCACATCCGTACATTTAAACATAAATTTGCGAGTAAGCGAGTTGAGTGGGTTACTTAGTACGAACGACGATAGCTACGTTCATCCCAAAAACACTGATTTTTGCTCTATTAAGAATAGCATTGATAGGTAATCGACATGATTATGAAGGGCAAAAGTAGTTTTTAACCCATGCTTTCTTAGTTTAGAAACACTACGTGTAAATTTAAAATTTAGTATTGTGTTGAGTTGGCTCAGCATCGAAACCATAATGTAATTTGTCAAGTGTCATAAGAAATGCGTACGCACCTCGGGTGGGAATACATCCCGAGGCTTATGAGTGTGTTGCTGCCTTATATTGATGGTATCGAGGCGACAGAATTACCTTTGAAGGTAACGTAATTTACCTTTATTGTCTTATTAGATGTCACCCACTTTATATTCAGGACACCATGTACAAGGCTACCGTTGGAAATTGCCTTCGATAAATATCGCCTAATTCTTTTTTAAACATTTTATGAACCCTGAAAAAGAATTGTCGTACTTACACTGTACAATTTTTTTTTTGGAAAAAGGTCCCTAATTAAAATATCTATATCAACTTGCAAATTTATCTTGCGTCTGGGATGAGAAACATTAGAATTTTTAAATATTCATACGCAATTTAAATATAAACAACAGCGCTGAGGAGATTTGTTGGCTACTATGACAACATTCTACCGTTTTAAATACAGTTTTACAAAAATAGCGTAAAATATTTTAACAGATAAATCAGTAAGTTATATGATTCACGTTGATGTATAAAATAATTGTAAAAATAATGTTAGATTTTTTATAAACAAGGCGAGTTCGCCTTGTTTATGCTTATGGTTATGTTTAGAGTGGCGGTTGGCCGTGCGCTCAGAACAAAGTGTATTTTTTTAAATGTCTAATAATTCAAATTATTTCTTTGGGAACGTTATGGTTATAACCTACTAATGGCCCAGGTAAATTGTTTTACACTGCTATTGTTACAAATTATATACACAATTTCCTTTCTTCTTGACACATTACCTTGGCGATGTTATAAGTTTCATAAAATATCACGCAAACTGGGAATAATATTATTGTTTACTGAGCGTGCGATACGAATTACAAATGTTTAAAAAGTGAAAACATGAATAAGATAATCACTATACCGCAAACTCTAGCGAGACCGTAGCATAGAAGCTTTTTAAACATTTTCACGTCAAAATTCAGAGTAAAATGGCTATGTGATACACAGTTATTAAAGCGTTGTCTGTGTATGCAAGATAGTGGAGTTCCATTACTTGCTAGAAGCGGTTAACCAAGCAATGAGCATGTAGAGCAAGCGGGGTGTCCGAGCGGGGGAGGGAGTGTCGCACACTGATCGTTTACGTCACGGCGAATTAGCGAGACAATCACTCAACGGGTTGCCATGGGTCGAGGAAAGCCGTCCTGTGGACGCAAATGGAGGACACCACTCCAGACGAGTGACCCTCCAGCTCAAGTTGACCTGAATGTGGTCTAATCAAAGCGTGCGAATATAGATATCACATGAATACATTAAATTGGTAAGACAAACAAACCTCTTGAGTATAAAGGGATCGGTTATCTTGATATAAGTTTCCTGATGCCTCAGATTTTATCAATCGAAGGTTGTAAAGACAAGAACACGTGAACTATACCAAGGAAGTTGTGTACACCGAGCTTTTACCGACTCATTTAAACATACGAGCGCGGTTAGCCGCAGCGTGTAATTTATCAAGCATTTTAGAGGGTTTCCTTAATTGATTCCGCTGTTAACCGCGTTGACGTTGGTTTTATCATCCATTAGCGGCAGCGGTCGGAGTGGTAGATTCACTGTTTAGTGTAAGCGGCCATGATAGACCGTCTGCACAAAGGTTGTATAGATAAAGATAAACAAGAATAACTGGCGATGACCTCCATCCAGTAGCCAATATAAACAATACATCAGTGGGCATCAACAAATAGATATAACATATAGGTACTATAAATGGTTATTAGTGCAAATAACAACCACTCTTTATAAATTAATTACATTCGTATTATAGAGAATATTAGCCTGCAGTGACAATTCTGATGTATACAAAATACGAATAATACTTGACACAGCCAAGAACACTGCTCAGAAATAAGAACGATAAGAATGAAGGCAATACATCTAGTCAAGTCAAGCCTCCGTACCAACAGAATTAGCGCCAATAATATTATTAACAATAAGAGTGATCACAAACTCCTAAGCTGGCATTGAACACGTGTTATGAAGAGCAGATACATTTGGATAATTAGGCTGTTTTGGTCATACCGAAATTAGTAAATATCTACTCACAACATAATAAGGATATTATGAACGACCACCTTCGGAAGGCCCCTTTAAAGTGCTTACTCTATTTTTCATTTTTTCGTAATTAACATTATCCGAGAAAGTCACGAAATGCATGGGTAAAAATTTTTTTACTAGATGTCCATGACACAATTTATGGCGCGCGCTGTAGCGAGATCAATAGCGATCATAGATTATCTATATTATGATTATATTGATCGACATCATGATAGCCGTCACCTTGTTAGTGTATAGCCCGCTTTAAATTCTACGGATGTAATCGCCCAAGTGTAAGATGAACCTAAAGACGTTTACAATGAAAGCGAGTTATTAATGTGTCGGGTGGAGAATTAATTAGAGAACCGCGCAAGCCTGATAGTGCACGACGCTTGATTTATGCCGTCTATTCGAAAAGATACCGCCAGATCCGGGATCCGAGATCCGGTGGCTGAGGTGTAGCACCGTTATGATTAATGTAAGTATTAAATTTGTATTAAGATCTGTAATTTAACGGTCGAAATACAATTTTCCAAGAATTATTATAGAGCCACGAAAACTGACTAATTTGATTTGATGATGCAAGCTATTAGCTATTTTTAAATATATGCTATTACCTTAAGAACATTTCAAAGCATATGCTCTCAGTACAGCTAGCTACATTATGACCATACACATAGCTACACGCTCACTCAACTATGTACTGAATGATCATTTCGTTAGAGTCCATATTATCTGGGTGTATGCAATTAAAGGGGCAAGTAGATAGGTATATTATTATTATCTCTTGTGTTTCCTCGTAACTCATTACTAGTGACACGACTCGCGTGCGGGATCTCACGCCTGGAAATATGGCGTAGGTACCTCTCACTGACGTTTATATTAATTAATACTTGTATAGAGTGGACGTGAGAAAGCTCAGCGGCCGGCGAAGTTCTCATTACTGTCTGTAGTACTCGTGAATGCGGGACGTACGGGAATGATATGAGTTTGGAAATGACGTTTGGGTAATTAGATATTTTTTGGAATATCTCTCGGGAACATAATAATGACTTTCTTTAGTTTGGTGAAAAAATTGCCCTAAATGCTCGTTTGTTAAAGATTGCCACCTAATTATCTGTCACGAAAACGACGAACAAAATGTTACCATATATTGAAATAAAACTAATTTTGCGGATTTTATCGAGTTTATTTTATGTTTTTACGTTCCCGACGTTTCGACTGCTTTACGGCAACCATGGTCACCGGAGGACGGAAGTTTTAGACGTCCTAGTGTCATACTTTGTCGCAGGCGAAATGTCGGGAACGCAAATCATAAAATAAACGCAATCAAATCCGAAAAAATACTTTTATTTCAATGTATGTGTGTGTATGTGTAATATTCAAAATATAAGAAATCAATATGCTGCCGTAGATATCCACATATATAACTACAGACATTATTAATCACCGATAGGTCCTGCCTATGCCTGTTTACCACAGTAAGTATATAAGTATCAAATATCAAATTATTAATTGCCTTCATTTGGCTCCAGGCAAATATCGGTTCAATTTCTGTGTCAACAATGAAATACAGTCTCTTGTTTGTAAACCTTCCTAGACGAGGCAGTAAATTGAATGTGGTTAATTCCACGTAGTTAAAGTCCCCACAGTAAAATGATAATCCTTTTACGACACTTGTTAGAGATCCTGACTGGAGCTAATGTTTCCAGCCACATAAACTCCGCGGATAAATAAGCCAAATCATTATCAAAGCCTTTCGCGGAGGATATAAACTTCTCGGTATTCATAGTTTTATTAGGGTTCCGTACGAAAATGGTACAACCTTATGGTATGTCTGTCTGTCTTTCTTTAATTTTATAAGAGTGAATTCCTATCGACTTGGGTACGCCGAAATATTTATAGGTCGAATTACATAAGTAGAGTTGCCCGAAACTTTGCCAAAAATAACATAGCAGCCTCAGATTTACCGAGCAAGGCAGAAAATTGATAAATGTTTATATTCCCCACCCCCACGAGCTTTACTGCATCGTAAAATTATAAACGCATTAGCTCCATCGGACGATCTGTTACCGTTATAAATAAGGGAAATGCTAAATCAACGTATAAAGATCAACTGACTTACTCTTAAAGCGGGCAATTAATTGGTAGCGTAGCGTATTAATTGGAACGTAATCTTCATTCGTTAGCCTAATGGGCGCGGTGGTGTGACGGCCTCGCTGGGTCTGTATCGTGCTAGACACCCGCACTTACTCCCAGGCCTTTGGCTTAACGGCGTGGCTAACTGATAGTTAGCGGGACAGATATTAGTTAACTGACTATTCAACGGTATCAGCTGCTGCCTCTCATTTTCTAAAAATATTTCTTTTTTTATATCTAATTGGTGCGCGATTTACTCTGTGATATTTAACGTTCTGACATTTTGATTCCATGAATTGCTAAAATGTATGTCAGGTCTTCAATACGTACTAATATATAATATGCGTAAGTAATTGACTTTATAAGTAGGAAACATCAAAATTAGGTTGTTACAATTTGCGAAATTGACTTCATAAGTATCAAAGGATAAAATGAAGTTTCCGTCAGATTGTTCATATAGATACACCTATATGAACAATCTGACGGAAACCACACTTGCTAAACTTACTTCACGAGAACAAGTGACAGTTTCAAAAGCTATCACAGGTAATGTTAACTGGAAATTGTTTATTTTATTAATGATAAAATGGAAGGTATTCTTTAGCTAGGTACTGGTACCAAAAATTGGGAATAATAATTGATAGTTATAATCTATTGGTAAAGTTATTTATGAAATCGCAATTCTTATGTTTTCCAAGACAAAATGTACGAGTTTCATTGGTTCAACACTTTGGTATCTATAAAATGAAACAATTGTAACTTTGCAGCTCAGAATTGCTCAGACTGCGTTTTGAAGTGAAATAAAAAAAATGACTTTGGTAGCTGACGTCAGTGTTGCATATTTTGCATCCACTAGATACGTTCAATCAATCCACGACAAATTGCTGGGCAACAAAACAAAACAAGCCTTCAAGTTACGAGGCTGTAAAATTACCAAAAAATAATACAATGTATTATCTTTACGATTTGACTGAATGCTTTAGATATTTCAAATGTTTTGTAGATAGCTTTTCTATACTCGTGTCTTTCAAGTTAACACAAAGAGACCAGACAAAAGATAATATTCAATAACCACACACGATAATCACCCAGTTGTAGACGCAGATAAAAAAAATATTTGGCTCAAATGGCGCGGTAAATCTAATCAGTTGTACGTATTCTTTATCACTAACTCTTAATTTTCTGTAAAATGAAACGGAGGCAGTTTTAAAGCGGGATTGAATCGGTCCTCTCGGCGACATCTGTAACGGACGCTTGGATTTTAATACTAAAGAATACAGGCAAATGCGCCGGCGGCAATGCTGCTGCGAATGCGGAAAAAAGTGAACCTAATAGGATATAAGATAGCGACTGGGGAGCCAGCAGAGTTGAGACTGCATTTTGTTACGTCATTCCTTACTCTACGGACCGGTACATAGAAGCTGTTTTTCTACTCTTGAATTTCATCGGGTAGACAGATTTTAATTAAATTATGTATGCGGCCTGGATTCAAATATTAAAAAAATAAAGCCATATCTTGAGGCATGATATCAAGAAGCGAAGAGGGGGGACTTCTTTTAAAAACAGTAGGTACCTACCACAAAAGTATTCACTTCTGAGACTTTATCAAGATTTCAGATTAGTTTTGATATCTAAAGTAAAATTATTTATATGATAACCAAAATCACATACAGGCTTACATTATCTTACGATTATTAAATTTAATTAAAAAAAAGTCCCTTACTATAATATTAGCAAGTTAGAAGCATCTAAGTTGATAGCGTCGTGTTCTGCAAGGCCATTTTTTTTCCAAGACCTCCTAAAGCCTCATTATAGGGAACCTGTCTACCGATAGCACAACTACCTCTAAGGATAGTACGAATTTAGGCCAACTCCTACGCGAGAAAAGGAAATGAACACATGCCATTCAACTTTAACAAAATGAAGATTTCCATTATGAACTTTGTTTAACATCGCATTTAATTTGGAAAATGAGTACATACATGATTAAGTACATACTAAAAGCGAGAAAGGGAATGTAATGTTGTGTATATAGTGATAAGACGAGCTATTCTTAAATCAGTTACTTAAATAAAAGTCTCTTACATAGCCGTTTCAGATAACCTTATTGCAAAATATTCATACAATAAGTACTTAGCGTTCTAAAAGATTAGTATACCGCGTCCAATTGTAGTTTGTAGGAAGCTGAACAAAAGCAACTAACGCAAATATGAACTCGGTACGTAAACGGGTTTATTCGTCGCTATAGCTCAACTTGCGGCACAAGCTATCCAGTTGTAAGCGCTTGAACGCAACACAATACAACTATTTACACAACTCGGTGCCAAAGACACGCTTAGTTACACATTTGTTTGACTACGAAGTACGTTTATCTGCCTTTTCGGTAAAGTTAATTTCGAGAAAGGAAATAACAAACAGATGTTTTCCTTTTGTTGTGAATCCAATATGAATTCAGACGTTCAGGTTCAGTACTTTCTTTGTTGGGTACTATATTTGTTAGGTACGATATATCTTGGGTTCCTATTATCTTATTCGGACTATCAATGCCAGTAAACTATACCACAATGATATCACAGTACGCCATGGAATGTCCAATCAACGAGAAACTTGGACTTGGAAAATATCCTACCATAGGATATTTTTTTGTAAATAATCCACAACTATTCAAGATACAATGAGAAAAACATCTCGAAGGCATTCGATAGAATAATAAGAGATTGAAAAGGCGTTCCGATTGAATTTAAAAGTGCTCTTTAACGTTCAAGATCCAAGTCTCCGTTTATTTTTCACAGACGAAAATAATTTATAACTTGTTAGAAAGGAGCTCCCGCTCGGTCTATCATCAATTATAACTAAACGTTGCTACTTAGTCAACTCGAATCGCAGCTGAAAATTATTTAATTGAAGATGGGTAGAATAGTTTTAAATGGAAAAACTTCAGAGAACTGTTAGCTCGTTCGTACTTTTCGAAATTACCATATTTCCTCGTGGAGATGGTAAACGGTGTACGGAAAACATTGCCTAAGTTATAACACGATGAGTCATAAAAGCTGCTACACAACTGTTTTCAATGTAAAAAAAATATTAAATCTGGCAACATTCGATGATAACAAACTGCCGGACATCAACGATTTAAAAAGATTTACGATGTAGTAAGATAAAATGTTATTATATTTTCAATTTCGCAGCTACCTCTGAAATTTGTCCTCTGGGTGATATAATATAGTCCGTTGCGGCCCAAGGGACCACCTCTAGGTACGGAAAACATCTCCATCATGCCAGATTGCTAGCAATTTAAAGGCATTACCTATCTTAAGTTAATTATATTAGCTAGTCTGAGAGAATTTGCGAGAGTAATATCGTTATGAGAAGGTACAGGAAAGGTTGGAAGTTTGATAAGGGCCGTAGTGGAGTGCAGAGAGTACCGAGTAGCGAAGGCGGAACTCTTCCATATAATTTGACGTAGAGACTGTGCAAACTTATCGATCAATCAAAAGCGACATGGTTGTAGGGAGCTGAGGCGTGTGTATGTAGTTGTAGCCACACGTCTCGCTTCTTGAATGAAACTTCCCTGTTCCAAACTAGATCTGAGGCGGCGCAGTAACAAGATCGTCGTTGCTAGGGTCGTCGTTTTATATTCATAACGTTGAATCTACTTGGCACTATAACATAGGAACGCCAACGATTTCGCTTCAACGCACAACGCTTGTAAGGTACGCAATATTGTTATGTACGTACGCTATAAGTGCCTTATATTTTTATTATAAGCTGTTCGATTAATGATCAAAATCTGCCTCGTTTATACATCTTTGCAAAATGTATTAAAATTTAATATTCTCAAGTGGACCTTGTCGGGCATGTTTACAATGTAAAATGTTTTTGCAGCTTATAGGGATAAGCCGCATTATTTATTTCGTTAAATTTGTACGAAAAACATTATTTCAGATATTTAAAAAAACATAGATATATTTAGGTTTAGCAGAACAATATGTACGTACCTACTTATTTCATTGTATAAGTTTGTTGGGTCATTTTTCACGGTTCTAATATTGGACCATCAAATATTTTAGGAAAAATTATTATTATAAATTATAATGAGTACCTACAACGTTAAGTAAATATATAATTCTATTTGTACTTTTTTATAACTGCGTCAGCAGTTCTCCGAGCCGATGTAAAAGAGAACGGACAAAGCGTCAAGGAACAAAGCGCTTCAATAATGGCTCGACAATAATACATACTAAGTACAAAATGCTTTGTCAATGCAAGCTTTTAGCTAAATTCATTTTAAAAAGATTGCCTCCAGTTCCTATTTTATCATCGAAAGACACCTGCAATCACTTATTTGAGGTCTCCATCCGTCCGTTTTATGTGACACTGAGGAAAAGGTTTTGTCGCCAGTTGGAACAATCAATCTAAAATAAAGACTATGACTTACAAACAAAACGTTATTATTATTATATTAGCGGGAAAAGTACCTAAGTATCTTTTACTTTCTTATAGAAAAATAACTTGTCTATCATAACTTTACCTACCTTACGCCTTAGCTGTAGATTTACTCACTCACGAGGTAATATCCAAGGAAATTTACCTCACGGCTTTGTCACATTGATGAGAATCTGGTATAGGTAGTTACGGGACAATCAACTCCGCGATTCAATTTCAATAAACGATACAAGATTGAAATCCTCAATCTATGTATACAGGTGAGGTATATTATGAAGACATCCGTGTACGGGATATATACTTTAGCGTTACATTATTCTTCAAGGAGCTAATACCTATTCAATTACGTTCCTGTAGGGGAAAATATCTCTCGAACACCGAGTGATTTTCTTTGTACAAGTTAAGCGGAACTTGATCCGATGGCATAAAATATATAGGCCATGTGCGGGACTTTTTGTTTTGTTTTAGATGTTCTTTTCGCATGTATGTCGACTCGTATTAAGGTCGTATTTCTCTGTATAAATACGCGACCTACGGAGTCTGCTTTAGTCGGAAAATGTTGGTACTTCATCATCATGTCTGCTCCCACATCATGGTGTGTAGTAAAGTACATAGCAAGTTTGCTTATTATCATGATATTGGTCATGATGCTGAGCAGTGTGTGCTGGATATACCTATATAATGGTGTGTTGGAGATGAACATACATAAGTGTGCAAGTGTACTCACATTCGTCATGATCTTTGGCGGTGACGGTGAGCACGGTGTGTTGGATGTCTTCATTTTCGTCAACCTCCGCCTCGTACAGCTCCTTGTCGAAGTACGGTGGATTGTCATTCTTGTCAGCGATCCCAATACGGATGAACTTAGTCACTGCAAAGAAAAACACAATTTGGTAAAGGGTAAACGTAGGCGGTGGTGAAAATGAAGATATAAAGCGAGGACATCACGTCGACGGTGGGTTTCAACGAGCGCATGTATGTTAGGCTTGTTTGCCCATAAAATATCGCGATGTATCACACAGAACAGAAAAAAGCTTTCATTGCGAAAGTGATATTACGTAAGGGTTGTTGAATTCTTTTGACACACGAACTTCTAAAGCCAACCCTACAGTGGATCAAATTATTTTTTTATTAACTGCTCCAATTTCGACATGTAAACAATTTAGTAGTAATGCGCTTCAATAAGTCCGTCTGATAGAAATAGAAATAGCAAACAGAGCGTAAGAATTTGTTTACGCATCACTAGTCATTTGAGGTCCCTTACTTCTATAGATAAGTAAAAAACAAAAAGCCTTAAAAGGGTACCTATTACATACGCCACCATAGCTATACTACCTACCTACTTAGTACATACGTCACAACCTATCTATGAATTTCTTGAATTTCAAAGATAAAATAATATCAAATTAATTTAGTATTTAATAACATTCTTGTAGCTATTACCTATAAGGCGCATTAAGGCTCATGCTTAAAAAGGTTTTCCTCGTCGGGGAAGAATATTATTTGATATGGAGTAATAATGATAATCCAAGATAGCTCTACGAGTATCTTTGAAGCGGGAAAGTATTACAAAAACTCACTTATAAATCTATTTATCCTAAAAAGCCTCTATTTGCGAAGGCTTTCTTGATGAAATCTTAATTGGGAGACATCAAATGAGCTCCTCTAATATGAGTTCTGTAGTAAATCGTATTAAAAAAATAAGGAATTCTAGACGGAAATTGCTTTCGTTTGAGACCCACTTCGACAATTATAAAATAGGACTCCTCTGGGAATAATGACCGGCGGCTTTATAAGCAAACATACGGATGCTTTTAAGCTCTAGCCACTCTAATCTAACCTTTATCGTCACGCAAATAAAGACGCTAGAAACATGCAACACCGAAACGTAAGCTTCGTTCCGGTTCCTCCTGATTTCGTTTAGTCTGACTTCATGTGTAATGAATTGCGGACACAGTCTACAAAACCACAAACCAATTTCAAGTTACTATATTAAATTATTTGACGAAGCTACAAATATTGGAAGAAATTATAGCTTGGCACTATTTATTTAGTTCAATCAGAAACAGACCGAATTCTATGAATTATAAAGTGGGATTTTGGTGTTGATTTAACATCATAAATATTTGTATGATATTATTTCGGTTACGATTTCAACAATCGTTGTTTGATTTAGATAAAAGTGTTTGGAAAACCTCTTGACATATGGAGAGTCGCAGAGAGTTTGCAGTACGATTGGCTAAATACTTATCGGCGCGATTAATTCTGGTAACGATCTGCACGGCCCCTCTCCATTATAAAGAACGCATACTGTATTCCACTTTTAAATTGTGAAGTCTAGTTGAATTGGACGACTATAAAAAACTAATCAGGGACGTTAAGAGCAGCCAAACGACAGCCGGGGCGACTTTTTGACAAACCCGCAAGGGGCTGTCCGCCCCAAACTTTGCCGGGACAATTTTGTTAGCAAACTTTCCTGTGAACGGTCGTATAAAACGAAGCCGGCGTCACCCAGTTATAATTAAATAACCTCATGTCAATATAAAATCAATATACCTACTTTTTCCGGTGAATGTGAACTTTAACCGTGTACCAATGTAGGGAAAAAAATCAAACACGACCTTTTTTCAAATTCATTCTATGAAATCCTAAAAACTATAATTTCCTCGTCTATGACTTAGTTAAACACTAGACAAATATATCATCTTCTCTCTATAGGCAGGCACAGAATCGATTTGATCAATCGCGTAGGTTCGAACATTAGCGTTCCCCAGCAATCAAAAACAGGTCGCAGCGTAACGAGCTTCCTACAATCTACATCCTACCTACGCTATCAGCGGGTCTACTGAGGCACGCTTTGACGCAAATAGGCTGCTATAGCCTACGGCAATAGGCAGTACCAAATAAGTTTCGGTAAAAAATATCCTTTAGGCTATTTTTAATTAACCCGAAACCTTTTAATTCTTACTTCTAAAAAACATGAAACCAACGATAACTTTTCTAACATCTGATATTATTTTAAAGCATATATTGAGCAATAAATTTGTATAAAAATGTTCTATTTAGTAGAATTAAGATCTAAAAGCTTTCATGATAATTAAAAAAAGCCCTGCATAAGATCTTAGGATCGTTACTGTAATAAGAAAAATATTTCTAGCAAGATTATACAAGCTTCTAATTAAAATTAGCTAAGTTCTTTCATGATAGCTAACAAATTTATAATGAGGCTATGTTGTTAATGTAAATCCTATTTATAATAAATACTATCCTGAGAGTGTCTGAAGGACTGGGAAGGTCAAAATAAACATCGATTTCGTTAAACCCATCCTGTAAAAGTTATTTTCTAAGATGCCTGTTTCAAGTATGTATGAGTTATTATCATAGTTTATATCTTATTCATTCTAATTCACGTAGACCAAAAAAACACTTATGAATAGGGAGTAAGCCATAATAAAATGAAGACGTGTGAATCAGGTAGAAGAAACTGGATGCAATAACCTCAAATTATATTTTGTAGAATATATCTAGAATCATCGATATTATACTGAAATCAGAATACGGGCTAAAGTATTTAAATTTAAGCCCATCAATAATTGTCAACGGTACACCGTCGCTTTGTAAATTGACCAAAGGCCTTATCTTCAGGACACATTCATGGAGCTGTGTGCTGATAATGAAATTCTTTATCAAGAGGTGCACAGAGTGGCGGGACGTGCCTTTGCACCGTTGGGCCAGCGGAAACGGCGGATTATGGAAACAAAGCGGATAAGATTCTGATCCAAAATATATAGGTGGCTCCGGGACCGCCATTTAACCTTGCCATATAATTCGACTTTATAGGCATTACAAAGATTATGAATTCTCATTTTTGATATTAAAAAAAATATGATAAAACTAATTCATTTTTTAGTATATTTGATTCGGAGGCGGTACGAAGTTCGCCGGGACATCTATTTTTACATAATGACGATCCTCTAGTCTCTATAAAGACAGTACCTAATGGTCTTAGATTAGAAAAAAAATTGATACGTTAACAATGCATTCATGTTATCCTTAAAGTAGATGTTTATTTATTATTTTGATTTAAGGTGCTTTCGAGCATCATCCAGTAAATTTGTTTTAACTAGCAACTTCTCAACATTGTTGACCTAATTTCAAGTTTTCACATTAAATTGTTAAACTCTCGACCAGATCTATCATCGAGTTTAGTTTTGTTGTTCCAGTTAAATGTAAGAATAACAAAACAAAACTATAGTTCTAATGGTAACAAACGCGATTTGGTTCGTACACCGTCCGTCTAGTCCGATTATCAACTAGAACAAAGGCGCGCGGCGATCCGACTCCACGCCTCGAATCCGAAAAATCCAACGTCCCTTCTTGCCGTCTTATCTGATCTGCCTCAACTACATCACGAGATAAATGGGGATTGTTCTCTTTCAGCTAACGCGATTGAAAAACCAGTGGTGAATCCTTAAAATCCATTTTCTCGTACTTTCCACAAATATTTCGTATTTCAGAAAATTTTGCCACTGCTTTGCTAAAAAAGTTCCTGCCTTTAACAAATATACCTGCAATAGGTAGCAATATTCATTACACTGACTCCGATTTCAATTATGGGTAGGTATGGGATTTTTGCGAGGCTTTCGAACGTTTCAGCGTTTCGCTTTTTGTGTTAAACGGTGTGTATCGTAATGGTCGCGGCAACAATAAAGTACGAATGCTATAGGTTCGCAATTTTGCACATGACGTACAGCTATAGGCCCATAGTCAAATAAATTGCAAATACTCTGACCTTATTCGGGTAACATGGCAATAGTGAATATATTCCCAAACTGTTGGATTTTTTGTAAACAACCGAAGGTACTTTAATTTAGTTTGATTGTGGGCATGTACTTTGTTACATTTAGTTTCATTTTATTTAGCGCCTCGCTGTCTCCTTCCGCCGACGCACCGTCTATCAACGTTTTACAACTTTCTAAATGGGTCAGCAAAGTTTTAATGGATGAGTGTAAAATTCCTTAATTGGATTGATTGACGAGGTGGGCCTCCACAGTTTGTCACTGTCTGTGAACTGAACTACCGCTCAACGGAACTTCGGCGAAGACAAACTGTTTAATAGCCAAGAGTTAGGACAGCCGTTGAGATGTATTAAAGTTTACAACTTAGGAGTGGACCGAGTATTTGCATTTTTATTCACCTATTGAATTTTAAACATACTATTATTTTATTGATTTCTTATATTTACATGAATACTACCCATTGAAATAAAACAAATGTTACGGATTTTATCGCGTTTATTTTATGATTTTACAGTCAGTCCTCCCGTGACCGTGGTTGCTGTAAAGCAGCTAAAACGACGGGAACGTAAAAACACATAAAATAAATGCGATAAAATCCGTAAATTCAGTTTTATTTCAATACTACTCTTTTAACAACATAAAATTACGTATCCCATATAAAGATAGAGGAACATCATAAAACTATAACGTCTTGATTTCCCCGAGGAGTGACCGCACATGTATGTACCTATGTGTATGATCGTGGTCATTTCTGTTGTGGCACGGCCATGAGCTTGCGTTCGAATGAAGTCCCCGCAGCGGCGTGACGGGAGTCCCTATCTGTAGATTGGCCGATACAAAGGTAAATGGAAAAAACAAGACAAATTTACGAGGGTCCGACTTCTCACATATTCACGAGGACCGTACGCGATAAACCCAAACTGCCTTTAAGTCACAATATTCGATTCAGGACCATATAACTTTAAATAAATCGGAAAACTTTACGGATGAACTTATGTGGCGGTGCGACGGAGACGCTGCGAAACAAGTTTAAAATACCTGAAAATGATAAAGTTGTTGTCGGGGAATAAAATGCGATTCAATATTTTCTGTGGAACAAAAAAAACTATTTCCTGAAGGAATGTTCACAGGCGGAACGCAATCGAATAATATTCAGATGGGGTGTCGAAGATATGAAAAATGTTATTATGTCTCTTTTTTTGGCGGAACCCCACGCCATCGGTACCGACAAAGGCGGTTGTAATAATTCACAATGGCTTTTTACACTAACTTCCTGTGCCGGAAGCCATGGACAACGATGAAATATTTATTATTAGGACATTATACATGTATATCTATTGTAGAAGTCATGTTGATTTTAGTAATTTATATTTATATTAACTAAGAAGTTAAAAATAAAAACAACGTGTAAAGGTTATTTCGCTTGAGTTTAACCAATCTACAAGTTATTGGCTTTGAATTACACTTAATGCAGCAACAACAAAAGTTTTCAATTATGTTATAGTTAAATATTAATCGTACGATGAACTCTGATGTTTTAACGAAAATGTTGTGGACTTCGTTTGTCTTATCCCAAGCCCTGTCTTTCGGATAAATTGAGGTTCTTTCTAGTTGTCTACGAAAGCTCTAACTTGTCCCATGGGTGATTTTTTTGCGAGACGAATGTATCTCCCAAACCTGCCCTGCTATGGATGTAGGTGTCTTCAATTTATTGTTGACATGACGTAAAAGGACCGCGGTGGCCGTCTCGTGAAATAAATAATTCATGATCGAGTACAAATACACACACACACACACACACACATACTATTTACAAACAGGTACACTCTAGGATTTCTTGAGGCAAATCTAGATAAAGAAGTAAAAAATTTGACAGAAAAAAAGTAACCTCTCTATATGTACTTAATTCATGTTTCAATCTATGGAGCCAAAGTTAGAGTATACTCTTGAAGTACTTTTACACTGCGATAAAAATTCTGTTAACTTTCACTTTCACACATGCATCGTTTATCCTTTAACGAAACAGTCGCTACTAAGTAATATTAATTTTGGAATAATAATGTTAGCAAGTTTGGCGAACTGCAACAATCCGTACCAACCGCAGAATAGCCAAACGTTCAAGTCAAACATTCTAAACTTAACGGAAACTGATAAATTGAATTACCGTACACTAACATAATTATAGTTGGTATGAGAACGAAATGATTCCCAATTTCGTATCTTAAAGTCATGGCAAAAATAATCTTATCTAAATATAGTTTAAAATAAAAGTATAAGTGAAGCAAGTGAGCAAGAAAGTATCATATGATTTTTTAATGTATTATAGTGATTATCCTGATGAATACGATAATTTTGATTCATATACGATAATTTTACAGCCCTGGTATGATAGCTGCCTGGCTTCAGGTTGTCATCACTACTTGATCGTCTAGTAACTTATTCCTTCACAGTTTTAAAGAGTTATGCCTATAAATATTTAGCAACAATTCTATCTTAGCCTCAAGAAAATTGATAATTATGTCATAAATAGCAATATAAACATGGGTTATCCGTGAAATATGTTGTTACCCGGTCACCACACGAGGTTACCGGAGTGTTGTGAGAACTGTTGGTATAGGACGCGTGCCAGTGGTGCCTACTTGACACCTTTCCATAATGACGACCCACTACATTGCGGTTATTAGCGCATTCATACTAATTAATAGCGATAAGTAAGTACCTACTGTGTTCTTGTGTACTCTACCTACTGGATTTGTAACGCTTATTTTCCTGCATTGGCTTTTATAGTACGAGTAGGTAGTTTTTTGTTTACGTACTACATTGTTGTAGCAAAGCTTCTGAGTAACCAAGAAATCAACGCAGATATTACATATATCCTACAGTGAGCGATATTACATTGGGACTAAATACTTAGTGTCCCTGCTATGTTCACTAAGGGTCTCGGGTTTGATTCCCGGTAGGGAAAAACTTGGTGTGCTGAGCACAAATATACCCGAGTAATGGTTATTAAATATCTATTCAATATGAGTAATTATATAAAAGGATAGTCCCCGTTCCATTTTACGGTACCCATAATAGAATATTTGTTTAGTTTGGGATGGTACAATATGGTGTGTTCGTCTGGCGATATTATTATAGATAGTGTAGGGCGTGACGTTCAAATATATTGGAAATATTCCAAGCATTTTCGATGGCGTTACAGGAGCCGCGAATCCCTTATACTCGCATCACTACTGTAAGAAAACTAATTTCGCGTGTTTGCGTGGCAGGGGCCGCGCCAGCGGCATTCCTAAGAAATGTGCGGATTGCTCGGATACTGCGTTAGTGTTTGATATTATATTGGCGAGTCGTTCGCCAACATTTGCGACACCACAATATAATCTTGGAAATGATCAAAACAACTAATAAACGTATGAATGACGGCTATATGCTTGGACGGGTATTGGTCAACAATAATTAACGTTTTCATTGAATACTTAGTTATCCAAATCATAATTTGAAGGGAAATGTGCTTGTAAAAGCTAAATTATTATAGAGACAATTGCACTAGTTGCACACGAGGCATATTCACGCATGTCAAAATAACTATTATGTAGCACTAGCACATTCCCGTGGCGTCCTCCATGTAAAATTCAAGGATGAATGTTCCCGATCGACAAAAAACTACTCTACCAAATTTCATTCAAATCAACCTTACAAGCTCATCATTCAACCTTACAAACAAACCAGTTTTCATAATTATAGTAAAGGCAGATGTTGATCCAGTGACTGGCGACATTGTCACTAGCATGGCAGTGGATTCGCGGATCGAATTAAGCACGCTTTACTACGTTTTACTTGTCAGTGAAAACGCCACCAGCTACTATATTAATGTAAATCTGCAATGGGGATTTAAATGTACTGACTCGATAGCGCAATGATACCCGCTGATTATGACGCGATTTCTATTTTCAGAAAGTGTGGTTTTGGTAAATCTGATAATAGTAGGGAATACGATTCCATTGCCACTCGATTGTGAGTCGGCTGCATTCGCAGATCAAGGGCACTGGTCGTGTATCCAGTAAAAGGCTGATTTTTGCTTTCTATTACAACGTCACCTGCCGGGCAAATGTGGGCGTACAAATACTCAGGGCGAGTTGTTGCTCATTTTCATTCTGAGTACTTACGATGAAGATGAAAATACAACTACAGTTTTTTTAGGTATACTTATACATAAATTATTATTGTTTTCAATACAGCTTTGGTTCGATGTTTGAAAATATATGTAGAAGTTGTTTCCAATAGAAACAAGTCAACAATGCCAAGCTTTTTGTTTGAGATTTAATTGATTGCTCATAGATTTTACTGGAGGCCAGCGTTGCTTTGCTTTTTATTATTATATTTTTATTAAAAACAAATAAAAATATAATATAGCCGAGCACATTCACGGTTTCACGTGCCCATGGTTGCTGTAAAGCAGCCAAAACGTCGGGAACGTAAAAACATAAAATAAAAGCGATAAAATCTGTAAAATAAGTTTTATTTCGGTGTTTCGATTATTAAAATACTTGCCTTTGTGGCGTAACTTACCTAACATTCCATTTTCTTACCCTTCTATAATGGGGTAATGGTTTGAACATTAAAAGGGTTTTGTGATTGTAGAGTAGATTTACAAAACCAAAGAAATATATTTGATTTAGTACAGATACTGAATTGGAAAATAAATCGAAAAGTCAGACCCCGGGTGAATTGTAGGACCGCCTTCGCCACAGGCACGTACAATGTCAAATCAAACAAAATTATCCATTTAAATGAGACACAGCCGAATAGAATGGAAAGCTATTATCTTAGAGTGACCCTAAAACGAGACAGTAGAGTTAAACTAAGTTGTACGCACTTCGCGAATCGAAGCGTCTCGTTAGTAGTATAAGGGTGGCGAGTGGCGTGCTCGTTTTCAATAGGACGCATTAGTATAAGTGGGTTCGGCTGGTCGTGGATTGGCCGATTGTGTTGGGAATGTGGTGATTACATTTGTACGCACACACCAGTCCCCGCGGATTGGGTTATTGTCTCATCCGAAGGCGCGGTGTACGCGACGCGCCGCGGCGCCGCACGTCCGTTGGGCACAGGTGCATCGGCTGTGTCACTGATACATATTTAAGGACTATCAGCGATGGATCTGCTTTTCTCATGTTCTAAGAGTAGGTGTAAATGTTGTAATAAAAATATAAACTACAGCATAGACGTAGAAGTAAGTAGTGATGTAATACATTTGGCACTCGAATGTCTGCCATCCAAGTGACTGCTACATTGAATTCTCACTTTAATTTGAACATTAGATCTTAGGTACTTATCTAACTATTTATTTTCTATTTAGTATCTAGCTTGCGACTATTTTAATATCAAACTGATTTTCTTTTTAAATTGAAAATCCATTATAGCTAAGTAGGTAAAATGGCTTAACGACCCTGATACATAAAGGCTTTTAGTAGTAATGAAGAATTAAAAATAATCTCTATTGAAGTAGTTCGGCAATGTGAATTTGATAATAGGAATTAGGATATTTTTTCCCCTACGTATAAAATTACCATTTATCTAGCTAAAATACATTTTTGGGTACACATTTCATATTAAAAGCATTAAAAATAGAATTACATAGAGGTGTTATTTCTTTTTTATTCCTGGTACTGTAAGCCTTCATTTATTTTACCAAGCTAGTTACTTGATAGGTTCAACATCATTTATGGCAGGACCACTGTCTGTCCAAAAAATATTTATACCTATACGCTAACGTATTCGTTTCTTCGGTATAAGTATAGAAGTTTTGAAAAACATGAAACCAGCCGTGTTCGTAGCATGAGTTTTCTATACTTATCAAAGCTCTGTGAAGTTGTGACAGCAACACATACTTACAAGCACCTATTAGCATGTCAGAAAGTTTCAAACTTGTCTCTACCAGACGTTCTGTTAAATGATTTTGAAATATTTTCATCAAATATAACTACCTAACAGCGGAACATTATTTTCTAACCTACCGGGTAATTTAGTAAAAGACAGTATATTGAATAAATTCAAGAGGAGGGAGGGAGGTAGCACAAAACTATAATAAATAATTTTATAAAGTGAGTGACAAATAACTTTAAAATTGAATTAAGCTGTTAGCTGAAGCTGTTGCCGAGGTAAAACCATAGCTGGAAGTCCGAATCTTATTTAAACTGCTTACATAAATTTTGTATAATATGCATAACAAAATACAAGTCAACTTATTCAGTCAATTAAAACGTAGAAGCAATAATTTGCCGCAATAAATTATGAATCTTTTATCCTTATTGAGGAGATTTTTAACACAGAAAGGTCGGTGGAACTTGAGTTTAATAAATTTATAAATTTACTTGTAATGAGGCCCTGAGCATAGATGCAAAGTATCATGCTAACAATGGGCTTAATGAGTGATGACTCTAAAAGAATAGCGGATGGATTACGCGAAGCAATTATAACATTAAACAACGTAATTAGTTGCATCCCACATAATTAGGGTCTGTTTTGGATATAATATATTGTTTCGGACTGTTAGGGTGGAGAACAAAGCTATAATGGGCGATACTAAAGGATAATCAAAATGAGAAAAATCTTATTTTACTTTAAATATGAAGGTATAATTGAAATAAATTATTTTATAGATTTTATCGCGTTATTTTATGTTTTTACGTTCGCGACGTTTCACATTCGTCTCGGGAGAATCACAGGTATAAGTAAATTGTTTTCTTGGCACCATTATAGCAATGTAAGTTGTACAAATGGATATTGTTGGCAGCAATGGTACCTAAAAATGTACTTGGTATTTGATGTTTAAGCAATCTGGAGGTGTGCGAGGTCCCTACGTACCGAATACGGAATGAACCATAAAAAAGTCATAAATGACCCACCTACTCCATAGATGAGGGTATAAATAAGATTATTGAGGGCGTATCGCGCCACTGGTTTTATTCGATAGTGGTAATAATGTTGCAATAAAATAAAGTGGCGGTTCGGCATTATGTTATTTATTCTATGACAAAGTACCGTGAAAATAATGTACCAACCTAAGTAAGTGCTGTTAGTTAAAACCCAAAATATTTTCAGCGGGTCGACCATATCCGATGCATGTAGCACCGACGGCGCTTCACCGCATGGTGCACTCTAACTGTCACCGAAGATTATTATAACACAGGGAGCACAGATTTTGCTTCACATAAACGACAATTATTCATTATATTTAATCACTGATCACACGTCTCATTGGTAACTCGCAAGAATTAATTCTGATGGGGGTGTGCGGGTAGGGCGCGCGCGAGGCGGGCGGACGCCGAGTGTCCCGTAGCGAACTGCCGCGCTCAGCCTTCGTAGTAGGTTCAACCGCGCCCGTCGTCGCTACTACAGAAACATATTTTTCAAAGACAAAAACAGACCCTAATAATATTAATGGACACGAAGACTTCATTAATATTTTCATATGAGCCGGTAAGAGCCTATAAATAAACATTTGTGTGACTACATACGAAAAAATACATACCTATCTTAGATAAGGTTTTTCATGATATGTTTCCCGATGAAAATAGAAAGCACCAACATTTCCTGAGCACGATTCCAATATGTGAGTGTAAATGATTTCGTGTACGAAGTATCCCCGATTTTATAATGTAGAGTAGGTAAATGTCATTTGAGACACTACGTTATGTAATCTTTCTCCGTTAGTTATTCGACACCAACTACGATATAGTGAGAGTTTAACCAAAGAGATCTCTACAAATAATCATTTAGCAACAAATTTAATGTACCGGGTAATACAGCTAGCTATCCGTGTAATTAATTTGCACCTTTCGGGCGGCAGGTCCGCTGATTCAGATCGCCGCGATCGGTCCGTTCACTGTATAGTGTTGGAATCTGATAAGATTGCCATTAATCACCGAACGAGTTCCGCCCAGGTTCCGCCGACTACGACGTTCCATTAATCGGAAAGTGAATTGCCACGTTCCTTGTATAAACAAGGATGCCAGTGAAAACAGTCAGGCGGCCAGTGTGCCCACAGCTTGCAAGCGCTCGCTTATTTGCTAAAAACAGTCGGGCAGCCTGCGAGCCAGTAGCTTGCAAGCGCTGAATCTCTTCGATTATATAATATCATAAACAAAAGTTCGCCATCCTTTAACATTGGCTTTTTTTAATTTCGTTAAGTTTAAAAATAAAACTCTCACTAAGGATAGCTCCACGCCTGTCTGCATACAAAACGATTAATTAACAAGGTCAACAAATTTTCGTGAAAGCAGAGACTACAAACAGCGAACTCCAAAAGTATAAACACAAAGATAACATTGCTAGGTCCGAAATGGAATTGTTCATTATTGTGTTTAAAATTTAATATTATAATGCTCCAACTCGCCCGGGAGACTTTTATTTTGTTCATTGTATACATAATCAAAACGTTCGACCGCATCTAGATTGCTGTTTTACGTAATCTCCTACTTACTGTATTTACGATACTTGTAAACAAGTGGATTTGGAAGTGTTAGTCTTAAATATAATGTACCTACTGCTAGTTTTGTTTAACAATTCATAACGGGACTGGCGACATGGTGAGAATGTAACCAATAACATTTAACGGATAACAAGTTACATATATTAGTTTCTCTTAAGTTGGACTTAACTATTAAGACTGTACACAACAGTTATCTATTAAAACGAATACTACACGTTATTTGCACAGACAATAAAAAAATGCATAATTTTCATTTAACATTTTGGAATGTCGAGTATAAATACACCGTACCATATCAGTATTAAATGAAAGCAAAATCGCGCTTCCATCTTCTATGAATTAAGATGATTATTTTTCTCATACATTTGATTCCGAGGCGGTACGAAGTTTGTCAGGACACCTACTTAGTTACCAAAAAAACACAGCAATAAAATAGCGCTGAGTAAATTGAAAAGTTAAGAATCCCGGTTTTAAACGTGACTAAAGGATGGGAACACACACGCGATAACAAATAAATCTAAGTACTCTTACAAAAGTCGCTGTACTAATCTTCCCAGTATATACGAGTAAGTACTGTTGTTCATATCCGTTTGTTTCGAGAAAATGTATTTTGATACAGCCACGATCAAAAGGTCGGACTCTTTTGATTCTTTTACAAATTGAAATTGGTACCATGATTAATGTTCAAGATGAAAATAAGAAAATTCTATAATAACATGAAAACCGTCAAGTGCGAATCGGATTTGAGAAATCTTGTTGATCTTTTTCAGAAACTTCAACTGCTGATAATGTTGCTGTTTCCTGTATGAGTCCTACCTGGCAATAGGCGAACTCTCTCTGTCAGGTATATGAGTTATTTTAAGAGGGGGTGATAATAAATGTATTTTTTTTCCTTATACGATAAAGAAGCCTGAAAATGTATTACCTACCTTCAGAATTTTTACCAATATCCAATTGGGTATAAGTATATATTTGGACATACAGTAACTCTTAGTAACCTAATACTCCTAAATAAACATTAGTCCATGGTACTTATGACTCTATCTGTGCTACTTTAACTCTAACTTTTCTTTTATGAGTAAGTACCTCTATTTTTCCATGATGTGATAATAAATATTTACACACAATTTTACCCATATTTGCACGAGTCTTATCCTATGTTGTATAAATAAAGACGCTTTTATATTGACTGAAACTGGCGCTATTGTACGCCGACGATGTTAGGAAGCGGAGTGCCTAGTAATAGTGCCTATATGTACCTAATGTTATAGACATTCTAAGGCCATGGGCCAGTTCTATCTAAACTCAAGTAAGTGATTATACCTTTTATATTTAAGAGTTCAGACTTAAGCCGATGAATGAGATCTGATTTATAATATTATACGATTTGTGTGCCATTGTTACTGGCAATTATTTGTCAGAAACGGCCATGTATGTTGTATAAATGAAAAAGTTTGCAGCTAATTTAGCCGTACATCGTTTCCTCGGTCCCCCGGGTCAGTGCGATTATTCTTGAGAAAACAAAGACTTGTGGTGCGGGGCGGGAGCCAAGTGTTAAGCTGCGAAGCAGGTCGTTAATAGAAGGCCTGACCTGGCCGGAAGCCGATACTAAGCTTACATAATAACTTTATGCTGTCGTGCAGACGAAAATCCACCTTATTTACATCGAGATTGATTGGCATAATATACACTTTGCCGTAGAGTGAGCACTACAAATAATGTGATTATCGTGATAATATAACATCGCATTTTCTATGTAATCTTACCGATAATATGAATTAATATTTTGTATCTCGGAACTGTAAGCCAATTACGTCTAACTTCGCGAACCATGTTTAAGTATTGGATGTTGTGCCATATATACTTGCCGACTTTACTGAATGAAACTTCTTGGCAAATGATGTAGCATTCCATGTTTCTGAATTCTTTAAGTGTATATGATTGTTGCTAGTACACACCTATACTTCTGAAGACTCATCCGTCAAGATATTGGCTGGTTGTATAATTTTATTGAATTAACCATTATAAAGATATTTAAGGCTACAACATAAAGTATATTGTAGCTATATTCGTAGCCTCTACGCGCTCGTAAATTCTGGAATTAGGGATGCCGCCAAAGTTCCTATTGATTTGATTATTATTGAACACAAATAGGAGCGAGGCCGCGAGACGAAGAGCTAAAGTGGAAATTTATGGGAGCTCGGTGACGTGACTGGCAATGTTACTGTAGCAAACATCGCTTTGAACCGGTCAATCTGATAACTATTTGTCAATGTAGCGGCGGAGTAGTCGTAGTGGGCGCTAAGCTAAAATATCAGGGAACAATGTCCGCCAGCCAGTGAGTTTTGACCTCTCAAGCTTTGCGTCTCCTATGGGTTCACGGCCCCATCGTTAATATATTCGCTTCATTACGTTAATACTGTTTCAACAATGTCTGTAACGGCACTGTGGCAGATTCGCAACAGTCAGTGCCTTAATAGCTTTATTTCATATAGATAACGTTATCAAGATATTTGAAACAATTGCGGTGTCAGCGGATAAAACTTCATGTTAATTAAATTACTGGTAAGCGTTTTGTATCTGTAGATATATACACGATGAGAATTATGGTTTCATTTAAGAAGATCAAGTCCTTATAGCACCATTAATGGGTGGTAAGTCGATAAAATATATTTTAAAAATGTGTATAAAGCTTTAGCGGCGTTTATGGATCGTATCTGGGGGTGCACAATGGTATGTACCTGCCACCATAGGATACCAACGGGCGTAGGTATATGTCGTATACGTTTCACTATTGAATTATGTAGATAAACATTTGAAAGTATAATTTAATTTAGGGAATAAGTGAATGCTGTTAGAATTTCTATTTGTAAACACGTAATTGATATTCATAGCGGGAGTATTTTGATAATTTGCCAATTATTATCATATAAATCTGAATACAGATCTGTTTAAGTGCTTAGATATCTTGGAACTTGAATCAATTCTTGGTGGTATTCTAGATGCATGGATAGCCTAAACAAATCACCCTTGATCGCTCTGTGATATAAATATATATATATAACAAAGTCGTGTTAGTAGCACCATTCATAGCTCAAGAACGGTTGGGCCGATAAGAACTTAGATTGAAAAATACTGAAATAATAATAATAAAAATAATTCATTTTCTCATACATTTGATTGTGAGGCAGTACGAAATTCCGGGACAGCTAGTTAATCACAAATACGTGCGTCATCAGGGTGAATGTTGAATAGAAATTTGGTTTGGTTTGGTTTAATTTAAAGGCTCGTTTGCTAAACCAATGTAAACGAAAATCTAATTAATATATTACAGTGTTAACATTTCGACGGTTCACGCCGATTCTAATAACATCATCGTAGGGAGTACCAATGCAAAATATTGATGATGTTGTCAAGCGCAAGATTATTGTTGAGACGTGCTATGAATAGTAATTTCATAACTGGATAATAAGCTACGGTCGCGATCTGTGCCGGCAGCGAACCCGGCCACAATGTTTCGCAAACAGACCGCCTAATGGGATTCAACGGCATTAAATAATGTTAAAATATTTTTTTCATATAACCTTTGTAACGCTTTAAAAGAGGAAAAAAAATGAAAATTCTTTCTCAACTTCGCCGAAGATTAAGAGAGAATATTTTAAATTTTAAGAAATACAACTTATCTATATTCAAGGGGTAGGTAGATATTTGCTATAAAGTATTCATAAACTCTCGTTTCAAAGCATAATTTCTTAACCCAAAACTTTACGGTTGTATAAAGATCGCGAGATGAAAGATATGGCACCTAGTTACTAACTAATTTAATAAATTTAATTGTGGCAAAGTACTTTAAAATTAAATTGTCAGCCTTTGGTAGCGGAAACTGCTATAGGTGCCTACTGAATGAAGATATCAAAGGGTTTACTTAGAAATACCATCACAAAACAAGTTCACACGCAAGTATATACTCGTAAACAAGCCGCTATAGTCGACGACTGTTCTAACGGACAAACCAAGTAGTTACTAAATACTCAAATGAGTAAGAGACATAATGCCTATAATGGCAATCTAACGACTTACTTATAAATGGTGTAAGTGACTTCGTAACGAAAGAGTCTACCATGAATTCAACTCATGAGAATAATGTTAGCAAAAAGCTCAACAAATAAGAAGAAAAATACTCAAATAATTGTTTCGGGTTACCAGACGCACGAATAATCGTTTCAATTGTGTTCTTATGATAACTATTTTTCAAACCACCGTTCGGAGTATTGCTAGTAATATAAAATCGTAAATAGACCGTGCGTAGTAAAGCCAATGCCAATCGTCTTTGATATTATGAGAACAGTTATATCAATCGTAAATCCATTTACGACAATCACGACAATATAATTTTCTATAAGGAATCTACGAATATAGCTACATAATATTATCATTTACATAGTTTTCGAGTTATGTGAATTAATTATCATTCAGCGCACTAAATGCAAATGCGTATACATGAGTAAGATGGGGGCTGATCGCGTAGGCACCGGGCGCTAGGCACATAGCACATCACCGCGCCGACTTATCGTGACAAGATAATGTATCAGTATGATTAATGGCAATCTGCCGAACTTTCTGCGGTTCGCGAGAAAGAAGGCCAACTTAGTGAGAGGAATAAGCTCACTCACCACATACAAATTACCTTTGAGGATGCGGGCGAAACCCTTCCACATATTCATATTATTCTTAGATAACTTTGCATATTGCGAACTAGCTGTAAAGATAACGGCTTATACGGGCGTTCATTTTATGTTTCTCAAAAATAGCACCACCGCCGTGCCAAATAAATTTCTGTAAACTTTCCCCGGAATATTATAAGCGAGAAAATCTTTAAGAGAAAAAAATCTGGTGAACGGTAAATTCGTTGAACTGCTCAATGATGCGGACGACTTTTCAATTTAAAATTACCTTATTAATATAGATCATATATATATATATATTGATTTCTTATATTCAGGCGAATACTAGACATTGAAATAAAACTAATTTTACGGATTTTATCGCGTTTATTTTATGTTTTTACGTTCCTGAGGTTTTGGCTGCTTTACAGCAACCATGGTCACGGGAACACTAAAGCGTTTAACGTCCTAGTATCATAGTTTGAACTGGAGCACCTTCATATTACGCCGTTATTTGCGGTTCGATCTATGCAGAAAATGCTCGCAGTGTATTGAGATTTGCAATGGTGCGCTTGGTTTAGGAATTAATTACTTGATCCCAGGTCGGTGGTAGCACCCACCCATCTGCCTAATTGAAATTAGGTTTTTTTTTAATTTCAATGGCTTCACGTATCATCCTTGGTCGGAATAAATAAACGAGATAAAATTCGTTAAATTCGTTTTATTTTAAAGATCCTATTATAGCAAAAATAATGTACCTTAAAATTTCCTAGGGCTTCGTTAAATTCGTTTTGTTTCAATAGAATAGCAAAAAAAATATATATTAAAATTTCCTAGGGCTTTCCGTGAATTTTCGCCAGAGATGAAAATAAATACCCATTTTCTTTTATGTGCTAATAATGAGAGATGTAAGGTCTCACAGCAGAAAAGTATAGAAAACAGATTTAAAAGACAAAACAATCCTCTTATCCCTTGTCGTGGAGTAGACCAACAACCATAAATCTTACTTATTCTTTTTGTAAATGTAATAATATGGCGTCACCATCATAGGTATTTCACCAGTGTATAGTGTAAAACTAATGTCTGTGATGTATAGAATATAAAGCCCATTTTGTAAAAATAAACTAAAAATGTTTCAGCCAATTCAGGTATTCTAAGATAATTTATACACACACATGCATTTACACTAATTCTGTGGTATGACAGACTGTTGAAACTGATAGTTATTATATCGGTTCACATTTTTTTAAGCTTAGTCTTTACTTTTAAAATCATCCTAAGTTTTCCAAAAGGAAATATATAAAAGTATTGCTTGTCATATATCCTTACCACGATTTTCTCTAATATCTCCTTTGTAAAGAGTGGCTATATACATGAGCTTAAGAAATGGGATGATTGAATAACTGTTTACACCAACTTTAAATGTACCTTCACTTATTTAATTATAAAGTATCTGACGCAATCGATAGCCAAATAGGAGTTCACGCAAAGTTAGACACAGGGAAGGCGCACGGCTCATTAAACTTCAGCCATCCGCATTTGCTTACGTCTGGATTCAGGAGGAGCTTGTGAAACTGAATGACACTTGTTCGTTTTATCGTCGACCTTTCAGGCCGTAGTACTGAACCCGCATCCGACCGAGAGGCGTATAAAAAAGGGCAAGCTTAATATTTTTGGCTACACTTCACTGTTACTACTTTATGTACGGACCAGTGCAGCGGTACAGATGAGAGAAAAATGGGAATTTCATTTGGGCCAAGAAATAATTTTGTTAATGTAGCGTAGTTCACTACGTGGATGGAGTTGCTGAGTGTACTGTACTGTACCACGTCTGTCATATATTGGCAAGTACATAAATTACTCTTTCTTTAGTGTTTACATACATTTTCCTTTTTAATGTGATTCAAGTCCCCGAAATAATATTAAGACTACCATTATAGTAACCAACTTTATTTATTACTAGATGTCTCGGCGAACTTCGTACCGCCTCAGAATCGGATATATGAGAAAATGGATTATCTTTATTATTATCTTTTAGTGACTTTTTCCATGTTTTTAGGGTTACTTTGCGAGACATATTCAAAAAATCTAAGATCGTAAAATCGACTTCTACACGTGCTTGCGTTATAAATGGTGTAACTAACACTAATCTATACTATACTAATATTATAAATGTGAAAGTTTGAATCGATGTTTGTTACTCTTTCACGCCAGAACGGCTGAACGGATCTGGATGAAATTTGGCACAGAGATAGATTATAGTCTGGAATAGCACATGGTTACTTTTTATTCCGGTAAAATGTAAATGCGGGTAACACCGCGGGGCGCAGCTAGTCTTACATAAATACAGACAATCAGAGGTCAAGTATTAGCATACTTATCATAAAAGTACGTAACATACAATTGTATCTTTACCTTTTCTGATATCTTTATGCAAGATCTAGTTACCGCAACGAGATAGCTTTTTATAAGTAACTTTATAATCTAAAACCTGAACATCTATTTACGAACCTTCCTGCTTATGTTGAATTTTCATAATATAAATAAGAAAATTTCCCTCTTGGCGTGTCGATTTAAATGTAAATTACGTGGCTAAGACTAAGGCAACTGTATCTGGTGGTTGTTAGCCCGTCAAAAGGCAGAGAGGCGGAGTTTATGAATGGCATAAGCCTAGAAATATCTAAACCAATGGTGCTTAAGAAAACACAAAAATATATTTATACTTGGGGACAGTATACAATTTCGTAATCAAATTGTAACTGACATGAAAGATTGCCTCGTTAGTCTCGTAGTCGCATTGCGCCGATCATGAGGGCTTCGATTCAATTCATGGGATGTGCAAGCGGATATTTTGACTTTCTGTTCATCCTAAGAAGCACTCTCAGTCTGGAAGAATGTTTTGATAATGACCATGGGCCTGCCTTCTGTTTCATTACCCTAGCACCATCGGTGAAATGCACCCTAACAAAAGGCAGCTCGCTCCTCACCCTTAGTGAAAAACTGGCGCGATGAGTACGATCGATATCTATACTCGTAAACTAAATAACGATGATTTTTTTATAAAATCTTACACTACTACAAAAAATTGCCAATAACAACAAGAAAAGAAATCGGAACAAGAATCGGTACAAGCCCGTTTCTATTAAAAACGAAATAAAATTTCATTGACTGTTCCGAACCTTTTTACATTTGGTCCCGCATACGAATAAGGCAATAAATGTTGATCAGGACAACAGAAACATTCGATCGAAATCTATTATCAGCTATTTGCTGTTAGTAAAAACACGCTTGGCAGCATTTGAGGTGCCTGCCTACTCTGCCTATGTACCATGGTGACCGACATTATATATTATATTTAGGTATATTACCAAGTGAAATTGTTATCATTTAGATAATAAATATCAAACCTTACTTACTTCCTACATTAAAAAAAACAAGATTTTATCACGTTTATTTTATGTTTTTACGCTCTCGACGGTTCGGCTGCTTTACAGTAACCATGGTCACGGGAGATTGCTGTAAAGCAGCGAATCGTCGGAAACGTAAAAAACATAAAACAAACGCGATAAATTTCGTAAAGTTAGTTTTATTTCAAAGTGTATTCTCATAATTATAAGAAATTAATATTAGTTCCTACAATTAATTTTAAAAATATCATTAGCTTTGTTTTGTAACAACCGCGCGCTTGTTGTTAATGCGTATAAGAAAGAGGAATGAGGAAAATAATGCAGTCGTTAAATGTTTCCGGATGTCCCCTTCAAATCCATCAAAAACCCTATTGAGGCTGGCACAATGAATGTTGACTTCATCTTTGTGTTATCCTATTGTGACTTTCGGGGGCTACGGCACTGAATAAAAGATTCCGTATATTATCTCGGACTCGGCCGCAGCACAATAGGACAGCTACAACGCACTCACTGTAATTCAGTGAGTGGCCTAGAGACCGCATTGTATTATTATATACCTGAATTGCTACCGAATATCTAATTTCAAGATTAACATAGAATACCACAATGTACATGTCTGACACTGCACTCTCCGAATAGTTTTTTTTTTTTTCAAATCGGAGCCTTCGCTGCCACACGAACACAATAACGCCAGCAAAGCAAATATAAACGAGTGCCAAAATATAGTTATATCGATGATTTAATTTAAGTTGTACCGTAAAAATCTCGTGGCCAACGTAAAGTATACATAGAAAAGTTTCCAATTTGGAAAACTTCAACTAAAACTTTTGGCGAAAAAATATCTGCCCGAATTTTACTTTTTAAGTAGTTGGAGAGCACAACAAATAAAGGGTCGGACACATCCGCCATTCGTATACACAAAATGAGATCCCATTCCGAATCCGGAATCGGAGTGTATAGGCAAATTGTGATCGTCACGGAAACGACTGAGGTCACGCGTCAGTGGGCTGACATTATTTGTCAGAGTGGATCGGAAAGCAATTTCGGCTAACTCGAGACTATTTGTCGCACATAAAACGTGATCTATGAAGCCGTCTCGCCCATACATTCCCGGTCGGCGCCTCCACCAACCGACCTAACGGGAAAAGGATTTCTAACACGTGACATGACAATAACATTTGTGGCCTTTGCCGAAGTGCTGCTGTTTATAGACCAGACTTCGGCACACGAGTCACCGTGACTGTTAAATAAGTATGTTTCGTAGAAAAATCTTTATTTCATTCAGGACTTTTGTAAAGAACTGTTTTCGGTGATAATTACCTCTAATTTTTCATTTCGATGATAGATGACCTGATTAGCTCAGTTGGTAGTGACTCTGCCTTCGGCGCTGTGGGTACCGGGTTCGAATGCAGGTAGGGCCAAAATTTGTGTAATGATCAAGAATGTTTGTAACCGAGTCATAGATGTTTAATATCTATATAAGTATTATATATCTACTGGGTTTATCCCCTCTCCATTGGACGGTACACATAATATAAGCGTTGCTTAGTGTGGTACCGTATATATAATTAGTGAGTGCGTCTGTACGATATTTTGGTTTCTTTGGTCTCCTAGTCCCCTATTCTTCGATAGATGTACAATTCAAATAGTTTTGAAATGATTCATTTCACAAGGCCGTTCTAATGAGTAGATATTACTTGCGCCCATTTTGGGTCAAATAAAATACGTCTACGCAAAAATGTCATGTCACATAACACCTAAATCACTCTTTTCATGTTTGAATCGACTCGGTGGTTTGTGCTCAATGAATTGGACGGACCCGCCCTATCTTTGCCATTTTGACTCACACGTTATTGAAACAACGCAATCTCTGGAAACAAACCTATTCAGGGCAACGTCAATCAACACATTACACCATAACAAGGTAATATATTCAGCGGACGTGTGTTGCCTACATGACCGCATACACTGGATGCCCACGTACAAGTAAATAACAGAGCAACAAGTCTATAGCGGTATGTGGCGCTAGTGTTGTCAGTATAATGTCAGACGGGACACACACAATGCACGTCGGGTATGTTCGCTGTGTCAGTCTGTCGACGTACGGAATGGCCCTTGTTCGCGGCGGGATTTTCGGGCGGGGATAGAAAATTGGATTGGCTCGTGTGGTAAAACGCTGCCACGAGTTTGGCAGAGAAACTCATTCTATACGACTTATGGCCACACGGCAGCTCGGTATGGTCTACCTCCTGTCGTATATGATAAATAAGTTTGGCTCTAGTAACATAGTCGTTGCACAGCAATAGACACAAACTTCACCAAGTATCGGAATATCGATTGCGGACACGGACTCGTCTGAGAGTCTGCAGGTGACGACAGCCCGGTGACAAGCGGCCAAGGGTTACGAATGGTTAAATTCCGAAGTGCTCGTCTTGCCCTATTTAAATGCTCGAAGTGGAAACTTTTTGATTAATGAGCAAAAAGCTTTCGTCTGTTACGCCTTTAATTAAAACTAAAAACTTTTAGCCGAGAGATTGTGGAGTGCTTCGGGCTAGTCATTAATAGAGATGTTTGTTTTCACGTACAGAACCGCATAATTCTAAACGGTTGTGTATAGCAGTTGCACTTTGCTGTTCGCAGCCAGAGGCCCTAGTGGACATCGTTCGCCCGACGTTCCCCGCATTGTCGCTAAGTACTTAATTGTGTCAGTGGTCCCGAACCAGGCAAACTTAAATGAAATACTCGCGTTCCTTTAAAACAATCGGTAAACATTAATTTATTTCATTATTTGTCGCTCGATCCCGATTTTTTATCCCATTTTCATGTTGTTATAGGCTGGACGCGAAAAACTGGACGCTGAGCGGAAAAGACTTAAATTATGAATATTAAGCATTGTAGGTACATAAGTCAAGTCATTTAGTTCATTTACTGTAAGTTGTTAATTTAATCTGCTAAACTTGTTTATAACTTCTGTAATGTTTTTGATATACCTTAAACCCTGAGATCAAACCAGGATTAAAAATATCGGGTCGATCAAAACCGTTTTTTTTACGATTTTTTATTTAAATTGCAAACTTATTCTATTTTGTTTTTATATCACCTATACACAAGGTGCTATCGCTGTGTTTGGCTCTTAATTTGGATAGGTAAGGAACCATGGAAGTCTATCGATAATTGAAACACGTGTTGTATTTCAATTTGCGATTAATTGATTAATCCGCAAAGGAAAATTCTATCATTATTCCAACGTAAACTAATAACTTTGATGTTGAAATCCGGTATTTTACGAAGCATCGTGTTTGATATTATATTCGCAATTTCACGGAAATACTAATAATGTCGTATGTATTGATTTTCCTCCTGATACTGTCAAAGTATTGTAAGCTACTTATTTTCTCCTTATTATGGACACACATACCTAAATTAGTAAATAAGTAAGACTAGTATTATAAACGAGGGCTCTTGAGTTTTTAAATTTTTATTTTACGACAGCGTAATACTTACTAGAGAAAAAATAAAATTCAGTTCACAATAGAGATTAGCGATGCTTTATTAAAAATACATTATATTTTTACGCTTTATACTTTGTTTGGTGTCTTTTGTTTAATGTTTTACATAACAAAAAGAAAAATTAATTAAAATCCATTTTGAACTCACAAAACCACCACAAATTTAATGTACCGACGTCAATGATAAACGCTTCGCGCTAATTATATTTGGATATATGTAATGACATGGTACAGCGTTAAGTGGCTTTCTTGGGTTTAAATAATGATACGTACACCGAAAACCGCAATCATTAGGCAACATCAAACAGTCACGCTAACGTTCAGAGCTACTTCATTAATTTATCTAAGTAAATGCGGTGTTAATTTACCATATTAAGCGTTTACATTGTATAGCAGCTCTCGACACAAACTTATGTGTCAAATCAAAGAACTTCAATGTGTTGTATATCATTTCAGTTTGGGATATAACCGGCGCCGAGACTACATGAGATTAAGGTATATTGCAGAATCGAAACATGTTTATTTATGCACCTATCTCTCAGTTATACCAACAACCACACATACTTGTTCCGAACTATCCGTATACGTGCTTATACTGTATCTACCGTTCAAGTTTGGGCGGTAATTGGAAGCTTATATTGAGATTTTGTCAACAAATGTGTATATGTTACTACTTATTCCGATATAAAGTCACAGGGGAAGCTATGGGAGCGTCGTGAGAGCGAAGTCATGGAACATTTAACAGTAGCTCAGGAGGCGTATTTTGAACGCTTCTTTCCAGGTAATTCATTTCATAAATTTAACTATAGTGTGTTCTGTTTCATAAGAGTGTATATGGCTTAAATAAATACGTACTATATTCCCGCTAGATAGTTTCACACGTTCAGAGATAAGGTACATAAAATATACATTATTTATTATGATATAGATTAGTACATTACAATGCATGGAAAGTTTATTTGCCTCAAGAAATAAAACAAATGAACGGTACATAAAACTTTTTAGAAATTATGATAGGTATAGTTAGTTAGCCAAGTTGAGCCAACCTTGCTGTAGGCACAAATGGCTTAGTCAGCTGAGAATAATTCAGCGTCACAACATTTGGCAATAATTTAATATGCCGGAAGAAAGGCGCGATAGCTGCGAGGCATAAATAAGTGGATATTACGTCACACGCGCATCGGCACTTTTTTACCTAACGAGAGCCGAGGATAAACCTCCACGCACGCTGCCTTTCGCCTCAACTCATAAAGTCAAAAGACAGGTAATATAATCTTGAGTAGTTGAACTGCTTTATGTAAACGTCGGGAACGGAAAATCATAAAAATAAACGCGATAAAATCCGTTAAATTAATTTTATTTCTATGCTTTATGTATTCCTTGAAGTTATTCGACGAAGACTACTACATACATTCTAACATACCATCACGACTGTAATCCATGAAGTAAAAAGAAGTGAACTGATACTACTTTTACTGATAGTACTGATGTATGTAGGCAGCGAGCTTATCCTACTAATATTATAAATGTGAAAGTTTGGATGGATGGATGTTTGTTACTCAATCACGCCAGAACGGCTGAACGGATCTGGATGAACTTTGGCACAGGGCTAGATTATAGTCTGAAATAGCACATAGACTACTTTTTATCCCGGTAAAATGTATGGTTCCCGTGGGATAAATTTGTTTTAATTTTTCATACTTTTAATCGCGGGTAACACCGCGGGGCGCAGCTAGTTGCTAATATAGCGGGCGCTCCTGATTTTATTAGGAGAATTTAGGCCCTGACTCATCCCGTGCGTGTTGACGTACTTCACACGGATTTTGAATAATACAATATACAGGTTTCGTTGCAGTGTTGTCCTTCGTTTAAAGCAAGTGTTAATTATTATTGGAAATGAGTTACTAACATTAAATTTAAAAATGGCACAGATACGAGCTCACAGACGAGTTACAGAGCTCACATTCATTCATGCAAACAAGAAATTGTTCATGAAATTTCCTTTTCATGTATACGTACCTCGTACTGCAACTGAATAAATTACAACTCCAGCTTATTCAAACATATCTTACTGAGTTGGTTGGGATGTTCAAATATACCAATTATGAACGAATAAAATCTTGCCAAATGTGCATTTATTTCAAACCTATTCAACGTTTTTAGTTCTTTTCATCGTTGTAAGGTCGAGGTTAGCGAATGAAATTGTATTTCTCATTAGGAACAATACAGCTCCCTCACAATGAGAAATAAAGGAGTGGGTATTATTTGCGAAATGGAAAAGGGATAATATCGAGGTGTGCCACTTTGATATAATCCCGGTCTAGCTATATACATATTATGACGTCATTTAGAAATATAATTATATGAACCTTTAAAATAGCCGTGTCTTAGATCTACTTTTACTCACTTACCTTTTTACCTAGAAGGGCCGCTTGCGTCTTCGCAAGATTCGGGTTCCATCCCCTCCTAACCTAAGTATCAAAGTATTCCTAGCACAAGCTTTGGCTTAGTTTATGGGGCTTACGGGGTGACTAGTAAACATTTATAATTATAATTTATAACAAACAACTAGTAAAATAAGTAATAATTTCTTAGGTACCTACAATAAACAATTGAATAAGGTTTGTAGAAAATGTAATAAAGTGAAATTGAAATATTGAGTTCGAGCGCAGTAAATCATGTAAGTACTTACGTAAGCAATGAACGGTACGTCAAGTGCAAGATTTAAAGTTGAAAGAAAGTTTTAAATACCGTCCGCTAGAGGCGTTGTTCAATTCTTCATACAAAATCTCTAAATACGGTAGACTATAAAGTATACAGTTAGCTCACGGATAATCTCACACTTGGCGTACTGAACACAAAGATATAACGTTATACAAGCATATCACAGGTAGCTACTAGTTCTGGTAACGATATCATACAAGCAGAGGGCGTGGCGACCGTTAAAAAGCAACATCGTTAATCTTCCTCTACACGCCGACTGGAAACATTTTATATTTTATTTATACTAACGCAATGTTTACTCTAAAACTGAGCACACATTTTTCAAGTATCATCTCATATCACTCAGTCAGCACCTGTCCACCCTTATGCTCGTCATTGAAAGATCTTTAATGATCTCGGGGTGTTCAATATGAGTTATCACCATGCCAAGATTTGGTACTGGCCTAAGGCATTTTTTAAGATGATCCAAGATCTGATTATGGCGCTCCCCTTGTTTGTCCCCTACTATATATACCAGTTGTTCGTGCAAGCATATAACTTGGAAGAAATTGACAACATAAGTCACAAATTTTGCTCGCAGAGGCGCTCCCTGGGACTTAAAACCTGGAGCGGCAGCTCCGTTCGCCCTATGGTAGGGGCGGCCCTGCTAAGTTTCATCAAAATCCATCTGTTAAATTTCCCGTAGTTACTATGTGAACAGATAGACAGACGCACAAAAATTTCAACGTTTCACGACAGATAGAAAATAATGTCCCCTGTTGTATACTTTATTAATAATATTCAATGTACAGACACGATCAAGTGACTGTTTTATTATGTTTACAGATTGTAAAGTTCCAAATATATTATAAATTTACCCTTACATTTATTTCATAGGGCCAGCCGCTAGTTGCTAATTTATAATACCACAAATTAGTTAACCAAATCGGCGCGCGGCCAAAAGCCTGTTATTTAGCTTTGCTAGTGGCAAATATTCGCCATATTTAATTTTGTAGTGAAAACTTAGTTATCTCTACAATTACGGAGGATGAAAGGAGACCACGCATTGAACCGATAGCTATTATCGGAAGATGGCGGCTGCCCATCTCACCCTGCCTTCACGTTATTACTACGTTATTAATAAAGTTTTAATACTACGCATTCATTTACCCAGTAACTTTTCCGATGGATTTATATTGATCAAAATGGGAGTTTGACGTGAATTTTGTATGAAATATTGAGAGCCGTTGGCGTCGCATTATGGGTTCGTTATTAATTCAGAGTTTCAATAATTCGGGTCAACGTTTTAGCCCATTTTATGTTGAAAATATTTAACAAAGTACCGAGCCAGCAACCCAGATGAAATTTAGTTATTGTATTACAAACGAAATACATTAAAAAAGGTATAAGTACCTATATCGATACAAAGCTGGGAACTGTACCGCGTAGTCGACATATATATGTCATTCAAAATTCCATAGACCTACGTGTTTGCCTTTAGTATAAAAA
The DNA here is from genome assembly GCA_905333125.1 of Pheosia tremula. NCBI lineage: Eukaryota > Metazoa > Arthropoda > Insecta > Lepidoptera > Notodontidae > Pheosia > Pheosia tremula. Next base: position 5,649,582 of record HG995397.1, read on the forward strand.
TCATGTTAAAACTCACTATAGATAGAAACATCAGTGACGTAGGTATGAAACTACATCAAAGAGAATATATTTATTCTAAAATGTGTGGATTAATTACAAATCAAACAGCTGCGACGCAATTGAACGACGTAATTAGTATTATCGCTGGTAGTTTCGAGCAAACAATCGATCAATATCGCACACAACAAGACACGTGTCTGGTTATGTGTGTGATATTGCACTTTCACAAACATGCACCAATAAAGCCTAGAATAGACCAAGCACAAGAATGCTTACGAAACAGTGTTAGCGAATATATGTGAACAACCCAGCAAAAGCGAGGATATATCTTTAATAGGTTCTTCCTAATCCCTTCTAATGTATGAATCATAATGGCTGGACTTTGTACGCTCCCTGTAAGTGAATATGTGAGCACCTTAAGCCAATCCCAAAGGATCCTCGAAAGTCACCCGGCATTCCATTGAATACATTGCCGCGCTATGCCGAGCCAGGCCGCGTAATAAGCGCCGACCTTAACGTGATAAGCCGCCTGCAGACCAACCGCGCAGCCTCAATGTCTGTACCATTGAAACCGAGGAAGCTTGGAGGTACATGCGCCCAGGCCTCGGCTCATTACCCCTAATAGACACGCATTAATTTCCGTTGATGAAAGCAATAACGAGCTTCATGTTTCTGCAATCGATCTCCGCAGTCCAAACCATGAACTGTATTTATACCCTCATTCAGACCTATATTAATTCAGCCCGATGAGGTTATGGCGTTATAATTATTCAAATTTTGAGGAATTTATGGGCTATTATAGTGTTTTCAGGATTGCATTGACAAAGAAGGTATCATAGTTTCGCCATGGCCGTCTCCCCTGGTTACAGCCGTTTTAGTCGAAGACTAAGAGCACTAGAAATCTGAAAATGTTAAATAATACCAGCCCTTTCAATGTTCCACTGTTGGGAACGGGCTCCCATCAATGCGAGGGGAATAAGGCTATAGTCCACCAAGGCCCCGTGCGGGTTGGCGAACTTCACAGGTCCTTTTAGGGGTTCTCCCAGACATGCAGGTTTCCCCACGTAGTTTTACGTTCACCGTAAATGTTAAAATAAATGAAATTATAGGTACCTCCCTTACATGGGAAAGGTCGGTGGCAATTTATTTTTCTACGAAGCTACCTATTACATCAAATAGGACATGTATTTCAAGATCGCTATGAGAGGCTGGTATGTTTTTTTTTTAACTTTTGCTAACCGTTTACGACACATAAAGCTCCAATGCGGCCTTTTGACTTGAGTAAGGTACCTACCGTAAATACCAGTTCTGGGAACACATCATGAGTATGCGGTCAACGCTTATCATTTTATTAAGCTCAGAGAAAATAATTGACCTGACGGTCGTCATAATTCCAAGTCAATTAGTATCAAATTTATAGATATGTCCAAGTTATGTAGTAGGAGGATCATAAAATGAAGGGAACATTATGTCGCCAAGGGCAAAATTCTCGCCACACATTAATTTCTATCTGCAAAGTTGTTTTTGCGACCTTAGTTCGCGGAATTGTGTCACAGTCCCCAGCTGACGTTGTTTTTAAACAATTTTCTTTTATATTTTGTTGTCAGTTTTTACGAGCGTTACGTTCGTGTTACCGGTTAACAATTTTCATAAATTACAAAATGTTACTTATAATTTGTTGCAAACTGCCGTTTTGAAAATGTTCATGTTTACATAATAAATGTGAAAAGGTATTTCATGCAGGTACTAATTTTCCTGTTTCTCCTCTCGTACAAGAATGGTACCTAAATATCGCTTCAATATTTCAGATAAACATAATATTTTAACTTAAAATCAGTTTTCTTTTTTCTTTTATATTATAGGTAACTATTACAAAATAATACATAGGGGAATGATAAATACGTCTAAGTAAATATAGGAACGAGATGTTAGTGGTATTCTTCAATTCAGAGCAGTTGTTCATGCTGTTCATTCATGGATCTTTGGTTTACGTTGAATTAATTTCAACAAGTTCAGTCTAACGCCCACGCGAATTTAAAAAAAAATATTCACTAATATCACGTTTATATGAGCTAACTGTCCCGGTGAACTTAGCTTCGTAGTGCCTCAAAATCAAATGTATGAGAAAATATATTATTTTGTGTAGTGATTTTTTAATGTGCTTTTATATTGAAATAAAAATGCTTTTATAGTTATTCTGCTATTCGGGGCGGAGACAAATTAAAAAACAAAGATCATAAATTTCGGCCCATCGATTCTTGAGTTATAAATGGTGTAGCTAACGCAACTTTGTTTTGTGTAAATAACCAATTTTAACATGTTTTCATGTCGATAAACTGAGCTTTAGTTTTATTTCCTATTAGTTTTATTTCTAAGTAGGCATCTAAAGCTTTAGAGTTGAAATCATTTCCAAAGTGGGGCCAGAGCAAGCAACACGTCACCAAATCGTATGCTTGAGATATTTTATTTCGTTTATTTGTATTACAGCACATACCTCAGCGGACAATAAAAAGGGATTACGTTCATGTATTTTTTATAGCTGTTATCCGTCGTATGTCGGCCTTATGGGGCGCTTCTGAACATTACTCGATATAAATTAGGTTTGAAAGCACTTAAAGATGAATCCTTTATGTATTGAGAAAACTTTTGTTACAATTTATTATAGTACCGAGTATTAAGTTTTTTTAAGCCTAAAAATAATATAAAATCCAGATCTAAGTCTACCCAAAAACGGGTAACGTTTTAAACGTCTCAATAAAATTTACCTTTAACACAATGTCATAATCTATTATCATAAAGTCGAAATTCTAATACAGCGTTTTATATTAGTTAAACGATTCTCGCAGTAAATGCTATAAAATTCAGCATCCATTGCGAGCATCTAAATCTAAAAGTGCAAAGATATTTCGATCGTAACAAATACCAGAGACGTGCATACTAAAGGCGCACAAAACTCCAGTTTTACAACTGAGGACGTGCTCGAGTGACCGAGTTTCCCACACGGCATGTGCCATCTTATGCACCGAAGTAGGATAGCTTAGTGGCTTGGAATAACGCAGATGGAAATATTTCAAAGCCAAAGAAAACCCCCGATTTCAATAAGAATCGATTGCGTATTTGAAAAGCGGTCAAAAATAATGTTAATAAAAAATAAATGCAATCGCCGACTGGGACCTAACTTTAGACCCAATTTCATCAAATCCAATCAGCCGTTCTTGCGTGATGCTCAATCAAACTAAACAAACACACTTTTACATGTATGTATTGGTAAGAATATTTTCCCAGCCAGCAAATGCACCATGACCCGACAACGTTACCCGGTTTTTACAATAATGCAACGTACAAAATGTTTGGATAACGAGAAGTATACATTCAGAACCAGAACGGCACACATGACGTTCTGGTTCTGAATTTACTGACTGTACTGCTGAAAATACTTATATTGAAAGTATAGGAGACGTGCTTGGATAGCAACGTCGAATATCCATCGTTAGATGCGCGGCGTACAAAACTGAGAAACTTGGGGTACCGAGTTACTGACAGCGGAACGCTGCGCCCAGATCGCAGGCCGCGGCAAACGCAAGGAAATTGCTTGCTTCTGTCGGGAAATTGAGACGCTGATTTTCTTAAATCGAACCTCACATTCTAAATGCAATCATATGGCAGACTAAACATTCATGCTTTCATCAAATTCTATTCTAGAACTTTCGCGCGCGTCAGATGCAACTTATAAACGAGATGCGATCGCGATATTAATCCATGGGCTTTTTAATGCTCCGTCGAAGCGAGTTTGTGTAACGTGCGTTGAAGGCGCGCGAAAAAGCCGTCTTGTCTAAAGGCCATTATAAGTAGAAATATCCTACTAGCGTTATATTGTACCAAAACAGCATTATATTTTTTCGAAATAGCTTTAATTGACCCAATTATATTATAAACATTGGCTTATCTTTTTACTTGAGAAAACGGTGAGACATTAAAACGCCTTCAATGTACGTATTGTAAGCATTGTCTCCCCAGTACATTGTGTAATTTTTATGAGTAACAGTAATCTCTGTCCTCATTTCAAAGTAAAACGTAGAAAAATAAGTGTCTGGCGAGCTGTAACGTGATTAATCCGACGGGACAACACAAGGATAAAATGTTTGAAGAGGAAAATTGCAATGTTTCCTGGAGATCGTGGAAATTGCGGAGGCAAGTGCCACGTTAACAGCATCAGCCGAACAATATTGCGATTGGATGAGGCGAAACGATACAATTTGCACCCACTTCCTATTGAAAAACAATGTGATAAACGACAGCCCTGGGGCGGAGTGAAATGTTCAGTAGATTATCAAGACACGTTCATAACACATCGCTCGCGGAGAACAGGCCACCGTATAGTTTACGTTCATTTGGATTTATAAAAATGTTCACGTGTTTGGACTTTTAAGAATGTTGTCAAAATTTGCATCACGTTTAAATTTGATTCGGTGTTTTCGTATAACATTTAATTAGATATAACATTTGGCAACCGAAACGTCAGGAACGTGAAAACATAAAATCAACGCGATAAATTCCTCAAAATTAATTTTTTTAAAATAAATTCTAATAAAATTTTAAAGAAATTCCCCTTGAACTTTTCCTCATTGCTCCAGAAATAGCTGAGCGGATTGTGATTTTTCAACGAAGTACATTCTTGATTGACTTAAGAGGAAAGTTTGTTTTGATTTAAGTACCCATTTTGTGTAAAGATTGATTAGTTCGTATCGAACTTAGTTGTCACGCACAAGATGGAAAACTTAATTGCAAATACGATAGACCTAATTTTTAATAGGATTCTAAGCTTTCAAGTCTAAGTCAATTACTGTCAGCAATACTCCCGGAGAAAAGTGCAATATTGAGAAAATAAAACTAAAATGATAAGTGCGAAAAAGAGCTATTGAAAGTTGAAACTGACAAAGATAGTAGATAGTTCCAGCACGCGCGATCTTTAGTGAAATATCTCGATAAATTATATTTTCCAAATTTTTTCCCACTCGGATAATATATTCCTACAAATAGAATATCTATGTAAGTTCGGTATTTTACATAGGCCGTAGTTAATTTCTATTTGAGAAGGGGCTTATGTTTACATTCATAATAACTAAGTTGATTAACTTCAAGTACACAACCTTCGGGGGCCTTATTCAAATCATTTATACTCTACGGTCTATGTGTGTTAGTGAATACTGCCTGTATACCATCCGCCTGTTGATATTTAACAAAACAAAATACAGTAAAACCGCAGTGTATGAAACAGTTCTATTCTCTATGCTGTGGTAGAACCATCAGATACGCTATGACTGACTGGTCAGATACGGAATTTAAAACTGTCACTGATAAGCCTACTAACTCACAATAATGGTTTGCGTGGAGCGTCCCGCGCGGCCCATAAACTGACCGCCGTACAGCGTGTGACGTCAGCGATATTTATATTTTGTGTGCTTTAGCCCCGACGTTACCAATTAGTCTTAAGTGGGAGCTTAAAAATGATACACACAATTTAGTATGCAAATGGTTCAACCACCCGTTGCCTTACGATATTTCGGCGCACTCGACTGTGAATATACTGGTTTATTTTTAAAACAAAACCTGTGTAAGTAATAATTTTTTTTTTTTACTAGCAATATATATTCGATTCATTTAAGCAAAATGATAATCCAAATATATCTGCTATTCCTTTTTAAATATAGCCAACATTATCGCACGTTAGTAGTGCACCTAACTAAACTCGAGTATAACTCGAGATTTCTAAGTAACTTCGAATATAAATCTGAGACGCACCTACAATAAGTTGGATTTCTGTGTGAAAGTTGGCTATACACCGACGCTGACTAAAATATGCAGATAAAGTCTCGTGCAGAAGCGTCAACGAAACTTAGTTTTATTTGAGTTGCATAAATGAAGAAGGTGGGTTTATTCGGCGCAACTGGCTGAAGTAGAACACGGCAACAGACTTCGTAACAGTTGATTTTTGCTTTGCTGCACCTACAGGTAATTGCAACCAAAGTAATACCTACTTAAAACAATCCACAGTAACTGTTTCTCACAATGCTTGCGAAATAATTCTACATGGACTTTGTAACCGTTTGAAAAAATATTATATACTTCAGCACTTAAAAAATTGTTTACCATCCGGTTTTCTGCGAGCCTTTAGCAACTTAAGAAAGATGATTTATTATTACTGCGTATTACATAAATTTTGTGCAAAAATCCCATAAACCCGTGTAGAGGTCGTGAAAAAGTAACACAAAACAAATATTACGTATGAAAGAGAAGAAAGGATAAAAAGTTAGTATAGGTATCTATATTAGGTTTAAGATGCCTATAATTATATGTACCTACCTATATTACAAGGTGTAACAAAAATAGTGTCAATAAATTAAAGAGGTTAACGTTAGGTCATATATCACATAAATCTATATGTAAACTCACGAACGGGTACGCCAATTTTGATGTTCATGAATTTTGAATTTGTCTCCGCCCCGAATATTAGAATAACTATTAAAACATGGGAAATCACTTAAAAATATTAATTAATATAATTCGGCGGTGTTTACGAACTTCGCCCGGACAGCTTAATGTATAAAATAAATGTTTAAAATGTACACTATGGATAATTGAAAAAACTAATCATTAATATTTCACCGTGAGCCTAAGCACAGTACCTACCCACTTTGTGTTTTATTTTATTATTTCTTTCAAAATGTAATTTTTGTATCTTGCCACTTAACACATTTTTGTTATACCTTATCTATAGTTTATAAATTACTTTTTAATTTATGCAAATATCCATAGAGTTTTGGTAGTTGAATATCGGTTGGGGCGCAATGAATACCTAGAGTTTGTTTAAAACATGTCACGATTAAAGAATCAATTCCAATCGTACCCAATGATTTACTCAAGACCTTCTATTTAATTTTATTGGTATAACCGATACTCGCTTTTCGGTCACGTATAATATAAAATCGAGCAGATATCACTTGTATGCAAAACTGAGCACTAATAACACTTATTAATAGAGACATTTATTGCGCATCATAAACGGCTGACAACTAGTGTTATCTGAGATAAACCAAACGCGCTTGTAACTCCCGCGGGCGAGACAGATCGATAATCGAACACCGCAAATCTATTCAAAACGTGTGATGGTTGGATGCTGGAAAACCACGCTGCCATTTCTAGGCCGAAATGACGTCGGCGAGCACGCTACCACGCTGTAAGTACATACTTACGATCACGACATAGACGAGATGAATCAAATAGATTCGCCAACTTGAATCGTGTAAACCAGACATTACATACATATTTAATACCTCCATATAAGTATTACATATACAGGGTCCGCTCTAGTCCATTGTACGGCACCTGTAATACAAGCGTTGCTTAGTTTGGGACCGTACACCTGATGCGTTCGTCTGGCGTTATTATATTATTATTATAGTTGGTACCTAAGCATCAATCAATCAACGCCAAGGCATGGCGCAAATCCAGATTCCGCGGCTTCACAACGATTCAGTTGCAACTACCACCGACGATGAATTTATCATTAGAAGTGGTTAACTATTTCCCGTGTTTGAATTACGTTATTGTGTACACCGAGAACCTAAATGTAAATAGTATTAAAGAAAATAACTCCTCACCTGAACATAAATTAATGTTTAAACAAATTACGTAGACAGAGTGCAGCCAAACTACATATTTACTTAATGCGGTCTGAGTTTATACAAAGACAACAATAACGTCGGTGTCTCCGTGATCCCTACAGACATTTTTAATTGTATGCTATTATTTAATCTTCTTTCAACAATGATACCACACAGACATACCTACCTATTCTAAAATTTAGTCACCAGACATTTTCTCTTTCGAGTTTGACTATTCGCAAAACTAAATATTTATCACATCTGCAAAGCTAATAATAATAATAATATCGCCAGATGAACACACCAACTATACGGTCCCACAATAAGCAACGCTTGTATTATGGGTACCGTATAATGGACTGAAGGCAAAGTCAGTATATAATACTTTTTTAGATATTAAACATCATTGAATTGGGTACAAACATTAGTGTTCATCACACTAAGGTTGTCCCTACCAGGATTCGCACCCGGGACCATCGGCACAGAAAGCCGGAACACTACCAATTGCGCTAATCAGGTCTTCAAACTAATTCATACTATGAAATTAATAATTATGCAGCAAATTAATGTGAATGTATTGGCCGTCAAAAATTTGTCTACCGCCGTATGATTTAACGTACAGTCTATATTGCACAATCGGTCTTATTTATCTCCTTATAACGAACATGGGTTTTTTTTTTTACAATACAAAAATGATCATTTTGTAAAACTCAGCAACAAACAGTAAATAAATGGCTAGGCTGTAATAAACTAAACGGGGGTTTAAAACATAACGGTAAAGTGTTTACGGTTGCTCGTCACGCGTTCAAAAGGTGATGAATAGTACATTCACGCAAGCCAATTTCAGGCAGAAGCTTTATTTTCTCCGCCGTTATGGTTCACTAGTTTTGCACAACTTACCGCGGGAAACGGCCCACGTACTGTGGCGCTACCACACAATGCATTCCGATAATTGTGCTGGAAAGCCTGCGAGCGTCGAAACAACAGAATAACCAGACAAAGACTTAAAGGTCATCTTTATGCTGAGCTAAAATGCACAAATATAAGTATGATCAAACAAGCATGTAGCTCTGTACCTACTCTTTACGTTATGCCTAATCGGTAACTCTAAGACTTTGTCTATTTTTACATTCCTTTCGCAAAACAAGACTATGTTGACTATGCCATAAAAATAATTTTCAAATACCCTATTAGGTTTCTTTACTTAACGAGCACCTCTTGATTCTAACCGTTCAATTTATTTCGTAACTTATGAAGTCTGAAACAGTTTGAAAGTGTTCTAAAGTGAGACAAAGTAATAGATGCTACTGGAACCCTGAATATTGTGTAATCAGCAGGCCTGTCGTCGGAGCAATGATAGGTCGGCGCCATTTGTTGTTAATTGAGTCGTCTGCTCTACAATAATACAAAATTTTCATATATTTTAAAGTGATTCGTGTTCTTGGTGACCCCTAAAAGCAGACATACGCTACAATGGACGCTTGAATGCAAGCATTTAGCTCCAGATAAATGGGAACACGGTCGTCGCTCCGTAGCTTCGCAAAAAATAATTATTCCGCCCGCAATCCTCACACAAAGCCAAAACTCATTTTTAACTAACGTCGCGCGTCAAAATATCAGAGAGGTTTCGTAGAATAATATATTCGTGAGGTATTGCGAATTCTGGTATCATTGGATGAAATTTTGTGTCCGTCTGTGTCTCATTTCGCTGATAGAATCAGTAATAATTACTGTAAAATAGCAATTTCTTTTTTCTCTTGCAATAACGAATGTCACGCTGATTTTCATAAAAGAAAAAATAGAATAAGTCGTATATAATGAATGAAATACGAGCTCCGAAATTTAAAGTTGTTTTAATTAACTTACATTGGCAATATTTTTTTTTTTAAAACGAAAGTCCTGTAGTGCAGTTATAAATGTGAGATACCTTTTGATAAATTGAGGGGCGTATTTTATAAAGACTTAATTTTCTACGGTTGTGTAATATTATTTATTGTAACTTGATCCCTTTTAATTAGGTATTAGGTACTAACTGATAAGAAATATTATTCATAGGTATTTTGGTAAGTAACTTCGGGCATGATGACTGATTTTGAAAAACTGTTCTATAATATTCTAAGGTATCTACTATTTCCAAAAAAATATATTATTTCGGCAGGAAACTAATTTTTATTAGAAAAAAACGCTATTTAAATTGTAATTTTAAAATTCGCTCCAAAACGATCGCCGGTGTCATGGCGTCTGCTTGTGACGTCACTATTCTGCAAACTGACCGCAAACACATCAAATCAGTAATTTACGTATATAAATATTGTAAAGAGTATGGAGTTTATCTTATTACTCTTTGCTGATAATGTTGCGGTTGCTTAGCAACAGGTTTTATATTGTTTGTGTCAAAAATGGTAAATCCTTGTTCCATGTTTTGAGAACACAAAACTATGTAATTGATCGATAGAAATCACGAAATACTTTATAAACGCAGGTAAAAACAATTAATAAGTGCAGAGATCGTCGAAGTTCGTACGAAACTTAGCGATGTTTACAATGTGTACATGCTCGTGACGTAGTTCACTCTGATTGGTGTTCAAGTTATCATGGCGGACTGTTGAATTTTGTAGTTTTATTTTATTAAATAAATTATCAATCTCGCCCTAAATCTGTAAATAAATACATTTTTCAGAACCTATTAATCCTATCTCATTAGATAAACACATTATTTTAGTGATTCTTAGTTACTGTCATCATGCCTATCCCGATCTAAAAAAACGTTTAAATTGGTTCTTTATAGAATGTTTGTATTTAATTCCTGGCTATAGACATATTCAGTGATTTCGGTGATCTTATTTTCCTATTTCAATTAAGTACGCATAGCTTACACCGTACCAGAAAGGAGTTAATATGGAAGCTTACGGTTCATAGATTCGATTCAAATTAAACACACAAACACTGATCTAATTGAAAAGACGGCGAACAAATAATTTATTTTAAATTAACGAAAGTGAGACATACCCTTTTTGTTGGATGCTAAGTCAAAAACCGTCTATTAGTCGTCTATACTATCTGCAGCTATGTTAGCAATAATTATACACGCGAATATAGCGCTTATTAATACATATCAACGCGCTAAAAACTGTCTCAAGCAGATTCCCGTTTCTTAGCGATATTTTGCTTTCACGTTTCTAATAGAAAATGAAAAGTATACTGTATGGTATTTACGTGGTCGTTGCCGATAATGACCACGTTGTTAGACAGGATGATAGTGGGATATTGGTCGCGGAAATGGTGGATGCATCCGGCCGAAGCGATCGCTTCTGCGAGCTCGTAGTGAACGCCAACCGCTGGCCTATGTAAGCAAGCGGTTGATGTTCCAAATGAGCATTGGAAAGCAGGATTGATTAAAGAGCAACGGTGATTAGTTTATATGAGGCGAGCAATGGTCGATGTAACGCTGCAGTTACGAGGAAATCAAATAAAACTTATGAAGAGATCTATGTTTTAATTGTTTGGTATTTAAAAAGTACTTTTAATGTGATGTGAACAAGGTGCGTGGTTTATTTATTTTAGAGAAAAAAGTACACGGGCAAAGATAAACTTTTTTTGTAATCCGCTAAAATTGAAGGCGATAATCTTCTTTTTTACAGAAAAGAAAAAAAATGTACATTGGACCGAACGAAACATTTCATTATTCAATATTTCTCTGAAATACATTGTCTTGAATATTTTAAGTATTTACGCAGCATACGTGTTTACGTGATCTATTTAGCGCACAGTGGCGTCCAGGTGCCGCCCTACGCAAGATAAATGTTTCATGCCCGAATGTGTTTTGTCACAATCGATGCGCCAACTTTAATATATTTTGCAGCTCGTACAAAAATCTTTTTTTTTTCAAATCCCGACTAACGCAAGGCGGATCCAAATAAAAAAGTCCATATAAATTTCATTGCTATCGGGATGGATGCCGCGATGAAAACAAATACGGAGTTACTATGTTATGGTCAATATACAATGTACGTAACATAAAAAAAATTATTAATATAAGATTAATGATAGGGTCTTAATTCCAACAAGCTGGTTTTGTAATAAAATACAACAATTGAAAATATACAAAGAGATAAAACTATTTTTTAAGGATTTTATCGCGTTTATTTTTCGTTTTTACGTTCCCGACGTTTCGGCTGCTTTACAGCAACCATGGTCACGGGAGGACTGAGGTGGTTGACGTCCTGGTGTCCTACGTCCTAAGGTGTCCTAAATCCTTAAAAAATAGTTTTATTTCAATGTGTAGTATTCGCGTAAATATAAGAAATCAATATATACAAAGAAGTAAACTAGGATTTTAAAAATCCGACTTTCACCTGTTACTTTAAACACTGGAGTCCGGATCATGTAGGTAGTTTGATTCATAAGGTACACGGAACGGAATACGAATTCATAAACGATGTAGAAACTCCCATAAAAGAGTTATAAGACGTCTACAGATCGCATTCCGAAAATATAAACCGATGCGAACCGTAGCGGAGGGAATGTTGAAACTTAACAGTTTGTTCCATTAACGTAATCGCAAACTTTATAGAGGTATTTACTGCAAATTAAGTTGAAGGTTTACAGCGGGATTTGCATGACAATATCGGGTGACACTTCGCTGATTGCAGCCAGCCTTTACAGTAATACGAAATATATAGCTTTGGACATGTCCTCAATTGAAATACAATCACTCGATTGACTCAAAATTTAATGTAAATTTCGTTGTAATTGACTATTACCAGTTTTTTTAGGAAAACTGGCAAACGTGATATCTTCGATACCGTTAATTTACATTACCGTTTATTTACCATTAAATTATACTGTAGCATATTAATTTATATAAGTTTAAATAATTTTTTAACGGCACTTAAAGTATTTTTGAAAGAAAGTGCCTTATATTACTATTTTATATAGAAAAAAACGTAAGGTTTCTAAATTTCGAGCTATTATCTATACATATAAATAAAATTGGAGTGTCTGTTTGTAATATTAAAATAACCGCTTTTTACTAAGTGCATTTGGATGTATACACGTTACCTATACCGAAACAACATTTTTTAAATTTTTTGTCTGTCTGTCTGTCTGTCTGTTTGTTCCGGGTAATCTCTGAAATGGCTGGACCGATTTTGACGGGACTTACAGTGGCAGATAGCTGATATAACAAGGAGTAACTTAGGCTACTTTTATTTTAGAAAAAAAAATAGGATCTCACTAAAAAAATATTAAAACCAATGTTGCAGCGCAGCGCCTGATTAAATTTGATAGCAACAACCTGCAATGCGTCCCGGGGGCTCAGAATGGGCGAGCAGGCTGTTGTCAACGGTTGTCTTTGTTAAATACCACGCGGACGAAGTCGCGGGCAACAGCTAGTAATCTATATAATTGATCTCTGAGTATAGTAACAATCATATTATCTAAATATGAAGAATTACAAAAAGGCCAGTCCTAATATTTTTCGAATTGCTGTAATAAATTTATCCAAACAAGATTGAACATAGCTAATGGCCCCATAATGTTTTTATAATACACATGATTTATGTGGTTAGCATAACAATCACATTGTAACTCGATATACAAAGATTCATTCTCGTTATTTCCATTTTTGGGAAGCTAAGTAAACATATTTTACGATCCAATTACATTTGCGTAGAATAATAACGGTATTGCTGACACAGTCACTAAAATTCCTTAAACAGACAGTCGGGGTACTTGGTATCAACTGTAGAACAAAATTATTTCATTGGAATCGGTCACGAAACCACGTAGCGATTTCATTGCCCTACTCTATATAGTTGAGCTTTTTCTATTAAACCTTGTAAAAAGGAATCTGTGTCAGTGGTGCAGGAAAAAAAACGTAATAAAAAGTCCGTTACACGATCAAGTTAAAGTGAAAATGTCGGGAAAATATTGCACATCGTGGGTTCCGACTAATGACGTTAGCGATATGAGATAAGGAAAATGAGTTTGCTTTGGAGACATACATTTGGAAAAAATGCTTTATCTCAAATGCGCCATACAATATTTAATATTGGAATTTGAAAGAGTTGAGTAGCGCATTTGAACATAACTATCTATAACAACTAAACGCATCACTATAACAATTGTTTCTGCTTCACTGAAAGCGGTCGAAGTCATAACGCTTTAGAAGTAAAACCAAGTACCTACCTAGTAAAATAGATACAAACATAATATTGTCTTTACTTATCTTATCAGAAGAGGCAGCCACGTCGGAAATCTCGCTTACCTGAAACAAATAAATATAAATGATAATTTGTCTTAATAATGAGTCGTTAAATACCTAGTACCAAATGTTCTCAATCGATCTCAGGGATACAAACATAAGCCCAATAGTAATCTGGTATCAAAGAATCACTTAAGTATACGTTTTTTGGTATAGCTTCGATTATTATGGTCTACTCCTCTAATGAATAATAAACCATCCTGATCGACTTATAGCCGGATAGATGGACCCAATATGGATATTATAAATGCTTGCTATGAGTAAGATTTATTACGAGCTAAGTACTTATCGAAAAATTATAATTTCCATATATTTTATTTAGCGTTAGGTTCGGTGAAATTCTAAGAAACGATGTAAAAGAATACTTCGCTATACTGGCTGAAGGTATAACATGATGGGTATCCCAATATTTTGATGTTATGTTATTAAAAAAAAAGTCCAGCAGAATAAAACCGTAAAAAGTGCTTACGTAACGTGATTCTTTTCAAAACACGACATTCCTTTTAACGTATTGCATCGTAATTATGCTAAAGCTGCATTAGGGGTCCGGGATTACCCTCCTGTTCCATAAAAAGGAGCACGCAAAAAGGTAAATAGGCTATCGGAACCTTTAATTTAAACAAAAGGCTATTTGGAAGGCGATCGATTAGGTCAGTGTAATCGAAGAGCAACAATAATTTAAATAACTACATACTAGTAGGTGTATATAAAGTATAGTAGATACCGCACTAAAACGGAATTTCTTTTTAATGTTCACAGTTGAAGAAAACAAATATTCGGCTTATAGAGCCATCTACTATTTTTACTTAAGTTTCAATTCAGAATTTTACTGAATTTACGAAGAATTTTACCGCCCTCTACAATTTTCTAAAAACACTCGTGGCTGGAATGCACCAATGTCAGTATAACAAACTCGAGCTTAGTTTGAACCGTTTGAACTGTACAGTAAGCGCCACCTAGTGGAGGGTGGTGAAAACAGTTTGAAAAGTTCATAGAAAATGATTAGGTGGCGCTACCTGTATCAACGGCTTCTTTCAGGCTTTGTATCGACGCAAAGCCTCCAAGCTGCAACGCTAGATGTCGCTATGCAGAATAAAATTCTACAATATAGGTATTTCAATTGAAACAATGGGCGGAATAAAAATTTAAAAACAAACTGGCCTCGCTAAAATCTTGGAAACGTTATTTTTCGCATACAATATATGTAACGATATTACACAGCATTAACAGCTTAGCATATTATCTACTTCACGTTTTTCCTGTTACAAAGATATTGCTGTTATTTGTTATGCAAGATTGCAAAGATGTAATTTTGTGCGAGTGCTTGTATAAAATATCGAGCAAGCGAAGGATTATAAGATTCAATTATAGGATCCTGGGCGCAGCAAGGGATTCGTAGGCACGAGACTCAAATAATTTTTCAGCCGTGCGAAACACATAACTTTTCATCTCACTACAGCCAGGAAAATTCTAGATGCAGAACGATCAATTTATTAAATATAAATTAATCAGCGTTTCATTATTCATAGCATAACTCGTACCTACCATGCAAACTATATTGTCTATGTGGGTATATACCAATACCAATTAAAAGACATTTTTTGGAAGATGAAAAAAAATTTACAACTTCACTGTTCAACTTCCCACTGTACCACGTTTCTGAACGTTTCTGAACGTTTCTTTGTGTTTTTAGAAAGAAAAATTTTAGTACCATAGCAAAACTTATAATTCACACAAACATTCGAAATTCGAAAATCGATTCCCCTCATTGGGATATCATGGACTTTTGCAAGCAGATTTTGAACAATACAGGCCGCCTTTCCGAGCCAGTGAGATAAAAACATAATGTTCGTGTTTTCATAATCGTGCTCGAACAATATAGTGTTGATAAACGACTATTGTTCAAAAAGAAGGAGGTTCTCAATTCGGTCGTATTTTTTTTTTCATCTATACAGCATCTTTTCTGGACATGAAAAGATAAACTGGCGAGATCTAAATTAAAACATAACGATGCAGTTTTCACGTTGTCTTAGGCTATAAATTATGAGCAGCCAGACTGGAAGTCCTAACAGTCTGTCGTTTACCCAAAATATACTTCTACGCTAAAGTCGAGAAGTTGTGAGAAGATATGAAGTTCGCACTGTGAGCGGAGGACATGGATAAAGTTCTCACAAAGTTATTAGTGCTGGCAAGGGTTGCCGACTCTAATGACGTATTGTAAGATGATGTGTACGGTTATTAGCATGTAGTAGATCTACATCTTCGTAAGTAACAGTAATATGTAATAGTATCTTGCACATCATTAAACAAGATAATAAAAAAAAGTAATTTGTAAATGTGGGTACCATGTAATCATTATTTTGTAATGATGCACTCAGAGTTAGTACTTTTTTTTTGACCAGCTGCTAAAGTCTGCCGAGCCGTTCCTAATCTTTTCTCACATAGGTACTCATAACAATGTACTGCTCTAAAATGTAACGGTTCTTTTTTAAAAGATCAACCATGGAGTTTCTTGCCCGTTCTTCTCCATAGGAACGGCATACCGAACAGGTGGTAAAGATTTAGCTTAGCATTTTGTTACTATTTTGACGATTCTTAAGTATTGTACTTAATGGTTTACATGAATGAAAATATTCTGTGGCAATCAGGATCAGAATATTTTCATGTGTTCTTTTTAAGTACGGTAGTAAGGTCAGTATCAACATCTATAATGGCTAAGTACTTATTTCATTATCATAGGTAATTTTCTTGAGAAGATAAATCCGAAACAAAACTGTCGTGGAATTAAAAAAAAAACTAGCAACAACTTTGTTAGGCTTTGTGTTGGTATCGCTACTAAGATAAAGCTTTTGAATTTTGGTATTTTTATAAGCAAAATGCAAGTTGCACTTTTTTCAGCAGCGGAGTACGTAACGAAACGCCAATTAGCGTTATTTTCTGTTTCAGAAACGGAGGAGCGGTAATCGGATTACGGTGGAGCACAAAAGCTTGGGCCGGGCAGGTGGACGGGCAACCGCACTGCGCTGGACGGACGCCGCGCCCGCTGCGGTCGCATCGCGCGCCCCGATTTGCTAATTAATTCCAAACGCATTCCGGCTTTACGTACCACTTAAATGCTACACAGTACACACTGCTCTTTGGCAACGTGGCGTGCGTACCCCGAGCCACCGCGCATCCTAATGCCGCAATTTGCGTACATGACCTGGACATTACCGTAAATTGGAGAGGAAACCCTTGTACACAGGTATATTAATCTTAACTAAATTTCCTCTTTGAAATCATTTTACACACGCGGTACGCAATATCTTATTAATTGAAAATGTTTCCCTTATAAAATAGTATATTTCCCCTTAAATTCACAGAGTCGGGAAAATGTTTCAGTAGCGCTGATGATTAGGGCAATGAAAGTTTTGTGAACTACATGAGACCCCGAAATGTGTAATTATAATTAATGTTAAAATATTGGTACACTCACGATGAAATGTTGATGTTATTATTAGTACAAACACAGTCACAGTTTTTTCGCCGGAATAGTCTTAGAATACAAATGATAAAACAAGAAAACAGAATAATGCAAAGGCACTCGCGAATTGCGAAGTACGCAGACAAGCAAATAACTAGACTACCTCCCAGGAGATAAGAAATAAATCCATGAAATATAAGTTATGCGACGATACTTTACGAAGGTATCATCGCGGGAAATGAAGTTTGAGGATAATACAAAAGAGCGCATCAACATTCCGAGTACGAGTGAGGCTTGATAAGCCAGGGGGGGACTCGGTACCTCTTATTAAGTCATATCTAATAGAGTCACTTGGTTGGGCTCCCTCGGACGCGATGACGATACGACGATATGCCACATATATATAGAGCACACTTCTCGACCTCACAAAGGCTCCAAATTACAGCCACTCTGTTAGTCCGCACCCGACCGCTTTGTGTTCTGCACAGAATTGTGCTGATCAAGCTCTGTTGTCTCAGTTTGCCGTCGTATTTATGTATTTCATATAATTATGGGAAACATACATCGCTAACAAGCACATAAGGTAAAGGATTGTTTATCTTCATGGAATTCGACGATATTACCCACTGATTTTATTCATCAAAGGTGTGAAAATTCTCCCAATTAGTGTAATGTTTCAAAGTGTTATATAAGACTTGAATTATAACGTGAATAATAGGAATCAGCACCTATATTTGTTTCTTACTTTTAGGTGTTTTTAATTTATTTATCAGTGGCCAGGTTACAGTTTTTTTATTTTCTTTTTTCCGTAGTCGGTAAACAGACAATTAAAGTTCTAACTTTAAATGTCTGTTAAAGTTATTGTGTGTTGTTGTGTTGTGTGTTCCCGCGCGTCCACCGATATACATCTAGAGCTCTATATGTATATCGGTGGCCGCGCGGGCGGAAGAATTAGACGCATAAACACGTTACACTGTGAATGATCATAAGACGTTTAATGTTAATTTTCCTTCATTTTCATATCTCCCTTCGGAATATTGTACTTCCAGTATTTTCTGCTCTTATAAATACGACTAATATATGCATGTAGGTAGGTAACATGACTACCTGGATACTTTTAAGGTCATTTTCTCATGACAATACTTTGCAATATAGCGGTCCGATACGACCCTGTAATTGAACCTTCGCGAGGTGCCCTATAGTATAATGTACACATCATTGAGAAAGGACCTCGTTCCAGTGCGATACATACCTATCCGTCTACACAAAACATAATTATTCATAGCACGCCTAAGGCATTCATGAGGTATTACGGTGGGAAACGATAAGAGGGAATCTGTAATTGACGAGTGACGCACGTAATATCCTACGATTATTATTAAATGATTTCACATGCGTTAGTCGTCTCTTCTGTGATGTAGAGTTCTATTAATTTTCACTAACCAGATATCTTTGAGTGGAATCAGAGGCATAATTAATGGATCTTCGATAAAACTTGAACGCACGTTGAATCAAAATCAATCTTATTTTTTATACCATACTCGCCTACACTTATCTTATTAACTCCCGGCGTAACCTTTTTTAAACAAAATCCAGGCTATGAAGCGATTAAAAAAAACTACTAATATTTTTTCGGAAAAATGCCCGAGCTGCGAACTACAGTCAGACAGACGATTTTCATGTCAATATAAAAGAGAATTGAAATCAATTGAATCCTTTATAAATACGACTTTAAATATCACACGGGAGGAACACTAATTGATTAACTTAAATTAAATTTCCCTATTTGAAACCCACATTCTTTTGCAAATGGATGTGAAATAACACTTTATTATTTTAATCTTGATGCATGAGGCAAATTGGTATGTATGGACTTTATCCTTTAGTAGAAAAATGCTTTGTGCTCTCATTGAAAATGAATGAAAACAATGATAAATGTAATAACCGTGTATAAAGTAATTTTGCAAATGAAATATTTTAACCAATACATCATCATCAACCAAATAACAACTGCGACAGATTATCGGCTGCATCGCGGGACAGTTTTGTTTGTTATTAGTTTCCCTTGTCAGGTCTATTGTGTGTGTCACATACATGCGCTTATGATAAGCAAAATAATACCTAATAGTAAATTCGAAGCACAAATTTCAGTATTGAGGTTGCAATTGTTATCAATATCAACTTTTAATTATTATTAAGTCCATAATGTATACAAACAATTACTAGTTGTTAGAAAATCCCTTAAGACTAGAAGAACGGTGTTTGATTCACAAAAATCTCCTGCATCTCGGTGTTTTGAATGTGTAAATTAATAGATTTCACCGATGCTATTTAGCCGTGCCGTTAAAATCACTAAACTCTACAATGAGGATAAAAGTATCAGCGCTATACAAAATTAATTCCTTCCAATTGTCTTACAACGTGTGTCAAAATCTGGAGAAAACCCTGCTTTTATTGTAAAGAAAAACCTACGTACTTGTTTCCCGTCTCATTTTTAGTTTTGTTTCTTGAAATGAATACATATGAATATTAAGAAAACCGCCGGCTTCAGTGTTCGTGGCTTAATGAAAGCCGTAGAATTTCGAAAAAGTTAAAAGCCGTGTTGAGTTGGCCAGGTCGAGAGCGCGTCAAAACCCCTTGACCCCGTCGAGAAACGTCGTCACGACGCCGCCGCCCGCGCCACGTAAATAAATCCCTCAATGATCTTAATTATACCTATCAGGTGTTAAAAATGAAAATTGGTATGTCCTTGTGTCTCCCCCATTGTTGTTTGTCCGAAACGATTGTGCCTGAAATATTCTACCAAGGCCCCAAGTCTGCTAACACAGTCAATTCATAATCGAACAGCAACCGCATAGTAACTGTCACTTTTGACAGATATTCCATACACTATCTGTCAAAAGTGACAGTTACCATGCGGTTGCTGTTCGATTATGAATCGATTGTGTTAGCAGACTTGGGGCCCAGGTAGTGTTTTCTACGTTCTTTGAAAAAATGATCTCAAACGATTAAACATAGCAGTATAGTTAAGACAAATATTTGTCATATACATCCTTAGAATATATATTTCGCTAATTCAGATAAAGTAGAAGTGAGCGATGTTTCACCTATACATTGCCATATTTCATTTATAGTAAGTAAAGTAGTTTCCCGACTTGTCTACTCCAGAAGCAGAGAAAAGATTTACGACAAAGTAAAGACAAGCAATCACAATTGAAATTTTAAATGGACACGAGCTTGGCGTTTGAGATTAGAGTTGCGGCAAACGAAACCAAATTAATAGTTGGATCATTTGATCTACAAAAGGCTGATATAAATAAAAAACTTTCATTCGACATCGGTTTGGCTTTTGTAAGTGGGGTTAGCTGAGCTTTTATTTTCTAAATTTCAAAGCAATATATCGTCGGTATACTTCATTCTTATCCAGGACGTGTATTGGTTTTGTCTAGATAAGTCTTATTTATTTTGGATTTACAAAAACGAGAAGGTTAGAAGTGGGTTCTTTAAAGAACCATTTCGTTTTTTTTTGTTTTATAAAGAGAGGTATTACAGATAATATCGTGTAAAGTAGGTATTTAAATATAGAACAGATGAGAAGATATTAATGTTAGGTAGTTACAGTACAACTGTAATTAAGTGCTGAAGTTAGAATAAACATACATTATTAATGTTTTTAAATACATATGCCATGACGCAGTCACTGAGCCTGCGAGTGTAGGCAGCTCTACGGTGACAACCAACAGTACTGATATTAATTATATTCTAAAGTTAATAATAAACTTTAACGTTGCTCGTGTGCTTTGGCATTTCATTTGGTTAATAATATTACTGCTGCATAGAATGTCGATGAAAGTCCGCGAAGTTAAATTATTAAACAGAAACCATAAATATAATTAAATTCCTGGAACTCGAGCTCTCGCGCCCTTCCATAAACTCCTACATGGAATAAATTAAGTTTAATTGGAAAAACGTCTTTGTCTTTGCTTTGGCACAGAAACTAGGACCGCAGACTCGCTGGCTCGTCGTGACACGCTGAACTAAATCCAGAGCAATTAAAGCTACAAGTGTTTCAATCGTTTCACATGAATCTAGATGTAGTGGGCGGTACGATGAAAAACCGAATAGGTTTATTAGATATAGCTGAATAAATTTACTAACGTCTCAATCGACGCAGACCTACCGCAGACATATTCATGCAAATTTGCCCTTTAAAGATACATAGATGAAAATATTCAGAAAAAAAAACCGCGTAACTGTTTTGTTTTAGTATTCAAGTGGGGCAAAGTAACACGTGGAAGGAACATGAATAAAATAGAGAGGAGGCTTGAAAAAACACGAAAAAATATTGTTGACTGAACAAAAACGCTGCACGTCAAGCAGTAATCCGCGATACGAGGGGAGCAGTTGTTTTTGTCACGGCGAAGCACAATAGCAATGGCTGCTCTAGAATTAGCGAGGGCGGTAACAGCTGTAAAAGTGCCTGAGGGCGCTCGAAAGGAAGTGAAGCGAGAGTAAGCTCTGTACAGTGATAGCATGAGCACGCTCGTTTAATCGCAGCAAATAAAAACATGTGCTCGTTGGTTTACCTAGCATTCTTAGTTTGTTTTACAACCAACTGCATAAACGCAACTAAATAAGCAACGTTATACCAAGCAAGCAAGTATCTGTTTTTAGAGAGCATAAAATTCTAATTAAAATTCCTGTATAAAAAACATCAACCTATGTGAACAGAAAGGCTGTAACTACTGAGACTAATATAATGTTCTGACGAACTGAACCTTGTTATACTTAGAACTACATAGACGATTTTTTTTTAAATATATTATTTTTAATATTGCCAGTCAAAAACACCAACTCGAGCGACACTAAGCAACACTTGTGTGGGTACCGTTCAATGGACTGAAGGTGAACCCAATATATTATACTACAAACATTCATTTCTCTACCAGGATCCAAACCCATAACCTAAGCACAGAAGGCGGAATCACTATCAACAGTTCTAATAAGTCAAATTGTGAATAAATGTTTAAGTAAGTACATAATACTATACAGTATTTATTTTTGATGACATGTCGTTCATTGCTGGTTGTCTTCAAGCGGGTATAACCGTTTTGTTAAATGCGAGCGGCGCGCGAACGCATTAGGAAGATTAAAAGTTGTAAAAGCAAAGAAACGAACCAACTGTCTCCACAGTCACCGGCCTCTGCACACGAAGGTACCTAAATAAGAACAAGCCACGTCGCTCCGGCTGCTCCGTGCAACCAAATTTTATATGTAATATCGACTATACAGTACATGAAGAGATATTTTAAGCTGATTAACAATTTTTAAGTCTCTACAAAAAATATATTATCTACGTTTAAAATACGAAATAGTAAGTAACATCCGTTTTCCAATTATCTTTTCAAATCTAACAGAAAATTTAAGGTATTCTTTTATTTATTTAAAATGGTTAGGTATTTATAATTTCACAATGGAAAGTTATCTTCACAGTTTCTCTTACTTCGAGGATACAAAGGCGCATTATATAAATAAATACGCCTCTAGCAACACGATTACATAGAGATCCAATACAACATTGTTTTCTGTCAAACTATTTGTATATCATTAGACTCTGTCTCAAACTGATTTACAATTAAGATTGCTAGCCGAGACTATGATGTAATACGATTGCTTTCGCATGTATAGTTGATGATAATGTATGTATTAATTAATATTATATTATATAGAAATTCCAAACAAAGGATAGGGACTAAATTCTGTGAACAGAATCGACTCATAATCAAATTGCGATGGCATAGCAAATGTCATTGTTAACAGTTTTTGAATGAGAAAACTGACAGAAATAACATTAACGATGCCGATTACGAATCGATTATGTTAGCAGATTTGGGGCCTCAGTAGTTAATAGTGATAACGTATACCTACTAAACTATCTACATAGGACAGTAGGTACCTACTTCTTCCTAATGCCTTTCAACATTCCCTATTGGCCCTTCAACATTCCGTATTGTTTGAACTCGTTCATATTGATAGCCGCCATTTGTACACGTCAGTGCGAGTTTTTCGTGTCATTTCTTAGTTGTGACGTAATATATTTAAGCTAACCTCTTGTTTGTGTGGATATCGGAAGGGAGTGAGGTCGATGAATATACTATCACGTAACGCGTACGTTATGATATAAACGGAATCGTTCGTTTCCGAGCAACGATCTATGAAAGCCACGAGAAAAAATACTGAATACTAAGCGCTGCATTATTCTCGTCGGTATTGCAAATGGAAATGGGCGGATGTAATGAAGAATAAACTATTTCCTTTATAAAATATAGCGTCATCGAGCGCGATAATCGAACTCACAGGTTACAATGAAAAGTAAAAAAAAACGACAGATAACATTCCTATGTCTATAAAAATAATTATTTCATCATTATTAATGAAAATATTAGTTTTATTTTATTTTATTTAAATCAAATCCAAGTCAAATTTAATTCCTTCAAATTGATATGATGGCTCTTCGTTTGGTCGTTATGATCTTGGAAATAGCAATGGAAAATGCCAAGACGCTCTTCGCACAGAGTTTTTGAGATAAACACCGACACCGTTGTACCGCTACTTTAGGAATAAGCATAGAGCCAAACTGTGTGATGAGCACAAATCTTTGTGCCCATCACATACCATATACCACCCATAATATACAAACGTTGCTTAGTGGGACACCGTATAGTTGGTGTTCGCCTGGCGATATTATAATTATTTAGTTTTATAAGATAGAATGTTTCAAGAATCGCCTTAAGACGAAACGGGGCACATAATGTTCTGTTAGTAGTAACATTATGATAAGTGTTAAATACATTAAAACTCACCTATGATAAGCCGAAGCAGGCTGGCGGCAAGCAGGCCCAGGTCCGGGGGGTTAGCCATGGGTCAGTCTCGCGCGCACCTGACCAGAGCCATCCCATCAACCGCCGCCACCCGCGCCGCGGTCACACAACGCCACGCACTGTTGCCCATACATTTCATAGATTCCTTATCCCACTATCCATCAGTCTGTTCATAGTTTCCATATCAGATGATCACCAAGTAATGGAGGCTATTTACTAATTTCAATTGTCTTTGGTTGTGAACTACTGTCTAGACTTTTCAACGATGCAAATCATCTCTGTTACGTAGAAATACTTTTTTTTATCAATGCTCATGAAACGTCGATTTTTAAAAACTACTTTTAAATTAGAAAAAAAGTGTTTAACGCCCGTTGATTAAATCGAAATACCTACTTATTATACTTAAATTATTTATTTTGTTGACGTTTCCAGATTTTTTTTTTGCTCCTATGTGTTATTTTAAATTTTAGCGTCTGTGCACAAGCGTCTAGTATATTAATGTAAAATAATCTAAATACCTATAAGTAGGTATTTCGAGTTAATGTAGTGAAAAATTCCGCCCGTGTTCAATGGCTTCAGTTGCACTTATCATACAAACCAGAACTGAATATTGCACAATAACTCATTCAAAATTGGCGTAGGTAACTTTTTTAATTTACGCTTCGGAATAAATTCGCGCTCCTCCCTGATTTATTACGGCCCAATGTTTGTAATATTTAATCAAAAAGTAAGAGGACGCAAGCTCCATCACGTTATCTCTTCAAAAGTGTAATCACTTTAGGATTTCACTAAAAATATATTATCTTCGAAAATATGTTTCTAATCCAGTAGAATATTTAATGTCGGTCATAAACATCATTAAACTTTTTTTCTTTAAAAAAGCTAGCGATAATATATAAATACTTTGATCTTTCTTGTTAACTTTTATTAAACACGTACGTGATTTTATTTTTTATTAATATATCTTGAAGAAAGGTGACAAACAAGAGTCAAAGTGTCAAGAGAACAAATGTATAAAATTCTACGAATATTCTGGAATATCCCGTATAAAGTATCATAAATTTCAGCAACACGTAAAAGTGTCTATTGTGAAAGTTATTACACGGACTATAAATTTATGTCGACCTGATGAGCGCAGTTGATAGTGACCCTACTTTCTGCGCCGAGGGTCCCGGGTTCGAATCCTCGTAGGGACCCGACTGTAATTTGAATCTGTTTAAAGTATATTTTTAATGTGTATTAATATCTAGCTAGATAATACGTAAGAAATAATCAACTAACATAATAATTATGTAAATAGCTAGGTACAAAAATCTTAAAACGTTGAATGTTAATGGACACTTAATTCCTTAACATCAACAAACAACCAATTAATCAGGTGTCTGATTTAATAAAAATCGTTTAAAATAAATCGCATGAAAATAAGGTGAAAGCAGAGAAAAGTTTTATCTCGTTGTCATGGCGAGAGATAATATTATTTTCTTTATCTTAAAGTCCGTGCTAAAAAAGGAAAATTACGTTGCCTCGGCCGAGTCCGGAGGAAATTAGAGGGCGCCAGGTCGAGCCGGTCCAGTTATCAGTTGGTTAAAATGCAAATTGTTCTCTTTTGTTTGGGGCGCTGGTCGACAGCGATGCTCGACGCTCCTGGCTTGGCAAAAACATAGCAAAAATGCTAAGCACTCATTTTTTAGGAAACGCAGACATATCTCCTTTCATCATTCAACCGAAGATTATGCCATGGCGTCACAGCTCGCATCTATACCTAGTATTACTAATATTTTCGCAATTAATTAAATAAGATTAACAAGGTCTACAGATAAACCTACACAACAATCTCGAAGTCTTAAATCTTCTCGGATATTGTTCGTCTAGAATGGGGGCTTTGGAATCGCTACGCTGAATTTAAGAAAGTAAATGAGACTGATCCACATTTTCCTAGCTTGTGCATTCAATATAAACGCAAAATATAATAGAAATAGATATTGAAATTATTGAAATAAAACTAATTTTAAGAATTTTATCGCGGTTTATTTTTTATTTTACGTTCCCAAATTAAAATAAAAAATAAAATTCTTAAAATTAGTTTTATTTCAATGTGTAGTATTCGCGTAAATATAAGAAATCAATATATTGAAATTACTTCACAAATTGGTAAAATCTAACTTAGACGAAAGTCTATGAAATTCTTAACACCGATTGGCTGACAGGCAACGGACAGCCTAATCCGGTTTACTTAGAGATTTGAAATTTGGAGGATATATTCCTTGACTACCCCAGGGATACAATGAGGAGGGGTTTTTGAAAACTTGAGCCACAACGGTGTGCAATGGGGGCAAGAAAAACAAATATTACATTCGTGCACATGGCTAGTACAATAATTATAATAAATACCTACCTAATAATAATTCAAAACAGTAATACAATGCCCAGCAAAAAGGATCGTAATAAAATATAAACAATCGAACAATAGTAACGGCACTCAGTCGCATTGGAAGGACACGCGTGTAGGGGACCGGAAATATATCCGAGCACTTTTACAGACCTATTGAATGGGAACTCTTAAATCAGTTCTCTCCGCGTCTGTACTTACCCCTACAAAATAATATATTCGGAAAGTTCGTGAACGGAATACAAACTGACGTGGGTCGGCTGGAGAGGCTCTGGCACAGCATGAAACGACAAAATGTTAATAATCAAGTTTAAAGCGGATTATAAAAATCCCCCTCTTAAACGGCGTAACGACTAGAAGCTTTCGGATTACTTAACGTCGGCCACAACAAACTTTTCGGAATAATAATTCACAGGAGGATTAGGAGTGTGGATAATACTGTCGCAAAATAAATCACGGTTTAAAAAGTGTTTAAAAGGGGTGCGGCGGCATCGTGATTTGTGTGGCGAGCCGTGACACAGCTCTGCGGGACGAGGGCGGCGCCACTGTTCAGTGGGGCCGCCAGCAGCCCGATCATCCCCGCCGCTACGCCTGCAGCGTGAAGATAAACACGCTGTCGTCGACGCATTTGTCACTTTAGAAGAACATGCGGCGGCCCCCTAACAAAACAACGCACTAAACAATTGGTTACTTATAATATTTCCTAATAATACGAGCCATACTCAGTTAAACGCTTATACATTTAGACGGTTTTTTTTTTACCAAAATGATAAGATTTGTATGGAAAGTCAGGTGCTGAATTTAAACTTATGAAAGAATTTTCTGTAGAGTTCGATTTTTCATTAATTTTATTACGATAATAGTGTGCTTCCAAGTAAATTACTTACAGGTATCTATGGTAATATTATAATGAAGTAAACTTTGGATGTAGGGTGTCTCCGGAATAACTAATCGGATTCTAAAAATGATTTTATTATTAGGAAGCCACATTATCCCTGAGTGCTTTAAGCTTATTTTATCTAGTGAAGCTAGTGTTTAGATTACGAAGCCGATGGTATAAGCGGATAATCTTTCGTCGATACTTATTACAATTTTCTTATCGGCATACAGAGTATCTACCGGCAGATACGCATATTTATCATATCGTGGGTTTAACAAAGTGTTCCTGAAAACTGCACACACTGTACTAGCTAAAAATATGGAACGTCGACTTTCCGCCTTTTTAAAAAAACAACAAAGCTTTACGCTTTGAATGTGGTCTACGCTAGCGTGGCGATTTAACGCTGGGCGAATTTAAAAAGGTGACATCATATTTTTGCATGCTCTTCAAAGAATAATACGAGGCTTAAAATGATGAAACAGTAAGTCCTACTTATAAAAGTTGAGCTTTACATATTGCTGTCTTTAAGAGGGTTGTGGGAGGGTAACGAAACATTTGGCCAGCCTGCCCCGAACGAACCATATTATGGCATCTGTCGGGACTAGAATGTTACATGAAATAAATGCTAACTAACCCAATAGTTTTCCAACTCGTTCGCTAAAGTGTACTGACTCAAAAACTTTTGTCCGATATTTCCCGTTACTTTTAGGCTATTGATATAGTTAGCTATATCATTAACCGCATAATATTATTATATATGAGTCATATTTTTATAAACGTAAAAGCCTTTTTTACACAGTATATTATTAAACATAAAACAGCCGTATCAATTAGACTGATGCTGTAAAAATTCCAGCAGTGATAATATGAAAAGATTAAATTTCCTTTGATACATTAAACGTTAAACAAAATTAAATAAGAGCTGTGTAACAGTCCCGCAAAGTTAATTAGGTATCATATTTCTAACAAGAAGTAATAAGCAAAGATCTGAATTAATTACATAATCATCCATTAAGTATATAAGTACTTAATTCTTCATAACAAGGATTAAACTACGGACTTATTATGGGAACATGTTATGTTACATTTGTAAATGGGAAATTCACAGGGAGGTCACTACCTACATAATTAGTCGCTACCTACTAAGTAACAATTATCTCAACAATGAATATATTTATTCTGAACAATGAAACTTGTTCAGAAGGTTGTTTTCCTAAGGAACACTAAGTAAGTCTGAGGGCCAGATAAGACATCAAAAATAGCTTTCATCAAAAGAAATAATATTATTTTAACAATATTAGAAATAACATTAACATTATAATGTGAAAAATCATAAACTTACGTGAATTGCTGGAAATAACTTGGGTAATGAGTACAAAATAAATTGAAGCCTATGAGGCGAGGAATAAGATCATTAAATCAATAACTATGATAAGCAAAAATAAAACGGAATGACCTAGTGACCGCTTAAGTAATAAGTGATATTAACCCATGGTATACGATACTATGACTAACGAACCAGTGTACTGAAGTTTCGGGTCTGTTTGTTCCTTAATTTGATACTTGAGTTGGAAAGTTAAAGCGGTTGTCATCCCGCCGGTAGCTGGGTCGCGGGCTAATCACGTATCTTTGCATATTAAAGACACCAATCAGTGCCAAGTATCCAGTGCTCGCTACTTCCGCTGCTAAGAGCCAGACGTTGAAGACCAGCCTGCAAAGGATAGATTAATTACCCCGACTGGGTAAAACCTCACCCACATTTAAACTTAATTATTGCTCGGAATATAGTAATTCAATTATTATATCTTGTATTAATTTGATTCATGTGGTGAGTATAGGGATTAAGATATGTTATGTGATTTATTTTCATATAAAATTCTCCTAGTCTATGTTTATAATATATAATGAATAAACTGTTCGATGATGGATTAATCGTAAGTATCGTGTTCAAATAAAATTTCATTTTATATAGTCGGTACTGAAATAAATAATTATAAGTCGTGTAATTATTTGATAAGTGTTTACAAATGATATTACTAAAAATATAAAAAAATCTGAATAAGTAACTATATAAGAGCTATAATAAAGTTGCTTTTCTAATTAAGTTTTCTCTCTAGGACTACCCAGGATCTCGGAAAATCTCAGATTAAATCAAACGTTGTATTCTACTGTATATTGCGTCGTCCCTTCAAGTCGAGAGGGATAAATCTTGTTACGGAAAATGCTGAATAGCTTAAAAATAAAAGTGGATCATACTGGATTACATTCAGTTATAATAAATTGCTAATCCCTATATATTAATAGAGAGAGACATAATAATAATATTGCCAGACGAACACACAAACTATACGGTCCCACACTAAGCAATGCTTGTATTAT
Organism: Pheosia tremula; assembly: GCA_905333125.1. Classification (NCBI taxonomy): domain Eukaryota; kingdom Metazoa; phylum Arthropoda; class Insecta; order Lepidoptera; family Notodontidae; genus Pheosia; species Pheosia tremula. The sequence goes on from HG995397.1 coordinate 5,679,503, forward strand.
TAGTATTACCGTACAATAGACTGAGGGCGAGTACAGTATATACTCGTATTACTTTTATATATTATACATTCATGACTCGAATACAAGCATTCGTGCTCATCAGACAAAGTCTGTCCTTTTCAGGATTCCGAACTCGTAAAGACAAAGTATAAGACAAGAGTATAAAGGTATAAAGGGTGAGAACTCCAAAGTGAATTAACCGATACTTAGCAGCTAAAACATAAACGCGATAACGTTTTCTTCTATATCTATACGAAACTGTCAAAATCATTTCTTATATCCTCTTTTTCAACCCGCCACTTGTGCCAGTGTTAAGTAAAATGTCTGGCCAGTTGTAAAAATATTTAAATTCCCCTCTTGCTGGTCATAATCATGACCGCCTGGGAAATGAAAGTCAAGAAACACATGTATATGGAATAGACACCAACATTGATAAGTTTTCGGTTTCTCGCCAAAGAGGCAGAAAACAATAATTTTTAAAAGCCATAATGGGAACATAGTTTTAAGTAACTTACGGTATTTTATGTAGCGCGCGACTTTTGTATGATACTGAACATCTTCTGTACGTTACGTTTAATGTAGGGACAATGAAAATTAGTCAACCGTTATAGGGGACATGTAAAGTTTTAAGGTAGCAAATCCAGCGTAATTTAGATTGAAATAACATTGTGTTTGGAATTAATGGCTACTATAGGCTGCGGCCGTATATTTTTAAATTCTTGCCATATCATTCATGGTGGTGAAAATCAATTATTATAGCAAAATGAACCTTAAGATGTTACTAATGACAATGACTAATTATTAATTTATAGGTTTACCTTTAGTGTAATAATTACGCATAATTTCACAAATGTGTGGCATAGGGCAATCTACAAACGTAATTACCGAGCCGTGTAATTAATTAATGAAAATCAATGTGAACGCGTATGATTGGTTACATAAATATAATTGATTAAACAATGGCCGCAATACATTATATCTTCACGCACGAGAGCTATGTATTTGAATGATGGAAGTTTGTAGTCTGAGCGTATAAATACGTATGAGTTAAGATCGATTTACAATTTACAAAATGTTTTGTAATCTCTGTAAAATTGTTGTTCACCCGAAACAAAACCCAAAAAGTTTTGCTCATTTCAATTGTATTGATTATCAAGGGTTCGTGTCGTTAGAGCTGAAAGTTGTTGGTAGGTATCCAATAATGACATATAAAAAATACTCCTTAGTACATCTGATTAATAAAACCTTTTTTTTAATAATATTTGTTATTATAAAAAGAAAAAAATTTAAACATAAAATGGTAACCAATCCATTCTAACCATGAATATTACGCTTCGGCAATAATCTAAGAGGTTTTATAAAAATCGTAAAATTACGTTCATTACGAATGCGCGGCGCTAACCGGCTGATTGGTGCCGCTCTCCGAATTCTGATCGCGATTTAATAGCGCTACTTAATCGAAGGAGATACTTTGAAAGTGAATAATGTATGAAAGGATTAAAGTTCATTTGGAGATAGTAACAACCGAATACTTATGATTCCTAATTCGTTAAGTAATGCAGCATTTTTGGTAAGGTATGTTATATATGTATTTTTTTTTGTAATTGGATTACCTGTTTTGTTTGTGACCTCGTCTATGAGATAATTGAAATCGTAAAAAACAATTTCATAATAAACTGCACAAAGAATGTCGAACGAAACGAACGAAAATATTACAATAACATTTTGAAAAATCACCTCTGCCATTGTTCTACTGCTAATCCATTACCAAATTAATGCAAGAAGCATCATAAACATTGTTGGAAAACATCTTTATTGTCAAAAGTTTTGAAAGAGCCACGAAAGTTATTATAAATCTTGCACTCTATCACAAAAAGGAGAGCACCGTTAAATACGATAGTACATTAAGCACTAACCAAACACGTACACATACATACGTTATTTATTCTAAAATACTAGAATATCCACACACATTATGATAACCTAAGCCAAGTATGTAGCATCGAACTATCCAGAATAATTAATTTGATACCAAGAGGGGACACAGCATCCCTACCAGTCCGTGTTACGTCACAGAATATAATAATATACAGAGGCACTTAGTAGCGTACTTATATGCATTATTCAACTATTCCGCGACTACGTTATTGATAAGACATAATAAATAATACATTAACAATTAGGTATCTGCCTTGAAGTGGCTTAAGATGACTATGACAGGTAGTGTAGGTATTGAAATTAGTTTTGTAAACTGAAATCATACTGGTTAATCTAAACGTCATATTAAGGTACCGGGATATAGATCTATTTAGTGCGAGACACATAATGTTTAGAGCTACATATCTCTAATAAGCCTACAATACATATACATAATAGTTCTTATCTCCTTTTATTAATCGAGCCGGTTACATATCGCCGTGGCGTGCCAATATCAATTAGAGGGATATTTAACAAGAATATATCGATAAACGAAACAAATTCCGTGCGAAAGGAAAACATCAATGATTAACGGATAAACAATTCAGGGCCAACAGCAGACGGTTAATCAAGTGTAGGAGTGACAAATTAGCCTTCTTCTGGCGGTAGCGGAGACTATCCATCTGACCCGCCTACATTATAAAAATAACTATCTATTTTTCTATTCTATTCCATAATCGCAGTGGATTACAGCGACAGCCGTTTGATGTATTAGCTCTAGAGGCAGCTTGTCGAACAACCTTTTATAAAAATATATTAACGGAGACAGTCTACGCGGAAATCTTTCAGCCGTCGAGTGAAAGGTCATCGGTGCGGGAGGAAAATGATAGATGGATTCCCAGTGTTCACAAAAGTAACGAGCAACGGCGAATGGAAGAAATATGTGAGGTCAACCGACTGGCTGCGGTCACACGTTGTTGGGATCGAGCACTAAATAGATTACGGTCAGCGCGAGCGCTTACAACTTTATCCAACCTGCGGCTGGCCCATTCTGAGGATCAATAAAAAACGCTGCTGTGATTCCAAAAGAGCGCCAGATGATTGAGGTCCGAGCGAGATTCGCTCGGAATTACACGAGTGCTCGTGGATCAAATAAATGTTTCTTTAAACTTTTTTATAAAGAGAGCAATTCATTAAATGTTTTAATTATAAAAGTTTCGTCAATGGTATCAAACTACTAAGTGTGGAAATGTAGACGACTCAGTCCCGCGAGTTCCCGAATCCGACGCCATTGCGAACATAATAACTAACCTGTCGTAAATTATTATTACAACGCTTTTGGGACAGAAGAAGCTAACAAGTGCAATTTGTTAGAATTAAGAACTCATTCCCGGGATCGGTTGTCTCAGATTCCGATAAATGTTTAGCAAAATAATAGCGTATCAAGTGTTACATAAAACACAATTATGGGGCTCGAAGCTTTCAAGATACCAAAGTAATGTAATGGTTCGTTAGTCATATACGTTCCAAAAACTGGATAAATTCAATATTATCACTTTAATGTAGAATAGTAACAGGTTATCATAAGAATTTTCAAAAAGTTAATAAGGAGTTATAAATATAGATACCTACTGCAGAAAAAGTCACAGGAAACCTCGTGATATTTTTTTTTTTCGCTTTTTAAAGGTGCAAAATGTAATGGCACAATTACCATCTTCGGCCGAGTGCTCACAACATTTTAGGTTCTTTGCTCAGATATAATCGTCCGTATTTAAATGCGGCAAAGGCGGTAATAAATTTCCCATTGACGACGAGCCGAAGAATTGAACAAAAACGGCTCTTGTTGAATTCGGGGCCCAACAATGGATAATTTATCGTGGTTGGCTCAGGTTCGCTTTGCCTAAAATAAAAACGAACGTAACTACTTTTATTTCATGAGAATGTGAGCTATATATTTTGCAAACTTTATACACCGCACCCTAGTATACTTGAAAGCTAAATCTGCCAGTATTACAGCACAGCACAGCTCAAATTTTAGACGCATTCATCACTAACAAACGGACGTCTTTAGAAATCCAGCTATCCACGAGTCACATTTTTTATTTATCCCCAAGAATATGAATAATATAAAATGAATTACTGGGGAACGTTATTAACACTGAATGAATCTGCGGAGACTTAATGCCGTCAATTTGTCACAGTCCCCTTTGAATATTTTATTTCTATGGGACCTACCTTGGTTTTGTTACGCAAATCAAAATTCGCTTTATTAATGGCGTAGCATGATACGGAGATCGTAGTTAGGAGAAGCTGAGATGAGAAGAAAGAAGCAAATATCAATCAACCGAGTGTATGGACGATCTTCTTCATTTCACGGTAGCCTGGTACCTACTCGGTTTCACCGTGGTATGAGTAGATTGACTAATTTCCACATCCCAATAGAGATTCTTGACACAATTAAATTATTTACCTTATTTTATAACCATACTGTCAATTTAATACTGCAATAGAACATTTGAATAATTTATGCGTCAGCTAATTATAACGAGTTTTCGGATTGGCGAGAATAAGCACAATTGCAGTTGTTATTCAGGAGGGCCCTTGTCCCGTGGGATAAAGGGTGTCACTCACTCTCACCCCTTCGGAGTTCGAGCTCATCGTATCGTGTGTATTTAACGCACATAGAGTGACCTAATGACCTACGCTATATTGACCCTCGTGTGTTTTACAATAGCTGTAATAAGCATTTCTCTATCTAGCCCTTTTATGCTAACGAGGATATTAAATAAATAATATCGTCAGAAGAATACGCCAAATATACGGTCCCACACTAAGCAACGCTTGTATTATGAGTACCGTAAAATAGACTGAGGGCGAACTCAGTATATAATAATTATTTAGATAAGGGCGAATTCAATATATAATACTTATATATAAATGTTAAACATCTATGACTCGGGAACAAACATTCGTGCTCATCACACCAAGATTGTTCCCAACCAAGATTCGAACCCGGGACCCTCGGCAAAGAAAGCAGGGTCTCTACCAACTGCGTTAATAAGCTATCAGACATGGCATCGAATAGCCAATTTTTTAATAGACATGTAAACACACAATAAAAATATACATCTATATATATATCCTATACGGTGAATCACTCACCGTGTAAAATAGATGAATGAATAATAATATAATGTTATTATTATGGTTGGTTTAAAATGTTACCAGATTAATTATGTCGCAAATTTATTCTCCCGATAAACCATACTGTCACCCGCGTAACCACAGGCTTTTAAAATGTGAATCTTTTTTGCAACGTTTATTTTATTCTGAGAAAAGAGACCAGATACCATTCATATATGGCTGGTATCTTTTATCTTAATAAAATAGCCATACATTCTAATATATTATCCATGAAATTTGATACAATAATTATTACACATGCATATGTTACCCAGGAACTTTACATCATCTATCACAAAGTTGGATCATTAACTGATTATAACGAAGGCATAAATAGTCATCCATTTATTATTGGAAATACTTTTCACGTATGTAAAAAATAAACAATAAACCTGATTTGTAAAATTTATATAGGTATATTCATTATTCATTATATCTAAATTCCATTTGCAGATCTTCGTTCGTCAGTTAAAAAATGTAACAGTCAAGCTTGGTTTGTTTATTTATATATTATCAAAAAAAAACTTATTTTTACTCTGATTTTTCGAGTTCCTATAGAAACTACAGAAAAAAACAATACTAATGTTTTTTAAAGGGGCAAGGGCATATACTAACAGTTTTTAAACACATATTAATTAATCCGTAAGCAGTAATAGTATATTGACTCGTCTGTGTAACCCTCCTTGTTGTAAGAAACTCCACCATTCAACCCAAGACACGGGCAGAATTCCAGATAACCTTTGCCCAGGAGAGAATTTAGTTTATTTTATGGTCAAAAGGAAAATCGAGTGAATGTAAGTCACGTACCGACTTCCGACAACGTCAGTCGATCACATATATAAAAGTTACCTGTGTAAGGCAAAATTTAACCATCGACACAATGGAAACGCGTATCGAAACTCAAATTATTAGAAAACATTATTAAAATTACATACCTATTGGACCTCCAAAAAACAATCAGAACTTAAATATTAATTTAAACTGTATGTTCCGGCGAACTTCGCACTACCCCAAAATCAAATTTATGAGAAAATGAATTATTTATCTCTACATGTTTTAACAGTATTTTTTTATTCTAATTTATTCTTAAGGGGTTTTATCCATATTCGGATAGGTCACCCCATTGTGGCCATCACACCATGTATACTCATCTCAGAATGTTGTAATAGTTATTCTGCTATTCGGGGCGGAGGCAAGTTTAAGAAATAAAAGATCATAAAAATCGGCCCAAAATAAAAAATGAAAAAAATCGGTCTTGAGTTATAAATGGTGGAATTAACACGTATGGAAGATAGATAACACATTTAAGATGTCATTATATTGGTGTTTAACAATCTATACGATAAATAAGATAAGCACATACATTATCGACGATTTATCTCAACTATATGATATATGTATGATGAGAGATGAGAATGTGTAGGAAATTATTGCTAGATTCACTACCTCGGTGGTTTTTGCAGCCGCGCTCCGTCAATGAGCTAGTGATAATAGACTTCGTGGGGGAGCATCCCACCACGTCATTAACATTAATGACGCAATTAGTCAGTAAAAGCACAATGCAATTATTGTCACGAAAGAATAATTTATTAACTCGTGCACAACAATGACATTTTGGCAAAAATAAATACATTATCTGCGTCCGTGTCGCTAGGGGCCCAAGTGCTGCGGAGATATATTTTTCCGGCTCGCATTTTCACCGGCACTCGGTTTTTCAATTTATTTCGTCGTTTTAGCCGAGTGACGCCGTAATTACGACACCGCACCCAGCGGCTCGCGGCATAATCGGTTAGCCTATTTTTTTAATTTAGTCGGTCGTCCACACGCGATACCTACCCATAATAGCAGCGGAAATCAACCGCATGTATCTGGCAACTAGGAAATTTGGTATCGTAAAGAAAAAATATGCCTCTAATATTTGAATCACAAACTAAAAGGTTCACTTTACCGCAGCAATCTATCTATACGACACGTTCATGCAAAATGATTTACGGCTGATCAGGGACTAGTTGAAAGCGTAAGGATTTTTCATATTTCATCTGCTTCAACGTTTTTGCGCAAAGGATATGGCGAAAGAGCGCGATCTTCGAGACACCATTTTCGTCACATGCTATCAACATTCGTGTAAAGAACGGCTATCATCTAGGATTTAATAAAAATAATCATAGCGATATAACATAGAATAGGTTTAACATAATTTTACGGGGGTGTGGGCGCCCAGGAACTGTGGGTGTAAGAGGCGACGTTCAATTCTTCCTGCTATAATGCCACGATAAAAGAGATTGGACTTAGTTCATCTGCTATAAGCACTCCATAATCCTATGCAAATTACGGATAAGGGTTTTTTTATTAAAATAATCGGTGCCTACCATTACCTTCACCTACCATTTCAAATATTTTAAAACCAAATCAAGTCGGCACTAACATAAAAACACAGTTAAAAAAAACTTTTTAACGAAAAAAACAACCATCTTGAAAAAACTAAAAAGCAAAAAAATAATCTAATCTTGAAATGAACCTTGTCGAACTAAATAATCAAATATGTAATGAATGTGAAGTTTGTGCCAAAAAAAAATAATTTTCCAAATCGGTTCATAAATGACGGAGATTTGAGGTAACAAACATAAAAAAATAACTCCTTATGCTATATATATAGTTAGCTAAGTACTAAAGGGTGTGGCCTGCAAGACTTTTGGACCTCGCACTTCCTGTATGATGAAATAGCCCAGGATATTGGTTTCAGCATGTAAGGAGTTCAATCTCGAAGCTTCCGTTGGGATAAAGTAATCATTGTCGGTGAAGAAAGCCGCTCTGTTTACGGATGAAAGGGAAGTCAAACCAATTTACGAAGCTAGTTGTCGGAATTCTGGCAACAAAAGTTGCGAATTTATTTCATTTATCCGACTAGTATCTGTAATAATATTATTTATATAGAGATGTAGTTTTTGACGGTAGGTACTCCCGAATTAAATTCTATTTTAAATAAAATCTAGTTAACATAATAACAACAAAATAGTAACAAAAAAGTGTACGGAAGCACATATCGCTATAGCAGCAACGAATATGCTCATAATGTCACGAAACGATTCATGATGGAAAATACGGATGACACACGCTGAATGGCTACCCAACCCGACCCTTGATTGTGGGACAAAAACAATAGTGTCTTGCCAAACACAACCTGACTCCATTAGTGGAAATGTGTTTATGACAAGAGTATGATCAATAGAAGAGTCGGGTCGAGAGGTTGGTCGATTCTGGAGGGATGATCCAACCACACATGCCGTTATTAATAGTCGTGTCGTTCGTGGGCCGGACGAAATGTTACCGGGTAACGGAACAATAAATATTGTATAAATTTACTATATATGTCACTCGACGCCGGTATTAGGAAATGTGAGAAATAATAGTCCGAGCTATGACTAATGGCGGATGATAAAAATATTATTGTCCCAAAGATTCATGGAAGTTAAAAGATTTACTCCCAAATTTATAGAATGTTTCCGGCCATTTAGAATGGCAATACAAAAGACTTTTGTTATGATTGATACTTTATAATCCCGCATTACATTATAAGGCGTGTCTAGATTTCCACGAAAATATCTGATTAAAAAATAATTATCATTTGGGAATTCTTTATCGCTCGCTTTATTGTGATGCTGGCTGGCATACAACATATAGTGGGTGACTTTTCTCTTAATAACACTCTCCTTTAATACATTTATTGTATTGCACTCGAAATACCCAAAAAAATAACTTGTTGCTGGCAGCTGACTATAACGAATAAATAGTATGAAAAATTCGCAAAATCACGTTGTTCACTTCGCTACTTCCAAGGCGTTAAATTAATCGATTATGGGAACAGGCTGAATTAATAGAAATATAATTGTTTCATAAAATCTGGAGTAATAAAAAAGATAGGAAGGGAATGATTCTAATAATATTTTAGTCAATTCATAACAAATACTTTTTATAATAAAATAGATGTCCTTACAGAATAAGTATTTAATCAATCAAAAAAAACATATAAGGTACCTACAGTCTAACAAAAAATAATAATAAAAGGTTTATGCATAAAAAAAACAGGCAATAACATTCATGAATGTCATTGAGCGCAGGTATTCATCGAACTGCCAACCGTTACCCTAAGCTAAACATCTGTCACGTGGAAAATTTCAATTTAGTTATATATGAAAAATACCAGCAAGTACCTACCGGCGCTGCTGTCAATAACGCAACCCAGTACACATGCAATAAAGGAACTTTAAATCCAAACCAAATTGTTCGTAGCTTTGACTGTATTCCGCTTCTGAAACATCGAATTCATGGGAGCGTGCAGTTGTTCTAAATCTAATTTGAAACTATGTTGAAATCTACGACTGCATTTAGCAATCGATTCTGCCAGAGCATTAGTGAGGAATTTAATTTGTGAAGAATGACGTATGCTCAGGTGGAGCAGTCGTTATCGGGGCGCTTCTTGCTGCGCAAAAGTTTTTGTGCATGTAGGTATGCTGGTGCCGCGTACAGCTGCCCTTAACTCACCAACTCCACGAAATACGTTAGCCAAGTATCTGATATAAACGAGCCCCAATATCGTTGAGCAAACAGAAAACTTGGCTTTCCGGTCACTGAAACACCAAACTACAGCTGAATGTCCAATCAGTATAAAGATATATAATTTATTAAATTGATATTCGTATTGCTTTCATAATATAGTCCCCCAATTTCGTTTTAGAAATTTTGATATTTTTATTAATTCAAAAAAACTTATCAAAATATGTATTTGTTTTCGCTTTAAGTCACAACCTATTTTATTTAACTAGTATTACCTTTAATGATTTCTTATATTTACGCGAATACTACACATTGAAATAAAACTAATGTTACGTACGGATATTATCTCGTTAAATTCGTAAGATTATTTTTATTTCAGTATGTACCTTGTTGTTTAGTGGTGGATTCATTGTTTTCACGGAAAAATATTAGACCTAATTAACTACGGTAATCTATACATAAAATAACAATGTAACTGATCGCCGTCTGTACAAGGAAGAGATATGAGAAACACTATTATTGGTGGCCTTAATCATAACAATAGTATCCAAAACAATGATTGTTATAATTATTATCTGTTTATCTGTTAGCCTGTGAGTTTGCGCGCGCTAATCTCAGAAACGGCTTAACCGATCTGTGTGCGGTTTTCACTAATGTATTGTGGCAGGCCTCACTAAAAACAATATGTTTGTTTAATTTCATTCAGTTAGTAAATAAAATAAGTAATATCAATTTAAAGTCGCGGTCGATGTTGCGGGTAACAGCTAGTGGAAAATAAATGTTTGTGCTAATGTCATAGGTAACACGAAAGGCTATAAAATTGATAATGTTATTTTAACGGTTGTAGCAAACAAATCAAAGAAGCAGCGTGGGCAAGGAGATGTGAAATAGCGGATGTTGCACAGCTCCCGCATTAGCCCATTAAACTCTGTCGGGACGGAACGCGCAAAATCTAGCTAAAAAGAGAATTCTACTGAGCGCACTGGAGATAGTTGTACAGCGGCATTGCCTAAATTGCCGTCCGCCACCTGCTTGAAGCAGGATTAATATTGTCACAATATACCGGCAGCAAATACAAAGCATTTGCAATTGCAATCTCAAAGCCAATAACGGCTATAGACTCTAAGCTAAATGAAAACAAGTCCACTTTGCCTATTATTAATTTAATCAGAAAAAAAGTTAATATTCAGTTGGGGATAAAAGCGTTACTGAAAACGTTTGTACGATGTTATTGACGTAAGAAATATGTTAAAGTGTTTACATTTATAACTTTTTCGTCGAAAGCATATATATATATATATATATATATATTATCGCCCGACGAACACCATGTATACGGTTCCACACTAAGCAACACTGGCATTATGGGTACCGTACAATGGACTGGGGGCGAACCCAGTATATATATTACTTATACAAATATTAACATCCATGACTCGGGTACAACATTCTTGCTCATCACACAAAGTTTGTCCCTACCAGGATTCGAGCCCGGGACCCTCGGCACAGAAACCAGTGTCACTACCAACTGCGCTAAGGCTGTCGAACAGGTCTACGTAACTAGAGACAGTGTAAAGTTCAATGCACGGCCAATAAACCAAATCGTTAAATGTAATCATCGTGATATTGGGTAAGCCATTCGCATTCACCCATCGCAAAATATAAATCAATGCAATGCAATTCATCACAGCGCAGAGATATTTATTTAACATTCAAAAGACCAAAAGAGGTCTTAAACGGTAGAGCCACGCATTATAATATAGAAAAGTCGTCCTCCGAGCGGGATTCATGAGGTTCTTTTATGTAACGTCACTTGAAGTATGAGTCGTAGAAAACTTTCGAGTCGGTATATGAGAGTAACAAGTGGGCTGGCTAGTTCTTGGTACGTTGGAGCCGGGACAAGTGCCGGTACGAAATTATGTTATGCATTGTGCTCTATCTGTGAACGCTTGGTGGGGCAATGTCTTTCATTATTCTTCATGTGTATCGCAACGCACTCGTTACGTAGAGAACGAACGGATACAAATATTTCACCTACACGATGCACTCCATATTGTGTTTTTCGTTTAGAATCATCTTCTACATTGACAAAAAGGGTAAGTTAAATAACAAACGAATAGTTATTATTGTCTCGTTAACGTTTTATTGAATTTAGTGCTGGTTATGTATTTTTACACATTTATTTTCATAGTAGGCAACTGTGATGTTTTCGTAAAAAAAATATGGAACGCTTAAAAATCTAATTTCAGATTTACAAATTCACTTTTATTATCAATAGTCTAATCGTAGATACACACCGTAGTTCGCCTGGAGCGTAGAATGATACAAATCGAAAAAGACCGATGGAAAGTAAGTTACCTACCACTCGTATAAATCCGATACAAAACTACGCCTCTATCGCTAGTGTCATTTGTTTCAGCGTAGACACTGGATTTTGTGAAACGGTCGAGGGCAGTATTTTAAAAAAAAAGGAACGATACTCTACAATTCTGCGTATTCATGAAAAAACTTTAGGAAAAAAGAAGTGCGTAAGTATTCCTTCGCTTCGACGGAAGCGTAGGTCGGGAAAACATCCGGGCGGACAAGCTACCCCTACGTAGGTACCCGCCCCTCCCCGCCCTACCTACTGTGGTACCCGCTGAGCAACAATAACCTCTAATGAAATGAAAAACAAACATTGGGCAGACATTATACGTTTTGAATATCGCCTCGGTTCGAAGCAAAACCAAATACTAGAATTCAATTCATAAATAATTATATTTCGAATTCCACTCCACAAAATATTACAAAATGTTAAACTGTATTTTTTAAATATCTAAATACACACGGTGAGTTTCGCGTGTGTAAGGTAATAAAAAGATTAGGTACCTACTTTTAAATTACGAACGTGAAATATAATTTACCAATGATAAAAATAACAATTTATTTTGTACGGGCGCCTACCGAACCAAGAAAATATATTGCATAGACACTGCTGCTAATTCGCTTGACACCAACTAGCCTAAACTAGACCAAATTATAGTTTACTCCTGTCAAACGGCGTTCGCTATTCTGTTAACAGCAGATTAGACTAATTTTAGTTTGACAGCTCCTAAAATTGGTTTAGTTACTCAACTTAGCTTAGTTGGTCATTTTTGTATTCTGTTGTACACACTTTACGTCAAATTGCGTCTAAAATTAGAAACGTCAAACTATAATCCGCCTTATTTGGTCGGCATCTAATTTGGTGCCACCTAAATTTAGTTCGTAGTTTTTCAGGTGGTGTTTTTATTAAGATAAGTTGTGAAAAGCTATTTTATCAAACACGATGGAGGAATATGTGGTTGCGGCTCTTGTGGATTCATCTGAAAGTGCTAATTTTACCAAAATAATAATAAAACAGAGCCTACTTCAAAGTACTTACTTTAAAAACAAAATTAAGGCATTTGCTTTCTAGCCGTAGAAACTATGAAGAAAGAATACGCCTCGAAGCTTTAAGAGCACATTTGCAGCACTTCATACTGAATACTCTAGATGATCCGCTCTTAGTGGAGGGGCACATCCCAAAACATATAAAGGTTTGCGATTTAATATTTTATATAGATACATATCTACTTTTTACTTGCTTATAAATGTTTATAAATACATCAACATGACACTTTGCAGATTTGAACAGCACTGCAATCTTACGCTCATGGGAGCTATCAGGTTGCTGTAGGTCAAGATAGTTTACCAGGAATGAGCCAACCAGCAGTGAGTAGATGTTTGGGAATAGTGTTGAACATAATTGTGCAACAATTGACACCCCAAAATATAAAGTTCCCTACAACACAGACGGAGAAAGAATCTGCAAAAACTGAGTAAGTTTCATTTCATATCCACTAAATTGGTTTAGTAATTTTTGAGCTCATACATTATAAACAAATAAATAAATAAATATCGCCATACGAACACATAACCAAACGGTCCCACTTTAAGCTTAACACTTGTGTTGTGGGTACTGTACAATGGACTGCGGGTGAACTCAGTTTATAATACTTATATACATATTAAACATCCATGACTCGGGTACAAACATTCGTGCTCATCACACAAAGCTTGTGTCCCTACCAGGATTGAAACCCAGGACTCTCAGCGCAGAAAGCAGAGTCATTACCACTAGGTTAATCAGGCCGTCGAACCAATATATCTTTTGTCTTTATAATATTAGCATAAAAAAATATCTTGACATCAAGTTGTAACATGTAAATGTTTCTACTTTTGCAGATACGGATGAGAATTATACCATTGATTTAGATCATACTGATAAGCTATCTATGGTGGAAGAGTACATTGAAACAGATTTCCTTGCTGAAGCAAGACACATTTGGCAAGTGTTAATAAACACTATTTTACTCAAAATTAATAAAAGTATGGCAAATCATAAACAAGACTTTAATTTCTGAATTATTATAATAAACTTTTTACTTATTACTATGTTATCAATAATCAATAATAAACATCAACATTAAAAATAATTAACAATCAAAATAATAAACAAATTTGTAAGTAATAGAATTTGAAAGGCTTAAACAACAAGCTTCTGCACATGGGGGCCATTTGTTGCTCACACTCAATGAAAATGGCACTACCGAAGATAACAACTATGCAATAAATGCTTAGTATTACTAACTTATTACATAGTATTATGGTACACTTCCAGGCGGCAAAATCCATCCACATAGGCATGCCCAACAATATCCAAAATTTTGGATTCTATGTCTGTCGGGGCTCCTCCTGCCGGTTCGTTCGCACCTTGCGAGCCTTGGTCTATAACTTCGCCACCCACACACTCCAAACCTGTTGATAAAAAAACCATATAAAAACCAATTAGATGAAAAAAATGCATAATATTCAGAACACAAAACTTACATGCTCCCACTGCTGTACAGTTCTTCTGCAGCCGAGTTGTTTGAGCTCGTCGTGGTTGGTAGGGCCCCCTAAAAATCTACCACGGCAGAATCTGCTTGGTTTCCTGAAAATATAATTGATTTTTAGATAGATGTCCTCGCGCGTCGATGTAATTATTACCATTGATTGATTATAAGTAAAACAAAACTTTGAATCCTTTCAAATGCTTACCCCTCGCTATTTTGATGTTGTTGTGGAGTCGCTCCACAAGCAACTCCTGTTGTCTCTCATTAGACCCTTTCCTATCGTTTTCCATATAAGATTCAAGCCACTAGATAACTTATTACAACAACTACAATGTAGCACACCCGTCTGATCTGAAAACGGTGTTTTGTTTACCTACTGTCAACAGATACAAAATCGAATTTACCACAGAACAATAGATATGGAACACAACCACAGACGATATAGAACAAGTCTCTATAATTTATTATTGTAAATATCATAAAAAAATAACAATTAAAATATTTAGACGCCGACATATATTTTAAATTAAACTTTTATATATATCAAGGTTATTTTAAAAGAATTTAATCATGTTATTTCGATTTTCTTTTCCATTCACCTTATTTTCATTCATTCTTCAGATATATTTTTTAAATACTGGCAACATACCTCAATTCAATTTAGGTGCTGTCAAAATCAAATTAGTCCTGTCAATTACGATATTTAAATTAAGTTCGATGTGACAACAGAATTGATTTTAATGATTTCTAAACTATACTTAAAATTTTAGCTAGTTAAGTTTAGAGAGTGTGCAAGCGAATTAGCACCAATGTTGTTTACTAGTTGGCTTAATGATAAAGTTATTTCGTTGCCAAGAGCTTGAACAAGGTCAACGGTAACAAAATTGTCTTAATTTTGATTACAGAAATATTCATCCCGTCAAAGAGGTTAGGGCAAAATTATGGCTCATTCTCTGACGAAAATTGTTGCGTGCCGTCTCCGTTTAACCAATCAAACGAAATTTGTTTGAATTTTAGAGACCCTTTCACGGAGGCTCCGTTTAAGTAATGTTCTAAAATGCTATAAAATTTCTACAAATTTAGGTGTTTGATATCGTCTCTGTTAGCTTAGGTATTAAACAAATTGTGCCAACGGACGCACCGGGGAAGCTTTTCCAACCTACACATTTTATGAGCTCGGGTTTAAAAAACTTACAAGTACTTATAAATTATTAATCTTTTTGAAACCTATATTTTCAAGTCCGTTCTTTGTATACCTACTTATTAGTTTTAAACTTAGAAGAACAAAAGAAAACATTTAGAGAAATATGTTGGACCCCCACAATATAGGCCGGGCCTAGGGTCTTATCAAATATTAATATATTTATTGTATGATGTTTTTTTTAATACCGAGATCTACTCATATCTTCACGATTGTTTTCGAAGTCGAACTATGTAGAGTACAAGAGGTAGGGGATAGACTTTAATGAAATGAATCAATCCAAAGCAGGTCGAGTAAATACAGGAATCGTGAATACGGCGTAATAATTTCACGGAAACACAATACAAAAGTCGAATTGTAACTGGAGCAACGATAAACATGCAGTTAGGAAGCGAAGCCTCCTTATAACGCCTTAGTGCTGTGTGACAGACGTATTTTTTTGGCATTAATTAATTATTCCAGGAGTGTAGGCGAACGGGCGATATGTGAGGTCTCCATAACGCCTAAAAGCACATACACAATTCGATATTTTGCCCCACCATTAGGTAAAATAAGTGTATAAAAGCACCCGTAAACAGAATTATCTATTTATAAACTCCATTTCGTCGCCAATGACATTATGCGCAGGTAGACGAAGCGAATCTAAAGGCAAGCCACTCATCGCAATTCAAGTTATTCTTTCCGCCAAAAAACTCTATCAACAGCTATTTAAACATGCTATATACGCTTTTTTTCTTCAACTAAACGTGTTTCTGCCACATAAAAGTAAATGAAAATGCGTTATAATCTCATATGGAAGCGCTTGAGGACTTAAGATAAGGGTAAGTATGATAAGTAACTTATGCTTTTTTTACATAATAGTACCTTTTTTCTTTGCCATAGGTTATTTATTTAATTCTTAAGATTTACTTCCTCAGATGTAGAACAAGATTTTTCCATCACGTGATGCCAGTTTCTTCATCATATACCAGGTGCAACATCAATTTAATTTAATTAAGCTACTTTTTGTTTCAAAAATAGTAAATGGTATTGGTTTGTTTAACCTACTGATATTTATCATTATGATTTAGGGCACTAGGGTTGATACATCTAGTCATGTTTGTGGTAGAGCAACTTTTGTATGTATACCCAGTAAATTACAACAAGCGTATCGCCGGGTTTTCGTTTCACTGAATTTAACACATTTATCTTTACCAGTCGCACCACGTAAACTGCATTATAAACATGTATCTCGCTCATTGCACTAAATATCCGAGTAAATCAAATAAACAGTGTTACCAGACTATAATAGTAAAATATCATCGTATGATAGTATTATCGAATACTTAATTCCATAGTTTAACTTTTTCAATGCTTAAAAATTCATGATCGTTTGACAATTTTAATTATAAAACAATACTTTTACAATGGCGTTGGTAGACAAGATTGTAAAGCAATTTCGGTTTGTGATGTGGAACAAAAAGATTTAATCTTGTCGAGGCCCGATGATTATCCCACGCACATTTTCAAATACCTAAGCAATTTAGAAAAATGCTTTGAAAAGTGTCCTAGTCGCTAAGTCGCAGGCGCTGGGGCCGAGATAACGCAGATAGCAAACGGTTCACATACATTAGGTTGGATACTGTTGGTGGGAAAAGTTTGTTAATCTCGTCAGTCGTGTTGGCCGTCCTCATAAGCCGCAAGTTTCGATCGCAGCCATCTCTACATGTTGCCTAATAGAGTGTGCTCCAGGAATACCGAAATGCATATCGAAAATGCACAGCACACGTACTGAGAGAGAGGTATAGTCTAACTTTCATAATATAGCTCTAACATAATCCAACTTTAGTACAGATATAGTTATGACCTTATTACGTTAGCTGTTTTACGGAAAGACAAAATTCGTATTTTACTGTTTTTTTTTGCCCGAGAAAATATTTAAATTTAATTCCAGTTAAAAGGTCTCGTCTATAGAGTTTACTGTGGGGCAAACCGTAAAAACGGGGAGTATATTGAAGTCTCGGAGGCAATCAACAGATTAAGGGGGATTGTAATACATTTGTGACAATAAAAGGGGCTGCGAACAGCTTTCAAGTCGATATAAGAACCCGTTTACGACTTTCCTGATTCTAACACCCTATACTCGTTCTTGCCATCGTACTTGATGGCAAGAACAACATTAGGTAGTCCAGACTATAAATAAAATAAACTAACTCGGTTTTTTTAAATAGCGCTACAGATTCCAGGCTCATGATTCTGAACAAACTATTTTTAGAGAATGTGTATTCGAATATAAAACAAGTTGCATAGGTAAATAAAATCAAAATCATGACAGACTCATCGTAAATATCTGAACCTAGGTCTGATAGTTTCAGGCTTGAAACTTAGCACGTGGTTTACAAATTATAAATCCGCTAATGTATAAGATTTACAGAGACAATGACTGTAGTTACATTATCTTTTGTATACGGGCTTCTATTGTATGTAAATAAGCCAGAAGTATATTTATGTCCAAGTTTACGATCAGCAATAGCCGCTACCTGTGTCCCGACTCGCCCCAATTAGATCACATCCGAATGTTGTATGACTCGATCACAGCTAAACAAACAACGTTAAAAACACCTCTCGCCTATTAACCCTTTCGTCACTACGCAGGTATGTACACAGTTCACAGCCCGTAAAAATGTCACCGGTTCGGATCGGGTTCATGATAAAACAAAATACACAAATACAGAAAATGTATGATGTGTTCAAACGCGATTTTCACAAATTTGTTCAGTGAATCGTGTCGCGTCGCGAGTCTGGCAAACAGAGCCGCCCGGACCGACAAATCTCGTAAGTAAATCCTAGCTAGCACTCACTACTGTTTAAATACAACATATACACTAACGTACGTACACTTCACTTCATTTGGGAAAGTAATCATGGACTCGAAGACATTGCAAAACGAATAAAACATCATCAAATAAATACGTAAAAATACATAAACTCTACAATTCTGTGCAGTAACTCGTTGTTTATAGAACTATTAATTGCATCAGACTAAAATAAATCTGAAAGTTTCACAATTCTCCCCTAAAGACTAATAAAGTGTTCGACAGAACGTCTGTACCGTGAGATACATTATAGCGTTTGTTAGTAGAGAAATGGTTACTGTTAATTTGTAAACGTAAGGTTTTATTTTTCTCACTACAACTGTGTAATAAGCAAGTACAAATAAAACTAAATAGAACCCCTAAAATTAACTTTTAATTGTATTCACTCACTGGGGTCTTGTAAAACGTAACACAGTAAATGTTTCACATTACGGAATTAGAATTTGCAGCTCTAAAATTTTAAAGAATACGTAGCTTTAAAGTTTGGCATTGGAATTTTATTTTAAATAGGCAGTCCTTTGGAGGCAGTGAATCGGAGCGTTTTCCCTAATGACAGAAACAAGTGGCCCTCGCTCACTCGCAGCGCTGTGCCCCCGGGTTGTCCTGCCGTCATCTTCATGGAAACCTGCCTGTCAAACACACTGCCATATTTACGCGAATTATGTAATAGCTGTTATAATTAGGTATATTTAGTAATATCTATTGTATTAGGTACATTGTTTTAACTGCAACCAAAAGCGGTACAAAATGAGTACCAAATTAGTTGAATAGTAAACAATTGTTCGCTTACATATGTACGCATCATACCCGTAATAGTTCTATACTTGATTAAACCAGTGTAAACAGCTGGTTTCACGTTATTATTTTGAAGTGACTATATTATAAGGCACTAGGTAGTTGACGACGAGTCGTCAAAGCAGAAGTCTATTAAACGGACCCTTTGAAGATTGATAGTAAACGAGGATTTTAATCAAGACCAACATTTAACAGTTACTTTAATAAAAGCTCGTTGGTAGCATAATAGTCCAAAATGATTAAAACATAAAGTCGTTTTAGTTGATTCTGGGTAAAGTGGCGTTTTCTTTTGGGTGTGTCAAATGACAATAACGCTTTGTCAAGCCGACGATGGACCCTTCTCGGAATAGCTTCTATAAGGCACTGAGTTGTCGTCCATTCATGAGCGTGGTGTTATCCATTTTCTCTATTGTTCCTCGGCTTTTTCAGTATTTTCCTTATCCATGGCCTCTTCAATATCCCATTTTGGAGCGGTTCGAGTGTAAGTATCATTACTTCCCTTGCAGCTGTTACAGTTTACGACCGAACTTATATTATTATGTTCGAAGCATCATTGTAAACTTCGCCAACGATCCTCAATTACGGTCGCCAGCACGTGCATCGTTAACGTTTTTTAAATATTAAAATACCCTACCTATAAGTAGGTGCCTATTTCAATTTATTTGCTTTGAGTTACTTAAATTATTTTTTTTTATATTCAGTGCTACGAATGTTTTTATATTTCGAAGGCGCCAAAGGAAAATGTACTGTTTTATTTTTCCAATTTGCACTGGATCAAACGTAAAACCCCACTTAGCCTTCACTACAGAGTGAAGGACGGACCGCCTTCCTTCACCTATCTTCTAAGAGTTCTGAGGCGATAAATTATATAACAAACTAGCCCTGACTGATTGTGACGCGAATAAATATCGCGTTGAATAAATAAACCTGAGCATGTATTTAATTTACGCCTGGCCATGGGATTAATTATAAAAATAAACTCTTTTATATGAAAGTCCATTATCCTGCGACACGATTTCTCATTTATGTGGGATAACAATGCCCTTTGTTTCTTTTGACCAGTAATTCGGCCTCACTATTATGCCGTACATTTTAGTTATGAATATTAGAGAATAGAGATCAAGAATGGACACAAAAGGAGATCCATCTATTCGATGTTTAGGTATTGAACAGACAGGACACAATCGATTCATTTCTACAAAAGAAAACAACCAACGGTTTATTGAGCTCGTTCTTAAGAATCGTGATATTTTCAATGTTTTGGAATAATAGAGCTCTATTTGTACACAAAAAGAAGTCGCAATTATCGGTTTTTTCTTCATTTTAATGACGATTTAGGCCTTTAGGCCATTCCCACACGTAGCTATTAAAATCAAACTGAACTGATAGAGTAATAAACCAAACTTAGCACACGATGCTACTCAAATCACTGTAATTTCAGTCGATTGTTTTCTGTTTATTCTACGAGCTTCCAATTCAGTCCTTGTTCCAGCGCCATTTTAGAAACTTGTCAGTAACAAGTCGCCCAGCAAGTAGCCTGCCACGACACATGGAACAAGTTACTAACACGTTAATAACCGATAACGCCATGAGCAAACCTCCATTAAAATACTAACCTTACGTAACGTAACTGCTTAGTAATTCGATTTATTAACAAATTCAATTTGAGTTTATATTATTATGTCCTTCATACACGATGCTACACAAAGGTAATGAAACTGGTCGCATGGGGCGCTGACAAATTTGTTGAAAAGCAGTCACTCAGGTACGCCATACTGTGCATAAGTGTTAAAATCTCATTACATATTCCAGAATGTAATAAAAAAATACAAAATATTAAACGCTGTACTCCCTCGCTTTAAAGGATGGCCTGAGCTCAGCTGACAGCAGCAGTGGAACGTTAATATGGTTAAAATATTATAACTCTAATATTAAAACATATATTATATGATTATATGTTAAATTATGCGTTTATATCAAATACCATATTCTCAAGTGGTTATCTGAATTTCATAAAATTAATCGAATGTCCTCACGGCTGTGAAAATAAATAGATAAGGAACACAGACACCGAGTATTATCGTGGGGCCAGATTCATCCACGTAGCACACAACACCGTAATTTGGAAGAGCCGTAATCCATTTATATCCCACTTTCCCTTAGGAATGTGTGCCAAATGAAGATGTTCTTTATAAAATATATATTTAAGGAATAGCGTAAGTATATGTAACTATGCCATGAGGTATTTGGGTTCTTTACTTCGTTATTGACTAGTTCAACAGTAAATTAAATAATAAGTAACACTTCGGTTTACCTCAATTTATCCTAGATACATTTTGATAAATAAATATCAAATACCACCGCAAAATTGTCTCGTATAACATCCACATATTTTGGTATTTGCACGTGATTGCATAAAATGCACGTAAAGCTCGTGACGTCAGCTGCCGACGTTTAGCATTTCTAGTGATTGACTGACAGTTACGTGCCCCTAATCCTCGGATGGTTCATAACAGAACTGAAAAGTGTACGAACCCAAAATTTTAAATGTGGAGAAGATTTAAAACTTTTGCGTCTCAGTATTCATATAGGAAGAGACACATCCATAATTGTAAGTGTTTAACTAAAAATAGATCAGAGATATAGTTGATTGAACTAGGCGATACTTGGCGGAAATCCATTGTTATCCTATGGGGAAAGAGGACCCACCACTGACCCTCGGCTTGTCAACTTCTTCGATTATAAACCAAACAAGTTTGAGAGAGATATATAGGTAATTATAACTCAGTGCAGCTCAGGAAAATAAGAATGCTAACAATATAGTGCTAGAATCTTCGGATTATAAATTTTATTAGGACCGCACAATCATTACAGACAATACCTCATACGACAAATCGAACGTCGACTTGTCAAATTATTTAAGTCATCAAACATCAATATATTCATTATTCGAACCGTCAATACAATATATAAACCCCAATACAAATATAAATCAAAGGTACCTATTTCAAATGGCTTTCCTTTATGTTTAGTTATTTACAACATACATCCTTTGAGTCTCTATCGAAAATCTCACACACAACAATACTTAAGGTGAATGCTCAGGGTCGGTTGCCACACATTTTCGATAGATGGCCCTGTTTTTCTGCAACTAGTTACACGAACATCGAGCATCTATGAGACTTGATGTTGCAAATTTCGAGCACTACTACGACATTGCATTGATATATCTAAAAGAAATCATTTATAATGGACGAGAAACCATAGCTTAGAAATTCATTGTATAAATAGGCACTCACACATAGACAAATACACGTCTTTTTGTGCCGCTAGAGCGCAGCACTTGTTAAAAGTCTCGCATACTAAAAGTTGTCTTTTTATGCCACAAGATAGAGCGATCATAAAAAAACTTATTTATCGGTTGTAAAATAATAGAAATACTTTTGCGAACTTTGCAATATTCGTTTCAGAAATAAAAGATAGAAAAGAAAAATGTATACTTTCATGTTCGTAAATATAATGTTTATTGTATAGATCTTATTTATATTAGTTATATATATTAGTTAGTTTCCCGCCGTGCGTAGCTGCAACCAACAAGGTCTGCTCTCAGCACTAAGTTGGGGCATCCGAGGGATGCCTCAACGCTGGTTTTCAGAGCAAGGCCTTGATGACGCATTGATGCCGCGCAACATGATATAATACGTTGAGTAATGAAAAATCGTAACAAAAAAAAAACAAATGCGAAATGAGAATTAAATAAAAGCATAATAAAAACAAAATTGACGAGCACAAAATAAAATAAAAGATATAATAATAATCAAATAAAGTCGACATGTAGAAACAAAAAGCCGAACAACACCCATCCCGAGCTGCCATTTATTACGCACACCGCGAGCCGCGGCCGCCGGCGCCGATGCGACGTCGGCAGCGCGGGGCGCGGGGCGCGGGGCGCGGCGAGGAGAACAAAGCCGCGCGCAGGTGCGCACAGACATTCATTCAATGAATGTCCCTAAGGGCTGTTATTCGCAGTTTTGAGTTCGCAATCATATAAACTATTGCAGAAATAATATTTTCGTTATATTACTACCACCATGTTAGCACGGCCGAGCTGTGTGTTTTGGAAATCTAATATTCAGAATCAATCATACAAAAAGACACGATTCTCCGGCAAGATTCGAACTTGCTATGGTACACATTTGCATCAACCGTGTAGAACAATAGGCTACGTAGACCACTAGTCAAGAAGACGAATATTTCGATAGGTTTCAATGATATTTACAACCAATTGAAACAATGACGACATATTCATTCATTCATTGATTATTTTAAAAAATAAATACATGCCTTAGGTAGGTATGTATTTATTTTTTACTCAGGTTGTTTTATTATAATAACCCGAAAAAATATGTTTTGGGTGCAGACAAATCCTAAAAACTTGGATTACAGGAAATAGGGATTCATGACGATCTGCACACACAGATAATAACACACCCCAAGTGGCTCAAGATTAAAAAAAACGTAGGTACATTACAAAATGATGTCTCCTACCTAGATAGGTATAGATATGCCTAGATAGTAATTGTAGTATATAGAATTTTAAAATATATAGACTAACAAAAATTACGTATTTTATTTATTTGTCAAGTTTACAATTAAAAATATAGATAGTGTACCTACTAGATGAATAAATAAACGATTTTGTTGTGTAGGTACCTACCTAAGCGCTTAGATGAAATAATAATGTCACGACTACTAATTTTATAGTTGTAGTGTTGTGACCAAATAAGTAATGATATCGATCCCATATATTTATTATGTTTTGAACAAAGACAAATACAACAAAAACATTCAAATAATAAACATAAAATAGAATCATAATAATATAGAAGTACAGGAACTTATAATAAATGTTGGGGAGAGCTCAATGAGTGACAGTGATGATTCATCAGATTTCGATTATAATAAATAAATAAAGAATCAACATAATATACTTACATCTTGAAATGAAATATAATATAAGTTAATAAATTTGTACAAAAATATCCAGCAATAGTTTAGTTTCTTACACTTTGTAAAAAAATATCGTGTCTGTTATCGTGTTACGTTCATCGATAGCTCCATCCCTATCAGTTTCTCCGACTCTGCTATGACCTTGTACGTGCGTAAGCGGCATATTTTTATTAAATAATGTATACAGAATTTAAAAAAGACGCTCGTTCAAGTTTCCACAGGAACTGTCATCTATAATAGTATAAAGGCCAGTGTTGCCAGATTGGGTATTTTTTTCGCAATTAAGGGTAAAAATTTTGGCTCTGGAGAAATTTTGGAGAAATGAAATTCTTAGATAAAAATTTGGAGAAAAAAATACCCATGCAGTGGGGATGCGTAACGTATAAAAAAAAAACGTCATTCTACTGCTTCAGTTTGGAAATTAGAACAGTATTTCAAAGAAAAAATAAGAAAAAGGCAAAAAGCTAAGCCGATATTATTAACTTTTTGCCTTTGGGTAAAACTCAAGCAAATTGTATCATTTTGGAGAAAAATAATATCAAATTTGGGTATAAATAGAAAATCACATCTGGCAACACTGAAGGGGCCACATTTATTCTGTGGCTGTATGATCACTTTATCGGTGAAATGCGATTGTTCGTAGGTTCGATGGACGAACGAAATTTATATGTATTTTTTAATTTTAAATTTTTATTATGAATTTTTATACTTATTTATAGAAAATTTTCCATATTTCTCTATATATTGTCATGTTATGCCTTTATGTATTATAAGTAAAAACTCCTGCTGCCATCTGTCGCCGTAAATACTGAAGGACAAAGAATCGGATGCTTTATTAGTTACGGGTTAATTTGGACAGAGGCGCTTTTATTCACGCACACAAGCCTAAAATTTAATATCGTTTTATGATGTTATTACTATAAGATTTTGCCTGATATTTCATCTGCGAGCTCTTTAATTTATAGAGAATTGATAACAATGCTTGTACAACTAAAAAACTGTATGTGTATCGAGTATTACCATGTTGAAATATGTATGGGAATGCGACTGATCGCTTCCACCTTAAGACAGATAAAAGAAATGTCACAAGAATTGAGAAACGTGAACACTTTTTTACATACCTACAACACATTTTGTAATCTGTATTCTTACCAAGAACATTACACCCATAAAAGCAATACGTTCATAAATATTATTTAAGTAGTAAGGATTGTAAAATATGTAGTTGTAGGATCTTTTGTCGTTGTGGCATACAGCCAAAATAATATGAATAATCATTTAAACAACGCATTGAATAGACAAACACTTGAGTAAGTACTTAGGTGTGGTCGAAACGGATTTGATGGACGCAGATAGATTGACGACTTATCAAAAATATGGCATCATTATAAACAAATCGCAAAGTTAAATTATTTGGGCCTACTTACCGAACGTTACACTTTGATTAAAGTCCCATCAATCGACATCAGCTCGAAGTATCGAGTGTGTAATTAATAAATAGGTACTTAATTAAGTAATCGCATTCGAGTCGTATGACGGATGACAAATAGCTATTAATGTCGCCAGCGAATCCTATTAATTGACTCACGAGTGCGGAACGCGAAGGTACCCTCAGTAGCTTTATTAGCGAATCAATTAATCAGTTTCCGAGTCAAACAAACTACCAATCAACTGAACACCTGTCCTTGTCGATACGATTGATTAACCGGCAGAAAAATATGTTTTGTCCGTTTAATGTATAATGTGTTCGCGTTTAAGGTCTTTCTATAAATTCATTCTCGCTTTACAGAATCTTTCTATAAATTCATCCTCGCTTTATAGAATTTTCGATAACTCATATCATTCTATAAATTCATTCTAGCTTTATAGAATCCTTTTATAAATTCATTCTCGCTTTATAGAATCCTTTAATAAATTCATTCTCGATTTATAGAATCCTTCTATAAATTCATTCTCGCTTTATAGAATTCTTCTATAAATTCATTCTCACTTTATAGAATTTCGGATAAGTAGAAGATATTCACCGGCAGCAGCGTGATTTGTGTAACTGCCATTATTTCTGCTAGGTACGATTTTCCACTCATCGCTGATCTTTAAAAATACAACCGTTCATTTCTGTATTATATTATGAAAAATTCAACTTGCAAAGAATTGCTTGAAAAGTTCTGCGATTTTTTTTAAACTAATTAATGTAACAGTATGTTGTTGTACTGTAAAACTTTAACTTGTGCAACGTCATTAAATAGTTTGTGCTGAGATTAATTGGGGCTCTTCTGTAAATAAGTGTTTTCGACCATAGATTATGGCATACAAAACATATAATTTAATAAACGTCTATCTTATGTAATGTATGGTTAGGTGTGGATTAAATACATAGTACATACATTCATGTAATTATGTTTGCTGTTTCGTGTTATTTACATTATTAAAGCTTCCAGAGCTGGGAAGAAAATGTATTCTTTTAATTACAAACAGAAGTTTAAAGGATGATAACACGATATGTTTACGCGCCCGGAAATATGTGGTGAAATTCGACAATCGGAGGCATGTAGCAATCATGTTTTCTATATATTATCAAAATAAATAAAATTATCAAATGATGAATAAAGAGAGATGATAAATAGATCAAATGATGAGTCAACAATAAATAATAATCAGGATCTGATTAGCGCAGTTGGTAGTGACCCTGCTTTCTGTGCCCAAGTGTTCCGGGTTCGAATCCGGCTTGGGACATTTGTGTGATGAGCACGTCTACACCCGAGTCATGGCTGTTTAATATCTATATAAGTATTATATACTGAGTTCGCCTCCAGTCCATTTTACAGGATCCATAATACGAGTAAAATCGTGGTTCAGTGTCTTGCCAACGATCCCACTGTATAGTTGGTGTGTTGGTATGCCGATATTATATTATTATTATCAAATAATAATACATTATTAATTCATGGACAAATTATATCATGATGATCATTTATTAGCTCCAGTTTGTTAGTATCACATTCTAGATCAAAACCCTACATAATATATATATAAACCCAAACGCACATTAGAGCATTTAGAGTTGTACGTTTTTTTGTAATGTATGGGAGTCATTTTATAGCGCCCGCACAAACAACATATAAAAACGTCAACAACACGCAGAACGTGGAAAAAAAACGGTGAACGCTCTATATTTGGACTCTAAAATGTAGTCAGGTAACGTGCACTAGATAATAAGTGATCCTTCTAAAACAAAATTTAAGGGACATGTTTGAAATTTTAGGGTACAAGTTTATCCAGTAGTACGGAGAGAGAATACTAATTAAGTGTCCACGTGTGTACACTGGATATCACAGGGACAAATTTGCTGACATCGTCGTATTCCTTGCAGGGGTGGGGGTGTGGGGTTAGGCTGGACTAGCTATTCCCAGTTAGAGTCAACCAAGGTTGGAAATGTTTGCTTAATCCATCGATAATTACGAATTTATACCGAACTGAGTCTATTCTTTGAGTAAAATATCCCAGCAAAGTCTCATAAAATATGTAGGTAAAAGGATATATTATTTATTTTTTATGAATTATAGATTAATTATATTTACGCGAATACTTAATTAATTTTAATGGATGATAATTGCTTAGCCAAACAGATGAATTTATGGCCGACATACCTGGACGCTGCTGTTACGCATTTCTTATTACAGCGAGTTCTTAAAAAAAGTCGGGGACAGTTTAAATTCTACTTTCAAT